>OY987229.1:11141531-11741531 GCA_963920705.1 Odiellus spinosus | reverse complement strand
GTGAGTAAAACTTAATCTAATTTGAAATTCTAGAATTAGTTAAACTGAATGTAGAATTAGAATTGGGGAGTAGGTGATTTTATGTTTTTTTTTTATTCTATTTTTTATACACGCTGATCGCCAAGATATCACGACACGATCGAATGCTATTGTCCCGAGAAAGATACTTGGAATACTGTTGGAATCATGCAGACATCGCGTTCCTGGTTAGCGTGCGCTCAACTTAGAGTAAGAAAACCTTTTTTAAAACGATAATAAAGATGAGATAATAAAAGTCCAGCGTGGGAAATAAGGCGTGCCAGAGGGCAAATGACCACTTTAAAAATTGCCTGGACCACTTTAAAAATTAAATCGGAGGGGGGTAAGTGGTCAACGTGACCACTAAGAAAATTCAAGGATTTTTTCAAAACGTTTCTTGATTCTAGAATATTTGGAAGTTGGTTTGGACTTTGGTAGTTTTGTTACTACAGAATTAATAGTAAAAGTGTTATACCTGTAAGTCCGAGTCATTGAAAGCAAATTTATTAGTCTTTGTGACTGTGAGTTTTGCCTGTGACTCCTCATGGACCATTTTATTTATTTATAAGCCAGGGGGTCGGTGATCATTTGTCCACTTAAAAAAAAATCCTTATTTCCCACCCTGCATAAAACATTGTTATAACAAAATTTCGGAATCCATGTATAAAATACATAGCCTTACATGAAAAAAAAAATAAATAAATAAATAAATAAATAAAAAATCTACATATATTTCGTGTATAATGAAATTTAGATTATCACTTATGATGTTGATGTAATATTTTGCCTTTAAATTTGTTATGTCCTGTTAAATTTAGTGAACCATCGCTGGTAATACCAAAATAAGTTCTTTACCTATTGCAGCAATTGCAATTAGGCCTAATTTGGGCCTAGTTTTAGCAGAAGAAATCTGATTATAACCAGTGACTTTGAGCAAATCACTCTTTCGTCTCCTAAGCCAAGTTTTAGCAACCCCCAAAGAGTAACTGATTCTTCCTCCCCCGCCTAGAATTTTGTTATAACGAAGTTTTACTGTAGGTGTTATTCTTAATCAATTAATAAAGTTACCATTTGAACTCGCTAAGCCTAGCTCCATTGTCAAAATGCGATAAACATGACAATATCTGGGGTTAATCAAAGTATGGTTAATGATCTTGAAATATTTGACTTCTATATGAAAGGTGACAGATATTCTGTCGTTTTTACCCATACAAAAATGGGGTTAGGCTTTGCAGGTTGAATTGTTAATTTGTTTATTGTCTGGCTATTAAAGAGAAACTTTCAATATATTTTTACACATTTTAATGAAAGTAATAGAATAAAATAACACGTTTATCATCTTCATTATCTATTTAAGACAAATGCACTAAAAAACAAATTTCCCTTAATTCTTTCAGCTTCCTAAAGACAGTCCAGCGAAAGAACGTTCCTGACTATCTGACAGCAGTAGCTATGATAATAACATGGCTGACTGCATTAATAGTGCGCTAACTACAGTAGAAAGTCATTTGGATCATGTTGAACAATTTTTACTGCGCGTTTCAAGTACGGGTCAACCAAATTCTCATAAACTTCGTTATACTGGGGTTTATTCTATTGATGCAGATGATGATGATGAATTTGTTTATGAAGGATGAAACTGGGGCTAAAATAGGTTTTCTAACATTTTTTACCTTGTCTGTTTGACAGAAGTAGAATTTCTCTCGCGAATACCCCAAAAGTTTTTTACTGGTTTGCCACCCGGAATACCGAGTTAAGCTGATAATAGTCCTTGGAATGGGATGCAAAACCGCTTATTTTTATTTTCTATCTCGCACTTTGTTTCTTAAAAAATACTAATAACGCTTCCAAAGATGAACTAATCAAATAGGTATCTGTGATATATGCGTGTGTCTTTTGTTAACCCTGAAAAAAATATAAAAACGTGCCAACTAAATTGGTTTTTAAATTCACCAAACCTACAAAATTAATATTTCAATAATTTAACAAAGTTTACTTTTATTTTAGAATTAAAATTTCTTTTGTGGGCTAAGCATTTGTTAAATTATGTGTAGCAGACCTCACAAATCATTCGCATTGGTGGAAAAAATAGAGTCAGCTTGGCTTTCTATATTCTCCAAAAGCGCGTTCACAAGCAAGTGTGAATGTGTTGCTCACGCGTAAAGGTCAAGCTTAAATCGGAA
This sequence comes from Odiellus spinosus, assembly GCA_963920705.1. Classification (NCBI taxonomy): domain Eukaryota; kingdom Metazoa; phylum Arthropoda; class Arachnida; order Opiliones; family Phalangiidae; genus Odiellus; species Odiellus spinosus. Next base: position 11,739,330 of record OY987229.1, on the reverse strand, counting down.
ACCAATTTTGATATTCTCTTGCACAAAAATAAGCTTGATCTATCAGAAAAAGTGTGTTCTAGCAATTTTCTCGCAAGCTTGCCAACAGTCGCGGGAGGATTGGTTTTAAAAATCTACATGTATTTCTACTTGGCGTTTTCAGCTTGAGACGCGCTTTAATATAGCGTTTTCCATTTGACTATTTGAGATTTGCTCTAACTCCGGCTTTTTAAGTCATTGCTCCCGCCGTGATTGAGAGACAAATGGAACATGACTTATAATCCTCGCCGGAAGATTCCACACGTTTTTTGAATTTCATCAGCTTAGTTTTGGAAAAAAGTAAAATGGAAATGGAACAGCTAAGAACTTGATCTGATGGAGCTTTCTCATTTCATAAATCTATCGAAATTTTCAGATTGGTTGGTTAGTGATCTTGCCTGATTTGCCAAAGAAACACGCAAATCATATGCTAGCGGATTGAGATCAATTGGAACAACTACAGATTGAAGATCACTCTAAATTGGTAAATGGAATTTTCTCTAAGAAAATAGGAAATGACTGGAAATTTATTTTCGGATCAAATTATTATTATTATTTTTTTTTTTTGGAATTTATGAGACTGTTCATTGAATAAGAAACAGTAATCGAAATAAGTATGGGTCTTTGGTTTAATTTACGAAATGTGTTAGATTTTGCGTTATTTATGGGATTCACTGTTAAGCCAAATATTCTCATTTTTGATTATTAAATTTAAAAATACAAATTAAGAGATTTTAAAAATTATGATTATATTAACAATTTTTGAGGTTTTGAATGACTGTTTATTTTTTGAATCAAAGGCTTAAAATTGAAACCTCTAACACAGAAATCTAATTTCCCGCTCTTTAAAAAAAATCTTTTCTAGTCCTAAGAGATAGGTGCCGCCGTATAACGACTCTGCCCCGATGTCGGAAAAAAACAGTCTGGGAGAGTAGTGGGACTGTCACTCTGGGAAGTGACTCCTCATTTCACAAATTCACAGTCAGAATGGAGACCGACTATGTGATGCTTGTTGGAATTGTGGCTCTTTTGCTTTTGTTGTTCTTCACTCTTTTTATTTTCGCGGTGTATTCCGGTTTATTTATAAATATTGACGTAAAAACAGTTAAACCACCTTTTGGCGCGTTACATGTAGCCTACAAATTTGCCCGGGGACCCTATCGAAATTCTAGCGAACTCTTTACCGAAGTGCACATGAACGCTCCTGATCAAAACTGCATAGGAATTTACTATGATAATCCCCAAGAACACGTAAGCCTCGGACCAGTTAAAAAGCAAATACTTAACGGTCATTATTCAAAGTTTATTATGATTCAACTTTTACAGACAACCATGGATGGACTGCGATATCTGGTAGGAGTCATTCTCAACACTCCGAAGCACGAAGCTGATGATAAAATTAGGGATACTCTCCGAGCTAATGGATACAAATTCTCTACATTCCCTGCGGTGGACTATGTAGTGATGTCATCTTTTCCTTTTAAAGGAACCTTGTCAATTATGATAGGAGTAGCCAGAGTTTACCCAGAATTACGAGATTATGTTAGAGTGAGTGTACATAATACATTAACGATAATGGGTGGTATTTTTTGGCCTCTCATCAATACGATACTTTATAGTCTCATAAACTTTGCGCTCATCCTTTTGTGGAAATCTACGATGAAAAAGAAATCTTGTTTCTCGCACCATTATCCAAACAAAATGAATTTTACGTTGAAGAAATGGATCTTGGAGATTCAGACGAAGGTAATGGTTCGGTTGAAGATGATAGAGGGAGTGATAATGAGAAAAACGCCACATTTTATCACAAACCTTTAGAGTTTGGTAGTGAGATTTCTTCGAAAGAAGAATTGTCTATACATGATTCTGATAATTCTAGCATTGAAGTTTTAAACTGCGAAGCTCAATCTAAACCCAGCCCAATTTTAATACCGAATGTTGATGAAGGGACGAGATTAAATTTGGGGGCTGGCAAAAGTAATTTAGACAAAAGTAGCTCTTCGTCTTTCGAAGAATTGCAGATTGAATCGAATAATTAATATTTTTTTACCGCAGAGTATACGTAGTATATTAGCTATCTAGTTTGATGAAATGGGAAGTCATAGCGCTACTTCCAACAATTTCGTTGGGCTTCACGCCCATTTTACGATTGAGTAAATGTTGCTAGTATCTCTATTTCTTATATAAATCAAGAAATTATCTTAATAAAGAATAAAGGGTACATTTCCATCTGTCATCGCTATACACTGTTAAATTTTGGGCAAGTTCACAGTCTTAACTCATGGAAACACACCCTCTCATAAATATATTAGCAAAATTATAGTAAAGTAACATTCCAGTATCAGTGCCTAATACCTTAAAGATGTAATTAATATCCTTAAAAGTTTCCACTTATGTATATATATTATGTAGGCATATATCACTGCTAAATAAATTGTTTTAAGTTAATTTTAGGTTTAAATTTTTGGTTTAAGCTTCCACTTTTTTAGTTTAAGTTTTTACTTTTAAGTAATTTTTAGTTTCAGATTTTACTTTTGGGAATGGTTAAAGGTACCCAAGAACTCTCCATTTCTTCAGTATTTTGACGTAAAATTGGTAATGTTGATTTTATGAATTTTGGGAAATTGAGCAATTTTCGTTAACTTTTGAACTGGAAAGGGGTACCCCTTGGAAAATATATAAAAAAAAAAATCTAACATTTTCCAAGGGGTAACCCTTGTTTTCTTTTAAGCCTTATTATTTTCAACGCGTGTTTTCAACCGGTGTTTTATTTTCAACCGGTGTTTTATTTTCAACCGGTGTTTTATTTTCAACCGGTGTTTTATTTTCAACCGGTGTTTTATTTTCAACCGGTGTTTTATTTTCAACCGGTGTTTTATTTTCAACCGGTGTTTTATTTTCAACCGGTGTTTTATTTTCAACCGGTGTTTTATTTTCAACCGGTGTTTTATTTTCCACCGGTGTTTTATTTTCAACCGGTGTTTTATTTTCAACCGGTGTTTTATTTTCAACCGGTGTTTTATTTTCAACCGGTGTTTTATTTTCAACCGGTGTTTTATTTTCAACCGGTGTTTTATTTTCAACCGGTGTTTTATTTTCAACCGGTGTTTTATTTTCAACCGGTGTTTTATTTTCAACCGGTGTTTTATTTTCAACCGGTGTTTTATTTTCAACCGGTGTTTTATTTTCAACCGGTGTTTTATTTTCAACCGGTGTTTTATTTTCAACCGGTGTTTTATTTTCAACCGGTGTTTTATTTTCAACCGGTGTTTTATTTTCAACCGGTGTTTTATTTTCAACCGGTGTTTTATTTTCAACCGGTGTTTTCAACGGGTGTTTTATTTTCAAAAGAAAAATCAACTTTTTTACAAGGGGTACCCCTTGTAAAATTTCTGATTATTTATTTTACAGGGGGTGTATTTATTTTTTTTACAAGGGGTACCCCTTGTAAAATTTTTGATTATTTAGTTTAAAGGGGGTGTATTTATTTTTTATTTTACAAAGGGTACCCCTTGTAAAATTTTGAATTATTTATTTTACAGGGGGTGTATTTATTATTATTTTTTTTAAATAAATACACCCCCTGTAAAATAAATAATCAAAAATTTTACAAGGGGGACCCCTTTACTAATTGCTTCAAAATGATAAACAAAAATTTTATTTCTTAAACAGTAGAATGATAAGGAATATCCATCGAATTCGAGTTAATAGAAAGTAAGGTGCCTGAATGGGTTACAAAAGGGTGAAATCATAAGCTTAGCCGAGCTTTATTAATTGCTTCAAAATAGTAAACAAAATTTTATTTCTTAAACAGTAGAATGATAATGAATATCCATCGAATTCGAGTTAATAGAGAGACAGATGCCTGTATGGGTGACGAAAAGGGTAAAACATATAACTAGCCGAGCTTTTTTAATTGGCTTTAAATATATAAACAAAAATTTTATTTATTAAACAGTAGATAAGCTTTTTAATGGCATTTTTTTATCGTTAACTGAAAATTGCATTCACTGGGTTCTTCTACTAGGGTAGCGCTCTTTAGCCGTCTAATTTTGACTATTATATTATATCATGAGTATCCCATTAAATTCACCGTGATTATAAAGTTGGCAAGATTTTCTTATCAATTGATTTTTAACTTTAAAAATATATCTCTTCTCGGCCTATATAAGCGTGATTTACAGATTCGGTACTCATAGATGCACCGCACCAATGGGTGGTTTACGTTAGCGTTTAAAATTGTTACGAATCCTCTCGCTTGCGCGATGGTGTCGTATTCGATTGTTTCGGCAATAGTTTCTCACCTCTTTCTCCAGATCTTTTGGGTAGAATACTCCAATAAACCGAGGCGATTAAATTTAAATCTGTAAGAACATTTCACAATGAAAGGTCTAGGGATTAAATATACTTGAGTTGGACTACATATCCTGCGAAGTGCTCAATTACACACGAAATTTAAATTTTAACGTTCTCAATCTCTACTTTATTTTTTTTAAATACTTGAGTTTTGCGACAAGGGTGTGCTTTAGATCCAAAAGCACCGTCATTACTACTACGTAATGACATTGCTTTTAAGTAGTTGGCCAATTATTAAAGTCTGGATCTAAAGCAAATCTAACTTAAGTATATTAAAAAATGAAGATTTAGAATGTTAAATATGATAGGCGAAACGGAAATTGATGTCGGCGAGTTAAATATACGGCCACATAATTCTGGTCTTCTGAATTATGTTCTCTTGAATTGTTTCGCCTTCCATGCCCATTTTTTGTCGATGCGATTCCATATTAAAAATTTAATCCCTAGCTCGGTCTAACCCGTCCCTCTTGTAATATTTTAGGTAAGGCTAGGTTTGTTAATCCCTCGCCTATACCTCAAACTAGTTAAAGCCTCGAGCTACCCCGTCCATCTGGTAATCTTTAAGGAATGTTTTGGATAGATAATCGCTCTAATTAGCCAATCCCTCCAACTAGTTTATCATTAGCTCAGGCTATAAGCCCAATTTTTCCCCAAGCCCAATTTTTCCCCAAGCCCAATTTTTCCCCAAGCCCAATTTTTCCCCAAGCCCAATTTTTCCCCAAGCCCAATTTTTCCCCAAGCCCAATTTTTCCCCAAGCCCAATTTTTCCCCAAGCCCAATTTTTCCCCAAGCCCAATTTTTCCCCAAGCCCAATTTTTCCCCAAGCCCAATTTTTCCCCAAGCCCAATTTTTCCCCAAGCCCAATTTTTCCCCAAGCCCAATTTTTCCCCAAGCCCAATTTTTCCCCAAGCCCAATTTTTCCCCAAGCCCAATTTTTCCCCAAGCCCAATTTTTCCCCAAGCCCAATTTTTCCCCAAGCCCAATTTTTCCCCAAGCCCAATTTTTCCCCAAGCCCAATTTTTCCCCAAGCCCAATTTTTCCCCAAGCCCAATTTTTCCCCAAGCCCAAAAATCTCAAAAATCTAAAAATTATCTAAAAACATCTCAAATCTCAAAAATCTCTAATCTCAAAAATCTCTAATCTCAAAAATCTCTAATCTCAAAAATCTCTAATCTCAAAAATCTCTAATCTCAAAAATCTCATCTCAAAAATCTCATCTCAAAAATCTCTAATCTCAAAAATCTCTAATCTCAAAAATCTCTAATCTCAAAAATCTCTAATCTCAAAAATCTCTAATCTCAAAAATCTCTAATCTCAAAAATCTCTAATCTCAAAAATCTCTAATCTCAAAAATCTCTAATCTCAAAAATCTCTAATCTCAAAAATCTCTAATCTCAAAAATCTCTAATCTCAAAAATCTCTAATCTCAAAAATCTCTAATCTCAAAAATCTCTAATCTCAAAAATCTCAAATCTCAAAAATCTCAAATCTCAAAAATCTCAAAAAATCTCAAATCTCAAAAATCTCAAATCTCAAATCTCAAAAATTTCAAATCTCAAAAATTTCAAATCTCAAAAATTTCAAATCTCAAAAATCTCAAATCTCAAAAATCTCAAATCTCAAAAATCTCAAATCTCAGAAATCTCAAATCTCAGAAATCTCAAATCTCAGAAATCTCAAATCTCAAATCTCAGAAATCTCAAATCTCAAACATCTCATTTTCCAAATCTCAAAAATCTCCTTTTATTATATTTTTTTACAGGGGGTGTATTTATCGTTTATTTTTTTTACAGGGGGTGTATTTATCGTTTCGTATCTTTTACAGGGGAGTTTGTATTTATCGTGTCGTATATTTTACAGGGGGTGTATTTATCGTGTCGTATTTTTTACAGGGGGTGTATTTATCGTGTCGTATTTTTTACAGGGGGTGTATTTATCGTGTCGTATTTTTTACAGGGGGTGTATATATCGTGTCATATTTTTTACAGGGGGTGTATTTATCGTGTCATATTTTTTACAGGGGGTGTATTTATCGTGTCGTATTTTTTACAGGGGGTGTATTTATCGTGTCGTATTTTTACAGGGGGTGTATTTATCGTGTCGTATTTTTTACAGGGGGTGTATTTATCGTGTCGTATTTTTTACAGGGGGTGTATTTATCGTATCGTATTTTTTACAGGGGGTGTATTTATCGTGTCGTATTTTTTACAGGGGGTGTATTTATCGTGTCGTATTTTTTACAGGGGGTGTATTTATCGTGTCGTATTTTTTACAGGGGGTGTATTTATCGTGTCGTATTTTTTACAGGGGGTGTATTTATCGTGTCGTATTTTTTACAGGGGGTGTATTTATCGTGTCGTATTTTTTACAGGGGGTGTATTTATCGTGTCGTATTTTTTACAGGGGGTGTATTTATCGTGTCGTATTTTTTACAGGGGGTGTATTTATCGTGTCGTATTTTTACAGGGGGTGTATTTATCGTGTCGTATTTTTTACAGGGGGTGTATTTATCGTGTCGTATTTTTTACAGGGGGTGTATTTATCGTGTCGTATTTTTTACAGGGGTGTATTTATCGTGTCGAATTTTTTACAGGGGGTGTATTTATCGTGTTGTATTTTTTACAGGGGGTGTATTTATCGTGTCGTATTTTTTACAGGGGGTGTATTTATCGTGTCGTATTTTTTACAGGGGGTGTATTTATCGTGTCGTATTTTTTACAGGGGGTGTATTTATCGTGTCGTATTTTTTACAAGGGGTGTATTTATCGTGTCGTATTTTTTACAGGGGGTGTATTTATCGTGTCGTATTTTTTACAGGGGGTGTATTTATCGTGTCGTATTTTTTACAGGGGGTGTATTTATCGTGTCGTATTTTTTACAGGGGGTGTATTTATCGTGTCGTATTTTTTACAGGGGTGTATTTATCGTGTCGAATTTTTTACAGGGGTGTATTTATCGTGTCGTATTTTTTACAGGGGGTGTATTTATCGTGTCGTATTTTTTACAGGGGGTGTATTTATCGTGTCGTATTTTTTACAGGGGGTGTATTTATCGTGTCGTATTTTTTACAGGGGGTGTATTTATCGTGTCGTATTTTTTACAGGGGGTGTATTTATCGTGTCGTATTTTTTACAGGGGGTGTATTTATCGTGTCGTATATTTTACAGGGGGTGAATTTATCGTGTTGTATTTTTTACAGGGGGTGTATTTATCGTGTCGTATTTTTTACAGGGGGTGTATTTATCGTGTCGTATTTTTTACAGGGGGTGTATTTATCGTGTCGTATTTTTTACAGGGGGTGTATTTATCGTCTCGTATTTTTTACAGGGGGTGTATTTATCGTCTCGTATTTTTTACAGGGGGTGTATTTATCGTGTCGTATTTTTTACAGGGGGTGTATTTATCGTGTCGTACTTTTTACAGGGGGTGTATTTATCGTGTCGTATTTTTACAGGGGGTGTATTTATCGTGTCGTATTTTTTACAGGGGGTGTATTTATCGTGTCGTATTTTTTACAGGGGGTGTATTTATCGTGTCGTATTTTTACAGGGGGTGTATTTATCGTGTCGTATTTTTTACAGGGGGTGTATTTATCGTGTCGTATTTTTTACAGGGGGTGTATTTATCGTGTCGTATTTTTTACAGGGGGTGTATTTATCGAGTCGTATTTTTTACAGGGGGTGAATTTATCGTGTTGTATTTTTTACAGGGGGTGTATTTATCGTGTCGTATTTTTTACAGGGGGTGTATTTATCGTGTCGTATTTTTTACAGGTGGTGTATTTATCGTCTCGTATTTTTTACAGGGGGTGTATTTATCGTGTCGTATTTTTTACAGGGGGTGTATTTATCGTGTCGTATTTTTTACAGGGGGTGTATTTATCGTGTCGTATTTTAATAGGGGGTGTATTTATCGTGTCGTATTTTTTACAAGGGGTGTATTTATCGTGTCGTATTTTTTACAGGGGGTGTATTTATCGTGTCGTATTTTTTACAGGGGGTGTATTTATCGTGTCGTATTTTTTACAGGGGGTGTATTTATCGTGTCGTATTTTTTACAGGGGTGTATTTATCGTGTCGAATTTTTTACAGGGGGTGTATTTATCGTGTCGTATTTTTTACAGGGGGTGTATTTATCGTGTCGTATTTTTTACAGGGGGTGTATTTATCGTGTCGTATTTTTTACAGGGGGTGTATTTATCGTGTCGTATTTTTTACAGGGGGTGTATTTATCGTGTCGTATTTTTTACAGGGGGTGTATTTATCGTGTCGTATTTTTTACAGGGGGTGTATTTATCGTGTCGTATTTTTACAGGGGGTGTATTTATCGTGTCGTATTTTTTACAGGGGGTGTATTTATCGTGTCGTATTTTTTACAGGGGGTGTATTTATCGTATCGTATTTTTTACAGGGGGTGTATTTATCGCGTCGTATTTTTTACAGGGGGTGTATTTATCGTGTCGTATATTTTACAGGGGGTGTATTTATCGTGTCGTATTTTTTACACGGGTGTATTTATCGTGTCGTATTTTTACAGGGGGTGTATTTATCGTGTCGTATTTTTTTCAGGGGGTGTATTTATCGTGTCGTATTTTTTACAGGGGGTGTATTTATCGTGTCGTATTTTTTACAGGGGGTGTATTTATCGTGTCGTATTTTTTACAGGGGGTGTATTTATCGTGTCGTATTTTTTACAGGGGGTGTATTTATCGTGTCGTATTTTTTACAGGGGGTGTATTTATCGTGTCGTATTTTTACAGGGGGTGTATTTATCGTGTCGTATTTTTTACAGGGGGTGTATTTATCGTGTCGTATTTTTTACAGGGGGTGTATTTATCGTGTCGTATTTTTTACAGGGGGTGTATTTATCGTGTCGTATTTTTTACAGGGGGTGTATTTATCGTGTCGTATTTTTACAGGGGGTGTATTTATCGTGTCGTATTTTTTACAGGGGGTGTATTTATCGTGTCGTATTTTTACAGGGGGTGTATTTATCGTGTCGTAATTTTTACAGGGGGTGTATTTATCGTGTCGTATTTTTTACAGGGGTGTATTTATCGTGTCGAAATTTTTACAGGGGGAGTATTTATCGTGTCGTATTTTTTACAGGGGGTGTATTTATCGTGTCGTATTTTTTACAGGGGGTGTATTTATCGTGTCGTATTTTTTACAGGGGGTGTATTTATCGTGTCGTATTTTTTACAGGGGGTGTATTTATCGTGTCGTATTTTTTACAGGGGGTGTATTTATCGTGTCGTATTTTTTACAGGGGGTGTATTTATCGTGTCGTATTTTTTACAGGGGGTGAATTTATCGTGTTGTATTTTTTACAGGGGGTGTATTTATCGTGTCGTATTTTTTACAGATGGTGTATTTATCGTGTCGTATTTTTTACATGGGGTGTATTTATCGTCTCGTATTTTTTACAGGGGGTGTATTTATCGTCTCGTATTTTTTACAGGGGGTGTATTTATCGTGTCGTATTTTTTACAGGGGGTGTATTTATCGTGTCGTATTTTTTACAGGGGGTGTATTTATCGTGTCGTATTTTTACAGGGGGTGTATTTATCGTGTCGTATTTTTTACAAGGGGTATATTTATCGTGTGGTATTTTTTACAGGGGGTGTATTTATCGTGTCGTATTTTTTACAGGGGGTGTATTTATCGTGTCGTATTTTTTACAGGGGGTGTATTTATCGTGTCGTATTTTTTACAGGGGGTGTATTTATCGTGTCGTATTTTTTACAGGGGGTGTATTTATCGTGTCGTATTTTTTACAGGGGGTGTATTTATCGTGTCGTATTTTTTACAGGGGGTGTATTTATCGTGTCGTATTTTTTACAGGGGGTGTATTTATCGTGTCGTATTTTTTACAGGGGGTGTATTTATCGTGTCGTATTTTTTACAGGGGGTGTATTTATCGTGTCGTATTTTTTACAGGGGGTGTATTTATCGTGTCGTATTTTTTACAGGGGGTGTATTTATCGTGTCGTATTTTTTACAGGGGGTGTATTTATCGTGTCGTATTTTTTAAAGGGGGTGTATTTATCGTGTCGTATTTTTTACAGGGGGTGTATTTATCGTGTCGTATTTTTTACATGGGGTGTATTTATCGTGTCGTATTTTTACAGGGGGTGTATTTATCGTGTCGTATTTTTTACAGGGGGTGTATTTATCGTGTCGTATTTTTACAGGGGGTGTATTTATCGTGTCGTATTTTTTACAGGGGTGTATTTATCGTGTCGAAATTTTTACAGGGGGTGTATTTATCGTGTCGTATTTTTTACAGGGGGTGTATTTATCGTGTCGTATTTTTTACAGGGGGTGTATTTATCGTGTCGTATTTTTTACAGGGGGTGTATTTATCGTGTCGTATTTTTTACAGGGGGTGTATTTATCGTGTCGTATTTTTTACAGGGGGTGTATTTATCGTGTCGTATTTTTTACAGGGGGTGTATTTATCGTGTCGTATTTTTTACAGGGGGTGAATTTATCGTGTTGTATTTTTTACAGGGGGTGTATTTATCGTGTCGTATTTTTTACAGATGGTGTATTTATCGTGTCGTATTTTTTACATGGGGTGTATTTATCGTCTCGTATTTTTTACAGGGGGTGTATTTATCGTCTCGTATTTTTTACTGGGGGTGTATATATCGTGTCGTATTTTTTACAGGGGGTGTATTTATCGTGTCGTATTTTTTACAGGGGGTGTATTTATCGTGTCGTATTTTTACAGGGGGTGTATTTATCGTGTCGTATTTTTTACAAGGGGTGTATTTATCGTGTCGTATTTTTTACAGGGGGTGTATTTATCGTGTCGTATTTTTTACAGGGGGTGTATTTATCGTGTCGTATTTTTTACAGGGGGTGTATTTATCGTGTCGTATTTTTTACAAGGGGTGTATTTATCGTGTCGTATTTTTTACAGGGGGTGTATTTATCGTGTCGTATTTTTTTCAGGGGGTGTATTTATCGTGTCGTATTTTTTACAGGGGTGTATTTATCGTGTCGTATTTTTTACAGGGGTGTATTTATCGTGTCGTATTTTTTACAGGGGGTGTATTTATCGTGTCGTATTTTTTACAGGGGGTGTATTTATCGTGTCGTATTTTTTACAGGGGGTGTATTTATCGTGTCGTATTTTTTACAGGGGGTGTATTTATCGTGTCGTATTTTTACAGGGGGTGTATTTATCGTGTCGTATTTTTTACAGGGGGTGTATTTATCGTGTCGTATTTTTTACAGGGGGTGTATTTATCGTGTCGTATTTTTTACAGGGGGTGTATTTATCGTGTCGTATTTTTTACAGGGGGTGAATTTATCGTGTTGTATTTTTTACAGGGGGTGTATTTATCGTGTCGTATTTTTTACAGATGGTGTATTTATCGTGTCGTATTTTTTACATGGGGTGTATTTATCGTCTCGTATTTTTTACAGGGGGTGTATTTATCGTCTCGTATTTTTTACAGGGGGTGTATATATCGTGTCGTATTTTTTACAGGGGGTGTATTTATCGTGTCGTATTTTTTACAGGGGGTGTATTTATCGTGTCGTATTTTTACAGGGGGTGTATTTATCGTGTCGTATTTTTTACAAGGGGTGTATTTATCGTGTCGTATTTTTTACAGGGGGTGTATTTATCGTGTCGTATTTTTTACAGGGGGTGTATTTATCGTGTCGTATTTTTTACAGGGGGTGTATTTATCGTGTCGTATTTTTTACAAGGGGTGTATTTATCGTGTCGTATTTTTTACAGGGGGTGTATTTATCGTGTCGTATTTTTTTCAGGGGGTGTATTTATCGTGTCGTATTTTTTACAGGGGTGTATTTATCGTGTCGTATTTTTTACAGGGGTGTATTTATCGTGTCGTATTTTTTACAGGGGGTGTATTTATCGTGTCGTATTTTTTACAGGGGGTGTATTTATCGTGTCGTATTTTTTACAGGGGGTGTATTTATCGTGTCGTATTTTTTACAGGGGGTGTATTTATCGTGTCGTATTTTTACAGGGGGTGTATTTATCGTGTCGTATTTTTTACAGGGGGTGTATTTATCGTGTCGTATTTTTTACAGGGGGTGTATTTATCGTATCGTATTTTTTACAGGGGGTGTATTTATCGTGTCGTATTTTTTACAGGGGGTGTATTTATCGTGTCGTATTTTTTACAGGGGGTGTATTTATCGTGTCGTATTTTTTACAGGGGGTGTATTTATCGTGTCGTATTTTTTAAAGGGGGTGTATTTATCGTGTCGTATTTTTTACAGGGGGTGTATTTATCGTGTCGTATTTTTTACAGGGGGTGTATTTATCGTGTCGTATTTTTACAGGGGGTGTATTTATCGTGTCGTATTTTTTACAGGGGGTGTATTTATCGTGTCGTATTTTTACAGGGGGTGTATTTATCGTGTCGTATTTTTTACAGTGGGTGTATTTATCGTGTCGTATTTTTTACAGGGGTGTATTTATCGTGTCGAATTTTTTACAGGGGGTGTATTTATCGTGTCGTATTTTTTACAGAGGGTGTATTTATCGTGTCGTATTTTTTACAGGGGGTGTATTTATCGTGTCGTATTTTTTACAGGGGGTGTATTTATCGTGTCGTATTTTTTACAGGGGGTGTATATATCGTGTCGTATTTTTTACAGGGGGTGTATTTATCGTGTCGTATTTTTTACAGGGGGTGTATTTATCGTGTCGTATTTTTTACAGGGGGTGAATTTATCGTGTTGTATTTTTTACAGGGGGTGTATTTATCGTGTCGTATTTTTTACAGGGGGTGTATTTATCGTGTCGTATTTTTTACAGGAGGTGTATTTATCGTCTCGTATTTTTTACAGGTTGTGTATTTATCGTGTCGTATTTTTTACAGGGGGTGTATTTATCGTGTCGTATTTTTTACAGGGGGTGTATTTATCGTGTCGTATTTTTACAGGGGGTGTATTTATCGTGTCGTATTTTTTACAGGGGTTGTATTTATCGTGTAGTATTTTTTACAGGGGGTGTATTTATCGTGTCGTATTTTTTACAGGGGGTGTATTTATCGTGTCGTATTTTTTACAGGGGGTGTATTTATCGTGTCGTATTTTTACAGGGGGTGTATTTATCGTGTCGTATTTTTTACAGGGGGTGTATTTATCGTGTCGTATTTTTTACAGGGGGTGTATTTATCGTATCGTATTTTTTACAGGGGGTGTATTTATCGTGTCGTATTTTTTACAGGGGGTGTATTTATCGTGTCGTATTTTTTACAGGGGGTGTATTTATCGTGTCGTATTTTTTACAGGGGGTGTATTTATCGTGTCGTATTTTTTAAAGGGGGTGTATTTATCGTGTCGTATTTTTTACAGGGGGTGTATTTATCGTGTCGTATTTTTTACAGGGGGTGTATTTATCGTGTCGTATTTTTACAGGGGGTGTATTTATCGTGTCGTATTTTTTACAGGGGGTGTATTTATCGTGTCGTATTTTTACAGGGGGTGTATTTATCGTGTCGTATTTTTTACAGTGGGTGTATTTATCGTGTCGTATTTTTTACAGGGGTGTATTTATCGTGTCGAATTTTTTACAGGGGGTGTATTTATCGTGTCGTATTTTTTACAGAGGGTGTATTTATCGTGTCGTATTTTTTACAGGGGGTGTATTTATCGTGTCGTATTTTTTACAGGGGGTGTATTTATCGTGTCGTATTTTTTACAGGGGGTGTATATATCGTGTCGTATTTTTTACAGGGGGTGTATTTATCGTGTCGTATTTTTTACAGGGGGTGTATTTATCGTGTCGTATTTTTTACAGGGGGTGAATTTATCGTGTTGTATTTTTTACAGGGGGTGTATTTATCGTGTCGTATTTTTTACAGGGGGTGTATTTATCGTGTCGTATTTTTTACAGGAGGTGTATTTATCGTCTCGTATTTTTTACAGGTTGTGTATTTATCGTGTCGTATTTTTTACAGGGGGTGTATTTATCGTGTCGTATTTTTTACAGGGGGTGTATTTATCGTGTCGTATTTTTACAGGGGGTGTATTTATCGTGTCGTATTTTTTACAGGGGTTGTATTTATCGTGTAGTATTTTTTACAGGGGGTGTATTTATCGTGTCGTATTTTTTACAGGGGGTGTATTTATCGTGTCGTATTTTTTACAGGGGGTGTATTTATCGGTCGTATTTTTTACAGGGGGTGAATTTATCGTGTTGTATTTTTTACAGGGGGTGTATTTATCGTGTCGTATTTTTTACAGGGGGTGTATTTATCGTGTCGTATTTTTTACAGGGGGTGTATTTATCGTCTCGTATTTTTTACAGGGGGTGTATTTATCGTGTCGTATTTTTTACAGGGGGTGAATTTATCGTGTCGTATTTTTTACAGGGGGTGTATTTATCGTGTCGTATTTTTTACAGGGGGTGTAATTATCGTGTCGTATTTTTAACAGGGGGTGTATTTATCGTCTCGTATTTTTTACAGGGGGTGTATTTATCGCGTCGTATTTTTTGCAGGGGGTGTATTTATCGTGTCGTATTTTTTACAGGGGGTGTATTTATCGTGTCGTATTTTTACAGGGGGTGTATTTATCGTGTCGTATTTTTTACAGGGGGTGTATTTATCGTGTAGTATTTTTTTACAGGGGGTGTATTTATCGTGTCGTATTTTTTACAGGGGGTGTATTTATCGTGTCGTATTTTTTACAAGGGGTGTATTTATCGTGTCGTATTTTTTACAGGGGGTGAATTTATCGTGTTGTATTTTTTACAGGGGGTGTATTTATCGTGTCGTATTTTTTACAGGGGGTGTATTTATCGTGTCGTATTTTTTACAGGGGGTGTATTTATTGTCTCGTATTTTTTACAGGGGGTGTATTTATCGTGTCGTATTTTTTACAGGGGGTGTATTTATCGTGTCGTATTTTTTACAGGGGGTGTATTTATCGTGTCGTATTTTTTACAGGGGGTGTATTTATTGTCTAGTATTTTTTACAGGGGGTGTATTTATCGTGTCGTATTTTTTACAGGGGGTGTATTTATCGTGTCGTATTTTTTACAAGGGGTGTATTTATCGTGTCTTATTTTTTACAGGGGGTGTATTTATCGTGTCGTATTTTTTACAGGGGGTGTATTTATCGTGTCGTATTTTTTACAGGGGGGTGTATTTATCGTGTCGTATTTTTTACAGGGGGTGTATTTATCGTGTCGTATTTTTTACAGGGGGTGTATTTATCGTGTCGTATTTTTTACAGGGGGTGTATTTATCGTGTCGTATTTTTTACAGGGGGTGTATTTATCGTGTCGTATTTTTTACAGGGGGTGTATTTATCGTGTCGTATTTTTTACAGGGGGTGTATTTATCGTGTCGTATTTTTTACAGGGGGTGTATTTATCGTGTCGTATTTTTTACAGGGGGTGTATTTATCGTGTCGAATTTTTTACAGGGGGTGTATTTATCGTCTCGTATTTTTTACAGGGGGTGTATTTATCGTGTCGTATTTTTTACAGGGGGTGTATTTATCGTGTCGTATTTTTTACAAGGGGTGTATTTATCGTGTCGTATTTTTTACAGGGGGTGTATTTATCGTGTCGTATTTTTTACAGGGGGTGTATTTATCGTGTCGTATTTTTTACAGGGGGTGTATTTATCGTGTCGTATTTTTTACAGGGGGTGTATTTATCGTGTCGTATTTTTTACAGGGGGTGTATTTATCGTGTCGTATATTTTACATAGGGTGTATTTATCGTGTCGTATTTTTTACAGGGGGTGTATTTATCGTGTCGTATTTTTTACAGGGGGTGTATTTATCGTGTCGTATTTTTTACAGGGGGTGTATTTATCGTGTCGTATTTTTTACAGGGGGTGTATTTATCGTGTCGTATTTTTTACAGGGGGTGTATTTATCTTGTCGCATTTTTTACAGGGGGTGTATTTATCGTGTCGTATTTTTTACAGGGGGTGTATTTATCGTGTCGTATTTTTTACAGGGGATGTATTTATCGTGTCGTATTTTTTACAGGGGGTGTATTTATCGTGTCGTATTTTTTACAGGGGGTGTATTTATCACCCCCTGTAAAAAAAATAATAAATACACCCCCTGTAAAAAAAAAATAATAAATACACCCCCTGTAAAAAAAAATAATAATTACACCCCCTGTAAAAAAATTAAATAATAAATACACCCCCTTTAAAAAATAAATGATAAAAACACCTCTTGTAAAAAAAATAAATAATAAAAACACCCCCTGTAAAAAAAAAATAAATGATAAACACACCCCCTGAAAAAAAAATAATAAATACACCCCTGTAAAAAAATAAATAATAAATACACCCCCTGTAAAAAATACGACACGATAAATACACCCCCTGTAAAAAATACGACACGATAAATACACCCTCTGTAAAAAATACGACACGATAAATACACCCCCTGTAAAAAATACGACACGATAAATACACCCCCTGTAAAAAATACGACACGATAAATACACCCCCCCTAAAAAATACGACACGATAAATACACCCCCCGTAAAAAATACGACACGATAAATACACCCCCCGTAAAAAATACGACACGATAAATACACCCCCCGTAAAAAATACGACACGATAAATACACCCCCCGTAAAAAATACGACACGATAAATACACCCCCGTAAAAAATACGACACGATAAATACAACCCCCCGTAAAAAATACGACACGATAAATACACCCCCTGCAAAAAATACGACACGATAAATACACCCCCTGTAAAAAATACGACACGATAAATACACCCCCTGTAAAAAATACGACACGATAAATACACCCCCCTGTAAAAAATACGACACGATAAATACACCCCCTGTAAAAAATACGACACGATAAATACACCCCCTGTAAAAAATACGACACGATAAATACACCCCCTGTAAAAAATACGACACGATAAATACACCCCCTGTAAAAAATACGACACGATAAATACACCCCCTGTAAAAAATACGACACGATAAATACACCCCCTGTAAAAATACGACACGATAAATACACCCCCAGAAAAAATACGACACGATAAATACACCCCCTGTAAAAAATACGACACGATAAATACACCCCCAGTAAAAAATACGACACGATAAATACACCCCCTGTAAAAAATACGACACGATAAATACACCCCCTGTAAAAAATTCGACACGATAAATACACCCCCTGTAAAAATACGACACGATAAATACACCCCCAGAAAAAATACGACACGATAAATACACCCCCTGTAAAAAATACGACACGATAAATACACCCCCTGTAAAAAATACGACACGATAAATACACCCCCTGTAAAAGATACGACACGATAAATACACCCCCTGTAAAAAATACGACACGATAAATACACCCCCTGTAAAAAATACGACACGATAAATACACCCCCTGTAAAAATACGACACGATAAATACACCCCCAGAAAAAATACGACACGATAAATACACCCCCTGTAAAAAATACGACACGATAAATACACCCCCTGTAAAAAATACGACACGATAAATACACCCCCCCGTAAAAAATACGACACGATAAATACACCCCCTTTGAAAATAAAACACCCCTTTTTTGAAAATAAAACAACCCTTTTTTGAAAATAAAACACCCCTTTTTTGAAAATAAAACACCCTTTTTTTGAAAATAAAACACCCCTTTTTTGAAAATAAAACATACCCTTTTTTGAAAATAAAACACCCCTTTTTTGAAAATAAAACACCCCTTTTTTGAAAATAAAACACCCCTTTTTGAAAATAAAACACCCCTTTTTTGAAAATAAAACACCCCTTTTTTGAAAATAAAACACCCCTTTTTTGAAAATAAAACACCCCTTTTTTGAAAATAAAACACCCCTTTTTTTGAAAATAAAACACCCCTTTTTTTGAAAATAAAACACCCCTTTTTTTGAAAATAAAACACCCCTTTTTTGAAAATAAAACACCCCTTTTTTGAAAATAAAACACCCCTTTTTTGAAAATAAAACACCCCTTTTTTGAAAATAAAACACCCCTTTTTTGAAAATAAAACACCCCTTTTTTGAAAATAAAACACCCCTTTTTTGAAAATAAAACACCCCTTTTTTGAAAATAAAACACCCCTTTTTTGAAAATAAAACACCCCTTTTTTGAAAATAAAACACCCCTTTTTTGAAAATAAAACACCCCTTTTTTGAAAATAAAACACCCCTTTTTTAAAAATAAAATAACCCTTTTTTGAAAATAAAACACCCCTTTTTTGAAAATAAAACACCCCTTTTTTGAAAATAAAACACCCCTTTTTGAAAATAAAACACCCCTTTTTGAAAATAAAACACCCCTTTTTTGAAAATAAAACACCCCTCTTTTGAAAATAAAACACCCCTCTTTTGAAAATAAACCACCCCTCTTTTGAAAATAAACCACCCCTTTTTGAAAATAAAACATCCCTTTTTTGAAAATAAAACACCCCTTTTTTGAAAATAATACACGCTTTTTGGAAAATAAAACACCGCTTTTTGGAAAATAAAACACCCCTTTTTTGAAAATAAAACACCCCTTTTTTGAAAATAAAACACCCCTTTTTTGAAAATAAAACACCCCTTTTTTGAAAATAAAACACCCCTTTTTTGAAAATAAAACACCCCTTTTTTGAAAATAAAACACCCCTTTTTTGAAAATAAAACACCCCTTTTTTGAAAATAAAACACCCCTTTTTTGAAAATAAAACACCCCTTTTTTGAAAATAAAACACCCCTTTTTTGAAAATAAAACACCCCTTTTTTGAAAATAAAACACCCCTTTTTTTGAAAATAAAACACCCCTTTTTTTGAAAATAAAACACCCCTTTTTTTTGAAAATAAAACCCCCTTTTTTTTGAAAATAAAACACCCCTTTTTTTGAAAATAAAACACCCCTTTTTTGAAAATAAAACACCCCTTTTTTGAAAATAAAACACCCCTTTTTTGAAAATAATACACGCTTTTTGGAAAATAAAACACCGCTTTTTGGAAAATAAAACACCCCTTTTTTGAAAATAAAACACCCCTTTTTTGAAAATAAAACACCCCTTTTTTGAAAATAAAACACCCCTTTTTTGAAAATAAAACACCCCTTTTTTGAAAATAAAACACCCCTTTTTTGAAAATAAAACACCCCTTTTTTGAAAATAAAACACCCCTTTTTTGAAAATAAAACACCCCTTTTTTGAAAATAAAACACCCCTTTTTTGAAAATAAAACACCCCTTTTTTGAAAATAAAACACCCCTTTTTTGAAAATAAAACACCCCTTTTTTTAAAATAAAATACCCCTTTTTTGAAAATAAAACACCCCTTTTTTGAAAATAAAACACCCCTTTTTTGAAAATAAAACACCCCTTTTTGAAAATAAAACACCCCTTTTTGAAAATAAAACACCCCTTTTTTGAAAATAAAACACCCCTCTTTTGAAAATAAAACACCCCTCTTTTGAAAATAAACCACACCTTTTTGAAAATAAAACATCCCTTTTTTGAAAATAAAACACCCCTTTTTTGAAAATAATACACGCTTTTTGGAAAATAAAACACCGCTTTTTGGAAAATAAAACACCCCTTTTTTGAAAATAAAACACCCCTTTTTTGAAAATAAAACACCTCTTTTTTGAAAATAAAACACCCCTTTTTTGAAAATAAAACACCCCTTTTTTGAAAATAAAACACCCCTTTTTTGAAAATAAAACACCCCTTTTTTGAAAATAAAACACCCCTTTTTTTGAAAATAAAACACCCCTTTTTTTGAAAATAAAACACCCCTTTTTTGAAAATAAAACACCCCTTTTTTGAAAATAAAACACCCCTTTTTTGAAAATAAAACACCCCTTTTTGAAAATAAAACACCCCTTTTTTGAAAATAAAACACCCCTTTTTTGAAAATAAAACACCCCTTTTTTGAAAATAATACACGCTTTTTGGAAAATAAAACACCCCTTTTTTGAAAATAAAACACCCCTTTTTTTGAAAATAAAACACCCCTTTTTTGAAAATAAAACACCCCTTTTTGAAAATAAAACACCCCTTTTTTGAAAATAAAACACCCCTTTTTTGAAAATAAAACACCCTTTTTTTGAAAATAAAACACCCCTTTTTTGAAAATAAAACACCCCTTTTTTGAAAATAAAACACCCCTTTTTTGAAAATAAAACACCCCTTTTTTGAAAATGAAACACCCCTTTTTTGAAAATGAAACACCCCTTTTTTGAAAATGAAACACCCCTTTTTTGAAAATAAAACACCCCTTTTTTGAAAATAAAACATCCCTTTTTTGAAAATAAAACACCCCTTTTTTGAAAATAAAACACCCCTTTTTGAAAATAAAACACCCCTTTTTTGAAAATAAAACACCCCTTTTTTGAAAATAAAACACCCCTTTTTTGAAAATAAAACACCCCTTTTTTGAAAATAAAACACCCCTTTTTTGAAAATAAAACACCCTTTTTTTGAAAATAAAACACCCCTTTTTTGAAAATAAAACACCCCTTTTTTGAAAATAAAACACCCCTTTTTTAAAAATAAAACACCCCTTTTTTGAAAATAAAACACCCCTTTTTTGAAAATAAAACAC
The DNA here is from genome assembly GCA_963920705.1 of Odiellus spinosus. Classification (NCBI taxonomy): domain Eukaryota; kingdom Metazoa; phylum Arthropoda; class Arachnida; order Opiliones; family Phalangiidae; genus Odiellus; species Odiellus spinosus. The sequence continues at coordinate 11,718,368 of OY987229.1, read as the reverse complement.
CCCTTTTTTGAAAATAAAACACCCCTTTTTTGAAAATAAAACACCCCTTTTTTGAAAATAAAACACCCCTTTTTTGAAAATAAAACACCCCTTTTTTGAAAATAAAACACCCCTTTTTTAAAAATAAAACACCCCTTTTTTGAAAATAAAACACCCCTTTTTTGAAAATAAAACACCCCTTTTTTGAAAATAAAACACCCCTTTTTTTGAAAATAAAACACCCCTTTTTTTTGAAAATAAAACACCCCTTTTTTTTGAAAATAAAACACCCCTTTTTTTTGAAAATAAAACACCCCTTTTTTTTGAAAATAAAACACCCCTTTTTTTTGAAAATAAAACACCCCTTTTTTGAAAATAAAACACCCCTTATTTGAAAATAAAACACCCCTTTTTTGAAAATAAAACACCCCTTTTTTGAAAATAAAACACCCCTTTTTTGAAAATAAAACACCCCTTTTTTGAAAATAAAACACCCCTTTTTTGAAAATAAAACACCCCTTTTTTGAAAATAAAATACCCCTTTATGAAAATAAAACACCCCTTTATGAAAATAAAACACCCCTTTATGAAAATAAAACACCCCTTTATGAAAATAAAACACCCCTTGTAAAATTTTTGATTATATATTTTACAGGGGGTGTATTTATTTTTTTTTACAAGGGGTCCCCTTTTAAATTTTTTTATTATTTATTTAACAGGGGGTTTAACAGTTCATAATATTTTTTAATTTCATTACTATATTTATTTTTAAATAAAATACAGGAATAGCCACGCGTAATTTTGTAAATTCTACATACTTTTTAACGGCATATATTAAAACCGTCACGTGACTTGTGTTTGCTCGCACCGAAGCAAGTTTCCTAAAACTTTCTCAGTATTAAAGTGAGAGTGAAATGGAATGTTAACTTATTTTTATCGATACTTCTCAATCCCTTTTGTCATGATTTAACCTGATTTAAACATTTTAATTATGATTTAATCTGATTTAAACATTGTTAAACTGTCTACTTAAAGAGGGGATTCACCCTAATAACAAGTGATTTTTATCGATTCCTTATCGTTTAAATAGGTCTAATCCACGAGGTAAGATTTTGATTTTAGTTTCTTAAAGGGAGAATGCAACCTAATAACTAATGATTTTACTATCGATTCCTTATTGTTTAAATAGGCCTAATCCACATATAAAAAGTTTACAAAACAATTATTAAACTATGCTAGAAATAAATTTAAAACATACCCGGAAAATAGGCTTAGCGGGATTCATGGAGATCAGCTGATTTCCTCGCGTATAAGGTCTAGCGACCAATCGATCGCGATTGTAAGTCTCGTGGAGGAGATCTCGCGTGAACGACGGGCCTTTGCTCATTGGTCGCTAGACCTTACACGGAGGCAATTCAGGATCTCCATGAATCCCGCTAAGCCTATTTTCTGGGTAAGTTTTAAAATTATTTCTAGCATAGTTTAATAATTGTTTTGTAAACTTTTTATATGTGAATTAGGCCTATTTTGCAGCGGTCTTAATGTTTCTAATTGGATTTAATATCGATTATATATAAACAAAAATTACTGATTTTAGTCAATTAACACTCGAGAAACTCAAAGTTAATTTCAATACCCGGGATACGTGGCTAATTCTTTACATAATTAAGTTCTATGATTTTGACCAATATTTTTGGTTTAGATAATTTTCCCACCTTGAAATTAAGTCGCGTTTAGATATGATATATGTAATAAAGTCAATCAAAATACGGAGAATAAAGTAAAATTAGTCTCTTTATCCTACGGCGATCCGTTAATTAACTACCCAATTTAGTTGGGGACTAATTAAAGAATTTTCTCGATTACAAAATGTTTACGACATCACTACGGCTTTAAAATAAAAAAATATTTAAGAAAAATAAACGCGTTTCGATAGATTTGCTCAAGGGAATTTCAAAAATTATAGTTTCGATGTTCAATATTAAGTATTTAAATTAATATTTAATTTAAATCAGACCACCTCCACATCTTTTTTTGTTTTTTGCTTTTTCATTTTTCGTTCACCGAGCTCGTTGTAATAGAGTGGAGCCTGTAACTGAGCAGAATAGAATGCCATTACAGCATAGCCGCATTCGCTTTCTTCCAAGAACAACGTAAAATATTCCCTTTCAGGCTAAAGAGTGAATAGAGCGAGAACCGAGGGGCAAGCCACTCTAGAAAAATTGTACACCTGATTCCAGATTCATTTGATTCTCAGAGATTCCGAATCGCTTCTCGTGATTCCGAATCGCTTCTCGTGATTCCGAATCGCTTCTCGTGATTCCGAATCGCTTCTCGTGATTCCGAATCGCTTCTCGTGATTCCGAATCGCTTCTCGTGATTCCGAATCGCTTCTCGTGATTCCGAATCGCTTCTCGTGATTCCGAATCGCTTCTCGTGATTCCGAATCGCTTCTCGTGATTCCGAATCGCTTCTCGTGATTCCGAATCGCTTCTCGTGATTCCGAATCGCTTCTCGTGATTCCGAATCGCTTCTCGTGATTCCGAATCGCTTCTCGTGATTCCGAATCGCTTCTCGTGATTCCGAATCGCTTCTCGTGATTCCGAATCGCTTCTCGTGATTCCGAATCGCTTCTCGTGATTCCGAATCGCTTCTCGTGATTCCGAATCGCTTCTCGTGATTCCGAATCGCTTCTCGTGATTCCGAATCGCTTCTCGTGATTCCGAATCGCTTCTCGTGATTCCGAATCGCTTCTCGTGATTCCGAATCGCTTCTCGTGATTCCGAATCGCTTCTCGTGATTCCGAATCGCTTCTCGTGATTCCGAATCGCTTCTCGTGATTCCGAATCGCTTCTCGTGATTCCGAATCGCTTCTCGTGATTCCGAATCGCTTCTCGTGATTCCGGATCGATTCTCGTGATTCCGGATCGATTCTCGTGATTCCGGATCGATTCTCGTGATTCCGAATCGATTCTCGTGATTCCGGATCGATTCTCGTGATTCCGAATCGATTCTCGTGATTCCGAATCGATTCGTGTGATTCCAAATTGATTCCGAATCATTCGCGTGATTCACATGGATTCGCGTGATTCCGAATTGATTCCATTTAGTTTGTACACCTGATTCCAAGAGTAGTTTGCCCCTCGAAAACACCCGTTGAAAATAAAACACTCGTTGAAAATAAAACTTTCTTTTAAAATAAAACACTCGTTGAAAATAAAATAAGCGTTTAAAATAAAACACTCTTTTAAAATAAAACACCCTATGAAAATAAAATACCCAGATCTTGACGTCAATAAAATACACGCTAAAGTCCACAATTTATAACATTTATTTCAATTATTTCACAATAACTTATCTAATTTGTCGTCGCGCCAGAAGGTCCTGTTTTTGGTTTCAGCGTTTGCTTCATTTCTGGATACGATAAATATCCATCCATATCGCCGTCCATTTCAAGAACGGCATCGACATTAACTAATAATTAAAACTTTTTTAAGCCTCTTTAAATTATTTACGACTTTGGTAAGATACCGTCACATGTGTGCCCACTAATTACCAGCTAACTCGCTGACCGAAGCGTTTCCTCCAGTAGCATGTTGTACAACGGCTAAGATTTCTAATCCGTCCAGTTTGGAATTATCGTCGAAATCGTGCATTCTTGTAACGAAATTAATACCGAAGTAACGTTATCATCAACTTATTAGCTTGCTGGCTAACAATTTTCAGTAAAATTTGGTAATTTTTGGTCCACTTTTTAAAAGCGGTAAATCCATTTCATTTATTTATTTATTTAGATTTGAGGGTTTATACAAAAAGCCACTTGGGCTTATAGGATATGTATAAAAAAAAAAAAATAATAAAATAATAATAATAAAAAATAATAAATAATAAAATAATAAAAAATAAATCTTACCATAAGCCTATTAATTCACCCGTAAGATACAAACGAGGGTCGTTTTAGCGTTAAGCTAATGATTTGCTAATCTCGCGACTCAAATTCATCTAGTGGTGATAGCTTGAAACTCTCCCAATGCATGCTAGGGCATCATGTTTCCTGTCAAGAGGAATGAGGTTGGGTAGGGACAATTAACTAGGTTAATACGAAGGGCTCTGAGGAATTCAATTTTTCGGGTGAAGAATTAATAGGCTTATGATCTTACTATAAGATGGTACAAATCTAATAAATACTTCTACGGGTTAAGTAAGGCCCTATTAGTCTGCCTCGGAGACCGAAAGCCAGTCAATTAGTCGGTTTGCAACACGAGCATCTCCATACTTCTGCGTCAAAACCTTGGGGTCAAACACTTGCAAAAATGCCGTATCCACTTTGGCCTAAATCCCTAAATCTCTATGGGAATTTATCATTGATTTATCAAAAATAGCTTTTAAATCCTAATAATCTCTTCAAAATCCTGAAATCCCGTGTAGAAAATTGGCCCGTGTCCGACTACTCGGTCGAAAGGGCGAATTTTTCCACCAGATTGCCGTCAAAATGAGTGACCGAGTCTTGTAGCGGTGAATTCGCGGTATTAACTATGCCTTGAGGTATATAGCGGCGGTATTTTCGAACCTAAATTTGCTCGTGTCCTCCAGAAAGCTATTACTGCTATACACACGGGAAAGCTGGGTGTTATTTAATCGACTTTTCCCTGCTTCGCTTGGCTATTCGACACTAAAACGAATTAGTTTAATCTTTTGAACTTTCAGTACTTGCTTCTGTCGAGGCAGTATTTAACTCAAAAGGTTATTTTTTTAATCGTGTTACGTTTTATCATATATATTCTTCTATTATTATTATTCATTTCGGAGTGGACGGTGTAGCAGCTAACTGCAATAAACATCAATTGTAACACCAATATTATTCTGCTCCCTTCTCTTGCCCTTATTCGAGTGTACAAACCTTGGGGTTGGAACATACTACGATAATTACAATAGCAATATTAGTTTCACAATGGGTGGGGCTTCGAGCTTAGAACCACCCGCAAACTATATTGCACTACACCTAGCCCAAAAATTACCAAATTGTAAAATTCTTCTTCGCATAATCTGAAAATTTCTTCACCTAAACATATAGAACAAAGTCTCTTCCTGGGAGAGTTCCCCTTTCCCAGATAGTTGGATAACAGTTTCCAAATCTTCCTTAACGTGACTATAATTAAAACCATATTAGACGCGTTTTACCAAAAATAAAAATGATTGGACTTACTCTATATCTCTTATAAAATCTTCAACACCCCATTTCTTCTCGATTTTGGCCAATTCCTCGGATTTGGTGAGTGTGTTTGGTTTATTCTCGTGTCCAGCGTGTCCTTCAACTTTAAAAACAAAGAGATGCAAAAACAACAATCCCAAACTTACTTTTAAGTAGTACATGTCGTCCGGGTCGACGTGAAACGCGTCACTGTTTAAAATCCGATGCCACGTGAAAACTCGACAGGTGTTTTTAGAATTTATCAAAGGAAAAGTCTCGCCCCAAATAATTGGTTTAAACAGCGTTACAATTACTTTTTAAGTAACCAAGAAACCTCCTCTCAAATATTGATCAGCGAGCGAAAGAGTACTCCCATGAATTTAAATACGTTAACACGATTACGTAATTGCATCATTAAAATTTCTACAAATATTTTTTGATAAGAATATCCCTTGAAACTCAGCGTATTAATATTGGCAGTACCGTTACATTTTTTCCATCCGTTTGTTGAAATAAAACAAAAAGAGGAACTAAGAAATGTTTATCATTGATGGTAAAACTAGGACTTTGCGCCCAAAAACAGAATAATAAATTAAATATGTCATCAAAAACCTCTATCTTCTCCAGAACTCACCCCTTGAAAATAATCTCTCCTGACTAGTCTAGCACACACAAACGAAATTTGCTTTGCTCTTCTGCTTATTAGACAGTCTAGTCATATAAGGATTCCATAAAAAGAGATCGCAATAAATAGTTAAATTCCAATTAAAATGAAGACGATGTAGAGTAGTAGCGTTTAGAAGGGGTTTTACTAAACCTCTTCTCCACCATGAAATTCTATAGCTCCCAGACGTGGGGGGATGTCTAGTCAAAGGCAAACACCACTACTCTAATTTTAAAATAATAAAAATAAATCCAAAACCTTTAATTAAAAAAATAAATAAACAGACAAAACGTCATAATATTGAATAAAAGATTTTCATTCAACATCATGCTATTTTCTCTGTAAAGTTTTTTTTAACTATATTTTCACCATGGTAAATAATAAGTTAAAAATATGATTTTAAAGTTTTATTACTAAACAAAAATTGCGCTTGAAAAAATAATGTACAAAATGTACAAAACTTATTTGGGTAAAAAATATTTCCTCATTCAAAAAAAATTCTTGGGGTTTTATAAAAATATTTGTCATCAAAAGTTGTATTTTCTGAAAAATTTAAAAACTAATTTTTTTTTGAAAAACCAAAATTTTTTGGGATAATACGAGGCGATACCTTTTGTAAATTTGCCTATTTTTGGATTAAAAATTAAATTTCGCTCTTCGAGCTCTAATCGTTTCGTTTATGGAATAAATACGATTTTTAAAAAATAAAGACACGTCCCCTTCATTTTTAAATGAATGTGAAATCGACATTGTCTTTGAGAACGCGGTAGGAGCCGCAAAATGGACGTTTTTACCTTTCAAGTGTCAATTACTTATCAATATGGCGAGACAGAGTGACGTCACGAGGGGCATCCCCGCGCGAACGACTGCGTTGTTTTTGTTCCGTGTTAATATATTGTCGGATTAAACGTGACACTTCGTGAGCCTAAATTATGCGAGGAATTTTAAATTAGTTATTTAGAATTCGATTCTCAAACAGTATCAAAGAATAAGTAAGTGTCAACTTACTTGATCAGTTTGAATGCGAGTAATCTTCTGCACCATTAAATTACCGCATTTCATGTCCAAAAACAGAGTTCCATCTTCGGCACGAACTTTCCTAGTTGAAATTACTTCGGCGAAAGGATATTTCCACACAGTCTCCTGATTAAGATGAATTATAGGCTTAATTACTAGGCCTAGCTCTATATACACCATAGTCGTCTAGTCATCTTATTCAAATAATGCAATGCTCTTAAAAAATTCGGTATTTGCGCAAGACATTCAGACTTGACACTTTTAGAAGGATCAAATCGACTACTCAAGATATTAATTGGGTTTTTTGATAATAATCTACATCCAAAAATATGTAATTTCCCTTCAAAAGAGGTTCCAAATCGGTTTTAAAATTCTTCAGTGTGAACGCGACTTTTTGGTTCCCAAAAACGTACAATTATGTTGAAATGTATTTAAGATAAACTTACGTGCGTAACAACGTCTAAGAAATGGACTCCGTCCTTATTAAGAGCTAGGATATGTTCCGGATGTTGAGTATCTCCGCGAATCCATTTGACGGCGAAGAAACAAGATCCAAATAGCGGCCATTTCTGTAGAATGTCTAAACACTGGGCTTTAGCTTCGGTCGTATTTAGAGCGGTCATATCCAACCAATTTCGTTGAACCATTTCTACCCATTGAGCAGGACGAACGTCTTTGCACGACAGCACCGGTTTCGGTAACAGGTACTTAACTTCGTCCCTGAAGAGGTACGAACAATAAATGATGTGTTCCTATATAACTAACGTCCTTGAAGTTTCGATGTCTCGATGGTCGTTCGACTTACTTGGTAGGTACGTGGTCCATATCAGCAGCTCTGTGAAGTAAAGCGGCCACTCTGGCGATATCCGGCACCGTCGCTTCCGGCAGTTTTGATTCGGCGGGCGTGATAAGTAACAATCCTTCCAAATAATCAGGCGCGACTTGATTGAAAATAACCTCTATGTAACTAGGATTGTCCAATCGTAGCGGATGCCACCATACTGAACGGCAGAAAATTAAGTAGAACATTTGGCCATTTTTAAGCAGCTCGGTCGTCACGTCCAATATGTATTCCTCTTTGTTAAGAGGCATTGTATAAGGATCTGCAAATTAAAAAAAAAAAAAAAATCGTGGGCTAGAAACTATGATAAGTTCCGAAAGCGGAAACAACGTCTTACCTCCTTCAACGATACAATAGAGTGAGAATTCCTCCATTTCCGCTTCGGTTCTTACGTTTAAAACGCTACATATCTCTTCGACAATGTCCTGGACGACAGTAGTCGATTTGGTATTGATGACTCGTTCAGTTCCCCCGGGTAAACGATAAATTTGGCGTTTCGAGTTTCTTCCGGCCGAAATGGCGGCGATCTCTTCGATACTTGGAACGTTCTTCCTACCTCCGAATTTTAAAGTTTTCCTAAGATTATGCAAGCAGACTAGGGCAGTGCCGTGAAACGCTCGTCTCTTGTCGTAGGCCGCCGTTTCCAAGTATTTGATTAGGTAAAGTTTGAGCGCTTCGGTGCATTCGAAATACGCCCCGATGATAGAAAACAGTCTCCAGCCTCGTTGACAACTATCCCTGTTAAATGGATACAATTGAATTCTGTATTACCAATAGCGCCGTCAGGATTTTACTTCAAGTGGGCACCATGATTTAGAGTCCCGACCCGGTTATTAGGAATTTCCTTGTCATTTCAAGTTAATGTTTGTTTAATAGTTATCCTATTCTTGGAATTCTTAATCAAGGAATGCCACTCTTCAACTACAATTTTTCCCCAATTCATCTTAAAAAGACTTCAGAAATAGTGACTAGCTCGTTCTGTTGTACAAGATGAAATGGAATAAACATATTTCGAGAGTCCCTTATAAACGATTTAAAGAATCATCCTTCTTTACATAAAAATAAACATTCCGTATAATAAAAAACCAAAAAATCCATCCAGAGGTTTCATCATGGGCAAAGTTAGACAACTATTGTTCACACACAGATCTCAGCGTTATAATAGCACTTGAAAGAATATAGACGTTTCCGGGTGGCAATGAGCCTTAAGGTATTGTAAAAAGTCAACAAACCCAATGCACTCCCTATAGAGTGACAAAACCAGTAATTGCCAAATTTCTCACTACAATTGTGGGCAAAAAACTCAGAATTATCAAAAATTAAAGCTAACCCCATCGATATGAACACAATATTTCACTAGTTTTCCGCCTTGAAAACTTTCATCAGGTGGCCAACCTTTTCGGTTTTATTTCACCTTAATTTGGCAGCGCGTACAAAGCTATCCTATTCGTTATCTACTATAGATACAAAGATATAGAGAGCCTAGCTTTGCGCGCGCTTACAATTTAAGAATGATCAGTGAGAAGTAAAAGTTTTATTAATATTAAGGAATGAAGAGATTTGGTTGCCCCCACGGTGAGACATAATGCACTTTACAATTTTATAAGGCGTGCTCAGGGCCTTAATCGTTTCGAAACTATCTGAAAGTTAATTAAGCGTATACTTACGGTTTGGAACTCTTGTTGTTCGTGGTTTGTTTCATGATTTGGCAATAAACTTCGTCACGTAATTGTGGATGTTTGTGACAATTCTGTTCGTGGTAAAACCAGGTTAGAATAAGTATAACTTTCCCAAAACGTTTCAACTTACAACAAGTATGGTGTAAACGCAGTCCACTTCGCTTTGACCTTTAGCCATGGGATAGTCTCCCATGTACCTCATAATGGCGATAAAACATTCCAGCGAGAGTTTATTAAGTTCGGCCGCGTCGAATTTGAGCAAAGAAGCTTGAATGGGCGATTTCGTGTACTTGACCAAGTCGGACAGTTCTTTCCACGTCCAGTCGGAATCTTTGCCCTTCTTACCTTTTTTCTTTTGGGACTTAAGCGTTTCTATCATCTTGATAGAGCCCCTGATCGAACCATCTCTGGTTCTCAACATCTCGTACCTTTTTTAGAATAAAAAATATATTAAACCACCAACTTATGTAACTCGGCTAGAAAGGCGCGCTTACTTATCCAAACTCTCTCTAAAATTAAATAGGGCAAACTGTAACAGGGAGTATTTGCCGTCGTTCGTAGTTTGAGTCACTTGACTGATATCGCTTTTGCCGTCTTCGATATGTTCCTGTTGGAAATGACGAGAAATGTCTGAGATTCCTTTTTCGAACTTACAATTAGCAGGGACGGGTACAATAATTGAGCAAATTAAGTAATTTTAAAGGGATAGTAACGACGTGATTTTAAGGTACGTTATTTCATATAAGTTTTCGAGAGATGAAAATTTTCCTAAAAAGCTTCGTTCACACTACCCACTTTGAAACCGTTTTCGAATCGTTTTGAATGTTCAAATTAACTTTTCAAGCCAATTCCGTTTTTTTACCTCTACAGATGATACCAAAACTTTACAGTTTGACCTTTTCAAGACGGTTGAAAACTGTTTCAAAGTCAAGTGCAAGAGCGGCTAAAGCAATGGTTTTCGTTCTTGTCAAAATTCTAATTAGATCGTGGTATTATGAATCAGTTGCAAGGTTTTTTCATTTGAACTATAGGATTTTTTGAAATATTTTAGGGTAGTAGTCGGCAAGGACTAACAGTGACACTTACCACTTTGCTTTCGACCCATAGAGGAGCCGTACTTTCTCCTCCGTGTCCATTTTGCACGATTTCCTCGCCGTTTTGAGGTTCAGTTTGATTTGGTTTCGTACTCGAATGTCGAGTTTGTTGAGCGTGAACTTGAGCTTGGTAATTAACCGCCGTAGATCTTTCCGTAACCACCTCGTCAACGGCGATACTGTGTCCTTTACGGCGCGGCTCCCGTTCGGGTTGGCGTCCGAGAGGCAGGACATACTCGCAAGGGAAGATACCGCTTTCGCCAGAGTCCAAAACACCAAACAACCAACCTACGAAAATATTTTTCTCACTTTAGATCTGTAGTAACGAGTTACAACTTTGTGTCAATTATTTATATTTCACAAAACTGAGTTTTATGCTCGAAAAGCATATACTTTTAACAGTAAAAGCCCAAATAAAGATAACGTCCTGTCGAGTATCCCACCTTGGAAAACCCTATACAAATCTTGGATATAATTATAATCGTATAAACATCAGGCCAATGAGCTGAAAAAGCCTATATCTTTTATCTTATTTATTTAGTCTACAAAATTAACTGATTTTAAAAATAACACATTTGCTTAATTAAAACATCAAGATATTGAAGATAGGGTCTGTCCTGGTTAAAACCAGCTCCAGGCCCATCCCCTTGGATATCTTACTAGTTTTTGGGTATAAATAAATTCATATTGAGTAGCTAAATTATCTTAGATTAACAATTCAAAATCTAGGAAATTTTACTTTATAAATTTTGTTTTAAAATAGTTACTTAAGATTTACCAAACGTGTAATTTACCAATTTTAGAATATTGTTTAAATACATGTATAGATAAAATTTCAACGTAATAAAATACCCACATGGATGTAGTCAAGGTTGATTCTGACATTGCCAAATGAATTCTCCATTCAAAAACTAACACATGACCTAAGAAATTGCCCTAAAGAATTCTTCGTAAAATGAGTTTACCCTTGGATGAATCGCTATTGAAAAATATATTACATAAAAGAAACCCTAATGTACTCACAATTTTTAAGTCAAAAATCATTGGCGCGTGCATTTTAGAAATTTAAAGGGAATATAACCCTTTTCTTTTTCGCGCCATCATAAGGAGGAAAAGTTTGCCACCCCTTCTTCGTTACTGCGAATCTTAGCTTACACCTTTGGGTTAGTACAGTAAAATACAAAACTTCTGTACTTAAACAACAATGCCTAGCTTTTTAGAAGTGTGAGCGAGGGAATATTTTGGCTACAAAGTATACGAGGATATGGTTTCGGAGGCCGATAAGTATGTTACATTCCCTTTAATTATCTCCCGTATCAACCAGCTGTTGGAAAAATATTTCTCGAAACCGGATGTTAATTTCTAGCTGGATAAAATACAATAGACGAAGTTTGTAGTTAAATATTTAGGGTATTATTATAATTCTAATTAATTGTTCTAATTTGCACCTCCAAAATAAGGTCGAAATTTGCAATAAATGTACGTTCTTTTAACGAAAACGAAAAGTCTTACGGGTAATGACACGACTCTACCTTCAACGGCGTTTAGAATCTAAGCGAAAGTTGTACAGGGTGCTGTTACTCGTTTTTCTTTGTTAACATTCCGGATGCGAGCCATTGTACTCTATGGACTGTAACGTATTTGAAACAGACCAACCCTACTTTAAAAGCAGGACTAATAATTTCCGGTCGCCTTTATAGGATATTTAAAAAAAAAAAAAAAAAAACACGTGTTGATAGATTTTAATACTGGAAAATCTTTAATCTAAATAAGAAGATTTAAAATTCTTAACATGCCATCGATTTTTCGTGTAATCAAAATGAAATTAATTTCCCATTTTGGAAAGATCGATATAAAATAACGATATAAAAGTTAAATTACCCCAACTTTAAAAAAAATGGGGGGGGGGGGAATTGAATTCTTTATAAACAAATTCTAAAACATTTTACGTTCTCATTATGATTCCGCGACTTTTATATAGCCAATAGTTGACTCTTGCACCATAAGTAATGAATGAACAAAAAGTCTAAGACTAGCCCTACCATCCTGCCTTTAAACACCTAATAATAATAGTAATATGACCAGCAAATACAAGTCCATTTCGATGAGGTAATATTTCTAGCTTAATATCTCGTGCCTGAAAGCTCACGGTCTAGCGTAGACAGAAGGATGAAAAACTATCTCTCTTCTATCTGGGCGAACGGAGCCAAACTTTTTGTAGCGGCGTCCGAATTTTATGAAACGGTTTCTACCCCTCCTTCCTTGTTATTTTATTTATATTTGCCTGCAAGTGTGATATGCTTTCGCGTGATCTCCTTTGGTGAGCTGGGCTTAAGAATCTGGACGGGACAATTTTCTCTTTGGGATTTTTCACTAGTCTCCTTATATAGACTCGAAAATAATTACCATAGCAATGAGAATAGTTTATAATACTAGTGTTAAAATTTATCTGGTAAAAGGTACGTTTTCCCAAGATTGTAAAATTCTTTTCACATATAAAAATGGGTCAAATTATAAACTTACGTTTCAAAAACAGAAGCATTAGAATTTTAATTTCGCACGCCTAACATCTTCAATTATAATCTATGTTCCATCAACGTGATGTTAGCTGTAGCTTCACGTGTTACTAGGTTTATTATCAACAGCGTACTAGTGAGAAATTTAAAAGGAATCCCGTGCCGACGCCAAAGGGACAAATAAAAAAAGAAGCCACGCCTACAATGCTTTTTTCATTATTAAAGGACCGTGACCATTGTTTGGTTACATTGATAAAAAACAACTAATTCCACTAGGTGGAACCACCCCTTCCAAAAAAGATGTATCATATGAAAAAAATCATCTACGTAAAAGCACAAATATAGTATATCATTATTTGTATATCAAGAATCAATTTAAATCAAATTCTAATTAGAGAGAATCACTAAAATAGTATTATCCAGCATGGGCTGTAAAGGCCCGTTTACAAAAGAGCGGAAAGCTGAAGCGTAAGCCGATGCATGGAGCAATAACAACAGGAGGCATAGGTTCATACATCGTTTAAAAATGAGATTTTGGAAACTATGCCTCCTCTTGTTATTGTTCCATGCATCGGCTTACGCTTCAGCTTTCCGCTCTTTTGTAAACGGGCCTTAAGTATTATAGTTACCCCAAGCAAGGAGGATCAGAGAAGGAGAGGAAATGTGGGGCTGCGTTGAGTTAGAGAGAGAAGAGCCAACCTCCCACTCGGGTGGAAAGGGGGGATAGGAAATTCTCGAGGTAAACTGTTGTCACGTGGTCGCTAGCTAGCGCGTCTCATAAAGGATTCGTTTTACCCACGCGACAACATTTTACCACGAAACGTCTCTACCCCCGTTCTCCCAGAGTGGGAGTTTAGGCCGACGCAGTAAGAACCGCGCCGTCCCCACATTTCCTCTCCTTCTCTGATCCTCCTTGCCCCAAGGTTAGTAAAAGACAGGTTATGTAGATTCTGACGTAAATCACGTCACAAAAACAGAACTAATATCATACCCAGAGTAGCTTTTTAAAGTGGTAGAAAACTAGGGTAGGAATAGAAGGAACCGACTTAAAAACCTTGTAAATGTAGTATATCTTGTCATAAGCAAGATACTTCACTGGCGATTGCATCAAGGGACAACGGCAACACTTTGCAACTTCGTAATTTATCGATAAAGTGGTAAACTCACCCTTATCCAAATGCATATTTCTATTGTTGACCACTTGTATAACGTCCCCTTTCTGGAAACTAAGAAGGGTCGACTCTCTGGTGACGTAATCAGCTATGGCTCTGACATATTCGTGTCCTCCTTGAGCGGATTCCACGCTGAACTTTTCTATCATATTGCGTATTTGATCGGCCTTGTGCGAGTACAGGGTCATCCAACCGCCGTTCCTCAAAAGTATTTGTAAAGTACTGGGTCGCGGGACAGCCACTTCGGCGATGTCCTCGAAACTTAGAGTATCCAATACTCGTAAATAATCGCAAATGGCGTCACGTTCTCGACGGACCAATCGGACGCCGCTATGCGAAACACCCAGTAATTGAACGTTGGGGAGATTTCGGCCACCGGATACTGGAAACAGTCTGGAAAAGTACGTCGGGAACTCTTTGGCCATATCCACTAAACTTCGTTTCGCGGCCAATTTGTGTTGACTAGAATTGACGTTGGCGAACGTGACGCCGAAACTTTCTGTAATTTTTAATAACAAGACCTTAAGTAATCGCTCGATAACTCTAGATAACACAAATTAAGTTACCCATTAACTGAGTTAGTTTTCGTTTCTCCTCTCGGTTGAGTCGAATACAAGCCGGCGCCGTGACATCTTGCGCAATTTGACAAAAGACCAGATGAAGTAACAAGGGGTTGTCCAATTTTTCGGTTGGCGTAAAGACTTCCTTGCGCACTCGCAATTGCCAAGGTACTTTAGAGTAGGTTAAAAATGGGGCGCCATTCGGTCCGTACAATGTTGTTTTGATATTGTCCGCCAGTCCGCGTTGACTTGCGATGTCCATACCAGGCGGTGGAGCGGAGTCTACTGGTTTTAAGAATTCCGAACTCTCTTCAACTAAGATAAATAAGAATTTTACGAATATAACGACCTCTGCTTGATTAATTATTTGATTACGATGACCAGGTACCGTTTAAACATCACGTAATTATTATTCACTTACATTCAATCCTATCGTTGCTGGATATCCTCTTCTGATTGGGTCTATAAGGTTCAATGGGTTGTGGCGGGTCTTTCCCGCGTCCAAGAACTGGTGAACTTGGTGGATAGTATCCGCTGGAAGCGGCGATAGACGGTGGACTATGATGATGGTGATGATGTCCATGCGGTCCAACGGGAGGAGGCGGAGGAGGTGGCATGTTCGAGTGCCCCTTTTTCCTGGTCGGCGAACTGGTATTGTGAGTGTACATAGATTGGGGCATCATACCGCCGTTAGTATAGGCGCTACGCGATGACGCCAAACTCTCTTCGTAAACGACGCTACGAGACGCTTGCGAAGACGTCTGATCGTATTGAGTCGGTAATTGACTATATTGTCTGGAAGACGTGGACATTCCGTATTCGGCCTGAATGGTACTGGGAATTCCTTTGGTGGACGGTTGGGCTAAAGGATGTCCCAATTCTTCTCGTCGTTCCCTCATTTCCCGGCTAGCTCGTTCCATGCGTTCCACTTGGCTCTTAACCAAATTCTCGACCGAAAAGTCGGGTATTTCGTCCTGGCGTTCGGGTGGATAGACGAAACCGTGTTGTTGTTGGGTATGTTGGGGCGGTGATGCTTCATACACGTTGTTATCGTAGCCCATTTGGAAGTGCCTATCGGCCCGGCCTCTGGGAGCGACGTCAATGGCGTCACCTCGACCGAAAGTACCTTTCAACTTGGCCTCGATGATGTTTTTACGATTTTCTTCCAACTTTTTAACGGGGTCGGCGACCGATTCGGATTCCGAGAGTCTCTGTCCAGTTCTGGGCGGACTTTGATCAGACTCTCTATTCTTGGGAAATGGGAAGACGGGTGCTCTGGTATCTTTTCTGGTAGATCTTACGCTATGATCCAAAGTTAGTTGTTCCAATTTACTCCTCATTTCTGAACTTATTCTCAGTTTTCCGACGCTACCGGGACCCGGTTTAGTTAAAGACCCTTCGAAAGCGCGGACCACGTCCTTTTTTGCAGGTTTAACGGCGCGAGGAGGTTCCGACAACAATGATTCTTGTGACTTCTGACTCTTCATCTTGTGAGTGCTTATGGGAGTGTCTTGTAACAAGTTAGGCTCGCTGTTAAAACGTTTGCCCATCATGGACAGATGATCAACTTGTGTCATGTTGGGGATTTCGGGAAAATCGACCACGTCGCTATGTTGACTGTGTCTCTGATACTGATTGTTTTGATTATGTTGCGCCATCGTCATATGTTTATCGTCTACAGCCGATTCCGATGATCTTTTGGATCTGATTTCAACGCGCGAGTTTGGTTGCGGTTGCATTTCTGGCTGCCCAGGCGGTCCAGGTGGCCCGGGTGGCATCGGTCCAGGAGCTCCGTCTTCCCTGGGTGGTGGCCATCTCCATTTCCCGATTCTCACGGTCTTGGCTCTGCCGTATACGTCCGGGTATCTGCCGTTCTCGTCGGGATAGGGTGGTGGTGGAGGCGGAGGAGGAGGGGGAGGTGGTATTCCCATCATCCTCGGAGCTTGCGATCGTGGTACGTAAGCCTGCGGAGGCGACTCTTCGTTCCCGGCTTTGCTGCGCAATTCGGACATGACATCGCCAAAAACATCCCTGTTGGAATGTTGATTGTTATTAGAGCTTTTCTGGGGGCTGGAAGGCGTCGAATGTTGGGCGTTGGGTGTCGTGTTTTTAACGGGAGTATTCATTGAAGCTAGTTGCAACGATGAAACGTTAATCGGTGTACCCATAGGTAGCATTGACGGCGAGAACGCTGACGCTGCCATCACCGCTGAATTTGACAAGTTAGCCGATAAATTGGGCGCTTCGGTAAGCAAGGTTGATTCGTTGGTTGCTTCCGGTGAGTTTGGTACCTATTAAATTAAAACCGTAAAATTATAAATGGTAGAAGTTTAAAAATAATTCAGAAACTAACGGCATTCTGTAGTAAATTCTGTAGCGCGGCGTTTTGATGCAGTAACTGCTGCTGAATTTGCAGGTTCTGTTGCACCGCGGTGGCCAAGAAAGCTCTTTGGTGCATCTGCATTAATTAAATGAAGAATGAGTTTCAGATATTTTCGGTAGTGACATGGATCTACCGGTTTATCACATACCTGCATCATTTGCTGTTGCATTAGCTGCTGTTGTATCAGTTGTGAAGGGCCCACCATGGGTACCGTCATACCAGCGACATTGTACAAGGGCAAGTAAGGGACTTGATTCATTTGATTGGTTTGCGGACTTTGAGGAAATGTTGGAGGAGGACTACCACCATATCCGAACATGGACATATTCGTATTGATTGAAGGCGGTCCCATGCCGGACATGGCGTTCATCGCGTTCATGGCGTTCATCGTACCCAATGCTCCGAATCCGCCCATGGCTCCCATTCCACCCATGCTGTTCAAACCTGCCATTCCCGGGGGTAGATTAACGTTGATCATTGGAGGCGACATCGGGTATCCGGCGTTGGGATTTATACCCAAAGGCATAGTCAGACCGGACATTGATCCAGGTGTCATCGACGCCGGAGTTTGTTGAGTTTCAATGGCTATCTGTCCGCCCCCTTTCAAAGCGGTCGCCATGGCTTGAGGATTGCTAAGGCCATAAATGTCTTCGTCCACTAAAACTGGTCTGAAAATGTCGTCCAAATACTGATCCAAATCGGACGCCGTCGAACCGGGTCCGAATCTAATAGTTGTTTTATTTATCACCTCCCCTTCCGTCGACTCGCGGTCGCCTCCACCTTTTAACTTGCGGCCCAGCCTATCGGGGTCCGTTAAATCCGGAAACTCGTCTTCGAACAAATCGTCGAAAATGTCGGCCATGAATTTAGTTTCGGGTGTTATACTATTCGCGTTGGTATCTAGCGGCCGCGGTGGTGGTGGTAAATATACCGCTTGCGGTTTAAATTGCGAAGCCTCGGGAGTAGGCATCTTCAGTTTTAGATCAACGTTTGAACAACGACGTTCCAGCAAAGAATTCATAGACTGCCCTTTAATGGCGGTCGCTAATGACCTGGCGTCACTTAGTTCGTCCAAATCTCCGTCGAGTACGGGGTTAAATAAATCATCGAGGTACTGGTCAAGATCAGAAGTATGAGAAGGTATCCTAACATTTTTCACGTGCGAAGCCAACGACGGTGCTTCGGAGGTATCGGACAAGGCCGAACTTCTAGCTCCGGAATACTCAGCTTCGCGATTGCGATCGATGTGTGCTTTTGTAGAATGATGGTAAACCCTCGGTGGCGCTGGTTTGGCCGTGTATTTAACGTATCTCGAACTCTCAGTCGTACTACCACCAATTCCGCTGCCGCGACCATACCGGGAATTGTCGATATCCATGTCCAGAGGAGTCTCCAGACCTCTCAAATCACCAATATCAAATTCTGGGAAATCAATACCGCCATTAGAGTTACGAGAGCTAGGTCTGGAGGGACTGTGTCGGCTGTAGTCGTCTTCAGTGGGCACGATATGAATCTCTCGATGACTCGATTGTTTTCGAGGTGAATCTCTGGGTGATCCGTGTCCGTTATGGTTGCTACTGCCGCCAGCTTCGTCCAACGACATTCTGGAATGCCCTAAGTCGCCACTACTTTTGGATAGCTTCCTACTACCTTCTTTGACGAAGTATCTTCCATTTAGGGCGGAAGTCGATAAGCCTAACTCCTGCCAAGGATCCGAATTGGGACTCGATGGTAAACTGGCTGGAATTGGTGGTGGAGGAATAGACGGTCTTTGAACGTCGAGTGATTTTGGAGGATCACTATTTCTAGTTGGCGGTTTCGGAGGACCTTCTTTTGGTTTCAAGTATCTCTTATTCAATTTGCTTGTCTCCGAGAGAGCCACGCCCCCAGTTATCGAGGAATTTCCTCCTTCGCTGGCCCCACGCCCACGGCTACCAACTCGCGTACTTGTGACTTCTACTTGACGAGAATGCTTGTCGTCTCCGCGATCCAAATCGGTCGAAGACGCTGTCCTGGGGTCGAAATAACGTCCATTAAGGGCGCTGGATCGGGATAATCCCAAATCCATGTTAGCTACTGGATCATCCAGTAATTGGTCCAAAGATCGGCTCTAAAGAAGACAAAAGACATTAATTCCGAAAAAAAAAAAATCTGAAACAAACTCAGTTTAAAAATAAATTTTAAACTCTTAAAGGTTTAGTAAAACTCCCATGGGGAAGGGTAAAAAGTCTGCCCAAGGCTTAACTTTTATTTATGTCCACCAGAAGTACGAGTCTTGTGTAATGGAGGCTGATAACTTAAAACGAGACCGACGATATCACTCTAGTTTTTGTGTACTACTCTACACGACAATATAAAACCCTTCGTCGCTTTACTTTCCCTTTAAAAGCTACTCTTCAAAAAAACTTTGGAAATTCTTTTTCCCAAACTATTACCTTTAATTTCTGTTGCGGTGTAATTCTTCTATCAACTTCTTCTGGATACTCGAAAACGGAAGTGTGACTGACGTGATGCTCAACAGGAACTCTTTCTTCTCTCCTTCTATTGGACGGTGGTAATAGGGGTGTTGGTACGGGATTGGTATGTCTCGGAGGAGGAGGAATACTCCTATGTACTGGCGACGGTGGACGATGTCTAATAGGAGCTGGTAGAGCTTCTTCGACTTCAATTTCGAATGTGTTGAAACGATGAGGGTTGTGTGGTCTGAGTTACAAAAAAAAAAAAAGAGTTAAAAATAAGATGACTTTTTTTTCCTCCTCTTTCGTAGTAAAGATGGAAATATAAGGTACTATCACTCCTTATTTAATGAGATCATCTCACGGTGTGTCTATTTCAAACATAGTTTCCAGCAGAGTTTAGGAAATTTCCTCATTATAGTTTAGATTAAAATTTAAATAGGCGTAAGAATTAAAAAAGGCGCGGAGAACATTCGACGTGAAATACGATATACAATGAAAGAGTTTTTGAGAGAGGGGAAAACTCAACCAAGCGAAACGCTATCAAGTTTTCCATTCTATCAAGAAGAGGAAAGATAGAGGGGCACCTTGGAAGTCCAGCTTAAAGGGACACGGTCAGAAAAAAAGATTTAAAAGTTCAAACACTTGAATATTCTATATCAAGTATCTATACAAGATTGCATTCAAAAAGATTTAATTTTCTCGCGAGAACGGAGATTCAAACTTGATTATTCTATAGGAGTTTAAATTCTAAGAGGCGTCGCCTAATTATTGCGCGATTTGTTACTTGTAGATCCAGCTATAAATTTAGTTTACACTACTGCGTTTTTCATTACGCCCCTTTTGTACGTTCCAAGATCTTTAACGCCCGTAACAAAAAAAATCGCGCAGTTACGCGCTTTAAAGGAAACAATGCTTAAAAGTGCACGACACTTCTCGAGATGATTCTATATTTATTTGACCGAAAATGACTTCAAAGGGGATTTGGTTTGAAATCCTCAGCAATAGTTTTACGTGGCTGAGTCAAGCTATTTGGCGAATTTTCAAAATATTAAAAATATATATCAAAATTTCAGTTGTCTGTCTTCCTTTATTTTCATTTCATTTTTCCTGATTCAAGAAGAGTGTAATGACCACGCGCCAAGTTGAAAGTAATTTTTGGAGGTATTATTTTATACGCCGTGACGTTTACTCGATACGAAACGATGGTTTAGAGGGTCAGGGTAAATAAGTTTAAATTTTTCCGAGTTACTTTGGCAAGAGAAATTTATGAACTTGGTACAAATTACGTTAACAGTTCCATAGACTTCGTAACAATTCAAGGGAAAATGCAAACTAACAACGAATATTTTTCCATTATTTCAACCATATTTTATGAGCAAGTATAAATAAGTTAAGAGGCGCGCGTGATGATAAAGTTTGTCCTTTCTCTGAATAAACGATAAGATGTATGTCCGTCCTGTGTTGTCCAATTTTTTTTCGCGAACTGAAAATCTGAATATATCTCTAGAAGAAAATATATTTCCAACTCCATGGCTGCATGTCCACGTGGATCCCTGTTAAGCCTAATTAGGCATATTTAAACTAATGAATCTATGATTGATAATTATTCGCCGGATTGCACTTTCCCTTTAAATACCTAGAAAACTAAAGACATTTAAATGACCAATAAGTCGTATTCACACATTAAAACCGTTTAAAATGGCGATTTCGATAGGTCAAATTGTACTCTTTCAGCGTTCATGTGTATTGAGAGCCTTCGTCAAAAACAGGAGTTTGTAATCGCCTATAATACGTAAGTTAAAACTGACAACCACGAGAGTACGCTGCTGACTAACCTGGCAGTTGACTTCCTAACTTGCTGTACTCCAATATTTTGTTAAAAGCCGAACTCTCACCAGTTGCCGAATATCAACACCGAAAATAATCGCCGGAATATATTTAGGGGCCGTAAAAATATAACTATGTTCACGTGAGAAAAATGGTATCTCAATTCGCCAAGTTTTACGGAGAAACTTCATTGTTGCGCAATTTTCAATACCTTTTATACTTCCCCCAAAAGGGGTTTCTTAAATAGATACGCCTGTCAAAATGTACGATTAATTATCTAGAAAAGTTGATTCGAACATTCTAAACGTATACAAAGTATGCAGTGTGAACGCAACTTGAACTTACAAAAAACATTCATTAAAGATATATATAACCTAAAAGAATTTATTTACAGGAGATTCTCATAACTAAAAAACTAATAAATTCGCATAAACGGTAGTGCTCGAGTTTATATAAATTATATAATTTGGATGAAGTCTACTGAATCTAATATTATACGTTTGCTTAAAAATTTATTTCGAGTTAACTTATCCTGGATACAATAAAAAATAATAGGTAACGGAAAAGGGGCGACCTTATCCTCGAAAATTATCCCTTCGGATAAGAAAATATAGCTTCATAGAAAAATAATAAATAAAAATTGTTTTCTCAATTTTTTTCAAATTGTAAGGGAATTTAAATTTAAGTTATACGAATTCTAAATGTTTATTTTCTTATCCTTGACGTAATTCGTTTGGATACGAGTAACTGATTTAAAGAAAAAGCTTCAATTTTGTAAGTAAAATGTTTTTTTATTTTTAATTACGGGTTCTTTCTTCGTTAACTTAACTCTTTCAATTATTTATTCTAACCATTATACTAGAAACTTTAGCCGCGTTCATACTCGGCCTTGGAATCGATTTAAACCGTTTATAAACGTTTCGTTAGAGTCATGTGAACGGGAAACCGTCTTTTCTCAAATCGATTCGATTTCTCGAAACCGCTTCGGGAACCAGTTTCGTACCGATTCGGTTTCAACAACCGATAGATGAAGCTACGATAAATCGATTTATAAAGATAATGCGTGAACACGTGACGCTTAAAACGATCCCTGTCAATTTGAATATCGGTTTGATTTTACCATTTCAAATCGATTAAGAAATGTTAATGTGAAAGTAACTATTATGAACTACCGATTCATTTATTATAATAAGAGTTATTTTTTTATTATTTTTTTCTGTTTACTAACAACTGTCTAATCAAAAAATAAAATATGAAATAATCTAAATAAATATGAATAAGAATAGATATTTCGAGCACTACATAGGCGACACCCTTAAATTATACTCGATGTTCGTTAAAAGATAATTACTAAACCTAACTTAGCTATCATTTGCTGCACAAAGTTTTCTGAACGTTTCATCATCCCTTTAAGGTAATTTTCGAAGGTAATGGAAGGTAAACTGGCGATACTAATATCCCGTGACCATATAAACATTAAAATAAACATTTTTGGATAAACTTACGACGCGGTCCAAGCGGAATGTTTTCTAGGAGATGATTCCTTGTTGACTTTATTGGCGGAGACCAAGAAATAAGATTTACAGACTGGAAACGCCGGCGGAATCTCTGTTTCGGCAATTAAATCCAAGACATAATCGCAACCGTTTAACTCGTAATAATCGCCGTCATCGTGAAGGTCAACGGTCCATCCGTAAGTCTCCTCGATTCCTCTGGCTTTAAGAACGGCCGCTGCGAAATCCTCCCCGGTTGTGAAAGACTCGACTGGTCCCGGTAAACTACCGCCTTATTAAAAAAACGATGGAGAAACACAATAAAGAATTCTTATCGTTAGATAGAAGATATATGGGTTTTTAAACGGATAACATGAACCAAAATTGTAAATGGCTGTTTCAATGTTTTCGGGTTAGGTTTAGCCCCCGGATTTAGCCAAGAACCAATAGAACTACGAGAAAATATTGAAAGGAAACATAGCTGCATCTTTATAAACCATATTGTTATACTTCTCGCGTATATCGTCTACTCAAGCAATCTTATGGTTTTAAGTTTTTTTCGTCAGCTTTTCCCTCTCCTACTGAACCTGAGAGATTCCATTTTTGTCAGTAAAATGAAAATAAAGAAGGTGCACTTAAGCCTTGGTCAATCGTTTTGAAATGTATTACTTCATGAATCAAGCGTAGCCTGCACATGGGTTCTTGATTTAACGTAAGTACGCTTGACTTTTATTTAAGATTAAATCTAACAGCGGTGAATTCGAATAAATATTTCTCAAAGAAACTTTTTTTTATTATTATTAAAGTTATTTATAGGAATTTAAATTGCAGTTGACAGTATCCATTTCAAAGAATATATATCTGCATTTTTCGTTATCTTTTAATAGGTATTGTACATCCGCGAGCGGTAAATGGTTCCATTGATTAAAATAACTAGGTATCTTTTGATTGATAAATAGCCTCTTTAGGAATTTACTGATATGACGTCGTCACCTATTAATAAGCCGCGTTCACACTAAAGATTTAGAAACCTTAATATTTAATTTTAATGGAATTGTAAAATTGAAAAATGTTGGGTTGAAAAGTGGATTTGACTTTTAAAATATTTGAAAATGTGTAGCGTGTATTAACGAATGACGTTATACACTATCTCGAAAACTTAATAGACGACACAATGGCTAGACTACCATTTTTGCCGCTCATATATTTTTCCACTTGGTTTTATTAAAATTTTACTATCCCTTTATTCGACGCGACACAAACCATTGAAAAGCTCGTAGTCTGACGCCACAAAAACTCTAGATACAGTTTCGACTGACGCGGCATAAACGAACGACTTATCGAAGACGACATTAAATTAAAAACGACTTACCATCTGCAAAATGAGCTTCCAGGGCCATATTCGATTTCCTAGTATTGGATTTCCACTCCAAGAGACACGGTGGATAAGTCCTGACATTATGAGCTTCGACCTTCTCACTTTGCAATAGCTTATTTTGGCAATAACCCTTGTAACCATCCAAAGCGCAATCCGAAACGTATCTAAAACGGTTCGATTTTAAAAAGTTAAAGACTCGAATTCAAAGTATACTCGAAGAAATGTAATTAAACGTACTTGAGTTGGTATTTGTATAATATCGGTGAGGGAGCGAAGCAACTGAGACAATTGGCCATCAACAACCATCCTCTCTCGTTATTGGCCGTATTTTCGTTTTTCCAAGTTTGATTGCATAACTGGCACAGTATTTCATCTCGCAACGCTTCGTTTTGAAGACCCTTCTGAACGATGTAATCGCCGAGGGCTCGTTCTTTCTTCCCGGACAGATTGTTGTCGTTCATAAACCTCAAAATCTGAGGTGTCACAACGTGATTTCATGATTATCAAGAAACACTTTTACTGAGCCTCGGACCCAAAGTGAAAAATAAATATTTGATTATTTACCAATTTGAAGATGGCCAAGGACTCCTGGTAATCGGCCTCGCTGTTCTTGGCCAAAAAAGGAGTTTTGATAGGCTCGCGTTTCATGGCCCATATGTGGGCTTTGAAATAAACGTTCGTGAACTTCGTGAAACCGTGTTGGTCGACGTCGTTGGGTAATCGACGTTGTAACGACTTGGGTAACTGTTTGGCAACTTGACCAACGCATTTTATGACGTTGCGATCGTTTTGGGTACATTGCCAATCTTCTAATTTGCTGAATATGAAAGCCAATTCAGCCGGAATCTCCAAATGGTTGACACCGGCCACTGCTCTCGAAACACGCTCTTGTTCCTCGCGTACGGCACGCTCTTTGGCGCGTTCCAAAGCCACGCGATCAGCTTCTTGTTTACGAGCCAAGATAGCTTTGATCTAAACAAAACCATAATCTTTAAAACTAACTTCAATTAAATTCATTAATCCAATTACAATTATATTATAATAACCAGCGGATTCGAATACGTTATAAGGAGAGCTTTAATATGAGACCACGTATGATCAAATCGGACAACAAATAAGAAAGTTACGAAGGCCTAAGTATTAAACAAAATATCAAGATGACGTCACTTTGTAATATTATCCATATCGTTCTAATTTTAAAAACCCTATAACTTTCTTATTTATGATCCGATTTTGACGCGGATGGTTTCATTTTAAAGGTATGAATGTGCTCCAACAATCGTATCCGTTAATTTTGTCAAATCTAACCACCGCTAATTTAAAATTAAAAGATAATATCACACCCCTTCCGCGAGGAGACCATAATCTAACATCTATAAGTTCGTCTCAAAAGAACGATACTTTTTTCTACTCGTTGGAGCCTCACATATCGCGATCCGGTATCTTCTACTGTCGCGTCACCAAAATAATTAAGAATCCGACAAACTTGAATTGGCAAAGAAGGCGGGCTAGAAAAAAACCCCAAAAATATCCCTATAGTCTCCTTTCCTCGATAATAAGTGGCGCATGCACCTTAGGGTGCCAACAGGAACCCCCTGCCGAGACGCATTTCAATCGCAAATAACTCTCGTCTATGAACCATAATGAAGGTATTCCGGCCTTTGATAACGCTTACAAATTAGATTGAAACTTAGTACATGCACCCTCCTGTTCTTGAAGGAACCAACCCCTTTATGTTTAGTCATCCATGACAAAGATCCGAAAATCACTTTCAAAAAACGAGGGATGAAACAATCTAGAAACGACATCGTCTCAGCCACCTACGTGGCATTCTATATGCGTTATTAACATTAACTGCCATATAACAAGTATATATAATCTTAAGATTACAACGCGTCCAATGGCTGGGATACTCTTACTTGACTAGCTGTTTCAATTACTATACAAGATGTTATAGCCTTAGCGTATATTGCAAAAACAAAGATGCACTAAGATATCGTAAGTCATTAACAGATTATTTTTGGTACTCTTATAAGATATCAAATTATTCAATGAAAATCAGGTTCTTGGGCTACTTGTATCTATTTTCTGAGACTGAACGAGTACTTTTTCTTTTACGAGCCTTAACATCGTCTTTCAATCCACCTCAGATTTCGCTATATATTTCTAAAATTACTCCCAAAAGACTGTTTAGTTTGAAATGTAGTTACTGGCAATTATGTGGAGGAGGGATATACAGTGTTAACTCAATACAAAAAGTAGTCTCATTCTTCAATCTTAAAATAATGTCAAATTATTTATTCTACCACCCACAAGAGGACAATAGTCTCTGCAGAAAATGCTTATCATTTCAAGTAAAGGCGTCACCAAGATGGGGCCCCCACCAAACCGTTTTAAAGGGATAGAGACTGGTTTTTCTAAAAGTATGTGCCAATTTTGTCTTTTAAAATATCAATTATTTTATGTTATGTAAATCATGCTTCCTGATTAATCACAAAAATTAAACTGACATTTTGATATACAATTAATTCTCCGACAAAACTGCAATTAGGAGATCACTACTATTACAGCGCGTGATCTATTTTATTATCGGCAAGAGGGTTAGGCCTAGTGGAAACTAAGCTTAAGACAACAGTAATAAAAAGAATATATATTCAAAATCACGGATGTTTCTTCTTTTCGTGAATCTCAGTATGAAAATCATTTACTTTTTAGAGTCCCTAACACTTTAAAAATCTAGCGCGAACCCTACCTTAGCTATAATATAAATAAATCTCACAAGTACACTTACTTTTTCGTATTCACGTTTTTGTCTATACATCCGGTAAGTGGCTTGGGCTCGAAGAACGCCTTTTCGAACTTTCGTGTATTTGGTTCTGTTTGAATGAGATTACTAATTAACTATACGAATTCATTATGCTAATTTCGTTAAAAATATAAAAACAATAAGTTCATTTACCTGTCTCGGTAGGCGCGGTATGTCTTCTGAATGGTAACGGCCCCTTGTTTCATCGCGACATATTTGCGTTTAGCTAAGTAGCCACGGACGTATCTTTGAATCGTTACCACAGAACCACGAAGTACTCGAACTCGTTCTGTCTCCAATGTTTGTTCCAAAGCTTCGCGCAAAAACACCTGTTATGACGGAACATACAGTAAATGTTTAAGTACTTAACCAAAGATCTCTGCTTTTTTCTGAAAATGTCAACATCTCTGTATAAACCGAAACATATCTTTATGAAATTCCAATAGACAACTTTAATAAGAAATGCACCGACTTGCAACGAGATGAGTTACTATATAATATAGTTTAGCAGAAGTAACTCTTAAAGATTTCGTGGTAACTCAGTCCGTTCCGTTTTTATTGGGTTGTCTAATAGTAATTATCATTACGAAAATAATCGAATTGATAGTCCAATTCAATTCACCCTCTAATTCCTCAAAGTATTTGAACAACCTCAATATTAATTGTTAGTTATTTTTATAGAGACAAATACCAACTACGAACACAAAAATTCTTTACTGGTACTTATCAGCTTAGATGTGGTCTAACACGAAACCCCAATTGGTCCTTACCAAATTGGGATAAAAATTAAATTTTCCTCAACCCCAATATGAATCGCCGATTATTTTCACAAAGAGTTATTCCCATAACAACCACAAGTAATTCAATTCCCTACTTTTCAAATAAATGATGGTCTAACACGACATTGACTCACTTTACTGGCCCCGAGTTGATAATTTCCTTTGGCTTCTTCGACTCTGTCCAATATAACCCTACAGACTTCCTTGGGTGGTGCCCCTCGAGGAAGCCTTCCGGGTCCAAGGCATCTGTATCTTTCGGAGAAAGGCGTAAACTTCATCCGAACCGGATACCCTTGTTTCCTAATTCTAATGGTTTCCAACATTCCGGTGTAACGAAGTTGTTCGAGAACTATGGGCATATCGAACTTCGACGGAGCTTTTTCGTTATTGGGTTTGATGCAGCGAACGAACCAGGGATTGCATCTGGACATGGTTTCCAGTAATTGCGTCAAAGAATCTTGAAAACGAGCGGCCACGGTCGGGGCTCTGGGTTTCATCGTAACGAATCGACCGTCGCTTCTGTTGGACACTTTGGCCGCCTCGTTGCTCGACCTTAGATCTTGGAACATTCTAGATATCATCTGTTCGCGGATGGGTTTAGTTTTTCTTTATCGTTTCGACACCTAACGTAAAGTTTAATGGGATACAAGAGCTAAAACTCACCGGTAACTGACTGCTAACGAGTAGATCCATGACATCGGATCTTAAGGTATCCCTATTCTTATCGAGAAATCCATCAACCGAGTACCATACTTGACCGGCGTAATGTTTAATTCCAAATTCCATGGAAGACATACGTGGTCTACTGTACAGTTCGTTTAAGGCGTGATTGTAATGACATTTCTCTAGGAAGGACAAATCCGTGGCTTTGGGAAAATTGCTCTCGTCGTCCAAGAGAGGAAAAATTCCGACCGGTTTCTTTCCGACGAGATTCAAAAGGGCGTGGTTATCGGTAAAAGTTATAGACTGCCATTCGATCTTTTCTCTGGCGTATTCTTGTTGTTCGAGCTTAAAAACTTGTTTGTTGAAATGGAATTGGAGGTTTTCGTTGGCGTAATTGATGCACAGTTGTTCGAAACTGTTCTCTTTGAAATCTTCGAATCCAAAAATATCCAAAATCGCGATGCAAGTCTTATCGCCCTTGCAGACGATGCGATTGATTCGTTGAACTAACCAAGAGAAAAGCGTCGAATATAAGGACTTGGCCACGGCGTCTCGGGCGTCCAGCGCTTGGTCAATGTTTAACGGAGTTATCATTTTTTCATTTCGAGTTTCCTATCGGATTAAACGAACTGTTATTGGAAACCTCTGTTGGAGACTGTGTTATGAGAAGCCGCTAATTAACTTAGAATAAATAAAATGCAAACGTTTCCACTTAAGGATTTTGAAATACTTCTCTAACAAGTACAAGCGTATTAAGTCCAAGATTCGACCACTTACGGTAGTTCTAGCAGTCAGGGCCCGATGAATTCCCTCGACGGACAACTTGAGCAAGTGAGAGACCCACCGTATTTCGGCATCACTCCCGATTTCAACCCCTTCCTGACCGTGTTTCAACTACAAGTTAAAAACCTTGAGAATTCCTAAGACTCGCCGACGGAAATACGCTCAACTGACCTGTTTTCGATGAAAATAAACGTTTCCCAAATGCAAGACGGCCGCTAACATTCGTAGAATGGCATCCTGCTCTTCCAAAGTGAATCCGAGTACTTGCATGGCGGCCAGAAGCGAACGATAATTTTCACCATCATTTTTCGATGGGATTTCAGGATTTCCGCCTTGGTTTAAGTAAAAATATTTTTCAGCCTTTTGTAATCCATATTTCTCTTTCTCCTGATCGCTTAAGCCCGATAACATTTCGTAGAACACGTGATAGTTTCGTTCCTCTGGTGCCTAAAATAATTGAATATAAAAACTAAGTTTAATTTTAATTAAAGTGATGCTGACACAATCTTTCAAAGGTATATGGATCATATTTTTAGCGTTCGTAAACTTAAAATGACTTAGGTTTCTGGATCGTGATTAAGGATAGGTTTAAAATTAATGGTAGGTATTATTTCTGGTTTAAGTACTTTCACGAAAAAGACCGTGCGAAAGGAATATCCGAATCACGTACCAGAACGCGCGAGAATCAAATTGGCTCTATAATACCACGTGATCATAGTAATGACGTAGATTGTGGAGCATTTTCGTTTTCAAAAACTCAGATGCTGATTATAAAACCATTTTTTAACTGTCGTGTTAATTTTTTCTTTACGAAAATTCTACTAAACCTCCATTTGAAAAATTCTACGAAGCACAATATTTTTTACCTGTGTAACAATTCTTGATTTTTCCAATAAGTAATCGGTTGTTTTAGCTCCTGTTATAACGCCACTGTAATTGAATGCAAAGTAATTAAACGACTTTTTGAAACTTAAACCTATACTTAATAAAAAAAATTAAGACTTACTCTTTAAAATAAACTTCCAAATATTTTCCGAATCGACTGGAATTATCATTTCTAACTGTTTTAGCGTTTCCAAATGATTCTAACAATGGACTGGCTTCCAATATTTGTTCCGTTATCAAATTGCTCGGACTCTTATTAACGGCTGCCAGATATTGCATAATTAATTTGGTACTTTCAGTTTTTCCGCTACCACTTTCGCCGCTGAAATTTTAACAACTTCGGTAATTAATACATATTGCGTATGATTACTTAGTAACAGTTAAAGGGATAATGCAACCATACGAGTGATTTTCAATCGGTTCTTTATAGTTTTAATAGGCCAAATATCTTTCCGAAACAAATATTAAGCTAGAAATATGTATGAACTTACTAAGAAAGTAGGCTTAACAGTTAGGGACAGATGGACAAATTTATAACGAGTCCGGCGAACTAGCGAAGGCACGCTTCACCTTAATATCGGAATATAGGACGTGATACGCTGAAGACTCGTTAACGACGAGATATGAAAGCCTTCTGGAATTGCTATTAAACCTACTTTCAGAGTATAAATTGAAAATAAATTCCTACCTTAATATTTATTTGCAATTTATTTAACTAGTTTTAACCACAAGAAATCGATAGAAAAAACTCACTTTTGGACCGATTGCAGTCTCTCTTTAAGGAAGTTTCTTACCTTATGATTACCACTTGATTTTCGCCATCTTTATTGATGCGAGTGTATGCGGCGCTTCCAATGGCGAATAAATGTGGAGGTAAAGTTCCCATTATTTGACCTTCGTAACGTTTGACCACGTCCAAACCGTAAATGTCAGATACTTTATAAGGATTCACCGATATCAGGATACTTCCAGTGTATGTCTAAATCAAATTAAAATTAATTTTGCAAAATTATTAGGATTCACCGATATCATATGATACTTCAAGGTTATGTCTAACGCAAATAAAATTGCGTAAGATGTTTTTTCGGTTTTACCAGTGAATTTTCCCTGATATTTCCCGGTGCAACAAATGTTTTGAAAAATCATAAAAAAACTACAAATTGATTGTGGTCGTACCAACTTTGTGCAATTATTTGGTTCCATTGTTTTTTAAAAGAGCTATGTCCTATGGATCTTGCAGCATTGAAACTGATGATCAAAGGTTAAGATTACTTCCATGACTTAAGCCAAAAATTTTAAAGAGTTTCCCAAATATTTCCATGATTTTAGCCAAATTTTTAAGGAGTTCCCAGATATTTCCCTGATTGGTGAACATTAAAATTCCCTTATATTTCCACGTATTCCAGGATTGTATGAACCCAGTATTAAGCAAATAGAAATACTGTAGAAACTCCTCTAAGTTTTTAAGTTTCGTCGGTATTTAGGTAGTTAGACCATTCAGACCAATCAGAACGGTTTAGATAATTTACGCGTAGCTTTAGTTAGGTCAAGTGTTCATTTGTAACGATAATAAAGCCGGAATATTAATTATTCCTTATTGTTTTCATAAAATTTCGGGCAAAATTGCAATTTAAAAAAGAAAAAACCTTAAAAAAAAAACAAAGAACTATATGGGTCAAAATATCAATAAAATTTTCAATTCAATTATAAATTTAAAACTAAATTAAATTAAATTAACTTCCGCATATCTTAGTGATAGAAATACCAAATAAAAGATTGTTAGGCTTAACAAAAATTTAATTGAAAGAAAATATATAAATATGTAATATTAAAATTACTTTCTAAAACCCAAGTCAGGTTATTTCTCAAGTCTTAAAGTTTCGGGAATCAACTGACCCGTTTTTAAAGAAATATAGGCGTCATCTTTATAACTATATTTATTATAAACGCAAGAAAAGAATCAAGACATTTTGTCCCCCTCCCGTGATGACGTGCTGGGTTGGAGAAAAAAATATTCTTTAACAAAACGGAGTTAATGTTAAGAAAGTGTGTCCGATTTAGTCCAAACTTTAATTGACCAGAACATTTGGGACAAGAATCTCTTACACTACATCGCTGGAACGTCTTGCGTATCAGATAGTAGTACGTGCGGTTTATTTTTAAAGACAGTAAAGAATTACTTTACTCATGGTCAGTTGTATCTAACACTATACAGTCTAAAGGGCAGAATATTGTGGTAAAAATTACTATTATTTGATTAAATATATTGAATGCAATAAATTTTAGAATTATGAAAATTTTTTGACACATTTTTTAAGTGTATTTTGAGTTTTCGGAAAATTATGTCCTGGAAATTTTACGGAAAATTTCCAGCTGAAATGCAAGACTAGTAATTAAAGAGTGTGGTAAGGGTACATCTTCAATAACTTAATTACTGTACGCTGGCGTTTATAAGCGCTCCCTAACGGCAAACAGAGGTAGAATTAACAAAGCCTTGCAGCGTCCGCTTATTCATTCTTTATCCAAAGCAGACACGCACGAAGTTTCGTCAGTTTTACTCTGGCCTCTATTTCCCGTTAGAGGACGCTTATGAACGCCAGGTTTTGTAATTCAACTTTATTAAGATTCTGAAGAGTCCTAGCTTGAATTCATATGGAAGCTATATCAATAAACTTATGTTTGGAAGCATAAATTCACTTGTATTAGTGAGAGTTATTTCAAATAAACTGGTTTTAAGTATTCAAATATTTTTGTAGCCATGGATCACGTAGTCACGAATTAATTTGTCAGGATTTCAAAATATTTCCGGACTCATCCTTCTTTTCTGACAAAAGACTAGATTCCCTCGCCCACTTTCTATAGAAACAATCTTTAGACCAGTGTTTAGACACGTCAAAAATATTTTTCTATGACCTATTAAACTTAATATAACCCAATTTTAAGAGTGAAAAAATAAAATACTTTTTGGTGTAATAAGCCAAATAATCAAATTGATCGACTTTCAAATGATCGACACGGAGGTTATTTGCAATCGATCGACACGGGGGTTATTTGCAATCGATCGATACGGGGGTTATTTGCAATCGATCGATACGGGGGTTATTTGCAATCGATCGATACGGGGGTTATTTGCAATCGATCGATACGGGGGTTATTTGCAATCGATCGATACGGGGGTTATTTGCAATCGATCGATACGGGGGTTATTTGCAATCGATCGATACGGGGGTGATTTGCAATCGATCGATACGGGGGTGATTTGCAATCGATCGATACGGGGTTGATTTGCAATCGATCGATACGGGGGTGATTTGCAATCGATCGATACGGGGGTGATTTGCAATCGATCGATACGGGGGTGATTTGCAATCGATCGATACGGGGGTGATTTGCAATCGATCGATACGGGGGTAATTTGCAATCGATCGATACGGGGGTAATTTGCAATCGATCGATACGGGGGTAATTTGCAATCGATCGATACGGGGGTAATTTGCAATCGATCGATACGGGGGTAATTTGCAATCGATCGATACGGGGGTATTTGCAATCGATCGATACGGGGGTTATTTGCAATCGATCGATACGGGGGTTATTTGCAATCGATCGATACGGGGGTTATTTGCAATCGATCGAAACGGGGGTTATTTGCAATCGATCGAAACGGGGGTTATTTGCAATCGATCGAAACGGGGGTTATTTGCAATCGATCGAAACGGGGGTTATTTGCAATCGATCGAAACGCGGGTTATTTGCAATCGATCGAAACGGGGGTTATTTGCAATCGATCGAAACGGGGGTTATTTGCAATCGATCGAAACGGGGGTTATTTGCAATCGATCGAAACGGGGGTTATTTGCAATCGATCGAAACGGGGGTTATTTGCAATCGATCGAAACGGGGGTTATTTGCAATCGATCGAAACGGGTGTTATTTGCAATCGATCGAAACGGGGGTTATTTGCAATCGATCGAAACGGGGGTTATTTGCAATCGATCGAAACGGGGGTTATTTACAATCGATCGAAACGGGGGTTATTTACAATCGATCGAAACGGGGGTTATTTGCAATCGATCGAAACGGGGGTTATTTGAAATCAATCGACATGGGGTTATATCCAATTGATAAACTTCCAAATGATCGACAAGGGGTTATATCCAATTTTTCGACAAAGGGTTAAGGAGAAGTAAATTAATTATTGGTAAGGTTAGGATAGTTTTTTTAAACTTTATTAAATCAATCATTTAACCTAAGCGATTCGAATAATGGCATTGATCCATTTTTCAAAATCGGAACACCTGGACCAATTAGAAAAGAGAAAAAAAATTATATTAAAACTCACGTAAATGTTGTCTTTATCGTATCTAATTTTCAAGTTCCATAGTAAAGAGGCTTCGTTCAAATCCCTGCGATAAACAACCATACACAATATTGTAAAAGTCAAATCCAAATAATAATTTTAAATTTAAGATTATAATAAAAATAATGTAACTGACCCAAGGTGTATCATGTCATCCACTCCGCTAATACCCAAGTCCTGGCGTTTTTGAACGGAAGTCATGTTATGCAAAGTAAATTGTTGTGCCTTCCCGTTAATCATTGCTTGGACTGTGATGACTTGGGCTGGACGATTAAACTCGACAACTTCTCCGGGAAGAACGTAACCTATGCCGGGGTCGAACCACACCAAATCACCCTGAAAAGACGAACGGAAAAATGATGTATGTTAGTATTTAAATAACATAAACTCAAAATTAATTTGCTTAATTGCAATTATGGTTAAAGGGAAACTATAAATGGATCAAAAACTGGGAAGTTAAATTTCCAACCATTAATCTTAACTTACCCTAATAAAAAACTAAAGAATTAGAATAATTATCTTAATTACGTTAAATTGATAATTTTATCGCTTGATGTTGATATAAAGAGGATAATTTTTCTTCAATTATAAACTATAAAAAATTAATTGTAAGTTAAATGGGGATAATTTAAAGGGCAGAAATCATTAACCAGACTGGTTTAAAATGAAATTTGAAATTCCACGCTAAAAAACCAAAAAAAAAAAAACACAATTATTTGCCAATTTCTTTCAATTTTCAATTTAAATATTAAAATTAGGTTAAGTTTTAATTCAGTTATGTTAAAAATTGGCCTATTAATTGCATGAACCGTTCGACCCCATACATCGAGGGTGCATTTTCTAACGGAGTCACTCTGGCCAAATGCATGGCGACCTTTTTACGAAATTCAATCGTGATATCGATGTTGAAGAGAGTTTACCTTTAAAATGTAATTTAAAACGTAATGGTGTTTGGAAAAAAGGGTTCATTAACGTAATGACCTTCAATCATTGATAATTTGATCAATATTAAATGATACTTAAGTTGAGTAACAAATTAATGAAATCTCGGAATCTAAACTAAAATACTAATTAAATGTAAGGAATAAATTTTTTTAAATAGATTTTATTTTTCTCATTATTTTAAGGAGAACACCAATTAATAGCAAGATCCGTTATGATAAAAATTTCATCTCTTTATAGAATCTTTAAAGAATACGTTATTAACATTTCCGTAATAGTTTTTTTACTACCGGTATTAAAGTAAAGGGAGGGTGAAGAAGATAAGGAAGCTAATATTTATTTATTCTTCTTCTAAAAATAAGATACATTCGCGAAGTAAAACATTCTAAAAATGTCTACGAATAGTTGCTATCATAAAAGAGGAGGATCCTACTTAGGGAATGTTGCGGTCGACGTCATCAACTACGTTATAACTTGTAAAGCTCATAGCGCTCGTGAGCACCGAGCATTTCTTAAGCTTATTTTGTTCTATATCCGTGTCAGCTTTCAAGGTCGGGTCTCTCCCGAGTTACTTCTTAGCCGTCTGGCCCCTAGCGTTTTATGAAAACGGAAATAACTGCGCTGTCTAACCTTAACGCCAAGTGATTTCGTGACATTCGTACAAAATTATAACGGAGAAATTCAGATTTTGGAGTTCAATTAAAAGGAAAACCTACAACTAATCAAAATACTTAATTTTCCCTTCACCCTCCCTTTAAAGAAAAAAATATAAATATTTCGAATTCTTTTGATAAATCACGGGATTGGCAGCTCCCACCCTTTAATAGTATTATGGCCTACGGATAAATAACATCCGATGCCGTGACTTTTAAACTAAATTAAAATTCTAGTAGACCATGACCGCTTTTAACAGAATTTTTTTTTTTTTTTTTTTTTTTTTTTTGGCAAAACATGTGAAAAATGATTACAAGTTTTACCTCGGTTTTCACCTAAAGAAAAATCGTTTATCAATACAAACCGGTTATTTTTTTTTTTACTTTTTACTTTAAATTGAACTATGAAGATCAATTTTTTTAAGGGTTTTTCTGCTAAGTCTCTCTTGAGTGTACCTCTCATCTATAGTAATTTTTATAATTTTGTAGCACACATCCTCTATACTAATAAAAGGGCCAAATTTCGGTGTAAAACAAAGTATAGAGTTATAAAATATATTGAATAGACCCACTGAATTCAAACAGAAGGGCTCCCGCCAAAATACAAAAATAAAAATGGGGGAAAATTGGGTAAAATAGGGACCAAAAATTCTAAAGATAGGAACCAATATAAAATGGAGTTCGATGTTTATCATCAATATACTAAAGTTCGTGAACTTCGTGGCACCACATTTGGGTGCGTCAAAATTCTAAGAATTATTTTCGTGAAAAGATTAATATTCGTGGGTAATCGAAAGAATTCTTCCTTTCATGGGAAGAACTTAATGTCAAGATATTCTATCGCATTGTTGAAAATAGGGTATTTTAGGCGCCAAATAGCGATTTAGGGGATTAGTAATGAAATAAGGACTTTTAGGTATTAATTTTAGGGACAGGTCTACTTTTGTTCCTGGTTAGTAAAGATACAGGTTATGTAGGCTCTGACGTCAATCACAAACCACGTGTTAATTCGGAATCTATGCTTGAATTTCCAGAGCGATGTCATTTAAAAGTTTGCTGAAATCGATAGATACGGTTCAGTTCAGTTCGTTTCCATTCCTATAGCTCTCTTTTGGATCAGGGAGGCTTGCTAGATTTACTTGGGGCACAGTGGATAAAATTTAAACACTACACTTAGCAAGTTTTGTAGGCTTCCTTAAAGTCCACATTTCGACAACATGCTACGACTTGTGCCACCTATTTTTGGCCAAGAAATCTTACAAATGGTCGCGTTCTGGAAATTTAAGCCCGGATTCCGAACAATCACGTGGTTTTACGATTGACGTCAGAACATGAATCTTTCCTTATCTTGGGATTAAGTGGGAAGGGCTTAGGAGCATGGGCATCAAATTCAAAGCTATACCCTGGGGATGTAAAGATACCTTTCCAGTTTTAAGTAAAAATTATTATAGCATTTTGAAAGCTAAACTATTCGGTGTCACCGTAACTTTCAGAAATCTTTTTTCTATTGAATTTTTACACGATAAACCATAAATTATTTT
This sequence comes from Odiellus spinosus, assembly GCA_963920705.1. Lineage (NCBI taxonomy): Eukaryota > Metazoa > Arthropoda > Arachnida > Opiliones > Phalangiidae > Odiellus > Odiellus spinosus. The sequence goes on along the minus strand of OY987229.1, from coordinate 11,680,703 downwards.
CAAACGAAGCTTTAACAACGCCCTGATATTTTCCAAGGAAAGTTAACTTTGGTAGGCTAAAGAAAAAACACGTGGATGTCACGGCTCGTGACGTAACGGGGTCAGAGGGTGTGTTCCGTAAAAAACAACATTACAAACCGCCCAACTAAAATTAGACAAAGAACAGACACGTTTAGATTTAAAACGCAACGCCAAATTGAAAAGATTTGAGGTTTTCACCGAGGACTCGTGACGTGAGTCGTGTCTACGCATTGTAATTGCAAGAATATATATCAATATACTAGGAATAGCCATATCGCTTACTAAGCGTGCTAAGATGTGATTGATAAAAAAAGTGATATTTTGAAAAACACTAGCCCCGTTGTGCTAAACCTCTAAAGCACGTTTCACACGGACCGAACTGAAGATCAATACAAATATAAAATTGAGGTCAGAGGCTCTAGCTTAAAGGGAGAATAAATCCTTGGTTCCAAGGTGGAAGGTTTAGCTTGAAATTCCCGCCAATAGGTCTAAATAATGTTCTCTAAAATAAGCACAAATTACGTTGGGATTTTTGGGAAACAAGACGTTGCACACCTTAGCAGACGATTTTTCATTTTGGTTTATTCTCCTTTAATATGTGTGAGGGCTATTTTTTGGGGGTTTTTTTTAGAACTTACCGGACTGAAGTCGACCTGGACAACGGCCATGGTGCCAGGTTCTTCGGTGCTAGTCACCATTAGATCGATTGGATGTCACTCCATTAGCGCCATATTGGCCCAAAGACGAAGCGCCAACTGCAATTAAATAAAACAAAATATTAAATCTGTGTATCGTATGTAAAACAAAATTCAAATCATAAAATTTACACTAAACATAACGGGTCTAAAACAACGATTACTCGATTTCGTAACAGATTACAGTAGCCTTTGTCAAGGCTAAAAACGTACTCATTTTCGTAATCTCTTTAGTACAGTCAAAGCTACAGGCTTGTACAGCGATTACGTGATGCGGAGAGAGTCAGCCCCTCCCAACTTTCAATAGGTATACCCTAACGATATCAAAATAATTGTTACTTCCTCGCCTATATTAATTAGTTGCTTAATACTCAACTTATCCATTACATACAAGCGCTTCTGATAACTTGGCGATCAATTTAACAAATACAATAATGCCTTAACATCACCGTATACTGCATAGGGATCGAAATTTAAAATAGAAATCCAAGGTTCAGAGTACGAATTTTACATTTGCTAAATGAGTAGACTGTTTTAACGATATGTCTGGATTTGTAAACAAAAGAACATTTAAAGGGAGATTGAAGTGAAATACAACAACTCGCGATTCCTTATAATTAACCAAAAAACATTTGGACAATTCCATTACACAAAAAAGATTTTACTAACGAATATTTCTTTAGAAACTTTGAATGCATGCTTAGCAAGGATCCACGGGTAATTAAATTTTACTGTATTTTGGGCGAAATGAGTGTCGAAACAACAGTTACTTAGTTCTTAATCAAATTATTATTTAATGTTAAATGTTAGAAATTAAACATTTAAAACCAAAATTTGATATTTTTAAATTTTAAAACAAAAAATCCCCGCAATACTACGTCATCACTATGGTAACGTGGTAAATTGTAGTGCCTACAACTGATTCTCGCGCGTTCGGGCGCGGGATAAGGTCGCTTTAACGTGTTCTTTTTCGTGTAAGTACTTAATCAAGAAAATCCCAAGTTTCGTATCAAACTTATCGTTAATTATGTATCGTAAAAAAAAATCCCTATATATTTTTGACATTTTTATTTTGAAGTTTATTAATAATTCTTCAACGCAGAGGTATAAAATTTTGAATATGGCGTTTTAGTAGTATGATAAACCTTATTACATAATCCATGGGCATTCGAAAGAGTTGTGAAAGGCTCACTCTAAGGAAATCATTCATGTGAATTGGTTATTGATATTAACCGCGTGACATCAGCACCTGGTAAGAAATATATGGCGGGTGAGCATATGGTCAACAAAAAACGCCTTATTATAACTCCATTGAATAATCCTTCTTGGTAGTAAACCCTTGAGAAACCCCATCGGGTATCTTATTTCGATTTTTTTTATCAAAGAATTTTTCTTCCCTAATAAATAATTACTGGATCTAATTGAAGAAGCCGATATCCGCCAAATATCGAGATCTATAGAAGGAATAACTCAAAATCTAGGTCATCATATTCCTAGAAAAAAATATTTCGGCCAATTTTAAGCCTAAGTATGTCACGTATTCCACAGCGATAGCAGAAGAGGTTATTCGTACATAGACTTTAATATTGTTGAAAGCAAAATTGCGCTAGGACTTCATTCTTCGTTAATGAGTATCCCACCTTCCAGACATTAACATTCCTTACGAGTGAAGTTACAAAAAACTGGTTTTAAAAACCCTAAAATATTTCAGAGAGCAAACTTACGTTTTATAACATCATTCAATGTTTATATCAACATAAGAATTTTATTATGGTATATGAAGACCCAGCTTTGATTGTGGCACGAGATACCAAATTTAGCTTTCGCGCCATCTCTATCGTGGAAGTTCTTAATTTTAGTCTTATTGTTAAACAAGTTAACGAAACATTCAACATAACAAGTGATTTTTATCTATTCCTTATCACTTAAATATGCCTATTCCACAAGTAAAAAAGTTTACAAATAGATATTAAAACTTACCCCGAAAATAGAGTTAGCTGGATTCATGGAGATCCTGAATTTCTTCACATTGATGGGTCAGCAACCAATCAAATAAATTTTTTTACGTCTCACGGAGATCTCGCCTTAACAACGGTCCTTCTTTCATTGGTCGCTGACCCATAAATGCTAAGAAATTTAGGATCTCCATCAAACCAGCTAAGCCTAATTTCCAGGTAAGTTTGAAATTGATTTATATTTTAATATTTGTTCCAATTTTTTTACTGGTGGATTAGGCCTATTTAAACGATAAGGATAAGCTAGCCTATGTCGCTGGGATTCTATTAAGCCAAAGTTTCAGGGAGCGGGTTTTGATTTGATGAAGGTTCTCCTTTTGATTGAATGCCTAAATGTTTTTTTTTTTTTTTTTTTTTGTACGATTACTGAATGTTTTACTACGCTAAGATGTATTTTCAAGAAGCATAATTAATATATTATCACTTAATTTGAATCTTCATCATCCCTTTAAAAGTAATGAAATGCCTAAAAATTTAATCCAGATCTTCAATAAACAACTGGTGACAGCTTCACGTTAATAACTTATTGAATTATATAATTTTAAATATATTATACCATACTTATTATTTTTTAAATTTCTTTTGGTAATATACTTGAATATATTTAATGTTCATTTTTCTTTCCCCTATGTAATTTACTAAGAAAATATTAAATAAATATTAATTTTGTATAGGGAGAATTGTTTTGCGCAATTGAAATGACGAGTTAACCGGTTTTTGAAACCATCATTTACTTTAAAGACAAAATTTAAAGGAAAATTAACCCATTTTAATTGGATTATTTTCTTTAAAATTAGGTACGAACGGTTAACACATTTTGTTCCCAATTTATCGCTACTTTACAATTAAAATTACATTTAATTTATAGCATATATTAATTTTAAATAATTAATATTGTTTAAAGTGAGAATGTAATCCGTAGATTCCATATTTAAATTGGGATAATCCACAAGGTAAAGAAATATTAAGATAAAATCTTTTATTTACTCTGAAATAGGGATGTATGATAATAATGATAATGAGACTACAGCCAACCAGAGAACGCGCACGTTTTTCTCGTGATTGGTCGGAGACTCTTACAAGATAGAAACTCTATATGGATTACTGTTAAGCCTATTTTCATAGTAAATTAAAAATTGATTATAATTAAGCTTAATATTCCTGTCATTTTTTTAAAGCGACGAGATTAGAACTACTTAAATTTTGTCCACTTCGGTTTCACCAATGCTTTTCAACTATAACATCAATAATGCCTTGTTTCGGCCTTAAAACCTCTTCAGACGAGACGTAATTAACAGTGTTTTACATATCCTTCGAGCTCAGTTCAATAAACCTCAGTTAAATCTGATTAAACCGGCTAATTACGCCTCGTCTGAATTGATATAAATTTCTTGGTATATTATTTGTTCCCATTCTTATCTGTATTATTTATATGTATTTTCTAATTTCCTTTTTTTATTCCCGCGGGAGTGTGGTAGTTAACACAAAAATCCCTAAGGCTATATAGTACCTTTAATTTGGAAATTAATATTTAAACAATACGGAATGGGGTTGCATGTTTCCTTTATAGGGAGAATGCAACCTAACAAGTGATTTTTTTATCGATTCATTATCGTTTAAATAGGCCTAATCCACTACTGAAAAAATAAGGAACAAATATTAAACTAGAAATAAATTTAAAACTTACAAGGAAAATAGGCTTAGCGGGATTCGTGGAGATCCTGATTTCTAGCGACCAATCTAACGCGATTGCAAGTCTCGTGGAAATCTCGCGCGGACGACAGACCTTCACTCATTGGAGGTAATTCTCCATGAATCTACCTAAGCCTATTTTCCTGGTAAGTTTTAAATTTATTTCTAGTTCAATATTTGCTTTGTTAACTTATTATTGGTGGATTAGGCCTATTTAAACGACAAGGAATCTATAAAAAAACACTTGTTATTAGGTTGCATTCTCCCATTAAACATGAAAATAAAAATTCTATAAATACACTGTATTTGTTGGTCGAAACTCTCTTGTTTCTTCATCCCAATTTCCTAATTCCGCAAAAACGACACAATCAAAGATGCGTAACTCGGTGTATGGGAAAAGAATAATTTTAAAAGGAACACGCGCAACCGCCGTGAACTGGCGAATGTTTTAAACTTCCCCCTTAAAATAATATTCATAAATATCCTTAATAAGTGTAACATCGTGTCAAATTCCGCAAATATTTTCTGTTTTAGATTAGTTCCATAAACGCTATTGCGGGTTTCCGTAGAGTTCGAAAACGAGGACACACACCGCTCGCGGGAGTCGCATCCAACCAACATCGGAACATCTCTCGGGCGTTTATCATATTGCAATATTAAAATATGACCTTTACAAGTTCATTCGTTCGTAGGTGGTTACGTTCTTCAAAGACGATTTTTAAAAAGAATATTTATGATTAATATTAACTTTAAAGGGACTGCGAAATGTTTTTAATTGATGGCCTCAAGAAATTTCTCTGAATTGGGAAATTTTCTGATTTTGTCATTCAATAAAAAGGAGAACCTCTGACGAATCAAAAGACGCCCATGTATCTTTGGCTTCATAAAATCCCCGCGACACGTGCTGCTGCACACTCTCGGAATCGCGCTAATTCTCGTTCTTAATTATTTTCACGCGCACAATCGCGCTTACAACAGCGCGTGTCGGGGATATTTTATGAAGACAAAGGTGGGGATTCTTTTGATTAGTCGAAGGTTCTCCATTTAATTGAATGCCAGAATCTGAATCTTTCCGATTTTTATATTCCCCGAATGTTTAAAAAAACATTTTCCATTTCACCCTCTCTTTTAAGAACTATCATTAGGTAAGCTCGATGGCACAAGCCTGCTTTACAACCATTATGCTCTAGGCCAAGAATATTGTATCACAAATGAATTTGCTTCCAATCTTGGAAATGATCAATGTGTATTTCTAAATAGGCTTAACGAAGACTTAACGAGTAATTTACTCTCAAAATCTGTTTAAAATCACGTTTAGAGCATAATTTTCAGTTGTGGATTTCATTTTGGTTTTTGAGTTTAATGTTTAAAATATGATTTATTTTATTATATTTATTACAGTTAGTATTGCCTCTTTATCAAGTTATTGTAATTGTTTTGAACTAGGCTGAGTAAAGCCTACATTTATATTGGTATAGTTATGACAAAGCCATAATCTCTTTCAGAAGCTTGAAAATCTTGCTTTCAATTAAAGTTTTGATGACATTTTTAAAATATTTGAACTGCACCCTTACAGGGAGAATGCAATCTATCGTTTAAATAGGCGGCGTAATCCACTAGTAAAATAATTTACAAACAAATATTAAACTAGAAATAAATTGAAACTTACCCGGAAAATAGGCTTAGCTAGATTCATGGAGATTCTGAATTTCTTCGCATTGATGGCTCAGCGACCAATGAGCAACGGCCTGTCGTTAAGGCGATATCACCGTGAGACTTACAATAACATTCGATTGGTCGCTGACCCTTCAATGTGTGGAAATTCATGAATCCTGCTAAGCCTATTTTCTGTGTAAGTTTTTGATTTAATTCTAGTTTAATGTGGATTGGAAAGAAATTACTGGTGGACTAGGCCTATTTAAACGATAAGGAATCAAAAAATTCATTTGTTAGGTTGCATTCTCCCTTTAAAAAGGGGTGGGATGAATTATGACCTCCTCATCGAAATATCAAGCTAAGAAAAGGGCACTGCCACCAAAAAGCATTAGCTAGAGTTCGAGTTAGGAGAAAGAAATATTTCCTTCTGTTAGGTTTGAGGAAGGTAGATTCGCATAATGTGGGTTTGACGACATTTTTTAAGTAAAGGTACTTAGCAACAACAAGCATTTTTACCTTGAAAATATTTTACGGATATAATGAACTTTTTTCAAGGAGATTCACTAGTTTTTAAACAAGGCTTGTTTAAATTTTCTTTCGCTATAAACGAAAAGTCTTTGACATTTAAAGTTTGAAATTACTTATATATTGGAAGCTTATGAATTAAATCAAATTATTCTTTTACATTAATGGTATTTATCATGATGATGAATTCATATTGAAATTTATGAAAGGGTTCAAAACTAAATGATATAATAAAAATGGAACAGATTTTGAATTTATTTAAGGAATCACCATGCCAACAAATATAATTCGAGATTTTTTTTAGGTGTGTAAATTAATTTCTAAAGTTTGGTTAATTTTGAATGTAAGTGAAGTATAAAATCGAACCAATCAAATAAACCCAACGGCTCCCGCCTTCAACGTACGATACAAATATCATAATTCTTAAGTTGCTTGGCGACGATTTAAACAGACTATCGTCATAGGTCTGTTGAAGGCTGAAATTATATGATTGGTCCGAAATTATAATCAAAATTCGAGTTTCACCAAACTTTAGAAATTAAACACCAAAAACGTGTCTAATAATTGTTTAAAAATTCTCGAATACGTTACTTGGTATGGTGATTACGAAAATAAATTCAAATTCTGTTCCATTTTTAGTCCATAGTTTCCCTTTAAAATAATTAGCAAGTCTGTTACTGCGTCATTAGATAAAAAATATATTTTTGGCATGGTAATTGTTTCTTTTGAAACTAAATTAAATAAAAAATAATTGAATTGGAATGAGTCAACCCAGAGATGTTACTTTTTTTATACAGTATATTAAACCCAAAATATAATCCGCATAAGTTTTGGAAACAAAAAATGATGAATGAAAGCGTTTAATTTAAATAATTAATGGATAAAGCATCAAATTAAGATTAATTCGAAAAATAAAACTTAAACATACTTCAATCTTTCCTCGTTCAGGCTGCGAAAGCCAAGGCTTAATACACAATGATATTTATGAAAGCCTTTTTTTCTTGAACAAAAATTATGCATATTGTAAATATAATCAATTTTGCGTAACTAATTAGCATAAACTTCACCACCCTGATTCAAGAACGAAATAAGGGAAAATATATAAACAGCCCACAAGTTAACCTTTTTTATTTTTTCTTTCTTAGAAAGTGCACCCTTGAATCTGGAATCCTAAATTTCTCTCCCTAAATAAAAAATAAAAAATACAATAAGGAAACAAATTATCTTAAACTCGCCTCACTGCCATGAATGAAAAAGAAACATTGAAGGTAAAACAGATTTTTTTTGAAGGAAAAATCGATTTTAGACTGTTCTTGACAAAGAAAGCGTTGAAGTGGCCAAGAACGGGGAAGTAATAAAGAAAATATTTTAAACACTTCCTCGCATAAATGTCAGAGGGCGCTTTTAACTTTTTGTAGCAGTAGGAGAAAAAGAAAAGCAGACGAATTTCTCTTTGTTCCAGTTCTTTGTTAACCATTGCAAAAACACATCTAATGTCTAAACCATATAATTAAAATAGGCCTTGTTAGGCTTAATCAAGTTTTGAAATGAAGCGCCAGACTTAGGTCTCGCGATATGATGAACCTCAACTACAAAATAATAAATTAAAACTTGTGTTTTTGAAATAAAAACTAAAGCAGAGTTTTCAATTAAGTTTAGCATAAGCTAGGGTCTCACTAGCGTTTCTAAGTCTGGTTAACGAAGCAGTTTCGAGAAATCGAATCAAATCGATTCGATAAAAGACTGTTTCCCGTTCACACGACTCAAGCGAAACGTTTTAAATCGATTCCAAGGCCTAGTATGAACGTATAACTATACCTTGGGAGTACATTTAAGCGTTCCCAACCGACAGACAGGCAGAGACAGACGTACCCATATAATCGTATACGATTATTATATTATTTGTTAAAAATTTTTTAAAGCCTCTCATATTTGAAGGGTAATCGCTTGTTTACAATAACAAACCTGACAGGGAAAATATCATTCACTTTTCCTTTAAAAAAAATAAGAAATATAATAAAATAAAAATATGTAAAAATTTGATTTAAGCGTCTCCCTTATCATTTTGAGGAAATAGAAAACAAACTTGTCCGTGAAATGTCATATTCTGCCTTCATTAATTTCTTTTCCTTTCTGACAATATAAAATACATCGTACATAACCGTGACAAGTGATTGATGGATTAATACGTACATAAAGGAAGTGCCATCATTACGGAAGACCGATGAAAAATACATATTGCATTTTTATTTCATTATTATTATTTAATTTAGCTATTGTCTGAAGAAAAACAACTAAAACTAATAATTTTATGCCTTTTCTTTAGTTCAATATCACCATTTCACTTGTGCTAGAACGACCGAAAATCAACTGTTGGCGCTACCAAAAGACCAGAATGGTGATGACGTATTATTGGTGGGATCTTTCAGTTAATAAATATTTCGGTGATGACGATTAATATTTTATTTTTACTGTTATGGTAATGTTTTCTGTGTCAATTTTCATTCAATTAGATTAAAGAAGTTGTACGTATTAAATAGAGAACTTTGAATTTAAAACTAATAGTGAAGTAATACCTTTTTCATACGCATTAGCGTCCTCTTACGGCAAAAAGTGCCAAAAGTAGGAACTAACAAGACATCCATTTGCCGTTGGAGTACCCTTATGAACGCCGGATTTTGATTAATACAAGTGTCAATTGTTAATAGTCCCAGGTTTTAACGATCTTTCCGAAAATGCTACTCAAATTCATGTTGTGAACATTCCACTTTAAGAACTGTTTTAATTGGCATACTTCTCGAAGATTATAAACTTAGGTCGTATTACGCGTGAAGTTTAAATAGAAACTAAAAGCCCGTGTTGTCACGCGTGACGTTATATTTTTATTTAGAAGGTTATAGGGTATCGACATGTCATAACGCTAAGCCTAAAGACGTAAGCTTCATCTAGACATAATATAATTACAATAAGTAAGGATTTTCAACACATATTTAGTATACGTCTGTCTCATCAATCACTAAGAAGAAACTCAATCACGGCTTAACGATAAGCCTTTTTTTTTCGAACGCTATCATCCGCTGTTTTGACTAATTTTTGAATATCCTCGCAAATAGGTTGGGAGCCTAGCTCTTATCTACCGCGAAATTACTATTTGATAGGAGGGACTTTCCTAAACTCACGATTGGTCAACCATGCGAGAAATCGCGCCAACTTTTCCTTGCATTTGAGATATTCCAATAATTCATCCCAAACGCGAAGGTTAACGTTTCATGAATGGGCTTGTATAGTTTTTAAAAGGCCATAATCGCGTTAAGCCTCGTAAGAAGATAGTTTATTAAAAAATTGCCCTCTCATAATGGGATGGACTTGTAATAGACGGCGATTTTGCAAGGTGTACGTATTTTAAGAATGATTATTAAGTTCTTTAGTTTTTTTGATTGTACGACCTCGCGTGACGTATTTCCGTTTTTGATAAAGCGTTGCGTCATATCCAATGACAGTCTTTTGAACTTTAAGTGTTAATCTCGGATATATCATTTAAAGCGACGTTGTCACTAATGTTTTCGAATGTCTATGGTTTATATTTGAAAAGCTATTTTGAAAATGATTAAAAATCTGTAATCAAAATTTTAAACGTGTTTTTTAATTTTTTTCCGAAGGCATATCGATCATATTTTTAGTTTTTTCATCCTATTAACAACCCATTTCCAAAATTTTGCACCTCTATAGGTTGACCAGGTTAAAAGTAATTTAAAAACGATGGAGTTGGGCCAACTAATTGCTTCAATTAACTCGTGACAGACCCAAATGACACCTTACATTATTTTTACTGTTGCGTTGATTTTTAATATGACAAATCACAAGTAAATCGTCCTTCAAGTTTATAAGGCGACATACTGCAGGTGAGGATGAAGCGAGTCCCATTTTCTCAGTCCATGGTTTCACCCTAAGTATTCCGAAATTTGTACAGAAAGGCTGCCAGGCCCAATATATTCTTCCTAGAGTAAATCAGACTCGAAATCGCGACGGCCGGGCGAGACACGCTCCTGCGTTTCGCGAGAGAGAGGGGAGAGTTGTTTTCGGTCGATACATTATCATCCCATTAAACGTCTAACCAGTTCAGCGCGATATTAGCACCACCTACTTAGTTCTAATCTCAACCGCTAGAGAGGGAAATATCGAATTCCGTATCTCGACTGTTTAGAGTTTTTACACTTTTTCCTCTCTCCTCATGCGAAAGCTCTGACGATTAAACTTTCAGAACATCTTACCAATTATGATATGCCTTGTTGTAAACTTGAAGCATGATTTACTTGTGGCCAAATGTATATACATTATTGATCGATTTTTGATCCGAAAATTTTACTTAAATTTCAACTAAAACTCATGGAAAATCTGTGACAAGCTGACTTTAATCTTTAAATTTGACTGACCTTAAGAATTATTCTCGCAATTATAATAAGGAAAGATATGCCAATGTTTATATTACCAACATACCGACATACACATATACTTTAAAAATATAAAAAATATTTAATTAGCATTTTACAATATAATATTAAAACCCCACTATCCTAATTTCGTACAATAGGGAAAGAATACTCAGTTTTTAACGGTACGCGCTAATAATCGGCTTCACGGTTTCAAATATAGCGGGATATTCCAAAGAGAGGAAAAAACACTTTTTAATCAAATATAGTTTAACCTTTTTTTATAATTAAATTGAAAAAAAAAAAGAAAAAAAAATCGATGACGAAAAAAAGATTGGTAAAATTGTCCTAAAACCGCGAAATGTACTCCCTTAACACCGTTGATTTCAGAGTTCTACTTCATATGGAATTTACCCAATTACAATTTTTCCTCTTGTATCGATATTTATTGGGGAAACATTGACCACATATTTCAAGCTTAGGTGAAGACTTATTTAAGTTAGTTTCATTTAAAAAGAGCGCCTAAACTTTGAAAAACAATTTAAAATAGCTTATTTTATTTTTGGTATAAATATTTACGATAAAGGAGCAAAAGAAAATCTTACCCCTCTTTCCCAGCTTTACTTTCATTGCAGAGTTGTCAGGAGCTTGTGAGTGCAGTTCAAAACAGATCAGTTCCAAAACTGAACTGCTAGTCTTTCTCTCTGTTTCAGTTTGCACTCACAAATGGTTGTCAACACTGGGGGAACAGCATTTACCCTTTTTAGTGAAAACTAAACCAAAGGTGTTCATAGGGAATACGAGTTTTTAAAAGTATTAAATTGAGGCTCACACGGAATTTCAAATTAATTTTTTGTATACATATGCATAAGTAAATTAAAACCAATAAGTAAGCTATTTTGAATGGGGTCTATAGACGGATTCGAAAACTCCCTACAGAGAAAATATCTTCAAGGGCCCACACTCTACCGCCAAGCCGAAAAATAAACTTCAGTCGAGAAGCAAACTTACTAAGCCTAAATGGTCCAAAAGTAGGAACTAACGAAACCACGTTCGCGTCTGCCTATATTTTATCCATAGTAGTCACGCACTTGATTTTGTTTGTTACTGCTTTTGCCCGCACTGTTTTGGCCATTAGAGGACGCTTTATATGAACGTTAGGTTTTGTTATTCATCTTTTATATATTAAGATAAGTGTCCATTGTTAATAGTCCTAGTTGGCTTCAGCGATTGTCATTTTATTTCAATTGTTACAAAGGTTCAAAAAAATTAAAGTATTAGGCTAAGCAATACTTTAAATTAGAACAATTTTTTTTTAATGAACCCCTTCCCTAAACGCAAAGAATGATACTCGATTATCATAATTTATGAAAATGATTGGTTTTATGGGAAATACCATTACAATTACTAAACTGGTCGAAACGAGGTCATTACCAGATTGCCGAAAAAGTGTTGGATCCATTTTAAAAGTATTACTGGCTAATGTTATTAAAATAGGCTTATAGCAGGAAAATATTCCAAGTATACATGTATGCCTCTTTTGGATCATGGCTTTATTATAACAAAAGCGAAATGCCTCGAGGGCACACTCAGTGAAAGATGGTCCGAAGGAAGACATATTTGGCCCACTTTAGGCCCCGTTATTTGACCCCCTTTTCTCTTTAAAAGCCGCTTTCCAGACACTTTAAATAAAAATAATATAAACCTCCTATATCATACTTTTGTTCAATAGAAGTTGACAAAATGGGAAAATAAAGAGCGGAGTGATATATAATGTTAGACGTCATAAGAAAAGTAGTTTTTTACCAATTCTCTTATCACCTGACACCAGTATAAAAGGCATATTTTTCTCAATATTTTTACCTTGTTGAAAAAATAAATTATTTTAGTTTTCAGCGGATATATATGAGGTTAAGATTATGCATTATTAAATGTAGATTTATATAAAATGAAGGGTTAGTTACACAAATTTGTTTTTGGAAATTTTATGAGTATGTTTTAAGTATAAAATTTTTTTGGATCTTAGAGAAAATGTATCATGAATATCAGTTAAGATTTTTTCAATCTTGTGATATGTATTGCCTGGCTAAGATTATATTATAGCTTGGGCCTGGAAATCTGCTAAATATTTCTCAATATGAAATACCCCTCCTTGTTCATTTAATTTCATACTTCAAAGAAGTACTACAGAACTTTTCAACTGAAAATTGAGGTTCAATTAATTCAGTTTCCGCCTATTCTTAAAATATAAGTGCAACAAACCCTTTAAGGGGATATTTGACACGATTTGAAAATATTATGTTGAAGATTAAAATCGAATTATGTATGGATTATGGATTAAGTTAGAAACTGTATCCTTGACGTTTATTTCTACTTGGTTAATAATTACTATATTGCAAAAACGATTCAAGTTTTATTTATTTTGAGGCCTCAAAGTGGTTCTATAAAATTATTTATAACAGAAATTAATATATAAAAATATAAATAATATTGGATTTACTGCTAAAGTTTCCATTCGCGACCGAAATCTATCGCCGTGCCGTCCTGTCGGTCGTAGGTTGCCGAAAACCTGAAAGGTTGAGTTTAAAAGCCTGGCTTCATACTGGAATCACCCCCACCAGAGATCTTACAGCACTGCGCTATATAGATATGATTCTGGTAACGACCCGGTTTTGCCTAATAAATTAAACGCATTAAAGCTTAAAAATATTAATCCTCCAATCCTTTGAAATCTGTTTCATAATCTATTAAAAATAAATATTGGGGCCAAAATATTTTAAATTTCACGTTCAAAAATTAGTCATTACCGGTATTTTAAACCTGTTGTAATTTATAGGCTAAGAAATCACGATTCTTTCCAAACATTCCTTTGTAAAAAAATTTCTTTCGCGTTCCATTATTTCACGATTCCAACTTTTTTTTTCCAAATTTGTTTCTTTATTTTTAACAATTATGTAGCGGTGCTTCGAATAAATACGCTAAAGGCAAGTGGGCGTGGTCTAAAACTCGTCTTAAACCTACGCTGAAATTTTTAATTGCAATTGGTTGTTTCAGTAACCAAAATTTTACGTGAATATTTTTATGAAAGGTTTTTGGTTTCTAAACCTATTTTTTTTTTAACCAATCATGATTAAATATACGTTTCTCTCACGGTTAAGTTTAGTTTTTATAATTACCAATTATAATTAGTCACTAAAAATGTCGACCAAGGATTAGGTTTTTCAAGGTTTAAATTATGTAAAATTAAATACAGAAAATTCCCCGTCAGACTAGTTTTGAAAAATATTGTTTTTTTCCCCCAACAAAAATCACGCCATAAAGTTAGGCTTTGCCGTTTTGTGATAAAAAAAAGCATATAACTAGGCTTAATAATACACTACTGGATCAAAAATTAATTTGAAAGTACATGTCCGTTTAGCAAAGTTAAGTAAAACTTAAACTTAAATGAGGCTTAGCAGCCTTGTTGTGAAAAAAGCACCGGACTTCAAATTAGGCTTAGCAACTTTTGGTAAATAATTCTAACTATAAGCAACCTTTGAGTAAAAATACATTTAACCACAAAGAAGGTTTAGCAGCATTTAGGTCAAAGTGGCTTTGCAAACTTCTGTTAAAAATTGTTCATAATATAGGCCTAGCAGATATTTGTTAAAAAGTAGTTGGTTTCAAAACTAAGCTTTGCTGCCTTTGGTTAAAATACTTAGTTTCAAACTAGGCTTAGCAGCCTTTAGTTAAAAATTGTTGGCTTAAAACTAGGCTTAGCAGCATTCAGCTAAAAAAATGGTTTCAAACTAGGCTTAGCAGACTTTGGTTAAAAAAAAGTTGGTTTCAAACTAGGCCTAGTAACCTATGGTTAAAAAATAGTTGCTTTCAAACCAGGCTTAGCAACCTCTGGTTAAAAGATAGTTGGTTTCAAACTAGGGTTAGCAGCATTTGGTTAAGAAATTGTTGGTTTCAAACTAGGCTTAGCATCCTTTGTATAAAATTTGTTGGCTTCAAACTAGGGTTAGCAGCTATGGCTAAAAAATAGTTGTCTTTCAAACTAGGCTTATACGCCTTTTGTTAAAAAATACTAGTTTCAAACTAGGCTTAGCAATATTTGGTTAAAAAAGTTGGTTTCAAACTAGGCTTAACAACCTTTGGATCAAAACGATATTAACTTCAAATAAAGATTATAACACACCGTTTGAGATATTTTATAATTAAAAGTTAGTCTTAACATGAACATCAGCACTGTGAGGTGTCTTAAAAAGCATACGTGTACCACTTATAAATCTAGCTAAGCTGCCAAGTCAAGGCTTTTGTAGGACATAACTCTAATATAAGGAGCAATGTCACTTTACGTTATACTTCCATAGAATTTTATACACTCCAAAACAAGTATTTGCCATTACTCAATAGAATATACTATCGCATCCCAAATAAAAAATTACATTTAAACCTTCGGGGCGAAAGTAAGAAAACGGATTTGAAAAAAAATAAAATAAAATAAAAAAATTCTTCAACGATATCAGAAAACTAGTTTTGGCATGGTTTTGGGTAAAGACGATTTAAAAGTCTTTCTACGGAGGGGCCAGCATTTACTTTATATTGTACCAACCAGACTTTACAGTGTTTGCAAAGCTAAGGCATAGCGTCAATTCCAATTATTCGCTTCCTAAAGGTATAGGTCAACTTACAGCATCAAAAGTGATGAAAATATAATTAGATTCAATGAAAAAAAATCTTAGCTTCGATCCAAACTTTATAAACTTATTGGACCATATAATGGCATGATACTTTTATATCGTGTAATTTGTAATTAACTTTAAACAAGATAAAAATTAAATTCTTGTAGACCCCTTTTCGGTAGAAATTGTAATTATTTTCCCCATTGTTAAAAAAATTGATAATGAACTTATTTAATTCGGTTTCATATATGATTGATGTATAATTGCAAATTCTAGCGGATTAATTTAAAATAAAGTGATTTGACCGTCATATCATGTGGGTATTATTTAATGTACCTATATGTAAAAGGTCTCAAGTTCATTGTTAAAATAAAATTAAATTTTTAAATATTCTAGGCCACAAATTGTATTGATATTAAAAATGACCTATAACATTTAAATTTAGAGGTTACGTATCATGTCGACCTACTACAGTGGATTAACTAAAGAGCTCCAATGTTTAAAAATATTAACAGAGTGAATACGAATTACTACTCATACGTAAGGAAAAAGGCAAACAATAAACTGACGTCACTCTTTAATAATTAATGCGCGAGATTAAATTCTGAAAGAAAATGGTTTTCGTATGAACCCTTGGTTTTAAAAATATTTGATTTATCTGTGATATTTTTTAAAGGGCGAGTCAAATAATGAAATAAGTCGCGTAATATTATTTTATTATGTTCAGAACATCACCTTGTTCATTTTCAATAAATATGAAATATTAAAATTTGGTTTTCATTTTAAAATGGTGGAACTATAATTTTTTTGAGGTATGGAGTAATAATGAGTTAAATGAAACACTTATATTCATTATGTTGATTACTCTAAAACATATTCAGGTATTTGCCTATGATCCCTCGGCATGTACTGTTTGGGCCTTTAGAGGACGCTTATTAACGCAATGTTATGCATATTTATCTATTAAGATAAGAGTCTATTGTTAATGATTCTAAGTTGACCTTACGCGGATTGATACACAATGCTAAACCTCATAGAAAAGAAAGTGTGTCAACTTTCCTTGAACACGTGTTAGATCTGTACTTTAGCTGCGTTCATACTAGGCATTGTAATCGATTTAAACCGTTTCAAAACCTATCGGTGGAGTCGTGTGAACGGGAAACAGTCTTTTCTCAAATCGATTTGATTCGAATCTCGAAACTGCTTCGGGAACCAGTTTCATACCGATTCGGTTTCAACAACCGATAGATGAAGTTACAATAAATCGATTTTTAAAGATAATAGGTGAACACGTGACGCTTAAAACGATTCCTGGCGATTTGAAATATCGGTTTAATTTTACCATTTCAAATCGATTAAGAAATGTTAAGCTGCGTTCATACTAGGCCTTGGAATCGTTTCAAAACGCTTCGCTAGAGTCTTGTGAACATGAAACCGTCTTTTCTCGAATCGATTTGATTCGATTTCTTGAAACCGCTTCGTGAAGCAGTTTCATACCGATTCGGTTTCATAAACCGACAGATGAAGCTACAATAAATCGATTCATATAGATGATGTGTGAACACATGGGGCTTAAAACGACTCATGGCGATTTTAATATCGGTTTGATTTTACCGTTTAAAATCGATTAAGATATGCTAGTGTGACCGTAGCTTAGTGTGATCGTAGCTTAAGTGAACTGTCTACCGATATGAGGTATATAGAGCAATAACACTTCCATGACTTTACATGTAGGGGTGAAATTACTATTTTGTTATAACAGCATGTATCTAGAATTAATTTCACTTTCGGAAGCGTGGTAATTGGATTAAAGACAGAAAGGTTCTGGTCATTGTCGGCAAATGGCCAAAAAAAGGGAGTATTATTAGAGCGTAGAGTTTGGTAATTAAGGCTATGTGTAAAAAATAAAAGGATATATTTTCACCAATTACAGAGAAAATAAAAAAAAAATTCAAGATTCTTTTGGGCGTGAAATTGAATGTCTGTATCTTTTAAAATACAATTTCCCATAAATATCTCAACTAAGACTATCTTAAAGTGAGGCTGTCACCAATGTTTTCCAATGCCTAAGGCTAATACTTTTAGATTTATCATACTATTAAAAAGCAATATTAAAAATTTTATACCTCTGGGTTGAGGCGTTTTTAAGAAATTAAAATATTAAAAAATATTAAAAATACTTAAGTAGTTTAGTTTTACAATATATATGAGTTTATTTCTGTAACCTAATTAACCATAATTTTCATACGAAAGGCAGGATGTTCTTCTAGACCCATCAATGAAAAGAAATTCAGGATCTCCATGAACCCAGCTAAGCCTACTTTCAGGGTCAAAGTTCTAATTTCTAGTTTAATATTTGTTTGTAATATTTTTAGTGTTGGATGTAATTTTACTAATAAATCGATATAAAACCACTTGTTAGGTTACAATCTCAATTTAAAGGGTTGTTGAAGAAGAAAAACAACCGATTAATAGTCTACTATTAAAAATAATTGTTCGCGCGTAAAAACATCAGGAAAATGTCTAAAAATTGCGCGAAAAAAAGCAAGAGAAAAATATTCGTAATTAAAAGGAGAAACTTCGACTAATCAGAAGACTTCCCAACTTTGACTTCGTAAAATATCCGCGACAGGCGCTGTTATACGCACGATTGTTAAAAACTAATCAAGAACAAGTTTTAGCCCGATTCAAAGAGTGTGTCGAAGCCCAATCAATAAAAACTATTTCATTTCCATTTTCACCCTCCCTTTAAGAGTATTTAGGTTGAGTTTATTACCATAAGTAAGTTTACGCTATTAAGCATTAGCGTTTAAAATACCAATTCTCAATATATAGGTACGCAAGGTTAATGGGTCAGTTACTGGGGTACCCTGCAACACCGTAACTCGCAGGCAGCTTTCGCCTAGAAATTCTTTGCTTAGTAATAAACTTAGTAGTATGCACGAGAGTTGAATGAATTTATAGAGGTGGCGGGTTTTCTCGAATAGGGTCAAATTTGGAACCTATTATTCTCTATTCAAAATTATCTTTCGCGATCAAACGAAAGCGGCTACGACGGGTTCACTTAAAAACAAAAGACTCGTTTCCTTTAAAGTATTATTTTTTATTATTGTTGTCAGATGACGTCACGTCACCAAATTTAATTAGCGTAACTTTTAGAGGAAGATCAGTTTTAAATTATGTCTCGCATTTACTTGTAAACACGGTAAAGTTAAACATTAATATGTTATCAAAATTAATAATACGCAATTATAATTACCGTGGCAAATTAATTATATTATAACATTCAATTAGAATTAATTGCATCTGTAGTAATATCCAATTGGAATTGGTGATAATTGTAATAATATAAAATTGGAATTAGAATTGGTGATAATTGTAATAATATAAAATTGGAATTAGAATTGGTGATAATTGTAATAATATAAAATTGGAATTAGAATTGGTGATAATTGTAATAATATAAAACTGGAATTAGAATTGGTGGTAATTGTAATAATATCCAATAGGAATTAGAACTGATGGTAATTGTAATAACATAAAAGCATTACCGGTAATTGTAATAATATCCAATTAGCATTACCGGTAATTGTAATAATATCAAAAAAATTACGTTACGGGTAAATTGTAATGTTCAATTATAATTTCCGGCAAATTGCAATAATATTCAATTATAATTATAATAATTACCGGTAAATTATAATCATATTCAATTATAATTATAATAATTACCGGTAAATTATTATCATATTCAATTATAATTATAATAATTACCGTTAAATTGTAATAATATTGATTTATAATTACCAGTAAATTATAATAATGTTCAATTATAATTACCGATAAATTATAATAATGTTCAATTATAATTACCGATAAATTATAATAATGTTCAATTATAATTACCGATAAATTATAATAATGTTCAATTATAATTACCGATAAATTATAATAATGTTCAATTATAATTACCGATAAATTGTAATAATATTGAATAATATTAAATAATATTGCTACCGGTAAATTGTAGCAATTAAATCTTTCTAGTGTTACCGTAATCATTTTCAATCAATTTCACCTCGAGTTGGCAGCACGCAAAAAAGTTATCTCTATCCATTTCTAACTGAATAAATCATTAGAAAACGTGTAGCCAGGTTATGCGAGTGGTGCTAGCTCGAGGTGTAAATAAATTTATATACTATACCCTAAACATTAAATTTGAATTAAAATCTGGTGCCTAAATGAAGTGTTTAACTAACCCAAACTAGAATAATTAAGCCGCTTAATACTTGTTAAATTTCAAGAAATATTAAAATTTAATAATATTTTTAAAAGTTCCATTAATTTATTAGTGTTTATACGAAGCAGTGTTGGCAGTGGCCAATCGCGCGAAAATACGAATTCCATAAAAACTACCATTCATAAAACACTTAAAACCAATACCTACGTTAGCGAGCTATCGCAATTAATAATAAATTAATTAAAACCCATAATTAAATTTATTAAGTATTTCCTTATTTTATCAACCACAGTGGTTGAGTTTAAATAAAAACATCTCATCAGAATCGTAGACACTAAACATAATTAAAATGGCTTACCTCTAAAGACGCAAAGAAATCTTAACCCTTGGCTTCAAATATATCTTGAAAGATTTTCTCCCACAGTGGAAAGTTAATATTAAAAATATCCACACAGCGTAAATTGATCACCCGCGCTTGTTAAATGCACTTTCCTTAAAAATAAAGTAAAATTCAAACGATTCAATTAAAATTAACGTTAATTAAAACTCAATTTAGAATCAATAGAAAAACGCCGACTTTCTGGGATTAAACTTAAATGAAGTTAAAAATCTCGGACCGCCACGCACACTACACCTCCGAAAGTTTTCTCTAAAATGTTCTCAATTCCTTGAAGATTGAACCCCCTTCGAACCCCCCGCTATTTTCACCGACCCCCTGCTTGTCTAGAATACAGGTTAGAGAGGGGGAAGGAGTATAAAAAATATATTTGAGGCCATCTACGGTACGTTTAAATTGTTTTCAGCTAATTATGCCACGTAGGGGGAAAGTAGAGAATAAACCAGTCGGACGGTGCTTACAAAATTCACCACCGTAGCTTCGAAAGCATTGTTACAAAAAAGTCGAATGGACTTTGCAGTTTGCAACAGGTAGAATAGACTTCTTTCTTAAAAAAGGGCGCCTCAACACACAAGCGATGTAGAGAAACCATCCCCCCTCCCACTGAAATACCAAAAGATTATACACATTTGAAAAAAAAAAAAAAATATTCGGCTTTAATATTATTGGACGTTGGGTTTTGATCCCCGCCGAATTCCCCCTCTTTTTAAAGGGAAGGCTTAAAGGAAATCTAAAATTAAAAATTGAAATTGATTATGACCAAGAACTAATTCATGTTAGTCAAGTGACGTCCAGTAATAGGTAGGCCTAAATGTGTTTTTTTTTTTTTTTTTTTTTTTTTTTTTTTCAATTTGGGGCTCAGACGAGTAGTGGCTTTTAGTTTTTTGACTTTTTTCTCCGTCTGGGAGCGTTTTCAACAAGGAGTTACTCCCATTAGATTAGGGATTAGACTAGCGACGTCTAGTCACGTGGTAAACGTCAATATTCTATAGCTCATTGATTGACAAAACTGTGACGTTAGTCAGCCGGCAAACGGTACATTTCCATAGACTTTTTATTGACTGGGGACCGAAATTATCTCCCGACCAATTAGATAAAGGTGACAAAGGAACAATAAGTAATGAAGTCACACGTAAAATAGATGTGTGGTTACTTTTTCACCTTCCCGTTAGAGGGATCGTAACTATTTGGCCCACCATCTCCCAATGTTACGTGGTCGCGTACGTTATAGTACTACCTGTTTTGAAAACGTGGAAAATATAGGGGGTATTTTATGGTCCTCCCTGAAGGGAATTTTTAACATAATGAGTCAGTGCCTGTAAACCGGTCTCTCTATTCCTAACGCTGTCTACTAATAGAGTAACTTTTAGTGGTATTTTTAATAAAAATCCAACCTAACTTTGCACAGAGTTTTAAATACCGATACGAGTTTAGGCTTACATTGAAGGTGTACTGTCGGTTTTTTTTTAGAGAGGGTGCCACTTGGAAAACCCTCATGAATAGGCTAAAATTCAAAATCCAGAGAGCTGAGAGCAGGGGGTTGTGTTCCGTACTAGGGGAAGAATGCGAGAAAAAGAGAAATTTGACCTTAAAGGTTGTCACTTTTTGACATATTAGTCAGTGAAACTAAGAACGTTTGTTGTGGGTTTTTCTTGATTTTTTTTTTTTTTTTTTTTTTTTTTTTTTTTTAACTAAGCCTTTGCCTCTCTTTATATTATAGTACTAATAACGATGCAACATCCTGGCACAACCCTTAACGATATATTATTTGGCATCAGACCTAATTATGGGCTTTTCTTCAAGCTTGCGTACAACTAACTTGCATATTTACACTAATTACTCGACTAACTTCGCATCTGATTATCGCTAAGCCTAACTCTTCTTGAATCCAATGTAAACGGTAAGTTAAGCGGATATTATAGGTAGTGATTTGGTTCATTTGGTCAATCAAATTTCTTCATTTTCCAACCAGCTTACGAATTCGCCCAATGTTTAAAGTACGCAAATTGTTGTACTTACTAGCTAGAATTCCTTTAAAGAGATCAATACTATATTTGACACGTTTATACATATAATTGGGCCTATTTTTATCCTTTATATAAAAGACCTTATACGCGAGGAAATCAGGATCTACATGAATCCCATTAAGCCTATTTTCATGGTAAGTTTTGAATTTATTTCTAGTTTAATATTTTTTCACTATTGGATTAGGCCTATTTAAACAAAAATTAATCGATAAAAAAAATCACTTGTTGTTAGGTTGCATTCATGAAAGAATCTTAGTTTCATGACTCAATTTGAAGCGTAAAAGCGTCAAAAACTTTGTGAATTTAACTTAGTTTAGACGCAAAAACACCTTTATATTTTTAAATGATAAAATGAATTCAATATTATTAATTTAATTGAAGATTCAAAGAAATTTCGCTAGGTCAGAGCTCCCACGTGAAATACAATAAAAAAAAACATTTGAGCTTGGATTTGAGGCTTGAACTACCCGCCCTGTGAAATAAAATCAAACTTTCCAGGCAAATAGCGCCGTCTAGTGTTATAAAATAATAAGATGAACTTTTAATTAAATTGTTACGTTAAGGTAATATTTAAAAGACCAACTTTAAATATAATTAGAGCAATGAAATAGTTTAAAGAGTATATTATATAATTTAGTCCATAGGTGTCAATATAAAAGTATTTCTACGTCATATTAAACAACTAAATTCGAAATAGCTACTTTTGAAATTTGAATAAGGAAATATGATATATTTTACTTGAAATTTATAAAGTTGACTACCCCACATTTACTTTATAATTTGAAAGATCAGGTACTTTGAACCACCGGGCGCCGGCGGAAATATTTCCAGGGGATGTGGGGCTACTTTTCGGTTTGTATTCGGTCGTATGTGTGAACCAAACGAAAATCTTGAAGCAGAGACTCTTCGTTAGAGCTTTTTTTGACGCTGCGCTAACGTTTTCGGTCGTCATTTTCGTGGGAACCTAGCTTAACTGCGCATTTTCGGAAGTAATCAAAATTCAAAATTTATAAAAATGCTACAAATATTTTTATTTTTGCATCTTATCGAAACTATTGGAACAAACATAGGTTAAAAAAAATTCATAATTTCATACAGAATATTTTATAATACACGACTAGGTAATCTTTATACATTTGAGTGGTTATTTTACATCAAAGTTAAAAACATTTCTATCCCATAAGATACGCTTAATTTTTGGCTTTTCTTGGTTTTTAGTGGAAAATTCACTACGTTAAAATTGTACGCGAAAATACAACATCAGTATTAAAAACGTTTTATAAATGAATTTGTAATTATAAAAAATAGTTGGCCATTGTTTTTCAGAGTTTGTTTCTCATTTTTTAGTCAATTGGCACTTTGGTTATTTAAAAACTTATAATTACAAAAATTAGTATAACGTCTCCATGCCATCTTGTAACTGTTGAAAAGACGTCATTGGAGGATTAACGAATGCTACCGCTCTCTGATGGGTCGTGTTAGTAGGGGGAGTTTTAATTTCACTAGTCATCGAACTGGTGGAAGTAATTGTCGTACGATGACCCATGACGCTCGACGAAGGATAAGTCGAGTTTGAATTGAGACTAGAGGTTCTGTACGCGTGCGTTTTGGTCAAAGCTCGCATTTTTTCTCCCAGATGCTTCTTAACTTTGCGGTTGCACGTAAAAGCCACGAAGATGAAGAGTCCCTGCAACGTGTTGAGGAATATAAAAGCGTACCATAATGGGTTGATGTTCAAGTAGCCGGCGATTAAACCGACAGTCCAAGTAAGACCCATCATAACGGCCAATCGCAAGTACAGTTTAAAATTTCGTCTCGAAGATGTTGTACAACTATAATTCTTTGCCGTACTTTGCGTCGTGGTTAGGACCATTCTAGCGCTGGATACGAAAAGCATTATGTTCACCAACATGATGGCTATCAAAGGAGCGGCGAAAAAGACGAGTAAGGCGTCTCGTTGAGCGAACCAGCACGATTTGACACCGAATTGCGGTTTATACTCAACAGGCATTCCTTGAATATTATCGACGACCATAACGATGATTAATGACACCGCGGACGAACCCCAAGAGTACAGAGAGTATCCTAAAAATCGTTTCCATTGTCGTCCATTTGAAACTCTTAGTTCCCTGGTGGCTAGTCTCAAGGTCCTCCAGACGTCGAAGGACATCGCGCTCATCCAGAAAAATGAAGACAAGAAAAAAAAGTACATGCCGGCCGCAACGACCAAACACGTAGATTTCGATATGGTACTGAACTGTCCAATGATAAAAGCCATGTAAGCCATAAGCAGGGATAACGACAAGGCTGCCAAATTATTCGTTGATAAGTTTCGCATTTCGGGAACCAGTAAGTAGACGATTAAGTGGGCCACTAAGCATAACATTGAAACTCCGAGGCCGATGAAAGTGATGTAGCCCATAGCAGGATCGAACTTCGACTTTTGTTCTCCTTGGGTGACGTTCTGGAAGAAAGCGCAAACCAAGGCTTGACCCTCGATTATCAAGTAGTTTCTAGTATCGTAAGTTTTATCAAAAGCCGGTACAAACAGGGTAGTGTTTTCGTACACGACGTATTGGTCTTGGTTTAAACCGATCTTGGTGCAGTTGATGAACTCCGGATTGTAGTCGTATTGAACGCTACTGTCCGCGACATACTGACGATTGTCTTCGTAGTCTAAAGACTGAGGCGGTTCTTCTAAGTTGACTAATGACGCGTTGCTATCCAAATCTGGTTTTAAAATTGACGGAGTTTCAGTCGATAGTTTAACCACTTGTAAAGAGTCGTTGGAATCTTTCTCGTGGTACGAGACAGTGGATAAGTTAACGCTTGACTTTGTAGTTTCTTCTATATCGTAAATTTCGGTTAAAGATTCTTCTATGGTACTGATCGATTCCGTGGAAGCCAATACCGAGACGCTGTAAGGATCTGTGGTACTTTCGTCAGGAGGATGAGTGACCACCGTCATTCTGTAGGGATAGTATGGTCGAAACGTAGATGGTTCGACGGTGGTAATATCTTCGTTACGAAGACCAATGACAATTGTTGGTGAATCTTGAAGGGTGGTTGCAGTTGAAGAGTTCAAGGTATTGTCTGTCGAATTGTCTTTTGAGGGTACAAAGACAAACTCGTCCAGAGGAATAGAAGTTTCTTCGATTGATGCAACATTAGTGGAGGTTGGTTCGGTTGCAGTTGACAAGCGTAGGACCTCCACTGTAGGTTTGATTGCGGAATATTGTGGGATTGAAGCGATTAAGTGATGGGTCTTTGTTGTTGGAGGTTGCGCGGATGTAATAGGTGAGGATTGCGTTGAGGTTTCGTTTATCAAATCCGGTTTGATTGTTACAAGTTCAGTTTTGTTTCGGGATTCCGGTACCACTGTAGTTGATACATCAAGGTTAGTGACGGTACTAGTCGTTATGTTGGTGTTCTTAATGGTGGCTATCTCTATGACTGTTGCCTCGGTCGTTGATGGATCCAAGGCAAATGCGGCTGTAATAAAAAAAAATGATTATTTATCTTAATTTAAAAGGGGGATGACATTTGAATTTTACCCAAAGAAGTTTGTGGTAGCTCCAAATCAGATTTCGCTTCAATTTTATCGTCACCAGGTTCGTCGTTGACTGGGAAGCTGATCTTGGCGCTGTTACTGACCGCGCTGGTCTTGATAGGCACGCATTTATTGTCTTTGACGATCAACCATGGGAATCCGCATAGAATTTTCTTGCAACTCTTGTGGAAAGGGTCGTATATTTGACCGGACGGGCAGACATCGTTAGTACCCACGTTACCTCCCTTAGGATCGTGGAAATCCAACAAAACCGAGAAGGCTTCGTTATTGAAGGTCCTGGCTTCGAACCCGGCTTTTCCTTTGGGTGGTGTACAAGTTAACTTTCGCGTGTCTTCTCGGTTACATATAGCGCAGTGGGCGTTTCGATAACCTTTACTAGTTCCTCTGACGTAAATAGCGCCCTGATAAGACGTACATTTCTTGGAAACCACAGCGTCACTCCAATCGTTACTGCATCGCGTGATTAAACCTGGTCTGCAAGAGTGAACCCGCTCTTCCAAACCTCGTGGTACCATGGGATATATCGTAGCGTCGTAAAAGTAGGGATGTCTGTCATCGCCGTCAAGCCAAAGACCCCAACGGGTCGTTTCTTCATTAAAAGCCAGGTTCCTTTTGATGTAATCGACGGTGATGTTACCGTGAGAGGAATTGTACTGTCTTAAGTTGGTAAACTCGACCAAAGGTTGCCAAATCGTGATGGATGTGGCGTTTTCCGAGTTGCATTCGGCGCAATAATAGTTCTTGTACGTAGTACCGGATATTCGGTTAGTGACGGGCATGAAAGACAACGGGTTCGCGTAATCTTCGTGGTTGGATTGACATTTGGTTACGGTATCTCGAGGACCAGTCCAATACGAAGGGCACGTGTCTTTGACGTAAATGTAACCGATATTCATGTAGCTCAAACAAGCGAATTTGTTAGGCCTTAGCGTTAAAAAAGGAGGTTTTCTGATATGGGCGTCGATACAACAATTATCGTAGATGACGCATCCGTTGTCGCAACCGCAAGTTTGGTCCCTCGTGTCGTCTATGCGTCGTCCTCGCGTGACGCAAGTGTCTTTAGGATGGCACGACGCGTTCAGCGTTTTAAGTTCTTCGTAACTTAAACCACTATTGAAAGCACGTGACCTAGTTACCGACGCCTCGGTTGGGAACACAAAATCTTGGGCTAAGCTTTGGACGAGTAACGTTGTCCATATTATTAGAAATTTGATGGTTGCCATTCCGGCGATGTTTACGTTAAACACAATAATGTTTTAGTAATTCCAATCTTTTGCCAAATTTTTATCTTTTCAAATTTGCGCGCATTCACCTGTAAAAAAAAAGGAAATGAGGAAAAAATATTTTTAAAAAACATGTAATTTTAATTATGATAAAATCGGGTAGAACCTTGAAATTTTGGTCTTTTTCCAGAGGAAAAACGTATTTATTCGCGCGAATCTAATAAATTTTTTATGTTTTTGGATAAAACCAGTTTCTTACAAATCTAATAAGTTAAATACGGTTCGTTATAACGATTACGACAAAGAATCTGAAAGTTATTTAACGATCACAATTAAAGGGCAAATGAAACCCAATAAAGAGTGGATTTACATTGATTCATCAACGCTTATTTTAAGCTAGAAATCTATTTTAAACTTACTTGGAAATTAGGCTTAACAGAGTTAATATGACGCCGACCAACGAAAGGAAAAGTACAGTTTAAAAAGTTTAACTACCAACGAAAGGAAAAGTACAGTTTAAAAATTTTAACTATAGGAAAAATCCCGCGATATTCTCGAGTGATTGGCCAAAGACACATTAACGACTTTGTGTTTCACTGTTAAGCCTAATTTTGAGGTTGATTTTTAGTTTAAAATTCGTTCTTAAACTTTTTAATATATTAAGACTATTAAACGATAAGAAATCGGTAGAAAAAAAAAAAAAAAAAAACCCTGTCATGTTGCATTCTCTCTTGAATATAGGATCTAATTTACAGGTTTAAAAAACCTTTTTGCGAATATATTGTTTAAAATGATCGGCCGGAATAGTTATATACTAATTATTTGTCCATAATTTATTCCTACAAAAAAGTAAAGATATTTAAGGGATGGTAACATATTTTCAGTATATTTTTAAAGTATATGGTATACGTTGATAATTACGTTATAGCATTGTCATTAACAAAGCGAAGATTTGGGGGGGGGGGGGAAGGGGGCAGCCATTAATTTTCTACCTAACGACTCCGGGACGACGTCCACTACACAATGAATGTATTTTCGTTACAATTAAAATTATGACCAGAACGAGTAACTATCCCTTTAACTGTATATCTATTAAGTCATATTAAGCTGTTTAAATTTAAGGCTTAAGTTGCTTCAAATATATATAATGTAAACTCAAATAAAAACAGTCAAATGAGTGTGGGGAAAAATATCTTTTCTTCCTACGAGTTTTGACATTAAGTATCACTCCGCCTTAATGTTTCGCATTTCGCTATTTAACATATTACAGCCCCCACATCTCCGAAGGGAAGTTGATATCTCGAGACGAAAATAATCATTTTTCCACCATTTAATTTAATCGAAATAAGATTCTGCATCAATCAAAATTCAGGTTTTACTTGAATACAATTTTGAAATCTACCTAGCTACTTGAAGATTTATTTATGACCATAATTATGTTTATAATTATCGAGGCATTTAATTTTTAAAGGGAGATCCAAATAGATATTGATTAGCTTATACGAAATAATCGTGTTTTAGAAGAAAGTACCGGTAAAATAATTAATAAATTTTATAATCGCCATCTTCAAATTTTTTTTAATTAAATTTCCCAGCATTACTACGACATCACTATGGTCACGTGATTATTGTAGAGCCTACAGTTGATTCTGGCGCGTTCTAGCACGTGATAAGGTTGTTTTCGCGAGGTATTTTTCGTAAAAGTACTTCATTAAGTTCTACCTTTCTACATTTTACAGTTGTTACTACCTTTCTACATTTTACAGTTGTTACAAGTTTAAAATAATTTTAAAGCCTCTAGAATAAACGAGGTATAAGAATACTTTAAACACCAAGGGGAAACAAATGATGTGACACGGCTATTATATTTTTGAATAAATTATTTTTCAAGCGTCGATCGAGGTTGAAAATAGTTATCGATGGGCTCGAATTTTTTATCACAAAAAATGAGGTAAAAATATATTAAAGCTGTGAAATTTGGGGAAAAATTAATGAGTATGCTAATTTAGAATTTAATTAACATTGAGCGCAATAAAAGGATAATTTTAATTTATATTAAAAGGAAAAAAGTTTAATTTCGGTTAATTTATATTTAAAACTGTGACAAATTAAGTTTTTAACAGATTAATTTTAGGGAAATTTTGATAAAAATTACTTCATATTTAATTTTGAAAAAAAATATATTTTAAAATTTCTTGTATGATGAAATTAAACTGTTTTGGTGCCTAACTCTACGATCACCACGTTATAAATTTGATTTCACACCTCAATGGAACCCCAAAACTTAAATATTTGTCATAAAAACCTGAAAAAGGGGCGCACCATCTAGTAAGAATATTTTCCCTTACAAATATACCGTCGGTAAGAATAAAAAAAGAAAAAAGAAATGTGACGGTGAATCACATATTTGGAGGAAATGAGGTTATTCAAGTCTGGGTGACAAGATTTTAAGTTTTTCGTCGTAATTAAATCTAGTCAAGTTACACCTAGCTGAACTTAAACTACCACGTGTTATGAACATCGATACGATACTGGTTGAAGAAAAAATTGGGGTTTCTTTTTAGAGGCCGTATGCTAATTAAATCCGATAAGCTTTTTTTTTGTCGTAGATTCCTTATGGCTTAAATTGTCCTAATCCATTAGTTAAAAGAAAATGCAATATCAATATTAAGCAAGAAGACAAATTCGAGTCTTGAAACTGCTTCGGAAACCAGTTTCAACAACCGATAGTTGAAGCTACAATAAATCGATTTACAAAGATAATACGTGAACACATGACGCTTGAAACGATTCCTAGCGATTTGAGTATCGGTTTGATTTTACCGTTTCTAACTGATTCAGAAATGCTAGTGTGACCGTATCTGAAGAAACTTAATTTGAATCGTTTTTCCAGTGATCTTTCCGAAAATGCTACTCAATTTAGGGTTATGAAGAACCGTGACAGCCTCACTAATTAAGAAAACTGACAGAATTATTTTAATCATAATTAATATTTCAATATATTTCCTCAGGAATACTCGGGTTTCTTGTAATTCGTAGTAAGAAGTTTGCAATAACCAACACGTGTCATAGCTACTTTTAAGTTTGTTAGCTGATTTGATTAGCCCAATTTCCAAAATACGCGCGAGAGTTCGAGAATGTTTACCACATTTTTTGTGAATAATAATAAGATTCGGCCCATCCCCACGCGAGGGGAGAGAAGATAGAACTTCCTTTTAAGTTTAAGTTCACCTAGATTCGGCTCGCACCGCTAAAAACACAAGTTACTTAACGATAATAAAATTGGGGGAAGTTAAGAGGGGTGGGGGACCAAGTCACGCAGAAATGAGACCATCTGCCAAGCAGATTTTTTCCCAAAATACGTGGGTTTCGGTTATTTTGGGTGGAAACAATAACGTGACTTAAATTTGAGGTTCAATCAAAAATAAAATATATTTAGGATAATATTTAAACTTAAATTTTAACTTTGTACAAGCTTATATGTACTATCCCGTATAAGAAATAGAATTATATTCAAGTGCCCACAAAGTTAAACCTACGCTAAGCCTAACAACAACGATTTGAATTTGGGTTTCTATCATAAGTAACAAAAAAAAAAAAAAAAAAAAAAAAAAAAAAAAAAAAAAAAAAAAACCCTATATTCTAAAAAACTGAAATCACAGCTTTGTTCAACGTTTCTTTCAAGTAAAAGAAAGAAAATTAGAATAATTTTAGTCTCCTCACATTTTAAAACTTCGCTAAGCCTCTGTGTTTATCCGTATTGCGTATTAAAATACAGTTAGGCTTAACGGATACTCAAAACGCAACTTTGTTATTTAACTGCAAATCAACGAGAAACGTTTAGTATGTTTCTATAGCTGCGTTCATAATAGGCCTTGGAATCGATTTAAACCTTTTCGTGTTAACAGGAAACCGTCTTTCCTCGAATCGATTTGATTCGATTTCTCGAAACCGCTTCGGGGACCAGTTTCATACCGATTCAGTTTCAACAATCGATAGATGAAGCTATAATAAATCGATTTATAAAGATAATGTGTGAACACATGAGGCTTAAAACGATTCATGACGATTTGAATATCGGTTTCATTTTACCGTTTCAAATCGTTTAAGAAATGCTAGTGTGATCGTAGCTTAGGAATATTTTAAAGTTCGTCTTCAATATCCCTTTAAATTGAGCTATTTCAACGACCTGAATTTTAGGACTACTTACTAAAAAATATATTTGGTGTAATAAAATTATTCTGCAAACACTAAACTTACTTACTGTTATTATTTACTTAAGATAAATCCATAAAAAACCTCTCGATAACTTTTACGGCCAACGGCAATGACCTTTATAACACCCAACTTCCAACCTAAGCTTTATTGAATTGGAAGTTTTTTTCTTACTGATTGTTGAGGCAATAGAATATAGTCATGGACAGATTTTAAAGTAGAGATGGTCCATCCCACACGTAACTCTCAGCGCCTACGAAGCTCTCTTATCTCGAAGAATAAGGCAAACGTCCTTTATCATTGACCCTAACTCGCCATAGCTAGTGATAAACATTATTGCATCGTTCAGAGATTTGAAAAAAAAAAAAAAAAAAAAAAAAAAAAAAAAAAAAATCGGGGAAAACCTAAAATTTTGTGATACCCAGGGTTTTTTTGCCCGATTTCTTTAAACGTCATCTTGAAAGTTGCTCATTGAAATAATGCAAGGGGTCATTTCGCAGGTCACTACCGTATTTAATCGTATAACCGTGGCCAGTTTATCGTGATTTATTTAATTGTGATTAAATTTATTTAATGCGAATGTCAGCTATTTATTTTTGGAATGTTTTGAATTACATTGATTAAACTGATTAAAAGGTGGATAATGCAACCTAATGTGCTTTTTTATCGATTCCTTATCAATTCAAAGAAATTGATAATCTCCATAAATCCAAAACGTAGCTAAGCCTATTTTTTCGGATAATCTAAATTTATTTCTAGTTCAATATTGGTTGGTTATTTTTTAAAATAATGTATTATATATATTTAAACGATAATGAATCAATTAACAGTTGTTTTCAGGTTAATTTACATTTTAAACACTTATTTTTTAAATTGATATTTAAATATGTTTAAAAATCAATTTAAAATATCATAATTAAAAAAAATCAAATCTTTTAGAACTAATAATAGCATAAATCGTTAAAAATGTAATTTAAATTAAAACTTCAATCAAACATTAACTCATTAACAGTAAAACTGTATAAGTGAGTTAATTATAAGCACAAATTGCCAAAATTTCAAGAAATTGTACCCATTAAATTATTTTAAATAAAAAAAAATTATAATTACTTTTTGAATGTAATCCAATATGAAATTTCAACCAGGATCCATAATAAATAAACGTAATTAACGAGCAGCTTGCCGCGATAACCTTTCCGGTCGAAAATCGCGATCACGAATGATTTAATCTAAGCTTTGGCGTTAATTGAAAGCCGGATTTAAAAATGAAAACTTGTTGTTAAAAGCGAAAACCACGGCGGTATTCGATCAAACAATAGTCGAAGAAGAAAAACTTTCATTAAACTATAAACCCAGAGTTAAAATTCGTCGAAATATCTTCACACAATCGCGCTTCTTTTCAAAATACCATCTAAAACGTTTCAGCGCTAGTAACCTGCAAACAAGTTTTCACGAAAGAAGCCCCCGACTCCGGGAGGGGAATATGTGGGGGCGGGGGTATAAATTTGGCCCACCTTATTATCTAAAAAAAAAAAAAAAAAAAAAAAAAAAAAAATACATTTTCTTCTAAGGGAAGGTAAAGAGTTTTTTATTGATTCTGCTTAAAAAAAAAAAAAAAAAAAAACATTTTTTTTATTAGCAGCATAGAAAATATAGTTAAAACAGTCTTAACTATTTTTCGATGGGTCAGTCACTCCGGGTAATTGGTGTACATGTTGTATCTTTGACTGTACTAAAGAGATAACACGTAATCTTTAAAATTCCTGTCTTTGGCAATACTAAAATGATTACGCGAGAGTGATTAGCCCCTCGTTATTCTTCTAGACTGTCAATGCCTGCGCTAATAGGAGAGCTACCAGAAATAGAGATACCAGAGCTTGTTAACGACTAAACACGTCCCAAAAAGATTGTACTGGGAATTCTGAATCTTCTAATCCTTTTACACAATACAGAGACATTTGTTGAATGTTTAAATACGCGAACGAGTTTTATTTTTATTAATAGAAGGTAGAATGAAAAACATGTCTTAAAACTCCTCTTTACCATCCCTTTAAGAAGAACACCGGTTTGATATAGCTTCGTACGTCATGCGAAACGAACCAAGTGTCTTAAAAATTCCGGTTTTTCTAAGAAAAGACTGTTGGAGAAAAGTTTTTTTCCTGGTTTAAAAACCAGGGGAAATGGATGTTATTTAAGGATAAAAATGTAGTGGAAATTCCCTGGCGGTTAATAATCAAAATCCAGGCGTATTCTATGAGAATTTAGGTTTTGACGCCAGGGAATGTGTTCATAGTTTTACGATAGGAGCTACCATTGCGTATTTGCGCAACGCAACGATAGATAGAACTTTCGGGGGTGGTGGGTTTTTAAGAATGGTATCTTACGCCCCATTTCTGGGTATTTCCATACGTAATAATGTTGGTTTTATACAATAACGAAAATAGGCCAATTGGAACCGTAAACTATTTGATTTTTTTTTTATCAAAATAACGTTTTGTTTATGTAGGAAAATGAAAGACTGCTTTAAGATTATTTTGATGACACCCGGCTTATTCGTATCGTAAAGTTCAAATTACTTACGCAATAATAATTGAAAGTTGAAAGGCGAGTTTATGCATTTGTTTACCACGTCTTGATATCCCAGAGTTAATTGTAATATTATACACGTCAAAATTACCCACCAGTTCACCTACCTAAAAGGACAAAAAATATATATATTTGGGATATAAGTTAAAATTAATTTAATTTCATCAAATATTAAAGGGAAACTTGGAACTAAAAATAATGGAACAGCTGTTGAGTTTGTTTTCGGAATCACCGTACCAAAAAACGTATTCCAGAATTTTTTCGGAATTTTTAGACACATTTAAGTATTTAAATTAATTTCTGAAGTTTAGTAAAATTTGAAAAAAGTATATACAAATTCCGCCAATCATATTTCAGCTTTTAACAGCGCTTGTAATGTCCTAACATTAAAAGATATTAGGAATTCCGAAAATAAAAAGCTGTTCCATTTTTAGCTCCAAGTTGCCCTTTAAATACAAACAACAATATGATAGAAAAATTATATTTTCTATCATTTTAAAAACAAGATTATTTAAATAGATTTAGGGATATAATTAAAATGAAGGTCATTTCAAATGTTTAACACAAAGAAGAATACGACAGAAAAATTATATTTTCTATCATAATAAAAAAAAACAAGATTATTTATCCAAATAGGAAAAACAGTATTTCAAGGTCATCTTCAAATGGAATTGTTTTGTAAGAATATATGTTAACCTCGTTATTTTTGTTCTCAAAATATTTCTTTTAAAGTGAGGATGTCACCTTATTTTTAGAATGTCTATGGATTATAATTTTAGTTTTATACTATTAAAACATCATATTGAAAATTTAATACCTCTATGTCATGGACTAATTAGAGAAGTCCATGTCTGGGTTGGGGCATTCTTATCTTACCCCTCTGATTCGTTTGCTACCCCAATGTCCCTGAGTTTATCATCCCTTTGAGATTTTTTGAGAATAATTCTCGGGTTTTTACACGAATATATTTATATACATGTTCATTTTAGATAATAATAAAAAGATTTGACATAGGGGAATGGAAAATGGGAGGTTTTATTCCTTATCTTTATAGTAAGTCTCGTCATACGCTTCACGATGACGCAGATTGGGTTGAACCAATTAGCGATAGGCAACTAGAGTAGGAAGGGAAGGATGACTAAAAACCGAGCAAAGACAATATACAGAAGGATTAGGATGGGTACCCGGTGAGTGACTATTGGCTCCAAAGGCATTGACGTCATTTGAAAAGTTTACAGCCATTAAAGCAATCCCAAAGAGGTTTCAGTGACCTAGAGTTTAAATTACTCCTATTGGATAGATGTGACTCCGCCCATTAATTTAACAATACATGGGTCCCATTTTTGTCGTCTGCTTTGTAACAACTTTGGGGTCCCTTTAAGCGATAATCGGAAACGGAAAGTACCCAGTTTGACCGGCGGCCAGGTTTCCCCGAGCCTATAGTTCTACTAGCAAACTCTTTTAATTGGACAATGCTGAGAAAAGGCTGAATGCCCAACACGTCAGGGGATTTTTAAACAAGGTTTAAAACTTTAGCAGAGATTACTATATATAAGTCATTTAAGAGCCAGTAAAAATACAAGACGCAATGATAGAAACAGCTATAGCGAAGGTATTTAAATAATGCACTGAGGCTTTGACAATTGTTTAATAAGCTACGTTCACACTAGCCTATCCAAATCGATTTGAAATCGTAAAATCTAACAGATATTCAAATCACCCTAAATCGTTTTAAGCGCCATCTGTTCACACATGACCTTCATAAACCGATTTATTACCTTATCTGTCTGCTGTTTAAAATTGGTTCCCGAATCAGTTTCGATAAACCGATTCAAATCGATTCGAGAAAACATGGTTTTAAGTTCACACGACTCCAGCGAAACGTTTGCAAAAGGTTTGAATCGCTTCGAAAGCCTAGTGTCACCGCAGCTTACGAGAAAGAAACCGCAATTACTTTAGAAATAAGGGGGCTAAAATTAGTTCTACTTATGTCTTTGACAAATTGACAACTTGCAGATCTCGGGTGCATAAATCTTCTGAAATATTTGAACTATCCAAGTTGATTTCAAAGTTCAGAGTTCGAACTTTATACCATATCGGGTATAAAACGAATCCAAAACGTTGAAAAAAATTAAATTTTTGGTTTTACTAACACTTTAAAATTTAACACGGGGTTAATATTGGTTAATATATTTATTATTTAACCACTGTATTTATACTCTTAAGATCGTTTATCTTAAAAGAGTGTTCCAGGGATATGATTTTCATTGTTTTTACTCAACCGTAACATCATTCTTTAAATTTAAGAAACATTTGTTGGATAATGAGTCATAAAACTCCCGCACCAATGATCACACCCGCATACAGCTTGAGCCATTGGAACTGCTTTTGCGCCGTATGACTCTTAAAGTAGTAATCCGCCGCAACTTCACGCGAACAAACATTCAAAGATGATATACCAATTTTACAAGGTCTAGATTTTATCTCGATATTTCGATGATATTGTAATATAAGTACTCCTTTTTAAGGTCGCCGCTCTAAGTATTTGTCATAACTAAACTATTTCTGATTGACACCTATACCAATTATTTATATAACTACGTTACTTTAAACAATATAAAATTTAAACTACAAAAGTGTAGCTGTGATGGTTAAACGTAAATATATATTTTAATTATTTTTATAACGATCTTTCTGAATATGCTACTAAAATTCTATGGAAATTGGTGAAGGAATAATTTTAATTAAATATAAAAAGTTAATTCTTATTAATATGTCTGTCAAAAATTTCTTTCTTTCCCCTTAATATTTTGTTGTTGTTACGATTTTTTTCTTTTCTGTTTGGTTTTATTAATTGGTGCCAACTATATTGTGGGTGCCGGATAGTATATATTTATTACTAATTGAAAGAGGAAAAGAGTCGGGAACTAAATTGATGAGCATACGGGCTTGATCTTAGACCATTTACTCCCCGGAAAAAACATATCGAAATTCCTTTAGGGAGCTATAGATAGGCAGCGAAACGTCACTCATCCCCTCTGGGTATACGTGGATATTGTAGTCTACCAATTGTGGGATGACACAGAGGTAAGAAATAGAAGATTATGATGTTAATATCAGGTCAGTTTGCTTCCTAGGACAACACCCAGGACTCCAGAACCTCAGCACCCCGCTCCTCAGCACCCTGCACCTCCGCACCCCAGAACTTCAGCACTTTGCTCAGCACCTAGCACCCGTATATAGAAAAAACGTTTTAATCAAGAGCTCAATAGTATTCCAAGTTCGTAATCAAGATACTTTCCAACTTCTTCCACCCTCTTCATAAATATTATATTGGCTCTCTTATTGGCATAAACAAATTTGGTTATCCTGGGTACGACCCGGTTTTGTCTAAGGAAAATAAGACCCGTCTCCTCTTTCCTACCACCCTATCATAGAAAGGGGCCCGTTCGGAACTACGACGCACATTACCTAAAGCCCGACAAACATTCTTTTTCAATTTATGAATTCCTGATACAACATCGTGAATCAGTTTCTTATTTGTCTAAGAATCGACTATAATAAGTTTTCTTCTATATTTTCCCTGGAGGGTGGGTTACTATCCGAACGGTTGGGTCATCGGTCTCTGGACACTCGTTAACAAGCCCACGCGCTCGGCCACTGGCTATCTGGACCATCGCGACTCCTCCTTCGCTCTACGACCTTACTTTTCCATTACCGAGGGCATTCCCGGACTCATTTTTACTCTGACCTTTATATAGAAAGGTTAGTTGACCCCTAACATTTCTTACCGTATCTTACTAAATCATTAAAAAAAATAAAGGTTTATGTCAGGATATATCGCGTTATAGGTTACATGGTCACTTAAAGTGGGAGTGTCACGGATTTTTCATGAGCTCCAAATGGAATTTGAGTAGAAAGATCGTTAAAAAAATATTCAAAATATTATCATTGAAAAAATTATCGCGGTAGTTAAAATACATATTTTATAATCTCCATTTTCGAAATTTTTACAATAAATTTCAAGCAATACTACGTCATCACTATGGTCGCGAGGTTATTGTAGGGCCTAAAAATGATTCGTACACGTAATAAGCTAGCTTTCGCGCGATCTTTTTCGTATAAGTACTTAATCCAGAAAGTCAATTACGTTACAAAAATAAAAGACGCCATATATTCTTTTTGACCTTTTCAAATTGAAGTTTTCTTAAGAACGAGTCAACCCACAGGCATCAAATTTTGAATATGGAGCTTTAATAGTATGATATAAAACTAAAAAATATAATCCATAGGTATGACAATTTAAAGGGCAAATAAATCGGTAAAGAGAATCTACGACGGTTGTCAAAAATAATAGTGTATGTTAGGCAAAGTTAAAGGACTGATTTGGCCGGTCACCTGGCAAGTTTCCAGCTTACACTACCCAACACTCGCGCCTCTGGTGGCCAGAAATGAAAGCTAACCCTATATGGATTTTCACCCACCCTCTTCCAATCATCATTTGGAAAAAGTAGTCCATGAAAATGCCACTTATTGCAAAAGAACGACAATAAAGTAAATTCGAAGCCTGAGTTTGATTTTAATTTAATTGTTTAAGTTTGAATTATAGAGTTTTAATTGAGAGTGCAAAGGGTTAAAGATAAGTTAAATACATTTAGTTTCATCAACTTATTTATCTAAGGTAATTTTGTAAAGAATTGCAACAAAGTAATAGGAATTTCAAATATTATAATAATTATTGTTATATTTTTAAAGTATAATGATGTTAGTTCAGTAATTATAATAATTATTTAATTATATTATGTGTAATATCATGCCATTAAAACCGAAATTAGTAATAATTTTTTAAAAGTCTTCACTGCACCTTTAAAAGTGAATTAAGTGAAAATGAACTTCACAGCTATATTCACGGGTTTTTTTCTTGGAAAGATAAGTGTAATGACTTCACTTTTCATACTAACCGAATTTTACAAGAAGTCGCTTCTAAACTAGTGAACTAAACAAAAAAAAAAAAATGTATTTTCAGTTTCAATAAAAATCAAATTTTGACGATCTTTCCCAATTGTCTTAGTTCAGGTTCCGCAAATAACTAGTTTTGGTGACGTCACAGTTACGCTCGATCGCGTATTAGGATCCTGTTACCTATTTCATTCGATATTATTATTCGTAAGAAGAGATCTCACTTTTTTCTTAAGTATCGGCATCCTTATTATTTTCGCATTAGGTCGTTATATATTGACAAAGTCGAGAACTGCTATCATCATTTTTGGGAGTTTTTTTTTTTTTTATATATATATATATGCCAAATGAAAAGTGTTTTCGTTTAGATCCGGGTTATATTATTTGTTACGAGACAACGTAAGACATTTATTTTCCTTTCTAGAAATTCCAAGATCCACCTTGTTCCAAATAGCAAAGAATTTTAATTTTACATCATGAATTGGTACGTAATATTTAAAATTATAATCATCTTATCAATAAAATCGAAAATATTTTTCTACGATGAGGAAATTAGAATATGTTTTCATATTATTGTTATTATAATTAATATTCCATGTTTTAATTGCATTAATTCATTTAATTAGAATTTAATTGAAATAGGTAACTACCTTATTTATTTATTTTAGTGGAATCAATAAATTTTATTCCCACTAATACTAATATTCTTTAATTAAAGAATTTGACCCATTTAATGACGTTAGAGTAGTGTCCCTGGCCAAATGTCAGCTTTCGCGCCCATGCATGTGTGAAATTACTTAAATGGAAACTTGGAGGTAATTTCGTAGTTTCTTTTGACGCAGGTGTAAAATTAAAGTGACTGATAACACCCAACGTAATCGATGCAAAAGCCTGTAGCTTTGACTGCACTAAAGTGCTTAGGTAATTGACAAAATAAATATGATTTTAGGCCTAATGCCATGACTTTGGCTATTAATTTTATAAAACAGCCCAATACATTTTTTTCTTGGTGAACAAAGCATCCTCACAGATTTATTGAACACAAGGATAAAGTTGCAGACAAGCTCGAATGAACTAGGACTAGGTATAATGTTTGTCGTGTGACTTGTGTCCAAAGAAGCGAGCTTTGACCCAAGTCTTATGTCACTCCCTTTTTATTAACTTTTGTCCGGAGTTGTCATTCTTTTGACATCTCGATATCGACGAGAAGGAGGAGTAGGAAGAGGAGAGACCGAGTTGTAACCCCCTAATTTATCGTACTCCACCCTAGCTCGAGAAGGGGGTGTGGGGTGTAGAAATCAGAAAATCCTCACGAAATTCCGATAGTTAGTGCACCTGTTACGGAGGAACTTTCTAGATATATACGACCTATACTTCTGTTCAAAAATAGTTGGTGTAATGAGAAACCCAAGGGTGGAGTGTTACCCAATATTAAATCTAATAAAGAAGAAAAATAGACCGTCGCAACTTTCTTTGAAGTAAAGTAAACGAACGCTCTTTACGATATTTACTACCGTTCGACAATAATTTGGAAAAACTACTTTCAAACCATATGATTTAACATAACGTATAAGTACACGCTAGCTTTAACGTAGTTGCAGCGAATTTCAAGAACAAAATATACGTATTTTCCAGTTTTATTTATCAGTAGGTACAGAACTAGGCAACTATTTGATTCGAGTAGATATAAAGCGGTATACCTATCTTTGATCACGTTGAAAATAAATATGAAATGAACTTCATTTATTTCAATCCGAGGTTGCAATAATGTCGAAGTTAATTCTCATACCTAGAGAAACGTTTTATTAATCCAGCTAAGGCTAGTTTAACAGCTATTGTAATCCCAAGATGAACTACGGACAAGTGTAAGAGTCGTATAATCAATACTGACGAATGTGAGAGGGAGTAAACTTAGACAAAAGGTAATGGCACCTTTACAGCTTTTACAACGCGGAGACCAATGGGGAAACTAGTACGAAGTGTCGCTACCGTTTCTCTATACCCTCTCCACTCTCCTATATCCGATCCTTATGGCCCCCGGCAGCAGTTATATAATGTAAGGACTATAAGGGTGAAGCGCTGAAGCTCTAATGTCAAAAACAGGTGTCGCTCAACGTCGCCTACGAAATAGCTCCTAACTTCTTACATACAAAGATCGCGGGTGAACTCCTACATAGATATCCCTTATACGACCTTAATAACATTATTGAACTTCGATATCTCGGAACCTTCCTCGGACCTTAGGGCTATCAGCAGCCTGGTGCTCTTTCTCTGCATGGTCACGGGGTTTAAAACGAGATTTTTTTGTCAGAAATTTAACGAGTATTTATAATTTTAATGAGATACATTTTAGGTAAAACCACAAGTAAATCATCCTCCAAGTTTATAAGACGACCAACTAGAAATGTTATGGTTAACTATACATAGTTTTCAGTAAAGGGGCAAAATAAAATTCCACCCCTCTTACCCAGCTTTGCTTTCATTGCCAGGTTGCCAGAAGCTTGTGAGTGCAGTTCAGAACAGATCAGTTTCAAAACTGCACTGCTAGCCTTTCCCTCTGCACTCACAAGTGGTTGGCAACACGGGGGAACGGCACTTACCCCCTTTAGTGAAAACTATGTATAGCTAACTATTCCTAAGATTTCACCGTTCCCGACAGACAGACGTACATAATTACATATTTTCATCAGTTCGAATGACCACATCCTAAAGGAAGTATGCTGTGATTTTCTATCGATTCCCTAACAAGGATCCATATTTAAAATCTTGCTTTTAAATAAATTACCTTCCCCAATATCACGCGTTACAATCACTTTAATTTAATTATCAATATAATGTATCCTATTTCGCAAATTTTTCGAGCGATTTTTCCCGCTAAAATCTCGAAACTATATCCAATTATCCTAATAGCTCACGTTCCAAACTCTTGGTTATTCTACCAGTTTTGGCGCCAAAAATACATTTCCTCGAAGCTATAACAAAATCTCCAATTAATTTTTACGCCATACGTAGAAATCTAATTATAACAAAAGCGGATCTACATATATTTCCTTTAGTAATAGGATATACCGATGTTATATAACACAGGCACAAACTCTCTTACAACATCAAGTTTTCTAAGAGATAATTTTCAATCACATTTCTTACTGACATGACTGATTTTTCAGAAGAGATTTCCTGGCTTATATAAAAATACCTATAATCAAATTTTTAACAACGTAATTAAGATCTAATTAGATAGTTTTAAATCTAATTATTATAAAAATAAATAGTTACCCAGGAGTTTTTTGTGCAAATAAAAAATTATTTGATTTTTTCTTACTACTCAAAATCAATATTCAAAATTCAACACCTTTGGATTACTTAAGGCCTAGTCAATTTAAATTTGGTATTCACGAGGCATTTATTGATAGAGTCACTTTAAGATGGTAACAAGGATTAAACCCTAGGCCTTGTCAGTATCTCGTCTGGTCCATTTGGATAAAAATATTCTCAATATGTAGTTCCCTTTGAACTTAAAATTTAAATTTCCATTCTATAGTTTATCGAATTTAGAATAAAACACTGAAAGCCTGCCGTATATAAATGAAAAGATTAAAAACGTTAGAAATTTAAAATGGATATATAGACACTCCTCCTTGTTTCTCAAAAATCGAAGTAATTCAATTTTTCTATTATAAAATATAAACTGGATTTGGGCCCCCCGCGAGGTCCCTCGAGTGACCACCACCCGCCTGAAGACTGCATCTGAGCTCAGTTAAAATTCAGTGGTTTTTACACGCATGCCCGTATTTGCCCGATACCGAGTTTGACTTAAAAGGGACGGTGAAATATCAAAAAAGGAAAAGTTTAACTTATGTGTGAAACTACTTACTTAGATATGGGATTGGCTTCGTATTTAATTGGACACCTCAGCTAGACCAGGTAAATTCTTCACTGTAGGTGACATTTTCGCGTTACTGTCGGTGACATTTTCGCGTTACTGTCGGTGACATTTTCGCGTTACTGTCGGTGACATTTTCGCGTTACTGTCGGTGACATTTTCGCGTTACTGTCGGTGACATTTTCGCGTTACTGTCGGTGACATTTTCGCGTTACTGTCGGTGACATTTTCGCGTTACTGTCGGTGACATTTTCGCGTTACTGTCGGTGACATTTTCGCGTTACTGTCGGTGACATTTTCGCGTTACTGTCGGTGACATTTTCGCGTTACTGTCGGTGACATTTTCGCGTTACTGTCGGTGACATTTTCGCGTTACTGTCGGTGACATTTTCGCGTTACTGTCGGTGACATTTTCGCGTTACTGTCGGTGACATTTTCGCGTTACTGTCGGTGACATTTTCGCGTTACTGTCGGTGACATTTTCGCGTTACTGTCGGTGACATTTTCGCGTTACTGTCGGTGACATTTTCGCGTTACTGTCGGTGACATTTTCGCGTTACTGTCGGTGACATTTTCGCGTTACTGTCGGTGACATTTTCGCGTTACTGTCGGTGACATTTTCGCGTTACTGTCGGTGACATTTTCGCGTTACTGTCGGTGACATTTTCGCGTTACTGTCGGTGACATTTTCGCGTTACTGTCGGTGACATTTTCGCGTTACTGTCGGTG
Source organism: Odiellus spinosus (assembly GCA_963920705.1). Classification (NCBI taxonomy): domain Eukaryota; kingdom Metazoa; phylum Arthropoda; class Arachnida; order Opiliones; family Phalangiidae; genus Odiellus; species Odiellus spinosus. The sequence goes on along the minus strand of OY987229.1, from coordinate 11,637,172 downwards.
ACATTTTCGCGTTACTGTAGGTGACATTTTCGCGTTACTGTTGGTGACATTTTCGCGTTACTGTAGGTGACATTTTCGCGTTACTGTAGGTGACATTTTCGCGTTACTGTAGGTGACATTTTCGCGTTACTGTAGGTGACATTTTCGCGTTACTGTAGGTGACATTTTCGCGTTACTGTAGGTGACATTTTCGCGTTACTGTAGGTGACATTTTCGCGTTACTGTAGGTGACATTTTCGCGTTACTGTAGGTGACATTTTCGCGTTACTTTAGGTGACATTTTCGCGTTACTGTAGGTGACATTTTCGCGTTACTGTAGGTGACATTTTCGCGTTACTGTAGGTGACATTTTCGCGTTACTGTAGGTGACATTTTCGCGTTACTGTAGGTGACATTTTCGCGTTACTGTAGGTGACATTTTCGCGTTACTGTAGGTGACATTTTCGCGTTACTGTAGGTGAAATTTTCGCGTTACTGTAGGTGTCATTTTCGCGTTACTGTAGGTGTCATTTTCGCGTTACTGTAGGTGTCATTTTCGCGTTACTGTAGGTGACATTTTCGCGTTACTGTAGGTGACATTTTCGCGTTACTGTAGGTGACATTTTCGCGTTACTGTAGGTGACATTTTCGCGTTACTGTAGGTGACATTTTCGCGTTACTGTTGGTGATATTTTCGCGTTACTGTAGGTGTCATTTTCGCGTTACTGTAGGTGACATTTTCGCGTTACTGTAGGTGACATTTTCGCGTTACTGTAGGTGACATTTTCGCGTTACTGTAGGTGACATTTTCGCGTTACTGTAGGTGACATTTTCGCGTTACTGTAGGTGACATTTTCGCGTTACTGTAGGTGACATTTTCGCGTTACTGTAGGTGACATTTTCGCGTTACTGTAGGTGATATTTTCGCGTTACTGTAGGTGACATTTTCGCGTTACTGTAGGTGACATTTTCGCGTTACTGTAGGTGACATTTTCGCGTTACTGTAGGTGACATTTTCGCGTTACTGTAGGTGACATTTTCACTTTACGAGCGGATATATTCAGTTTACTATGCCGATGTAAATCTTTCTTTAGCAGTGGTTGTTGTCATTGGTTTAAAGGTCCATAATGATCATAATGATAATAACGTTAAATAAAAATGCCAATAACGTTTCATCCTCTCTTTATCTAACTTCTAAAGCGGCTTTGAAGAAAATAAAGGAATTGAGAAATTTGCATATGAAAAGACATCGCCAAATAGCGAAAAGCTATAATAGAATTGAATTTAGAAGCGTTCGTTCGTTTACCACGGAGTTAAGAACATCGCGAAACAAGATGGGTTACCAACCATTAATAAGTGCTTTACATAATGTAATTAGTTTGTGTTTTGTCTAAAACCCCCTACACATTAGCTAGTTTTGAAGCGTCGCGTTGCGTAGAGCGAGCTATAACCAGAGTTGAAAAGTTTACTCAATGAAGTCAATATCGCTCGTCACGAGCTAAAGATTCAGACATAAAAGCCCAATTTTTAATGCGGATACACACTGCGTGAAGTCACTATTGAAACTGGTGCGAACGCTTAGATTAGAGTTTGAAAGTGAGAAATCGCGCGAAACGCTTGATTTGAACGCATGTCCGTATAAAGAAGAGGGAAAACTTAAAAAATTGGGGAGACCGTCAATTTTCGCAAATTGTTGCGACTTTCCTGGCTAGATCTGCGACTAGATTTCTAAATTGTTAATTTACCCTGGTAATGGTAATTTACGGTTTGCTCTGGTAAAATTACTAAAACCTAACGGTAAAATTTAATTTGAAACTTTTTGGATTAAATGTGAAAAAAATGCTAAAAGTCAAAGTTTAACGTTTGAAATAGTCTACGAGTCTAATTTTCAATAGTTATTCGTTCTGTTTGACGTTGTTGAGGACATGATAATGATAATTTTTTACGTCTGAGTGACTTTGCTCTCTGAATGCAAACACAAACGGTCCAGTAGATCATGTATTAGTGTAGGGGTGGTTTGAAAAAAAAAATTTGAAACATTTGAAAGAGGTATTCCGCATTTAAAATAACAGAAATTCAAAAATAAATAATTTTGAGAGTAGCGGTAAATTACCATGAGACCGTAAATAACGCTGTAAATTACCGAGTAATTTCTAGACCTAAGGTAATTTTAGAACTCTATAAACGCGACGTTCCTAAACGGGTTTCATGTATTAGTTCTTCTCACACAAAGATCTCACCATCTATTATCGCGAACCGCGTGGTCGAGATCTAATTAAAAAATCTCATTTCTTTTCGTATTCATTAAGTTCAAAGCATTCAAAGCTTTTATAATTAGTTTTTTTGGGTACGGTAATTTAATTGAATATGCAGATTGTTTAACCAAGATTTAAAAAAAGGAAATTTGCATAATTTAATTAATCCCGAAGTGTGGATTAGAATGATTGAAACGATAATATTTTCGTTTCAGTAGTAACAACAACAAGATAGTCAAGATCGAGTTTTTCAAGTATACCATTCGCGACTACTTGTTTTTCGTCTTTTCCAACTGCAATATTAAGAGATTGCTGCTCGTGGTTTAAAGGCGTGTCGATTTATATTCTATAACATCGCTTATTTCAAAATCGCACTAGTACTTATAAAACCCAACTAAAATAAAACCCATTCCTTTTAGAGTTTTGTCTTGGAATTTCGATTCCGTACATTTGTAAATAAATTACAAAATAAACTAACCTGTCTATCCTTCGTCCATTAATTTAGTCATTCATTCGGATGACGCACTTTCTTAATCCAAATCCAATCAATCCTCTCCTATAAAACGATAACCATATTAAAAATTGAAATTAAAACTCCTGATAAAAAAATAATTTTTAATAATTTTTGAATTTTTACTGGCTTCATCAACACAACAGGGAATCATAAAATTATTATTAAGGTTTCTATTTGAATTATTATTAATTAATCACAGAAGCTAAAAAATTCAAAAGTAGGATCCTATGGTAAAAATTCATTTTTGCTTTAAAGTGAGGCTGTCACCATTTTATCGCAAGCTTATATATATGGATTATATTTTTAATTTATTCATACTATAGGGAGATGGCAAACGTCATATGTGTTAACCTTCATAGTGAGGGAATTACCATATCCGTCCATATACAAACGCTCCTCAATAGGATAACGTGACATGTGCTTTTCATTAACCCTTGGCCGTTTACTGTCTCCCTAAACTAAATTTAACACCAGAGATCTTACAACGCTGCGCTATAGAGATACTTCTTTGGGGAAAAGTGTGTTCAGTTCAGTCGTATCCCCATTTAGATGATCTAAATTAGATCCCTTTTGAAGCAGGGAGGCTCAATCGCGAAACACGAGAGCGCGGATAATGGTAAAAATTCTTTAGAATATTTAGAGGGTAGACCTTTTATTTGGCTTCCTCAGCGCCCACCATCGTTCAAATGATTTCCATAGAGAGGTGGCGCCATCTTTTGGACGTGAATTGACTGTGGAAAGACCCAAAATTCTATTGACACTCTGGCATACCTTTATAATCTCTATTTTACACCAGCTAGCTGGTTCATACACAAAGTAATGACCAAATAAATTAATTACTCGGGACGTAATTTGATTCTTTAACGTAATTTATTTTCGTCCAAAAATAAAAAAACTGAAAGAATCACTGTAGACTATAATAGCCAAGTGACCATAGTTATGACGTAGTATCACTGGGATTTTATTTTTTTTTTAATTTTAATGATGATTATAAAATGAACTGTTCCGGTAATGTCTTTCTATGACACTTGGAGCTGGTGAAAAATCTGAGACAGCCTCACTTTAAGAACAAAAAACTATGTAACAAAACTCTTCATGAATTTCTTTGGATAATTCCTTTTTTTTCCGACGGTTCAACTAGAGTTGTCTTTATGGGTCAAAACTGAGTCGGATTGATACACAATACAAAACCTCCTAGGGGCGAAAAAAGTAGGGACAACCCTTCTTAAACAGAAGTATAGACCGGCATAGTTAAATTGATTTCAAATTCAGAATATACTCATATATAATTAAAAAACAACTTGACATTGCGCAATGAGTAAGTCTATATCTTTATCCATTATCACAAACCACAAATATATGATATAGCCTACGTTAAGGCTTCGCTTAAGTCTGAAAACTGCGCGTGATTTGGACGGATACGAATCAATAATTGCGTGGGCTCTCGCACCCCCGCACCTAGGCGTGAGAGTACCACACTTTTGTTCTTGGACGTCGACGACCCTAACCCATTTCGACTCTTCATCAGCGATCTTCAATTGACAGCTAGTACGAAGCTGTAGCCTATATGGACTAATCTTTATCTCTATACGTTTTGCTTACTTAGGAATCAAAGGAGCCCCAAGCTTTGTAGGCGTTATCAATTAAAGGTGGAATTGACTAAATATAGCGCCCTCAAAGACTGTATGCCAGAGACCCGGCCGTCTCCCCCGTTTAAAAGGTAAGAAGCTAAAAGAACTAGGGTTTCCTCTTGATTCAATCTGAGACCCCAACCAAGAACGCGTATACCTCAATTTTGAAGGGAAGGTAACGTGACTACAAATATATAGATTAAAATTGACTCAAATCAATACCATTAGTACCATAAGTCACAATTATTAACTAGTATTAAAACTATTACTATAATATAGTTAACATAACAATGACCAGCGTATCTTAGTTTGAAAGAAACGCAACACTCTAAAAATAACATTTAATTTGTGTAATAGAATTTACGAAACGTTTCAAGAGGCCCTTCTTCAGTCTATCGTTAGTTTTTTAAATTATAATTTACTTGAAAATAATAGAATTAACTAATATAAACGAACTAATTATCTAGTATCCTAATCATTCATTAATATAGTTAAGATATCAAGGACTCGTGTATCATAGTTCAAAGGAATTAGGCAACTCGTCTAAAAATATCGAGGGGGCAGACACTCGCGAACTCAATTGTACAAAATGTTTGAATTCTTTGCACTATCAAAGCTGAACTCAGAGATCTTAGCAAGAAGTATATAACATCATGTTATCAGGTACAGTCTAGGACTATTACTAATGGAAACCTGCCTTAATAAATAAAACATTGCGTTTATACAAGAAGCGTCCTCTACTGGCAAAAACACTGCGGGCAAAAGTAACTAACAAACACTTCATGCGTACCTGCTTTAGATAGATAATAAGATGTCACTGTTTTGGACGTTAGAGGACGCTTCTGAACGTAAGGTTTTGTTATTCATCGTTATTTATTAAGACTGGTGTCAACTGTAAATAGTTTTAGGTGCAACTATGTTACTTTACAATGAATGAAGTAACCTGGGAAATAATTAACGTAGGCCCATCTCGCACCATCCCTTTGGAGAGTATATACTTTCGTAGACTAGAGTCGGAGAAAATCTAAGGAGAAGTTTGATGGGGAAAGGAGTCCCTTGGGTGACTTAGAGCGGGGGTGGCAAGGACCACGGGCTCCTTTGGTCTTTTGACTGACTAGTATAAGCGAGACGGCAGATGGAGTCCCGGGCACTTAGGACGAAAGGAATAGGCTATAAATCATTCAGAAAACAGCTCGGGCGCGCGCCGCTCAAAAGACCCGGTGCCAAATAGCGCGCTTGAACGGGGAAGAAGCCTGCCCTCCAGTATATACACCTTTATGTCGAACTCGTTAAAGATTACGTCGAAGACCTATATATATAGCGCCAAAAGCGTTAAAAGAGAGTTAGGCCTTGGCTCGTGAAGTCCACGTGTCTATAAATCTGAGAAGAGCGCGAGAGAAGGAGTAGGAAAAGCGCGGGAAATTTTCCCCCGGACCTATTCGTTATATTACGAGGCTCCGAGCGGCTGATATTTGATATTAGCGTTTATAGTCTAGTTAAGGTATTTCGACACTTTAGCCTTAGCCTTAACCCTAGCTCGCTCGCTATACCTAACATTAAATATCACTTTACATCATTAAAAAGTTTTTTCTTCTTTCTTATGTAGTTAAAACTGGATTTATTATCTTACACTTAATTAAAATAATATTTATTTTAGTTACTTTATCTATAGGGCAATGTATTAAGTTCTGTAGTAGGGACCATCAGCTGACCCCTAAAGGAACGGAACATAGAACAATAAATACTAGAGACTTAGGTTCGATCTTGAATGAAAATCTTGTTACCTTGAACAACATGTGTTGGACATCTAGATCTATAGTAGTTATTGCTACATGTTCAGTTTCTCAACTACTTTATGCACGTTTTATCTAAACTTCCCGAACTGACTTTGAGATAATATAACGAGAGTAGTAAAAGCAGTGCCGGATTTATGAACAAGCTAAGTCTAATGCCGTTTTCCATTGGGAAAATATTTTTTCAACCACCATAGAGTTTAACAAGAGTCTATCACTATTTTTCCATAAAAGTAAACAACGCCCAGTAGCTTAATACTATCAGCAAAGGTCCAGTCTTACGTAATAGCCCATCACTTAAAACTAGCCAAAAAAGTCATCATTCCTGTCTGGTTCGAGCATGGTTTGGACTCTTCCTCGATTTTTTTAGTCGGGGAGAGAGGGACGGAATTTATGCGGGCAGCACTTTGCTATTGTCTTCCCTCCAACTCCAGAATTTCTCCAAAGAGGACGCTTCCGACCCCACTATGTACACGGCGACTCGAACCAGAATCTGCCGGACCTTTGCTGTGATAGACTTTTAATTCTAATAGTTACCAATGGTACATGGTAACGTTAATCTCCAGTTTTCATTGCTCCATGGTTTCAAATTAAAAATTTACTGAAGGAAATTGTCATTTATTCAATTTAGGGCCTCAACACCTGAGTCTATTGTAAGGGGCCTCGAAATGATTGAAAGTCCCAAATATGCATGAGATCCTCAAAAACTCTCAGCTTACTTTAGGGCCTCGATCGAGCCTCGATAGCCTTAAATTCGGATATGAGTAGAAGGTCGTCTTCAAGCTATCGACACATTCCAGCCCATCAAAGCTTTCGTGAATAAGAAATTTTAGAAATAACCAAAACCTAATGTAAAAAAATCCATTTTAAATTGCCTTAGCAAAAACATATTCTACTTCTCTTGCTATCCTCTACGCTTCAATTATCCTAACAGCCTATACTGGTGACGCTGTCAACATTTTTTCCAAAGGCTTATGGATTATATTTTCAGCTTTTTGATACTATTAAAAAACTATATTCAAAACTGAAAAACCTTTGGGAAGTTTGGGTTGACGCGAAGAAAGAAACTTCAAAACTAAAAATCACAAAAATTAACTTATTTTTTTTTTCCGATTGATAACGTAGCATCTAGGACTATTAACGATTTCAGTAGAGCTTAAACTGCGGTATCTCTACTTCCGGTAGCTCTGCTATAGCGTAGTACTGATTACCGGAAGCTAAATAGATCCAGTTTGTACTGGGATAGATAACGCATCAAGCTGTTATTATTTTTAATATATTTTCTATGTTGCATGGTCAGATAAATATATATATAAAACCAATCGATTTTTTGATGACGTAGCATCTAGGACTATTAAAGGGTTTAGTCGAATTTAAACTGGAGTATCTCTACTTCCGGTAGGTCTCCTATAGCGTGGTACTGATTACCGGAAGCTAAATAGACCAAGTTTGTACTGGGACAGATATCGCATCAAGCTGTTATTATTTTTAATATATTATCTATGGTGCATGGTCAGATGAAAATAAATTTCATAAAACCAATCGATTTTTGTACTTTAAATATATCCTACAACCTATGTCTCGTTTTGGCGAATAGAAGCGATTCCTCTCATTTTCCCTATCAAATGTAAACAGTTAAAAATAAGTCATTGTTGGCGAATTGGCCTATAGCTCTTAAAGTGTATAATCCGTCAAAGTTTCAACATCCCCCCATACATTGTCCTTGGGCTGCAAAAAAAAAACAATAAAAACCAATTCCATAAAATTGTTTTAAAAAAAAACCCTCCCGTTAGTTTAAACTATGACGTATATCACTTTCAAAGTTTACCTACTTTATATTCATATGGTTTAATTTCATCTAGAGATGACTACAGGCGCGAAGCTAAGCTATACACATTATCTCTACGATTCCGTAACCCATAGCCGTTAACTTATCTACAGCTGTGTCCGCGCTGCCAATTCGTGATAATCTATAAGAAATTTTCTCTATTCCTATAGGGTGATGGTAGCTCCCTGTCTTTCGCTACATTTACTGCAATAAAGAAATAACTTGTGCCAACTTGCGAAGGTCCTATACAATAAATTCATATACTTATACATAGAATTTCTTATCGATTCCTTAAATAGGTCAAATCCACCAGTAAAAATTTACAAACAAATATTAAATTAGAAAAAAAATTAAAACTTACCCGGAAATTAGGCTTTAGCTGGATTCGTGAAGATCCTGAATTTATTCGCAATGATGGGTCAGTGACCCATGAGCAAATGTCCGTCGTTAAGGTGAGATCTCACAGACATCCGATATCATTCGATTGGTCAAAAATGACGGACTTTAAAAAAAGATAAAAGATAACCTTTTTTAACATGAAATATGTGGCATAATCATTTTCGTAATATATTAATAATACTGAAATTTCTCTTAAGAGTTCTTTCTGTAAATACGTTATAATCTCCAAATTTCTAATCTCCAAAACATATAATAATTAAATTAGGCCTTGTTAGGCTTAATCGATGTTTGAAATAAAGCGCGTGATTAGAGCCTCACGATAATATGCAGATCCCCGCGAAAGTAAAAAATGTTTTGTAATAAAAACTCAAATTCAACCGGAGTTTACAACGAAGTTTATAATAGTGCATCTAGCTCCTGAGTGTTTTTAACATTCCCCACAAACAGACAGACAGACGTACCAAGAGAATTATATATTTTACATTCCTGGTATGAAAAAAAAAAAAAAAAAAACAAAAAATATAATCCATATAGGCACAAATAAATCATCCTTCAAGTTTATAAGACGACATACTGCGGGTGACAATGAAGTGAGTTCGATTTTCTCAGTCCATGGTTTCACCCTAAGTATTCCGAAATTTGTAGAGAAAGGTCCAGTATATTCTTTCTAGAGTAAATCGGACTGGAAATAGGGACGGCCGGGCGAGACACGATCCTTCGTTTCGCGATAGTGAGAGAGAAGAGAATTGTTTTTCCTCGAATCATTTTCACCCCCGTAAACGTCTAGAAATTTCGGCGCAATATTAGTTCCAATCTCAACCGCTAGAGAGGGCAATTTGGAATACCGTATCTCGACCGTTTAGAGTTTTTGAATTCTTTCCTCCCTCCTCGGGCGAAAGCTCTGGCGACAAAACTTTCAGAACCACATACAAATCATAATATGCCTTGTTGTAAACTTGAAGCATGATTTACCTGTGATATAGGCCTTTCAAAAAAATCAACTGTGACAGCGTTACTTTAAGATACCTAGAATCTTTTTTTTCCGCGCATCTAAATGGTTTGTCGTATAACTGCAATTGCATGCTAAAGGACGAGTTGGAACCGTTCCCGAGTGACCCTCAGAACCCATTGAAAGAAATTCTGCAGGATTATCGGAATCCAACTCGCTTCGCGAAAAAAGCCCGGCTGTTCTTTTGTTTCTATCTTTTAGGGTAATAAAATCTAGCCTTTTTTTTATCCCCTGGTCTGAAATTAACTGAAAGGAGAAAGAAAAAGAGAGGTTTTTTTCAGTAGTTAGCGACTAAGCCTAACTGACTTCTCTAGCTCCCTTTTGTTCTAGGCGTTTTACCAAACCCATGCAGGAGATGAAATCTGGGGTTCAGGAGTGTTTTTATTTTTACTCTCTCCCACGCTATCTGGATGCTACTAGACTTTTTTTTGGAGCCTCCTTCATTAAATTTGGCTCAAGAGCTTTATTTTTATTGTTATTATTATTATTAGTATTATTATTTCCCGCGAGTTCGCGATAGAAGCTATATGTTAGAGGAACTTTACTAGAAAAAACTTTAATTAGGTTCTACTTTTTAACTATTTTTTTTTTATTAATTTTTGTTTTGTACCTCCTTTGAGAAAATGGAATTTTTGGGAAATTTAAGGAAAAAAGTAGTTGATGCAATTTCCCATTGAACACAAGTTTTAATTGCAAACGCGTATCTTAAATAATCTTAATTCCATTACTGAATTTGAAGCTTAAAACCTCGTTTTCAAACAAGATTTTTTTGGCCAAGAAACCAGCAAATTGCGTCAAAACCAATATTCTGACGCCTTTACCCCTTTAAAGCTGTTCCATACTAATAAACCCATTAGGAATTTTCTCAAAATTTTTCAATTTACTTAAAACGACTTTTTGTAGGGGGAAGAGGTGAAGCGCGGGGGCTGATTATACACTTCCTTAACGACATAATTCAAGCAGTTTCATTTAATTTATATCCATTTGGGCTCGAGTCTCCTATAACTAAACATTATGGCTTCTCCGAGCGAAAGCGAAATTCCCTCCTTCCTCGAAAACCTTTAAATCTTTATTGGTCTACTAGCTGCTTCGCCGGAAAGACCGACCCCTACGATATACGCGCCCTTTTGGAGGTTAAAACCGACGTTCCTTTATAGGTTCTTATACCCAGCGATCAACGTCGCCTACAAATAGAAGAACGAAAGCGAGACAGGTAGCTTTACTCTTCGTAATACGTCAGAGTTAAGTTGATTTCGCGAGTTTCGTTCATTTCATCTAGAGACTTGAATTCAATATATCTACAAAATCTATTAAGCTGTAACTGAGATCTCTCAAAGAGAGGATGATGCGTCCAAAATTGAAGTAAAGTTGTCACTACTTTTCTAATGTCTATGGATTATATTTCATCTTTTTCATAGTATTAAAAACCTTTATTCAAAATTTTTCACCTTTATGTTGACGCTTTTGATAAAAAAAAGCCAACAATTTGGAGCAAAAGGAGGTGGATGAGAGGGTGATCACTTTCTTAATATAGAAACATACGGCACACTCTTAGTGCGATGGAAATTTTGTCTAGATTTTTCCGCCATTTGAGTGTTAAAGGGAGGCTGAAGAGGAAAATGAAGTGATTTTTTTCATTGATTTTGCTTCTAAACATATGACAACGCTTGCGTAGTAAAACATATTGTAGAAAAAATTGGCAACCTTAAGATTTTGGCATTCAATTAAAATTAATCAGATGATGTCCCTGTACCTTTGTCTTAATTAAATCCCCGTGACAAACGGTGCTGCTTACTCTTTGAATCGCGCTAAATCTCGTTCTCGATTATTTTCACGCACGCAATCGCGATGTGAAAATATTTTACGAAGGATAGTTTACGAAGACAAAGGTCGAGAGTCTTTTGATTAGTCGAAGGTTCTCCTTTTAATTAAATACAAAAAAAAAAAAAAATCACAATCTTTTCCAATGTTTTGCACAATTTAGAGACATTTTCCGAATGTTTCAATACACGAACCAGTCTTATTTTTAAAGGGAGAATGCAACCTAACCACAAGTGATTTTTATCATTTATTTATCGTTTAATAGGCCTAATCCACATGTAAAAAAAAATGAAGTATACCATCGAAATTAATATAAAACTTACTCGGAAAATAGGCTTAGCAAAATTCATGGAGATCATGAATTTCTTCGAATTGATGGGTCCAATCGAATGTAATTGAAAGTCTCGCCTTGACGACGGACCTTTATTCTTTGACCAATCAATGCGAAGTAATTCAGGATCTCCGTGAATTCAGTTAAGCCTATTTTCCGAGGAAGTTTTAAATTTATTTCTAGTTTAATATTTAGCGGGATTCATGGAGATCCTCGCGTATAAGATCTAGCGACCAATCGAATGCGATTTAAGTCTCGTGGAGATGTCGCCTGAACGACGGGCCTTTGTTCATTGGTCGACAGACCTTACAATCCAGGATCTTCATGAATCCCTCTAAGCCTATTTTTCGGGTAAGTTTTAAATTTATTTCTAGTTTAATATTTGTTTGTAAATTTGTTTACTGGTGGATTAGGCCTATTTAAAAGATAAGGAATCGATATAAAATCACTTGTTGTTGGGTTGTATTCTCCTTTTAATAGTAGAATCGATAAAAATGAATTCATTTTATGTTCTTCACCTTCCCTTTAAAGAAATACCATTTTGTGTAGCTATATCTAGCCAGGGTTCTCGACCTTTTTTTCCATTCCTACTAAAATTCTAGCACCCATTTCTCCGCGCGATACCTCCTATATTGCCAAGCTCTACATCGTGTTCATCTCAGTTTTAGTTTTACCAGCCTTCAAAGCCTAACACCCCACTTCAAAACCCGAGTTAAACGAGGACATTCGATCCAATACCTCTCCTTATTGAACTCTTAAACTGGTTTTTACTATCCGAAATACACACCGTCGTAACGTTTTCCCAATCTAAGACCCCCATTGCTTGATTTTATTCTTTTTATTTTTCCGAAATCGTTTTGTTGGAGGAGAACTTTTGATTCAGTATATAAAGAGAGCTATTTCCGGTTAGGCTTAGCTATACGCGAGTACATGGAGGTTCTCGAACTATTGTTTGCGAAATTGGTTCGTCGGTCCGGGGAAATGGTTTTCGCGGGTGGTGAACAGTTTGACCCAGTTTCAACAACTTGCCAGGATTAGATTTAATGTTGAAATCTAATGTTCTTAAATTGCAGCCATAATTTGAATCTTATCTTTAAATGACCGTAAGAATTCTGATCTTAAACTAGAATGTAACGTTCCCAAAACGATGATGTGGTAAAAATGGCATTTCTATATAGGTTTAATATGATTCGGAAAAGTGTCATGATCGTCACCTTTGAAATAAGATAAGAATTGGCCGTCAAACGTAGGCCTATTCTCTTAATGTTAAGACATTACAAGCGCTGTTGAAGGCTGAAATAATGTAAATGGACCGAATTCAAACTTAACCAAACTTTAGAAATTAATTTAAACACCAATAATTGTGGAAAAGAATCTCGAATTACGTCATTTGGCATGGTAATTCCGAAAATAAATTCAAAAGCTACTCCATATTTAGCTCTTAGTTTCCATTTAATTTTGCTCATAAATGGGCCTATACTTCTTGTCCAAAATAGGGTAGTTTTTCATTTTGAAAAGCAATTCAATAGCCAATTAAGGGACGGCTTTAGTCACGTGAGTTATCAAAATAAAACTTTGATGAGTTAATTTCTAGATAATTAATTATAAATAATCAATATAACTATATTAAAACTACTTTCCGAAGTGAACATAATAATATTCTAGAAATGAAAGAAACAACTGTTCATTTTCATACTAAGAAAAAATCTTTCTGGTTGATTTTATGCTAAGCCTAATTTGGGCCTAATTCCGTTTGAAAATGAAGAATGTTGGAGGTACGGCGTTATTTTGGCGCGAACTTTGCCATGGAACCGGCGCTTCGAGTGCCGCGAATCTTTAATTGGCTACAAACTATGTTTTAATGATGATTGACCATTGAATTGCTTCGAAATTAAATTAGTTTTATCTCGATCCAACATTCGTATAGCGGCCTAGCTCGGGGGAAAGACTAAATCAGTGCGACCCAAACAGCGTTCAATGCGCCCCTAAATATCCTTGCTCCAGGGGGCAGTGTCACCTGCCCCCCTCCCCATTAAACTGGCTATGACACTGATTACATATGGAGTGTATATTTCAGTATTTTCCAGGCTCCATACTTTGAATATAAAATCAATTTTTTTTGTGAGGATTTTGCAACGTGTCATCCTTAAAAGATAATAATTATGGTTTACTAACGAAGTTAGTTAAGTTTCATCGTAATTAACTTTTCGATGTAGGGTCTAGGGAATTGATGGAGGCATTGTTATCAGCGTTTTTGAATCGACTAGGGAAGTTTATATATTAGCGAGCGAGGTCATCTGGATTCCATCCAAAAACTACAGGGGTCGATATCGAGAACCCCCATTGGTTAACTGGTATTGCTTGCCTGATACAACATCGAGGAAAAGGTCCATACCTATTTTTTTTCCCTCCGCAAGCCGTATACAGTTCGGGCCTAATGTTTATCAACGATTTAATGCCTGGGCTATCGCCCCCCTGACGGCGATTACTAGAGGATTAAGAAGTATAACACTAGCTCTTCTCGCTTCAGCGGTCACTAGCTAGCTTCCCGCTCACCCTATCTGCGTACATTCGGCCACCCCCGCCCTAACCCCATGAATCCTGTAACAGAGGAAAAAAAGGCATCAGTTTGTTTTCAATACCCACAAAGCTAGACTCCCGCGTAAACCACTCGACAGAAGAGATTTGATATCACCCAATGTTGAACTACGAATGATTTTTAATTAGAGAAAAAAAAGGCTTAACGATTCAATTAGTAATTTACTATTAGGATAGTAATTAGGCTTAAGAATAATTCATAAATTATAATATCTCTGATTAAATTGTTTTCTAGTTTTTTATAATTAAATATGAAACACAATTTCTAATCAATTATTTCAATTAAAATGTAACTTTTGAAACTTTTTAGGCTTATCAAGTGGCTGCTATTTCAATGAAGGACTATTACCGACCAATCAAAGGCTAGAGTCTATCCAACGATATTTTATAATAGAGCATAGCGGAGCTTTTAGAGATCCAGTACTGTGTGGAAACCAGGCTTTTCCGTCCATTTAGTAAAAGAAAACGGATGAAAGCTAATAAATTGTAAAATTAAACAGCCATATACATTACATTTCATTGCAATACGCTCCCATATAATAACGAAAGAAATCGGCTCACCCAATCAGAATTCGCAAAATAGATAAAATGAAAATCCGAGTAGAACAAAAGTGAAACTAAATGGAAATTCCCTTTAAATAAATAAATAAAATAAATGCGAAAAGAATCTCTTTGAATTTAAGGATAATATAAGATAATTAAACTTGAAAGAGTTTTTTCTAAAAAATAGTTTCTCAAAATTGAACTATAAAATAAAATTGGGATTATTATTATTTTTTTTTTGTTCCTAAAGTCGCGTAATCTTTAACGTTTCTCGGGAAGAAGAGAAATCTTTAAAAGAAACTGAATCAATCTCATAATAAGATGAAAGTGATCGAGAATGGATAGAGAAAGAGAAAAATAGAGAATTTCAAATTAAAAAACTTGAAATTTCTCAGAAAAGGTTCAATAAGAAAATCTAAACCATCTCGGCGGTTCTTTTCCCCTTCAAGCCACAATAGGAGGATATCAAAGAGGAGTAGAAAGTTCCCCGAAGTCGATCGCGAAAAGACTCTGGCGATTCCTACGCTAGACGATGCTAAAGATCGTACCGTCTACTCATATTCGATAAATACTCCTTGTGACAGGAGTAGGGTTCTTGGAGCGTCGATCCAAACCTATTGGAATCTCATATTAAAGTAGCTAGTTTCTCACTATCTCATTCATTCTCAACGCGCTCGCTATTCGCTCGTAGGTCTCGCTCGAATCGCGCCACCTTGCGAGGCTTTTCTTATTTTTTAGCAATTTATTTTTAAAGGCAGACATATTGAATTTTTTTCTTTCTTCCTTTTTAACTTGTACTGGAAAACGTATAGAGAAAAAGAAAAGAAAGTTTTATTTCAGAATCTCAGGAATGTTATCAAATTCTCAGTCTATCCTAGGCTATTTTAAGAATAACTTTTCAAAGTTAATCTTTTCGAAAACGTTTTGGTCGTAAATATATCGGGCTTTTAGAGTTAATCTTAAAGAGAGAGTGAAGTGTTTTTTTTACTGATTCTGAGCCTTCTATAAATAAGACACGTTTCAAATTTAACAAAAGTAGTCTGGAAAACCGGGAAATATCAGGGAAATTATGCACAAACCCTGGCTACATATTTGACGTAAAAAAAAAGTCTTAAGCTAACCAAATTTTTTTTTTTTGTCATTATTTGAAAAATTACGACCAATATAACTTGTATATCGTTAAATTATATTTCATCGGTGTTTTTACATATAAGAACAACACCCAATAGACCAAAAAATATATATTGCCCATATGTAAAATATATAACTCAAATTTCTTCCAAAATTCTTGAAATCCAATAAAGAAATTTCCCTTTTTAAATCCCAGTTGTACAATACCCAATATAAAATAAAAAATTTCAAAAGAACGAGGTGGAGAGGAGCGGCACCATCATATATAAAGTCCCCTAGTGGCCTTAGACTTCGAATTAAATTCTCCGCTCTTTATTTTAATCTAATCTCAAGCGGATTTTACCAAGAACGAATCGAAGCTAAGAACCTTGAGAGATATAGTTTTAGCAGAGTTGGTATCACCCTTGCGTAATTTATCGTGAAATCGCGTCTATCTATTTAGTGGCGCGACTTACCACGGCCAACTTAGATTGACGGAGGAGCTGATCGAAAATGGCCGTGGTGAGGTGAGGCTAATAAATAAGCAGACGACATTTTACTCCAAAGTGAGGCTGTAACGGACTTTCATGAACTCTAAATGGAAATTGACTAGCATTTTCGGAATGATAGTTTAAAAAACCATGTCTTTAAAAAAATCACGGTAACAGTTAAAATACGTTTAAAAATCGCCATTTTTTCCGCAATTCTACGTCATCATTATGGTCGCGTGACTCTTGTAGAGCCGGCAGTTGGTTCTCGCGCGTGATCTGGTTAATTTCGTGGAGTCATTTTTCAAAAATTTTCAAATAAAAAGTCGCGCCCATCGAGTTTAACTTAAAACGGCAAGTTTGGAATTAAAACTCGAAAAAATTATATTTTTTTGTCGCTCGGGAGTGACGTCAAGGTTTCCGAATTAAACCATTTTGATTTTTTTACCAAACTAAGGTTATGTTGCTTTATATAACTGCGAATCATTTATCTTAAATAATTAACATTATATAAACATTAATAACATGCAAACACGAGCGTGGTTTGGTACCTCTTAATCAAAAGTAAATATGGTTTCCGATGTTACTATAGTGATGGAAATTTTGTTTTATCACGTGGAAATTAAGATACATTTAAGGTTTGTAACAGAGACGATGCCTTTGCCTAGCCTTAGCCTTAACATAGCTGACGTCAGAAGAAACGGCCGGGGGAATCATCTGAGCGCATTCTGCTGGAAAAGAAGGATATTCGGCGAGGAGGGTTAACTTTTATTCAGACTGGTAATAAGCTGTGGGGGGAGCGGGGTTGACTGCTTGATGGGGATGCTTTCTTTAGAAGCCCCAGCCTGTTATCGAAACGGGGGTGAAAATATTGAAGCAGTCTACTGATATCCTTAGCAGCCTTCATTTATGGCATGATTTCTCTAAAGGTTAAAGAGATAATATCACCTGTTTTCAATTTTTCATTTTAATTTTTTTGGGAACGCTTCGTGAATCAACAAAACACATGACGGGTTTTCAAGTTAGAATGCAACACAACAAAGATATTTTATCGATTCCTTATCGTTTAAGTAGGATTAATCCACCAGTAATAAAATTACAAACAAATACTAAACTAGAAATAAATTTAAAACTTACGGTCGGAAAATAGGCTTAGCTGGATTCCTGGAGATCCTGGATTTCTTCGCATTGAGGGGTCAGCGATCAATGAGCAAAGTCCCGTTGTTAAGGCGAGATCTCATTGGAACTTTAAATAACATTCGATTGGACGCTGATACATAAATGCGAAGAAATGAAAGATCTCCATGAATTCTGCTAAGCATATTTTCCGGATAAGTTTTAAATTGATTTCAAGTTTATTATTTGTTTTGTAAATTTTTTTATTGGTGGATTTTAATTATAAAACTAAAAATAATCCATAGGCATTTGGAAAAACATCGTGACAGCTTCACTTTAACTTAAAAAGCTTGATAAACATCTCAAAAAACGTTTTAATTAAGCCTAAAAAATAAATTAAATTCAAACTTACACGCTTTCGAGTTTAATTAAAAATTGCGCGTTTTTTCCTATACCCTTATTCAAGGGTGAGTTTGCATGGACTACGTTTTTCAAATCACGTTTAACATTGCGTATCAATTCGTTTCAGCTTTCAGACTTGTAAAGTTAAGCGTTCTCGACAGACAGACGGATACAGAGAAATGTATATATTGATGATAATTTCAGGTGACAGGTTCCTGGGTTTATGGTTGAATTTTCAATTTAAGGGAGAATGCATCCTAACAACAAGTGATTTTTTTATCGATTCCTTATTGTTTAAATAGGCCTAATACACTAGAGAAAAGAAAAAACTACGAACAAATCTAGACTAGAAACAAATTTAAAACCTACCCAGAAATAGGCTTAGTGGGATTCATGGAGATCCTGATTTCCTCGCGTAAAAGGTCTAGCGACCAATCGAACGCAATTGTAAGTCTCGTGGAGACCTCGCGTGAACGACGAGCCTTTGTTCATTGGTCGCTAGACCTTACACGGAGACAATTCAGCTGATCTACATGAATCCCACTAAGCCTATTTTCCGGGTAGGTTTTAAATTTATTTCTAGTTTAATATTTGTTTGGCAAACTTTCTATTTGCGCCCTATTTAAACAACAAGGAACCGATAAAAAAAAAATCACTTGTTAGGTTGTATTTTCCTTTTCAAAGTTAAAATTTGTTTTTAAAAAATATATATTTCATGAGAATAGCCCTTTAAGGTTTGAGTCTCCCCATCTTTTTCGCTTTCGCTTCAGAGAAAGGTTGGGATCTTATTTCCTTTGATCTTGAGTATTATTAGGGCCAACCTTCTCCTCACCATCTCCCCAACGCCCCAACGGTTTTTTTTTTACTATAGGGCTAATAAAATATTAAATCAGATTCTCGTGGGACGTCATACGGAGAGGAAAGGGGGTTTTGCGTAACCTATAATGGGCTTTTTTGTATTAATAGACGTTCAAAATTCATCTATCCGCGTTATATGATCGGATGTAGGGAAAATATGTTAAGAAATATCACATTTAAGGCCTACTTTAAAAATTATAAATTTTCAAAGGAGTTATAAGGGTATTTTTAAATCTCTTTATCCATATTCCTTAAAGTGAGATTGAAACTGATTTATGAAAGAGATCCAAAAGTAATTGAAGTAGTATTTTCGGAAAGATCGTTAAAAAGCGATTAAAAATTCTCATAGAAATACATTACAGTGATAGTAAGGATATATATTATCAAAAGTCAATCACTTAATTCATTCCATAAAAGTAAACAACACCCCGTAACTTAATACTATCAGCAAGGATTCGGTTAATGTACCGACAGATTCTGATTCAAGACACTCTAGCGGCCGAAATCGGAAGCGTCACTCTTTGGAGAAATTCCGGAGTTGGATGGAAGATGGTTAGAATAGATCTAATTATTATATATCACTGCGCAGCCATATAAGATCTCTGATAGAAATTATATCATTTGTCTGATTTCATTATCACTTGAAAAGCAAATAAATCAGGAGAGAATGATAACTTTAAAATTTAAATATCTATTTATTTAAAGAACCCCAACACTAATTAGTGTGGTAAACAATTTGCCAAAAAAAACGCCATTTAGGTTTAACTTTAAATTACCACCAGCGACCCCCTTTTGGTAGAAATATTCCCCCCGTAAATGATGTTGAAACGAGGTCTTTGTTTTTCAGAGAAAAAGACGCGAAGAAATTCAACTTATTTCAGCCCATTAAGCCTCGGCCAATTATTTCCGGCTGATACGAAAATTTAACTAAATTGAGCCCAAATTCTAAATCGTTTTCGTTGAACAGCGACGAAAGAAAAAAAAACACCCTTTAGGCTATAAAACTTTCAAAAACACCCGCGTGTTAAGGGGTTCTCCCCAGAAACGTGCAATAACGCCGAAAAATTAGGCCTTTTAACCGTGAAAAAGCCCTAAAAATATCCCAATTAAATATTTCAATACGATGGAAGTTAAAAGTATATCATTTCATCGACCCTTTAAATCAGTTTAATTATATCATTGATTCTACGGAACTCAGGCGATGGGATCAACTGAGGTTATATTTTCCTCTATGAAGGGTACTTTCACAAACGCCGACGACCTGACAGAATTTTGTGGTCGAAAGCAGAATATGAACAAAAGATACTAAATTTTTCTTTAAAAGGAGAATGCAACCTAATAACTAGTGATTTTTTATCGATTCCTTATCCTTTAAACAAAATTACAAACAAAAATTAAACTAGAAATAAATATAAAACTTACCATCAAAATAGGCTTAGCTGTATTCATGGAGGTATCCTAAACTCCCCATATAAGAACTAGCGACCTATAACATTGATCATGGAGATCCAGCTTTCCCCATATAAGAGCCATCGATCAATGTAATTGGTCGCTAGTACTTATACGGGAAGTTCAGGTGATATCCATGAATCCAGCTAAGCCTATTTTCCTGGTAAGTTTTAAATTTATTTCTAGTTTAATATTTATTTTTAAATTTTTGTTACTGTTGGATTAAACCTATAAGGAATCGATAATAAATCACTTGTTTCAGTTGCATTCCCCCTTCATATGATGACTTAATTATGTTCATATTCTTGTCGTTTGTGAAGGAGACTTAAGCCTTGGTTAAATTTAGCTCCCTCTTAAAAAAAAAGGGAAATATAGGGGAAAATTTTATTCCGTTTTCGCCTACTTGTTCGTAGTCTGCCCCTTCATTCACGTGACCCATTTTTCACGCGCTAGCAATCCGCTAGATTGAAGCCGAAGGCGCGAGATGGGAAACGCGGCCGCTTATCATCGTAGAAACGTTTTTAACCGGGTCGATTGCCTATTCCTAAACCCGTGGGAACTAAAGCTATTCCTTCATATATTTCGCTGTAAAGTGACTATAGCAATACTTATATCAAATCCCCGTTTTGACTTTTAAGGGAATAGGGGAATGCTTTTAGCATTTTTAAAAAGAAGGGGAAGAAATTCTACGAGTTTCACTTTTACCCTATTGACGTTTTTTAGGCAGAGATTTAATGTAAATTAATACGAAGAATTAATTTAATTCAAATTGAGTGAAAATTTCTACATTTATAGCTTTATGCCTTTTTTTTTTACATTCCTTGATATACTATAGTTGTTAATGGCGTTAACAATCATCCCAGTATATCATTGGTTCTCGCAATTGACGCTTAGTCAAAAGCTGCGTTCATACTAGGCATTGGAATCGATTTAAACCGTTTCGAAACGTTTCGCTATTCGTGAGAACCTTCTTTTCTCGAATCGATTTGCTTCGGGAACCAGTTTCGTACCGATTCGGTTTCAACAACCGATAGATGAAGCTACAATAAATCGACTTATAAAGATAATTAATAAACACGTGACGCTTAAAAAGATTCCTGGTGATTTGAATATCGGTTTGATTTTACCGTTTCAAACCGATTAAGAAATGTTAGTGTGACCGTAGCTATAGAAGAGCCAAAGCCAAAACCAATTGACGAAATCAACGCTAATTTAAGTTTTAGATTAATAAAATGCACGGGATTTACTCTAAACAGTTTTGATGTATAAGGAAAGGAGGCAATTCAGGCGTTATTAGTCGCATGTATTTCCTATGAGCGCCTGTAAAAGTGTTTTCATATACGATCATTGCTGTGCACGGAAAAGATTGATTTTAGGGTTAAGGGAAAAATTATTTGGTTTAACTTTTGAAATACACATCGGAAAATGTCTAAAACTATTTTTTTAACTAATGTTTAAACCGGGATGATTTAAGAATAGAAGGAACCTTCTAATTATCTCTGAATTATAATTAAATTATTAATTTTTCAAAATAAAAATAAAATCTGATTTTAATCTTAAATCTTTTTCCTCTATGTAAAATATATTATAAAAATCATTTGTTACATAAACCAATCAGATTGATTCATTTCTTCATTGCATATAATGATTTTGATAAAAATTACGAAACAGCTTTTCGGTCAAAATCGAAATGGACTGTCAAAAATTTTGATTATGACAAAATA
This sequence comes from Odiellus spinosus, assembly GCA_963920705.1. Classification (NCBI taxonomy): domain Eukaryota; kingdom Metazoa; phylum Arthropoda; class Arachnida; order Opiliones; family Phalangiidae; genus Odiellus; species Odiellus spinosus. The sequence continues at coordinate 11,615,324 of OY987229.1, read as the reverse complement.
ATTTTGGATTCAAGTTATCTAAAGGTTCACGTTTCAAGTTTTTCAATGTTTATCTCAAACCATCAATTACAATTAAAAAATATTCCGAATAATGACAAGGAAACTCCAAAAAATCCCTAGACATTAACATAAAAAAAATCTCCTAAATCTAATTTTGAAAAATTGTACTTTTAAGCCTAATAAAAAAATTTAATATTCTCATAAGTATTATAATAAAACTATAAGTTTGACATCGCTTAGGAGATTTCAATTTTTACCCAGAGTTGTTTAAAGTGAGGCTGTCATCATTTCTTTCGAATGTCTATGGATTATATTTTTAGTTTTATAATTCTATTAAAAACACCACATTCAAAATTTTATACAACACTGGTTTGAAATTGAAAAATTATTCTTTATTATTTTTTCAAGGAGATATTTTCTAATATATCTTTTTCCTTATCAGAATAAATTAAAATCGAAAGATAGGTGGGATTCGAATCTCAAGCTCTAGACGTACGAAAATGGTTTCCATCATAAGAGGGCCATTTTTTCTTCATAGCGTCTCTTAGGGACAAAAAAAAAGGGGTGACTGCCGGGGATTAGATGTTTCCCAAAAAGACGGAAGCCCGATCTCGAGCCCGAACGTCGGCCCCTCTAGCTAAAAAAGATCTACAATCAATCTTACTTTAACTGGTCTTGGCCCAAAGAGCTGACGTACTAAATCTGTTTAGCTTCAAGACCCCCGCGTCAACCTTGCCCCAACCCTCTCAACCTTATGTCGCAAAGTGACAGTGACAACATTATTATTATCCTCTCGTGCAATATTTGAATAAAGTCCATTTTTTTATGGTGAAAAGAATAGATCTGAACCATATCATTACCATATGAAGCAAGGTTCCCAAGTGGTATTTGTTGTGGGGTAAAGGGTGGGGTACAGAGTGGGAAAAAGGGCGGGTAATTATTGCGGGTAAATAGTGGGCTAATTAATGATATCTTTATGGTATTAAATTCCAAAAGTGAAAATAATATAAGTGTGAACATGCAACTCCAGATGGAGCTGAGCGCCCTACAGATTCTGCCTAACTAGAGGTTTAAAGTACCACCTGGAGTTAGTTGACATTTTAATTTTTTCCTAAGATAGACGTGCCATTTACGTTGATGTTTATCTGTCTTTATAATATTATTATTTACCACTTTTAACCATTATTAGTCACGTAAAATTAAACAAAATTTAAATTTCACCACTTTTCGCAACAGAGAACTTGAAATAAATTTACTTTTCAGGGATCGACCTGTCACTGCCACTTTAAGACAGGAGGGGGAGACAACCATCGGTAGGCAAGAAATTTCCCTGATAAGGATGAGAGGCTTCGAGGGAGAGATCTTTCAGACGAAATTACAATCACCGGTTTCAGCTTTTACAGTCTCAAAAAAGACCATTTCCGTCTAACGGCGTTCGCTTTTCGTCAACGAGAGTTTACAACGAAATGAAAGCGAGTTACCATAATTTCTACGCATTTATTTCGTATATTCCACTCGCAGAACGGGGCACCCCCTGTATTTTGACTTTTTCCAGAAACCCGATAAGACAACGGTGCTATACCTTCCAGAGCTAGGAGCGGGGTAAAATAAAATTTTACTCTTAAAATAGTAGGAATTGAAGTTAAGGGCTGTATAAAGTTACGAGCCAGACAGTTTTGCATATAAAGGCCAAGTGAAACGAGTGGAACACGAGATTTAACCTTCATTATTAATAAAACCTAAAAACTAACCAAATTGAATAAAATTAAGAGCACATTCCTACATTATTACTAATTGAAACCGGCACAATTTTTTCGAAGAGCTTAAAAGTTGGCCATTTTTTATTTTCGTTCACTTTTGTTGAATTCAAGTTTTTAGTCTTTTAAGTCGAATTTTGACCATTCTAGACCAAATTAGAAGATTTTCCTCAATGCAACGTAAATTTCTTTCTTTGCTCTATGGGTGCATATTGAAATGAAAAGTAAAACTGACTTCACGCGTATGTAATAAGAGTCTTTCGTATTTTTTTTAATGTCTTGACCCAAGATCAATTTATCAAGGGCCGAATCAAGTCACTTTCCTTGTCTATAAGTACTTTCACGAAAAATATTAAAGTGCGAAATCAACCGTGTCACGTGACAAAACGCGCGAGAATCAAGCGTTGGATCTAAGATATTCATGTGACCATAGTGATGACGTAATATGTAATATATATATTTTTTTTATTATTATTGACCTATCAGAAAGTTGAAAATATAGTCTATACCCACTGATAAATGAAAGTGAAATAACAAAATTAGAAATGTTTCTAAGAAAACCGTTATAAAAACACAGAACCGAGGCTTAGCGATTTAGAATAATTCTCCCTCCATCTCAACCTCTAGACTTCCTATACTTTTCCAAAAACATATACGGAAACCTTAAAGGGATGATGAACCGGAAAATTAAGTGATTTGTTTATTAATTCTGCTTCTAAATATAAGACAACTTTTGCGTAAAGTAAAAAATTCAGGAAGTGTCTCAGAATTGTACAACAAAAATCGAAAACTTTTAAATTTTGACATTCAGTTAAAAGGAGAACCTCTGAATAATCAAAATACGACCCTATAACTTTGGCTTCATAAAATAACCACGACACGCGCTGTTATAGGCGCGATTGCGCGCGTGAAAATAATCAAGAATCAATTTAGCTCGATTGAAGGAGTGTGCTGCAGCGCGTGTCGCGTGGATTTTACTAAACCAATGGTACAGGGGCGTCTTTTGATTTGTCGGAGGTTCTCCTTTTAATTGAATGCCTAAATCAGAAGATTTCCGATTTATTTATTTTTACAATTCAGAGATATTTCGTGAATGTTTTACTAAGCAAACATGTCTTAATTTTAGAAGCAGAATCAATTTGACTTAATTTTCCTCTTCGACCTCCCTTTAAGGCTTAAGGATTGAACCTTCCTCCCACGCTTATGTACCCAAAAAGGTTGGAAATCGTGAAAAAGCGTTAGATGAGAGGAGAGAACGCTAGCAACATCAGATCTATATGAGAGTCATCTTTGAAAATCGTCTCTTGATGTATCTGTCCAGCCCCTTTTTACGACTTAGAACTAAGGGGGCTTCCGCGAATCCTCTCTACCTACACCCCCATCCTCCAACACACGCGAAAAAATTCTAAAAGGATGATTCGTTTCCTTAGGTGGGAGGGTACGCGACCTTTCCCCCCGTTCAACCTATGAATTATGCATGGAAGATCGCCGAGGCTTAAGGTTCACGGATTTTGACTTTTTTTTTTTTTATTTTTTCACGCTAGGTTTTTCTATAATGTATATATAAAATAAAAACCTAAAATAAAAAGATTTTATATCCTATAGTGTCCAAGGGAAGTTGTCGTCGACTTCCCTTTCTTTATACGATTTATAACATTACGTATAAATACGCTGTGGCTTTCTACATATTGCAAACTCACATCTTGAACGAAAAACATTTTTTTTTTCTTCAATGGTTGATACCGAGAATTTTAAATAGAAGATAAATATTAACTTTTACTGCAGTAGAATTAATTTATGCATATATAAAAGGGTATCTAATGGAAAAAGGTTTTGGAGCTTTTAGTTAAAGTGAGCCTGTTTCTCGTGAACTGCATTTTGATTTCAGGCAAGATCGTTAAAAAAAAGACATTTTATAATCGCCATTTCGTAGTTTTTGAAATAAAAATTTCCCAATTCCACAATTCTACTTCATTACAATGGTCACGTGGTTATTGTAGAGCCATAGTTGAATCTCGCTTTCCCTGTACATAGTTTCCTTAAAAGTACTTACCCGGAAAATAGGCTTAGCGGGATTCATAGAGATCCTAATTTCCTCGCGTGTAAGGTCTAGCGACCAATCGAACGCGATTGTAAGTCTCGTGGAGATCTAGTGTGAACGACGGGCCATTGCTCATTGGTCGTTAGACCTTACACGGAGGCAATTCAGGATCTCCATGAATTACGCTAAGCCTATTTTCCGGGTAAGTTTTAAATTTATTTCAAGTTTATTAATTGTTTGTAATCTTTTATTGGTGGATTTAAACGATAAGGAATCGATAAAAAAATCCCTTGTTATTACGTTGCATTATCCCTTTAATCCAGAAAGCCCTACCATACTTTTCGAATGGTGAATCTGAGAATCGACAAATGTTAGTTTCATTTCATAAAAATCGCTTGACCTAAGGTGACATGCATTGGTAAGTTAACGTGGAATGAGCAATTTTTGGATTCAGTTGCCAAGACTTAACACACATTAATATCTACAAGACTTGCCCTTTTAATTTGATCATCAGAAACGATTTTTTCGAATCGTTCAGGAAGTTAACAAATAGCCACAATTTAGTTTTATTATTTTTAACACAAAGGGAAAATATAAGTATATATAACGTATTTTTATCGAATGAGTCGGTCGGAAACTGGCGGAAACAGTTTTCTATACGTGAGGGGCAAGATCCCTTTATATATTTCCCCCCCTCCGTTCATCTTATAAGTTTCTCCTCCCCCTGTGTCTTTAATCAAGAAAGCAACTCACTGAACGAACGTGACAAGGTTTTTCCTAGCGAATTTAGCCAAGTGCGATGCAGGGTGATTTTAGCCCCTGCACAAATTTCAGCTTAAGACTACACTTACTAGAAAGGTAGCCTCGTAATATTCGCAAAAGGGCGTCTTTAAATACGTTACGAACTTTCATTACGTTGTATTCTCAGCTTGGAATGAACCCGTAAAAATAATACACCTCATTTTCACCATCGTTTCTTTCAAGGTTGGGTCAATGATTGGGGGAGTATTTAGGAGCCTTCTAGAAAGATGGGGAGATTTACTGAGAGTCTCGTAATAACTTAAAGCACTAACAAAGGCTTAGGAGATCCTTCTTTTCCCTTCTACTAGTCTCAGGAAAAGTTGATCAAGTTTGATCAACACTATTTCAATGAATCTTAAGAGTATTAACAAAGGCTTAGCAGTACATTCCATATCCCTTCCCCAAGTCTAAGGTGACTTGGATAATAAGCCTTGGCCAATTATATAATCTAGTTCAATATATCTTAGTATCAATAACAAAGGCATAGGAGAGTCTTCGTTTCCCTTTTCCTAGTATATTTTTACGTTGATCACTATCCTTGGATCTCTATAAAGAAGTTCAATGCATCTTAAGATAAATAACAATAGCTTAGTTTCTTTCATATTCTTTCTAAACATTGGTCAGTTATACCTTCGTAACTTCGTTCGATTTAACTCGCGAGTAGAAACAAAGGCTTAGGATATTCATTAATATTCTTTCTATAAGTCTAAGGTAATATTGATACTAAGCCTTAATGGTCATATACATAATCTTATTCAACGTATCTTAAAATCAATGACAAAGGCTTACGAGTTCCTATAATATCCTTTCTCCAAGTATAAGGTTTCGTTGATCCTTATTAAGCCTTGGCCAACTATATCATCTAGTTCAAAGTAACTCGAGAGTATTAATGATGGTTTAAAAGACACTACGATATTCTTTGTCAAAGTACAAGGTTAAACTGACCAAGCGAATGGCTTTAGTGACTAGACTGCAGTAAGGGGGATTCTAAATCTCCGCGTTGTGTTGAGATGTTCTCCGCGCCCGAACTAATTCCTCATCGGAATATTTGGAGACTAAACACGTATCTGGTCTGGGGATTTCTTTCCAACACCCGCGTGGACCGAAATAATATACCATGGCTTACAGATTTATAGCTTTAATCCTCAACGGATTAAGGTTTGGTGGTGGCGAATTCAAATATTGGTTAGCGTTAACTTACTTATAGTATTAGATACGTATCAACTGTCCAGAGGAGCATAACATGTCAGACGACTCCAAAGTTTAGAAAAAAGATGGTGGCACAATCCCTTTAAAGGGAAAATGTAACCTAACAACAAGGGAGTTTTCATCGATTCCTTATCGTTTAACTAGGCCTAATCCAACAGAGAGAGAAAGAAAATTACAAACTAATATTAAACTCAAAATAAATTTAAAATTTACCATCAAAATAGTCTTAGCTGGATTAGGACTAGCGACCAATGGCAAGGATCATGAAGATCCTGCATTCCCCATAGACGAGCCATCGATCAATGCCATTGGTCTTTAGTCCTTATATGGGGAGTTCATGTGATATCCATGAACCCAGCTAAGCCTATTTGTCCGGATAAGTTTTAAATTAATTTCTAGTTTAATATTTGTTTGTAATTTTTTCTACCCTTTTCTGGTTGCCTTAGCAACCAACTACCATCGTAACACTATGGCGAAAGTACTTTTCTTTTTTATTAAATTAGATTACAAGTATATACCTATGAAAGAGTCGGTATTTGGGGGTGGTCCAATAAGCTTTAAGCAGCTATTGCTATAGGGAACTAGGATATCTGGAAAAACGTAGTATTTGCCAAGCACTTAAATCCAGTTATTTGTTCTTAATTAGCTTTTCCTATTGGTTTTTCCCTAATACTACGGGGAATAAAAGAATACGACGAGATGACGTACTCCTTTACCCAGGACTTATTGAACTATATATAGTCGGGGTCAATCCAAAGGTCATCTTGACCAGCACTTGCTCTCCAGACGAACGGTAAATAAGCTTATATGAATATTATCGTCGGACTAAGTTTCCAACAGCGTGTCTGCCGTGAGTTAATAAGTAACGTCATATACGCGCTCGGTGGTTGTGCTCGGAATCGGGGGGGGGGGGGGGGGGAGGGGGGGGGGTAAATATATAGCCAAATTTCGTCCCTTTCTCCCGACTCAAAATATTGAGGAAGAGTCCAAACCACTAGAGCCAGACAGGGGTGATGACTTGATATATATATATTGTTAACAACAATTTGGTAACGTTACGGACGTGCATTGCTACGATAATCACTCAAATTTCTAAACTAAATTTTAGATGGTGCGAACAAACCCAGTTTAGGGTGATTTAAGGATTTTCTTCCTGTTATTTTTTTCTCTTTTAAAAATCCCCCCCAAAAAAAATCGGGATACGTGTCTTGGTGGCCAAGAAAAAGTTCTTTTCTTTTCTTAGGTTATGAAGTCGGGGAGAAAAGGAGAAAGCGAAGGAGATTATGCAAAGCGGGTTAGACTCGGCATCCTACCATATAACTAGACGCGGTGCCCATGCAACGCCAGATTACTAAACTGACTCTTTGTGTCGATATATATACTCTACCAAATATAAAGCCGGCCTCACACCCGAGGAAAGCCCCCCCCCCAAAAAAAAGCAAAACTTTGTATCTTTAGTTCATATATAATGCACACCCGATCTTATTTATATACCGATTCCTAGGAATATTTTTGGGTGAAACTAAATATTTACATAAACTTTCTAAACTATACGTATGGCTTGAACAATACCTACGAAATACCAAAACATATTAATGACAAGTACATCTAATTTTCAAAATTTGAAACAAAAGCCTCGTTCATACTAGGCCTTGGAATCGATTTAAACTGTTTCAAAACGTTTCGCTGCAGTCGATTGATTTGATTTCTCGAGACTGCTTCGGGTACCAGTTTCATACCGATTCGGTTTCAAAAACCGATAAACTGCGGTCACACTAGACCTTCCAATCGACTTAAACTGTTTCAAAACGTTTCGCTGGAGTCGTGTGAATTACAGGAAACCGTCTTTTCTCGATTTGAATCGATTTCTCGAAACTGCTTCGGAAACCAGTTTCATATACCGATTCGGTTTCAACAACCGATAGATGAAGAGCTCTACAATAAATCGATTTATAAAGATAATGCGTGAACACTTGACGCTTAAAACGATTCCTGGCGATTTGAATATCGGGCTGATTTTACCGTTTCAAATCGATTAAGAAATGCTAGTATGACCGTAGCTAATATGATATATTTTAACAATTTTAAAAATAATGGTAATTTTCAACTTTCTTTTGAAGCTTATCTATTCTAAGTTACGTCATCAAAATTAATTATATCGGAGAAAAATTACCTATATAATTATGACATTTTAATTTTGAAGTTTCTTAACAACGCGTCAACCAAGAGGTATAAAATTTTGAATATGGCGTTTTATTAGTATGATAAAACCAAAAATATAATCCATAGGCAATCGAAAAAATTATGTTATTTCCCACGTGCCAAAGTCAAGAAAAAGTCAACTATCCTATAGATTTAACCACAATTTCTCGAAACTTTTCCTCAGAAAAAAATAAAAATAAAAAAAAGAACGGAAATATAATTCAATTATAGAATTTGGTTCTTCTGTCAACGCTTATAATACAAAGTAATTACATTGTAGCCTTGCACAACGAATACAATATACTATTCAAGTCCCTTCCACGAAACGATGCAAATGTAACATATGATATAAAAAGAAGTGTAAAACCTTCTTACGTAGTGAAAACATAATCTGATCTTAACCCAGAACTCCTTTAATAAAGTTTCTAGTTACTTATCGACTAAGGCAAAGCTCTGGTACGTTTTTCGTCACAAGAAATCGCCGTGATAGAGAATCCCCCCAAAAAATTGAAACGAGCAATAGTAGTGCTGAAGGTGTATAGTAAAATGGATTTAACCCTCCCTATTTTCTCACCATGTTCTTTTTTTTTAAGTACAAAAAACTATTTTCAAACTCTTATGACGTTTTAACATCGCGTGTTCATCCGCCTCAACTTTAGATAGTTTCCAAGAACATTCGCGAACAATGTGTACGTGTAAAGTAACCCGAGATCTTCTTACACCTATCGAATCATCTCGAGATTTCAATTCCGGTAAAGTTAAGACTCCAGCTAATCTAAAGTTACCTCAAATACACAGTATACACCGGACTAGCTTCGAAACTCGTTGACTATCGAAACTTTGTCCTACATACGCGCGGGAGCTGGTTCACCCTCCAAAAACTCGATAAGACATCTTTTCAGGGGCGCCTGAGACCAAACACAAGTCTGTCTCAGTTATATAGGTTAGTACAGCCAATACCATCATCTACTTTGTATCACATATTTTAGGATTTGACAAGTATAAAGGCGAGTTCAGATTATCCAACTTTATGATTAGAGCTCGGAATTAAATTCTGTTATTATAAATCCAGTTAACTTATCTAAAGATAAAATAAAATCTTTTAACCCGAAATGGCAACTTATCCGAGAATATTATCCGAGTTATACGTTCGAATAACGAAATTTTAAAAATTTATTTTCTACAAAAACCATAAAATCTAAACCTAAAAGTTTGGTTTTATTGTTTTATTTCTTTTTTTTTAGAATTTTAAGTAAATTTGAAATATATTTCTTATTTTCCACGAATTCAAAGAATGCGAATTTTCTTATCTATTGTCATGTTTTTATTCGAGTAACTCGTTAATAGATGAAGCTTCGAGCGTTTATCTTCGGATAAACCCTATCCATTTAACTTTTATCCGAATTTACGACTAGCATTTGTTTATTCACAAACAATCAATCAATCCGAAAATAAAATATCTGAAAAATACGAATAACAGAAGTTAATGGTTATGCGATCGAGCTCCACATCTGATAATTAGGTAAAGACTAACTATATTCGATTCGATTTGTTAGGTAATGTGAACGTTACATCCGACAGGTTTGTTGTGGCACCACACTACCAATCGGAAATATGCTGATAAAGAGTCTGTGAAACGACAGACCAATCAATTCCGAGTTTTAAATAATGAAAAGCGTTTTGAGTGATTTCGTTTTTTCGTAACCAGTTCACGAACACTCCATTATTTCTGAATTAATCCCTACTTCTCTCTTAAAGCGCGTTGGTTTTTGTTCGTTGGTTAAGTTGGCTTTAAAAAATATGGCTTTTATGTAAAATATGTTATCATATTTCTAGAATTATTTTGAAATATCAAAAATTGTGTTTCTAATGGAATAATAATTATAAAACGTAGAAGTGAAAATTCAATTCTCTTGACCATAATAAACATAGCAGACGCTTCTAAGGAGACATATCTATTGGTTAAAACTTACTCTACCTCCTCTTATAAATAAAAAAACCTGACCTGACTCTTTGTACCAACAAGTACAGGGTTTTGTCAGATGACTAGTTTTGTCAGTTGACTAAAGTTGGATAGTATATGAACGCGCCTTTATTGATAGCTAAGGTTTGTAAATGTTGGAATTTCGGTGTGAAACCAATCGTATACGGTTCGTAGTTATAGGATGAGGTGGGTGTACCTACTAGCTCTCTCTCTCTCTCTCTCTCAATGAGCCTTAGCCTTAAAGAAAGTAGTTTTACACTAGCCTTACTAGCTAGGGTTTATTGAAGCGAAAAACCTAGAAGAAGAAGTTAAAGAAAAAAAGCTGTGTAGACTTTTGAATATCGAAAATCGGTTTTTCTCAACCAAAGAATAAAAAGGTTGCTTTTAGGGTTAAAGGGAAAATAACCGCATTCAAATATATGGGTTTATATTTTTGTTTAAAGTGAGGCTGTCACGAATTTTTCATCAACTTTAAATGGAAATTGAGTAGCATTTTCGGAAAGATCGTTAAAAAACTATTCATATGGCATATGTTACAGTAAAATTGCATATTTTATAATCGCCAGTTTTGTAATTTTTAAACTAAAAATTCCCACGCAATATTACGTCATACAGTTGATTCTAGCGCGTTCTGGCACGCGATAAGGTCGCTTTCGCGCGGTCTTTTTCGTATAAGTACTTAATCCAGAAATTTCCACCTTTCGTATGAAAAGTATCGCTAATTACGTCCCAGAAATGAGTGACAATGATATGACGTCGTCATATTACGGGGATTTTATTAAGCCAACGACAGGTGCGTCTTTGATTGGTTGGAGGTTTTTCTTTTAACTGTTACTGTACAATGCAGAGACACTTCCTGAATGTTTTACTACGCAAAAATTTTCCCAATCTTTCCCGGATGTTTCCCAGGTTCTCATGTGCTAATTGATACTTAATTTTCCTCTTCACCCTCCCTTTAAATGTTAGAAATCATACGACATAGGTAATAACGATATCTTAAACGAGCACGAAATATTGGCAATTTCGGTCCCACGTCAGAAACAGTTTGCTTTTACTAGTTTTATTGAGATTAGACGTGAAAAGGCGATCTCTTTTCGACAGGGGGCCGTATACATATCTATTCTTATATTAGCTAAATTAATTAAAAGACGAAAGTACGACAAGCGCAAGACTCTTGTGGCGTGGTATCGGGAGCGAGTTTGAGAAGTAAAGAGGATGTCCTCGGGCTACGGTTTAATTGAAAGTGTTGCGCTAATATTATTGTTCGCCCTTGTCTCCCCCCTTCCCCCCACTTTCTCGCGAATTTCTCGAATAGTCAAATGAGATCAGTCTTTCTCCGTCCGCGATCCAACCCTATTATAGTTCCTACTTTGGATTTTGTAGCGAAAATCCTTCTTGGGTCTTTTAAATCGATATGGACCCGATGATGGCCCGAGGGGCAACGCCATAAACTTAAGGGTCTTTCACAAATTAGCCAAATTGCGACCTCTACAACTAGAGTTGCTCCAACTATTGTTGGTCCGTGTTGAAAAAAAAAAAAATGGTCAAGTTGATAAAATCTTCACGGAAAACTTGTTTCCGAGTGTTTGCAGTTTAACTTTAATTGATTGGATATTTCTACAGATTTATATTTAGATATTATCTGTTTACTTAACCCTACAAGTTTGGTTTCAACTTTTTTTTTCTTATTTTCCTCGAATTGTAAATAAATTTGAGTTATATCACAGGTAAATCATGCTTCAAGTTTACAACAAGGCATATTATGATTGGTATGTGGGTCTGAAAGTTTTCGCCCGAGGAGAGAGAAAAAATTCAATAACTCTAAACGGTCGAGATACGGAATTCGAAATTGCCCTCTCTAGCGGCTGAGATTGGAACTAAGTAGGCGGTGTTAATATCGCGCTGAACTTTCTAGACGTTTATTGGGGGTGAAAATGTATCGACGGAAAACCACTCTCCCTTCTCTCTCGCGCAACGAAGGAGCGTGTCTCGCCCGGCCGTCGCGATTTCGAGTCTGATTTACTCTAGAAAGAATATACTGGACCTGGCCGCCTTTCTGTACTAATTTCGGAATACTTAGGGTGAAACTGTGGACTGAGAAAATCGGACTCACTTCATTGCCACCCGCACTATGTCGTCTTATAAACTGGAAGGATGATTTACTTGTGATTATATTTATTTAATTTTATACGAATTTTCTTATCCAATGCATGGAAAAATGGTTAACCAAAAACATACCCTTTTCTTTAACAATTAACCGTTGATTGAAACGGTGTGGTTTCTTTTAAGATAATTATGCTTAAAGATAAATTATAAAATGATAAAACAGGAAATTAACAGAAATATCATTGTTAATCGAAATTAATTGAAAAATAAGTAAATATTTTTTTGTAAATTCCGATCTTTTTTTCATATTGTGGATTAGGTTGCAGTTTGATGAGTTATTTCTGATAGCTACGGAGAAGTGAAAACTATTCCTGAAAGCGTCTGAAAATAACATTCAAATCTAAATTTAATTCAAAAGAAAACTGAACGTGACGAAAAATACGATGTCACGCAACACCCATAATGATTGGCTGTTCATAAAAATTGGAAGATCAGTGCGTGAACAATAAAGATAGGTTAACTAATTCCTACCGTTACTTGTGCCAACTAGAGGGTGTGAAAGATCCTTTATATTACGTTAATTCAAAGAATATTTCCGAAACGCTCGAAGCAACCATTTATGAGGGGATTCATATACATTATATCTACAATATCATTACATCGAGTTGAATGAACAGACACTAATTCTAAGTTAAAGAAGAAGAAGAATATTTCCGAAGTTTTCTAATTAAAATTAATTTGATTGTTTAATTTGATGGACATAATCGAGTCACGACAAAAGTTGCAATATAAGGCTTGAGGTAATTTTAAATTGAAAAAAACTAAAATAACACAGTTCCTTCGCCAATATATAGTTCGTCCTTGAAATTGCGCACGAATAAAATAAATTTCATTGACTTCAGCCTTCCGTTTTCTCGTTAATTACCTTTTCGACGGATTTAAGCTTAGCGAGTACATTTCGCGACTTTGATAATTGATTATATTAACTTTTTTTCTTATCATAGTCTAGAATTTCTTTAAGGTGAGAATTTTTTTTGTCATAATTCGCCAGTTCTTAAGCCTAATTGGTACACATAGTTTTAATCACTTAATTCTACCATAGATTAATAATTAAAAGAAGCAATCAAAATCGTTAAAGTATGAACAAGAATCCTTAGAAGTAAACAAGAAAATTGAAAGTGGAATTAGGACTTGGTCAATTTTCTATTCTAAAAAGAATAGCTTCTTGGTACCTAGGACTAATAATATAGGACACGTATATTAATTAAATGAAGATGAATAACAAAAACTGGCGTTCGTAAGCGTCCTCTAAAGAAAAAACTGCATAAAAAAAACACGTACGCGTCTGCGACGGTCTGCTTATGCATTATGGTTTGGCAAGTTCCTACTTTTGCATCCACTGTTTGCTGTTATAAGACGCTTACGAAGGCCAGATTTTTTTAGAGCTCGGAATCAGATAACTTCGGATATAGGCTCTTTTCAGATTTTTAATCTCGGACAAATTGTTTGTTAACATAAAACCACAAATTATAAAAACAGACGGGTATCAAATGGATACGAATTATCCGGAGATAAAATTTCAATCTGATTATTAAACAAATTACACGTTTATTCAAACGGATAATGCGAAGATAAAAATATGACGTTTCTCGAAATCCGTGTAGAATTAAATATAATTATTTTAATCGAAATTTAAAGGAACCGACTAAATTACTATACATTCTAGCTTCAAGATCTCAATTTGGGTTAAAATCCGCGAAGAAACTTGAGTTTCAAATTTTCTTATCTGAATGAATAACTCGTATCAATTTCCTTCAACAATGAGTACGAATAAAAAGTTTGCCTTACATTCAGATACGTTAACTCGAATAATAATTGGATATATATTTTTTGGCGAACGGGTAATATCCGATTTACATTCACGATGGTCTTATTCAATTAACAAAAGTTATGCGAATTCCGAGCTGTAGGGTTTATTATTCATCTTTTTCTATTAAGATAAGGTGTCAATTGTTAATAGGCATAGGTGCCACCAACATCATACCCTCAGTGACTTTTTAAACCTTCTTGAAAGAAGAGATAAAAAAAAAATCACTTGTTTTTACTCTTCATCCTCTATAAATTCCAATGTCAATCTAATGTCAAATATAACAAGTAAAACAAGATTCGCAATTTTAAATACTATTTCGAATTCACTCGTTAAAATTTCCGAAAAATAAAAAAAAAAAAAACAAGTGTCAAATATTTTGTTATTTTTCGCATTACCGTGTTTTTAAAGTGCTACTGTCGCCTTTTCTCAAAAGATTGGGACTATTTTGGGCTGTTTCATACCATAAAAACCTATATATACAAATTTCACACCTTTCAGTTGACGCGTTCGAAAGAAGCATGGGCGTAACAATCGTATAATTTTTCTTTTTGCCCCAAATTAGAGGTTTACCATTTCACCCAAATTCACATTTCTTACATTCTAACCTAACCTTACATAAGCTATGTTCACACTAGAGACTTTGAAACCGTTTTCAAACCAGTTCGAGTATTAAAATTGACTGGATTTCTAGAGTTCACCTCAAATATTTTCCATTTTGACCTTTCCAAAACGATTAAAAACGGTTGGAAAGTCTCTAGTGTGAACACAACTATACGGATTGGGTGAAATGAGAAAAATAACAACTGCAAGAAATGGAACCAGCAAATTGGTTGATTTTTCCTCATTGGCTAAGCCAACTTATATCGTTAATAAATGGGAGTGTAATTAAAATTAAAATTGGTATGTTTGACACGAGATCAATTTGACAAAGCCCCGAATCGAGTCAGCAGTTGCGTCTCTTCTTTAAAGGGAATCTTGGAGCTAAAAATGAAACAGCTTTCGAGTTTATTTTCGGAATCACCATGCCAAATTTTCGGAATCACCATGCCAAATTTTCGGAATTTTTAGAAACGTTTTCGGTGTTTAAAATAATTTAGAAAGTTTGGTAGAATTTCTATAGAAGTAAATATAAATTCGGGCCAATCATATTACTTCAGCCTTCAATAGTGCTCTTAATGTCCTACCATTAAAAACATAGCCCGGCGTTTGATGCCCAAGAACCTGGGAGTCAAAAGCCGGCCCATTCTTTTAATGTTAAGGCATGACAAGCGCTGTCAAAGGCTGAAAGAATATGATTGGCCGGATTTTATATTTATTTTATTCAAATTTTACCAAACTTTAGAAATTAATTTAAACACCAAAAACTTCTCTAAAAATGGCTTGAAAATTCTCAAATACGTTTTATGGCATGGTGATTCCGAAAATAAATTCAAAAGCTGATCCATTTTTAGCTCCAAATGATACTCAAATTCCAATTAAAAAAAATTTGTGACAGAGTTACTTTTAATTCTTTTTTAAAATTAAAAGAAAAATGTTTTAAAAAATCTTTGCGAGAGGATATCAGAACTCAAGGAGACGTTTTTCATGCAAAAATGTAATTAACGGGAGAAGGGTCTTTTTCTTTTTTTTGGAAATTTTTCCTGGACGAGCTCCTTCAACAGTCAAGAGGCGATAATCTCTGCCTAGCCCCCTTTTCCAAGGCATCCCTGTTTAAGAGCGCCTTAAGAATGAGATACGTACTAAAGCTAAGCCCAGTTTATTCCCGAGAGATTTTTAAACAACTTTCAAACGAGGGTTAAATTTGATCGAGTTGAATTTTCAACTTGAAACTAACTTCGCCTCTTTGTGTCATTATGTGTTTAATTTTTTATCATTTTTCACCCTTTTGACTTTATGGAGAGAAAAAAAAATGACAGGTTAACGTGAAGGGTTAGAAAAAAAGGCCCCACTCAGTTATGAAAAAAATTAAAGGTCAATCAAATTGCCATATATTATAAAACCCTTTTAAAAAGTTTGAAATTTTAGCTTTAAGGACTAGGGGTCTCGAATAGTAAATGGTCTAATTTTGGAATTATTTCAAGTGGTACTAATGGTTGGAACTAATCTTAACCTGACTCTAGTCTCACCTTGGAGGATATAGGGATGAAGGAGAGTTGTACTGCCTGTTCTAGGATCTCAAGTTTGGGGCACGGTCACCTAGTTGCCTTGGCTACGCTCATCACGCGATCACCAATTCTCGACTCTTACCAAAAGACGACGAGTTGACGACCCGCGCCAAACTAATAATCGGTAATTTACCCTGGTAATCTACGGTTTGTCATTATTTAGAAATTAAAAATTAAACAGTTTGGCTTTAAAAGTGAAAAGAGGTTAAAGTCAAACCTATAGTTTAATTTTGGATAGTTGGTATCGTTAACGGCATGAAAACTCAAATATTGAAGCTTATCATGAAAAACAAATTTGCATTTTTCACTAGTGTAGGTTCTTAGGTCGGTAATCTTAGAACTCTAGTCATATATAGCATACTACCTGTAATTTATTTTTGATAATAATATGCAAACTAATATTAGTATGTTGTATAAATTCTTGTAGAACCATTTTTCTAAATAAAATCGATCATTTTAGAATAGTAAGACAGCAGAGAGCCAAGGGAGAAAGAAACCCTGACGTCATGGATCCCCCTTACTGGGGGTGCGCTTCTAAGGGCGAATACTGGAACTCCCTCACTAAGGGGCTGACAAAGAGGCGAGAGATAGAAACCTCTGACGTACATCTATGTCTCCCTTGCTGACTCCCTATTCGAATTAAGTTCCAAAAAACTGGGCTCATGCAGTAGTTTCAAAAGCATCTAGTATGAACCGGGCTTTATATAAACAGGAAAATAAGAGTGTCAAGCGTAGACACCAACGTATAAATATATCGCGAAAAGAAAAGAAGTCAAATATACTTTCAACATCGCGGGGCGAAGCATTCCGTCTTCGAGTCTAAATCCCACCATTTCCATGATCTGACGTGTGCGGGGATATCAAGGGTTCGCTCTAGAACGAACCCCAGAACGAGCAGAGCCCCCAGCAGGCTAGTAGTAAATCCCGTGGAATAATATTACGGCAGCGATGCTGGGGTACGAAAGCCACGGATGAGATTCTCCGTAACGTCAAGGAAAGGGGGGAAAGACTCCGGGCTTAGGACCAATGATCATTTTTGGGGGCTCTAGGATAATCCCTTTGAAGACCATTAGCTTCTAGTCCAAACCCCCCACCCCCACCACCACCATCATTTCACCCCCTCTCCATACCCGGGTTTGTCTCTCTGGTGAGCCTCTATCTATTTATACGTATCTTTACTGACTGGGGGGTTTGGCCCCATGCAGCATCGTCAATGTTCTAAGGCCGTCGTTCCTATATTTATTCGGCAACTTAACTCCCTTTACGGTTGTTTTCGAAACCCCAACTCCCATCAACTTCGTCCTTACCACCATATATACCCTATTTGGTTTAAAGCCATATTTCGGCTATTTATCTAAAGTGTTACTGCAACGCTCTGGAAAACAAAATTTTTCATTTTAAGCGTAATTGTATCTTGAAAATATCAAATACGTTGGAATTTTTAAAAAAATCCGTATTAATTCGGAATGTGACTTATAAATCTGTAATTTATCATGGTAATTAAAGCGGTAATTTAAGTTTTGCGCTGGTAAAATTACTGAAATGATAATTATACTTTAAAACTTTTCAGATTAAAAGTGAACAAATTGTTAAAAAAAGGTCGTTTTAAATGATGTCTACAAGTTTATATTTGCAATAGTTTGGCGAAGTTAAAGGGAAATTGCAACCTAACAGTGTTTTTTTTTTATCGATTCCTTATTTAAATAAGACTAATCCACCAGTAACAATTTTAAACTAGGAATAAATTTAAATAGGAATTTCTCATTTAAAATAAAACCAATTTAAATTCAAATTGTTTTGTCAATACCGGTAAATTACCGCGAGACTGTCAATTGCCGCCTAATTTACCAAGTTTCAAAATTAGTGTAATGTTTAAAATTCGAGGGCCTGGAAACTCCACGTAATCTGTGTACAAATAAATCTATAGATTTAACTGTACTAAGTTTTGAAGCAAATGAGAACGTATTTAGCATTACCAAAGTATACTGTAATCAGTTACGTAATCGCGTTTAGTGCCTAATCAAATTTTAAGGAAGTCATTTTAAACCTTTGGTGAAATTTGAAACCAATCATAATTCACACGCGAATTAAAGTAATCTGGTGATTAAAATACTTTAAATTTATGTTAAAATGTCGCGCCTCTTTCTGATTCTTCTCTCTAGCGTGTGAATTATTACAACGCTCCGATTGGTCAAGGAATTTAAGATCAAATTGAATCCAAATAAAGATGAATCTTTAAAATTTTTTAGGAAAATTGATTTTGTAAATCTTTCAACGAGTTTCTAGTTTCTATTTAAATTGCCAAAAATAAAATATATAATTCTCACGGTCACACTAGCTTTTCTTAATCGATTAGAAACGGTAAAATCAAACTGATATTCGAATCGCCAGGAATCGTTTTAAACGCCATGTGTTCACGCATTATCTTTATAAATCGATTTAATGTAGCTTCATCCATCGATTGTTGAAACCGAATCTGTACGAAACTGGTTCCCGAAGCAGTTTCGAGAAACCGAATCAAATTGATTCGAGAAAAGACGATTTCCAGTTCACACGACTCTAGCGAAACGATCTGAAACGGTTTAAATCGATACCAAGGCCTAGTATGAACGAAGCTATTGTTGGACATTTTAGTAGCCCTTTAATAGTAGCTGTTGGTTTTATGGTTTTATGATTTTTTTCATATTCTAGTAAGAGATATCGAGGTTCAATTTAGTTTACACGGTGGTTGAATAACTACACGCAAGTTTGTTGGTTGGTTGAATATATCTCGTACGTTCTGGCTGGTGATATACGGTATTGATTTCTCGTCTTTTTTTGAAATCATGACCTAAATTACATAATTCCGCCTGTACGGGGAAAGATAAAATACCACACAAACTAGACTCGCTATGATAAACTTCGTTGCAAACTCTGGTTGAAGTTGAGCTTTTATTTATTTATTTTTTCAGTGTATTATCGCAAGACTGAAGTCGCGAAATTATTTCAAATATTGGTTAAGCCTAAAACAAGGCCAAAGCCTAATTTAATTATAGGTTTTCGAGATGAGATAATTTTTTTGTTATGTTTAATAAAGGAAGTACTTAAAAAGAAAGAAATTTTAGTAATTTTAATCAATAACTAATAATTATTAAAAAAAAACCGGCATTTGTCTAAATATTTTTATAAAGTCAAAATTAGGTTTAATCGCTGCTTCTCGTTGATTAAATTCTACGTAAAGCCTACTTTTCAGGTAAAATTATAACGATTTCTCAGACATTTAATTGTAAATTATTATATTGCTAAATAAGCCCACTCGCGAACGGAAGTCTTCTGACGTTTCGTTTCTCTGTATATCTGATTGTATGTATGTAAAACATTTTCCTCAAACCTCCATTTGTTTTTTCCATTTCATGCGATATACGTAGGTGGGTCAATACGCGTATATTAACCTAAGCCAAAATAAAATAACCTAACCCTATGACAATTAATAATGGACAACTTTATCTTAATGGATAACGATAACAAAATTTGACATTCCATAAGCGTCCGCTAACGAAAACACTTGGGGCAAAAGTAAGAATCAGCCAAACCACTTGTGTGGCTGCTATTAAACAAATCAAGAGCCGAACGTTCGCTTAAAATTTTTCCCCCAAAAATTTTCCCGCCCAAATGTTTCCCCCCAAAAATTTTCCCGCCCAAATGTTTCCCCCCAAAAATTTTCCCGCCCAAATGTTTCCCCCCAAAAATTTTCCCGCCCTAATGTTTCCCCCCAAAAATTTTCCCGCCCTAATGTTTCCCCCCAAAAATTTTCCCGCCCAAATGTTTCCCCCCAAATTTTCCCGCCCAAATGTTTCCCCCCAAATTTTCCCGCCCAAATGTTTCCCCCCAAATTTTCCCGCCCAAATGTTTCCCCCCAAATTTTCCCGCCCAAATGTTTCCCCCCAAATTTTCCCGCCCAAATGTTTCCCCCCAAATTTTCCCGCCCAAATGTTTCCCCCCAAATTTTCCCGCCCAAATTTTCCCGCCCAAATTTTCCCCCCACAAAATATTCCCGCCCAAATTTTCCCCCACAAAATATTCCCGCCCAAATTTTGCCCCACAAAATATTCCCGCCCAAATTTTGCCCCACAAAATATTCCCGCCCAAATTTTCCCCCACAAAATATTCCCGCCCAAATTTTCCCCCACAAAATATTCCCGCCCAAATTTTCCCCCATAAATTATTACCGCCCAAATTTTCCCCAAAATTTTTCCCGCCAAAATTTTCCCCCCAGTTTTCCCGCCTAAATTTTCCCCCCAGTTTTCCAGCCTAAATTTTCCCCCCAGTTTTCCAGCCTAAATTTCCCTCCACAGTTTCCCAGTATGGGGCGCCAAACAGGACATAATTCAGGTTTTATCTTCATATATTTCTAGTTTAACAAATATATTTCTAGTTTAACAAATATATTTCTAGTTTAACAAATATATTTCTAGTTTAACAAATATATTTCTAGTTTAACAAATATATTTCTAGTTTAACAAATATATTTCTAGTTTAACAAATATATTTCTAGTTTAACAAATATATTTCTAGTTTAACAAATATATTTCTAGTTTAACAAATATATTTCTAGTTTAACAAATATATTTCTAGTTTAACAAATATATTTCTAGTTTAACAAATATATTTCTAGTTTATCAAGTTTAGGTTCGTATATATCAAGTTTACCTTCGTATATATCAAGTTTACCTTCGTATATATCAAGATTACCTTCGTATATATCAAGTTTAGCTTCGTATATATCAAGTTTAGCTTCGTATATATCAAGTTTAGCTTCGTATATATCAAGTTTAGGTTCGTATATATCAAGTTTAGCTTCGTATATATCAAGTTTAGCTTCGTATATATCAAGTTTAGCTTCGTATATATCAAGTTTAGCTTCGTATATATCAAGTTTAGCTTCGTATATATCAAGTTAAGCTTCGTATATATCAAGTTTAGCTTCGTATTTATATATCAAGTTTAGCTTCGTATATATCAAGTTTAGCTTCGTATATATCAAGTTTAGCTTCGTATATATCAAGTTTAGCTTCGTATATATCAAGTTTAGCTTCGTATATATCAAGTTTAGCTTCGTATATATCAAGTTTAGCTTCGTATATATCAAGTTTAGCTTCGTATATATCAAGTTTAGATTCGTATATATCAAGTTTAGCTTCGTATATATCAAGTTTAGCTTCGTATATATCAAGTTTAGCTTCGTATATATCAAGTTTAGCTTCGTATATATCAAGTTTAGCTTCGTATATTTCTAGTTTAGATTCGTATATTTCTAGTTTAGATTCGTATATTTCTAGTTTAGATTCGTATATTTCTAGTTTAGGTTCGTATATTTCTAGTTTAGGTTCGTATATTTCTAGTTTAGGTTCGTATATTTCTAGTTTAGGTTCGTATATTTCTAGTTTAGGTTCGTATATTTCAAGTTTAGATTCGTGTATTTCTAGTTTAACTTCGTGTATTTCTAGTTTAACTTCGTGTATTTCTAGTTTAACTTCGTGTATTTCTAGTTTAGCTTCGTGTATTTCTAGTTTAGCTTCGTATATTTCTAGTTTAAACAGTTTATAATATAACGAAATAAAAAAAGGAAAGTGTAATTAATTTTATTGGTGCCGAAAACAACAGATTTACATTAATTGTAGAACAGAATGTGTTGTCTTATGCAGACACCACGCAGGGTTGCCACAGGTCAGGGAAAACAGGGAATTTGAAAAGAACCAAAAAAGTCAGGGAAAAATCAGGAAATTTTAAGATATTTTAAAAAGTCAGGGAAAAGTCAAGGAATTTAAAGATCTTTCAAGAAGCCAGGAAATTCCAATCATCTGTGAAAAAGATTTGAAGCCGACCGTGTCAGTTGTATAGATTAAAACAAAGACAAGCGTGCAAAAGGTTTGGCGAACGAAATTGCAAAATAATATAAAAATAAAAGGTTCAAAATTGGGTAGTATTAGCTGAAACGGTCAAGGAAAATCGTTGGAAAAGGTCCGGGAAAAACCTGGAAAAGTCAGGGAATTTGTATTTGAAAAAAATGTGGCAACTCTGCCACGTATTCTCCATGTTTTCGTCTAAGTCCCTAGATGGCGCTCCGAGACGAAATACCTGCTCGTGAGAAATGGACAGAATTTAACATATTTCCCACGGGCCGATTCAAACAGGAACGCGAAGGGAGAGGACGAGTTGCTCGTAATAAGTTAATAACTATAGTCATATTATCAGCAGGATAAGTCTACAGATAAATTGATTTAAAGAATAATGGCTAATAATAACAACTACTTCAACCCGACACAAAATAACGTGTTTGGGGCCTTGCAACAGGTAATTAGTAACGAGAATATAATGAAAGTTTTGACCGATACTTTGGGACCACAAAGGCAACTCCCGAGTTCCGCGGCCTTTGCCACGCGGCCCTACGTTTCTGAGAATGAAACAGCGTTTACGGAAAGTTTAAGCGACCAAAGGCAACTCTCGAATCCAGTAGCCTCGGCCACGCGACCATACGTTTCAGAGAATGAAACAGAGTTGAATGTTTTGGCGCAAACTTTAGCCTTGCAAAACCAATACTCGAGTGCTCAAGTGACGGCCTTGGGATCATTTGTTTCTGATAATGAAAATTTGGCTAACCGAAACCTACAGTTTCCGCCTTCCCAAACTACATCGACGCTTCCGCCTGGAACAAACCGAGTTGACCAGAGAGGTCAAATACAACAGCATATTTCGCAATTATTTAGACCAAGAAACGCAAAACGTGTTATCGGCCCAAAATACAACATTTCATCAAGAAGGAAACGATCAACTAAAAGGTAAAGTGCATACCCAGTTTTGGCATAGTGTGTAATTAATTATATTCCAGTAGGTATCTTTATATATGTCGGGCTGCTAGGTCAAATACCCTTGACTCATAGTTTATTGTATGGTGAAAAGCCTATACGTATGTTCAAGAGCAATAGGTCCGACTACTTTTTTCTCTATAGAGTCTAATATTGTGTATGAATCCGCCTTAGATTTTTCCCATTTTTCCCAGCTGCTCTTGAACATGAACTTAAATTTCACGTCTATTTTCACCTATATCGGCTAAGAGAGACCCGTTAGATTTTGTGCCTATCGCCTCTCCCTTGACTCTTGGAAAATAAACACTCTTTTTATGGGAACGGCGGTGTTTTCCTATGAGGTTTGACACTGTATATCAACAACCTTAGTTTCGGCTATACAGTAAACTCCTCTTGAACAAAAGTAGTGTCTATTTTCACAGGGGAAATCAGGGTAGCTATAGACCGAGTCGGTAAATAACTCCCCAATGGACGTCATGCGTCTGAAGGTTGCCTGGCGACCAACAGGAATCGCTAGTGCAAGGGGCATGATGTATTGGGGGAGTTATTTCCCTACTCGGTCTATACATACCCTGGAGAAAATTACAGTCGCTTAGAGGGTTTCTTGACCTATATAATTCAGGTTTTTATATTTCTAGTTTAAGAAAACATATATTTCTAGTTTAAGAAAACATATATTTCTAGTTTAAGAAAACATATATTTCTAGTTTAAGAAAACATATATTTCTAGTTTAAGAAAACATATATTTCTAGTTTAAGAAAACATATATTTCTAGTTTAAGAAAACATATATTTCTAGTTTAAGAAAACATATATTTCTAGTTTAAGAAAACATATATTTCTAGTTTAAGAAAACATATATTTCTAGTTTAAGAAAACATATATTTCTAGTTTAAGAAAACATATATTTCTAGTTTAAGAAAACATATATTTCTAGTTTAAGAAAACATATTTCTAGTTTAACTAAATAGATTAGCCGCCTTACGCACTACTAAGTTTATTTTCCTACAAGTTAGCATAGATTCCTAATTTTAGCTTTTCTCCAGCCTAATTTTTCAGCCGACTACTGGCTATTTTAAGATTACATGGTGGAAAAATATTAGTAAAATTTTATTATTTTAGGTTAAAACGTGAAGATCCAACTACTGTCAGTAGCATCCGCCTTTTTAATAACTTTAGAAAGACTGTGATTCTCTTGGGTGGCCCTAGCATAAAAAAAACACCAAAGGGCGAAGCAAGGAAACTCTTGTTCAAAAAAGGATTTGTAATTGACGAAGTTAATTTCGAAAAGTCCTGGTCAGCCTCACAAGTTCTAGATAAAATAAAGAGCTGCTTTCATGATATAGTGACGCCTGAAGTTGAGTAAGTAAAGAATGATTCGGTTATGCTATACAGAAGTCTCAATGGTTTCGTGGTCTATTTAAAGGGACTATCTGTAATTTTCAAATCCCCTTTAAAGTCGCCTTGTTTTCTAGCTTAGCAGACGACGTGGTACAAAATAAATTGTACAGTCAAAGCTAGGCTGCATGCATAAGGGAAGAGCACTTTAAAAGGGCAAGTTTCAGAGCAGATATAGGGCCTTTAAGAAATTGCATTTGGGTTTGTCTATTTTCCCAGCTTGTCCATTACCACGCATGCCCAATGTCCAGATTCTAGTTAATCTGTACGCCGTAAAAAGTTTCCACGGCCGGATACAATAGGAAAAATATATTTTGTGGTAAAGTTTATTTTTAAATAACTTTAAATGCCATAGGGTAAGGTTAAGAAATTTTGTAACTATAAGCTTGAAATGGGACCCATGAAACATCTAAACCCTTTGGTACACTAGATGACAATGAATACTATTATATGTATGATAATCTTCTGCCTCTAGCATTCTGAAATAATTTATACAATGTTTTGAGACCCCTTTTCAATTTGATATTGAAATTTACTTTCTTTAACATTGTTAATTTAGACTAGAGCTCCTCAACTCCGTGGGAAGTTGCCTTTTACCACCGAAGTTGGAAAACGCGAACACCGTATTGGATGGGGAATTCTTACACCGCATTTGGAAACAAAAGCCAGTCTATGTCAGGCCTAGTGTAGATTTACTAACTGGAGAAGAAAATGTAAACCATGATCTTCCAAGAGAATCCTCTGACGCTGACAGTAGCAGTAGTCTACCTGAATATGATTTAACCCCCAAAAACATGGGAAAAAACTTGGCTGACGACGACTCGTCAAAAAGAAATGGTTCCACTGTTAGTTTGGGGGATCCAAGTGACTCGACCTATTCCAAGGGTACTGAAAGCAAGCAAAATACAGAATTCATATTAATGCAGACTAATACGTTTGATGATCAAACTTGTCCTAGTGAATTTACAAAAGGCGTTGAAGACAAATCTACAATCTCAACTGCGTATGACAAGTATTTAGAACTATATGATGATGAAACACTAAACTCGGAAGACAAAGATGATGTAGGCCTCTATACTGAAGAAAGAAATGAAGTAATGGTATCTGATATGGAAAACATTGCTCTTCAATCAATATTAACAGATCTGGCATCCCAAATTCAAGCTGACCAATCATATTTCATATCCGTGAATCGCAAGTCCTTTTTGGAATGCGCTTTAAGGGCCTTTAAAAGGCCGTCATTCAAACCAGAAAAAAAATTTAACATTTGCTTCACTGATAATTTAAGAAAAAGCGCCAGTGGAGCTATTATTAAACAGGAAACCTTCGACGCCGGTGGCCCTACGCGGGAGTTTTTTAGAATTTTGGTTAAGGAAGTAGTAAACAGCCATGTTTTTACTGGACCAGAAAACGCAAGAATGCTTAATTCCAACAGTTCTGCTCGAGAAAAAGACCTTTATTTCTTTGCTGGACGGGCTTTTGCACTTTCCTTGGTACACGGAGGCCTTGGTCCCCGTTGCATCAGTAAAATAACCTTCGACTCTTTGGTTCTAGATCCGATTGTATTGCAGCCATCATTGGATGACATTTCTGATTATGAGTTGAGAGCTAGTCTAGCGGAGATTTCGAATTGCAAAGATCTACCGAGTTTACAAGACTTAGCGGAAAAACATTCGCAGTTGAGATTATTAGCTGGGTCAACTAAACCTATTTTGAAAATCGGTGATAAGGAGAATCTCATGAAAGACTTGCTTTACTTTTGCGTCTTTACCAACACAGCGGAACCGAGACACAGGTTCATAGAAGGATTAAAAACGCTTGGAGTACATGAAAAAATGGTCCAATTCCCTAATTCATTTAAGGTGGAGTTTTGTTATCACGGAACCGAGATAACCGCGTCCAAACTTATCAGTTTGTTTTCTGACATCAATTATTCCGAAGAGCATACAATGAAGTTTGATGTGGAATGCAAAGTCCTGCAATATTTTATGGACTACGCAATTGATTGCCAGGAAGGCTTAACTCGTGCCACAGTCAAAGACCTCTTGATATTTGCCACTGGTAGCGAAGATATTCCACCCTTGGGTTTTGACATTACCCCCTCCATAGAATTTGTACACCCTCGAGACAATACTGAACAGGAAAGGAAACTCGTAAGCCGCGTACCACACGCTAGTACATGCGCTTTAAAAATTTATTTGCCTGTTATTCACGAAAGCTTTGAATCTTTCTGCAACGCAATGGACTTTGCTATGTGCGATAGTGCCGGGTTCGGAATGGCCTAGCCCATTGAAAACTGATTTCCATTTTCTGTAAGGTTCAAGCGGAATCACTCTATTTCTAAATACTCAAAATTGACAAGATATCAATTTAAAAAAGTTTTATTTTAATGTTGTTTCTTAAGAATTTGAAATATCCCAATATATCTGTACAAGTTGGACACTTATTGGGTTTTTCGTCTGATTTTTAAAAAAATCCATTATCAAAGAATATCATATTACCATTTCGTGTTACCTAAATTAAAGCTTTAAAACTCGGTTCTTAAGTTTAATAAATCGTTTTGAAGCAGTTTGTAGTTTATTTGGTAAATATAAAGGTATAATGAAGTCTGGAAACGAGATTTTTCTCGATTCTTCTGCCAAAAATAACACCTGTTTGCGTTGTAAAACATTTGAAAAACATCCCAGAACTGTTCCAAATTTCCAAAAATATTCGGATAAATAATATGAATCTATTTTGATTTTAGTAGAAGAATCGTTAAAAAGGTTTTCAGACTTCATATTCCTTTAAGCAAAAGTGAATAACGAAATAAAAGTTCAATACTTTGGCGATGATCGCCCAAAGTTTGCTTGTTATTGATATGTAAGATAATCATTTAATTTTCAACATCATATAGCCGTTCAAGGTATTACAATATTTTACTTTCACTTATAGTAGAAAAGGTACTTCCTCACCATTAAGCTATTCAATTATTAGGAAATCCGTGGTTTGTTAAAAAAACCAACACTTGAATATATATATCTATACCGTGATTTCCATCATCAGCTTTCACGTCAATGGAGTTTAACAACTCATCATGAATAGCAATCCCAGGGAAGAATTGACATTCATCAACCATGACATTGTTATCCGTTTCAGTAGGTATGCTCAAAATATCCTCTACCCCGTACAACAGTGGTTCGTTAGCGTAATCATGGTTTTCATTAGCTGCGTCTAATTCGTTCATTATTGATATAGACCAAAGTTGAATTGGAGAGTTACCATTTTCCGTGCTTAGCGAGTGGTGATTCCAAGCTTCCGTTAAACTGGCACACGATTCCCGAATTCGCGGAAGGTACACAATATGCAGCGCGTATAAGTGCATTTCGCTGTCAGCGTTTAAAATACCAGAGTCTTGCATGAAAAGGAAAATTCCTTTGTAATATGACGAGACAAGTCTGTTCACTTCACGCCAAAGCCGTTCTATCCGTTGGTTATGGACGGAGAGTCCAGTTATGTAGCTACCTCTGTCCAATCCACGATTAAGCAGCATATATCTTGCAACGTCCACATTCTCCGATCCCTTGTCCCCTCTCACTCGAAGAGGAAGACCATACGACTGAGCACCTTCGTTGAAAAGCCTCAAAACACTATCTGCCCTATTGTTCGTAAGACACTCCAGATAAATAATGTATCGACTGAAACCGTCGATACATCCGTGGAAAACGAATCTCCATGCTATCAATTTATGATTCCCGTCCATATGCCTGCCAGAAATGGATCAACATAAATATTACCAGGAGCTCATAACCAGAAATTCCTAACAAAGAGCACATGTGGAAGTAAAGATTGTGGAAAAGGTTTCTGGACAACTTTGAAGGTAATGTTTTGTGGGAGCTTTATTTTTATTTTATTTTATTTTATTTTTTTTTTTTTTTTTGTGGAAGCTGTGGATGGATTTTATTTGGGAGAAATCTAAGAGGTATTGTTTTAGAAACTTTTAAATATCCGCGGTTGCGCCCTCATATAGAGAGGTATCAAGAGACTAGGGGGAAGGAGGCCTTGACGTATCGCAGTCCATATTTCTGGGCTTAGATATATATATCTATATATATATAGATAAGAAATATGAAGGCATGGCTTTGCAAGGTAAGGATTCCTACCTCCCTATAGTATTGATATAAAGTTTAGTTACTGACCATAGGGCATTTGCGCCTCTAACATTGTATTGTCGTCGCCTTATAGGGTTTCTTCGTCTAAGGGCTCTACCAACTGGATCCAGAACATTTAGACGGTCACGAATTCTCCATCTTTGCACTCTTATTCCCACACTTCGGAGACCGCCTATGACATATGTTTCTCCAATGCTGGGATTTCTGTTCAATATGTTTAAAATATGCTGATCTAGTTCCAAATCTGTTATTGGCGGATCTGCAACATCTGTTAATCCAAGACGAGCGCGGTGACGCGATAATGTTCTTACGTTCACGCCTAGATATGACGACGATTCTATCCAACTAAAGTGTAACGTATTCCTACATAAATCGATCTGATCCTCCGTTAGTGCGAAACGAGGCCTTCCTACCATACCATCACGCAAAACGGGGCAAACATACGGCTCGTCAATTCCATCTACACTGTTTAAAACATCTTCCATTTCATTAACTAGTGAAGATAATCCAGTATAAATAGTTTGAATCAAAAACAAAACATTGTCGTTTTGGTTAGGATTTAGTTGAAGCCGCATCATGATTGCATCTAGAACTCTGCAGTGGCCTTGAAGCCTACGATGATTTATTTCTATAACATTTGTGTCCATTGCATAACGGTGTCGCAAACCTTGTTCGTAATCATGTTTCAGCTCATGAAAGTACTCTTCAACATCATTGCAAAAACAAAAGTCCATTAAAAACAGCAACAGGACCGTTATCACGATTGATTTCATTTTAAATTTTAGTTGATTAGTCTGCAATTATTTTCAGAGTACTGTTATTACTATTAAAACGTGACTAATAGGTAAGGTTAGGTTAAGTTGGGTTGGGGAACTGCGCTAATGGGAACTGCGCTATTGGGAAACTGTGCTTTTGAAAATGCGCTTTTGAGAACTGCGCTTTTGGGAACTGCGCGTTTGGGAACTGCGCTTTTGGGAAACTGCGCTACTGGCTATAAACCAAAGATTTTACGAGCTTCGGTAAAATCGTAGGCTTACGCGCTCGATTTCATTGTAAATCTCAAACGCTGAATTTGTGAAAACGTAATTTCAAAATATGTCTAATTTTATTTCCGAACCGAGCAAAATACGCTAATTTAGTACCTCATAAACAAACCGAAAACCATCAAAATAGGCCCTTGAACCCTTTTCGAATAATCTACGAGTTTTCTCTTTAACATTTACCCCTAACCTAATCCTATACCACGAGGCG
This sequence comes from Odiellus spinosus, assembly GCA_963920705.1. NCBI lineage: Eukaryota > Metazoa > Arthropoda > Arachnida > Opiliones > Phalangiidae > Odiellus > Odiellus spinosus. The sequence continues at coordinate 11,585,544 of OY987229.1, read as the reverse complement.
TATTTAGCTGTGGATTAATCAGATTTAACCGAGGTTTAAATATCCTTCTCAGTTCAATAAACCTCGGTTAATTGTGATTAAACCTCGGTTAATTGTGATTAAACCTCGGTTAATTGTGATTAAACCTCGGTTAATTGTGATTAAACCTCGGTTAATTGTGATTAAACCTCGGTTAAATCTGATTAAACCTCGGTTAAATCTGATTAAACCTCGGTTAAATCTGATTAAACCTCGGTTAAATCTGATTAAACCTCGGTTAAATCTGATTAAACCTCGGTTAAATCTGATTAAACCTCGGTTAAATCTGATTAAACCTCGGTTAAATCTGATTAAACCTCGGTTAAATCTGATTAAACCGACTAGTTATGCTTTGTCTGAATAATAATTTTCGGTTTAAATTTCTGCGTCTGAGTCAAAAGTACGCGTCATGGAATTATGAAAACTAGCGCAACGGGTCCCCAATTAATTATTCAAACTTGATATAAAATACTTAACTTCGTCGCTAAAAATCCACAGCAATTGAGATCTCGGATTTTCTCAGAAGCGTTCAGAGACAGGCGACCCTAACTTATGTATTCTAAACAATTTCTTAGAAAAATATTACTACCAAATACAACGGAAACGAAGAGAGAACTCCTTTATGGTTGAGACAGGTTCAACAATAAAGGAATGACAAGGGTGGCTTTGCCCACACAAAATGAATTTGGAGACGCCACCTATTTCACGATGTGGAAACTAACGTTCTATATATGATGAAAGCCAATAAATTGTTAAACTAGAAATATACGAAGCCAAAATAGAAATATACGAAGCCAAAATAGAAATATACGAAGCCAAAATAGAAATATATACGAAGCTAAACTAGAAATATATACGAACCTAAACTTGATATATACGAACCTAAACTTGATATATACGAACCTAAACTTGATATATACGAACCTAAACTTGATATATACGAAGCTAAACTTGATATATACGAAGCTAAACTTGATATATACGAAGCTAAACTTGATATATACGAAGCTAAACTTGATATATACGAACCTAAACTTGATATATACGAACCTAAACTTGATATATACGAACCTAAACTTGATATATACGAACCTAAACTTGATATATACGAACCTAAACTTGATATATACGAACCTAAACTTGATATATACGAACCTAAACTTGATATATACGAACCTAAACTTGATATATACGAACCTAAACTTGATATATACGAACCTAAACTTGATATATACGAACCTAAACTTGATATATACGAACCTAAACTTGATATATACGAACCTAAACTTGATATATACGAAGCTAAACTAGAAATATACGAAGCTAAACTAGAAATATACGAAGCTAAACTAGAAATATACGAAGCTAAACTAGAAATATACGAAGCTAAACTAGAAATATACGAAGCTAAACTAGAAATATACGAAGCTAAACTAGAAATATACGAAGCTAAACTAGAAATATACGAAGCTAAACTAGAAATATACGAAGCTAAACTAGAAATATACGAAGCTAAACTAGAAATATACGAAGCTAAACTTGAAATATACGAAGCTAAACTTGAAATATACGAAGCTAAACTTGAAATATACGAAGCTAAACTTGAAATATACGAAGCTAAACTTGAAATATACGAGCTAAACTAGAAATATATTTGTTAAACTAGAAATATATTTGTTAAACTAGAAATATATTTGTTAAACTAGAAATATATTTGTTAAACTAAAAATATATTTGTTAAACTAGAAATATATTTGTTAAACTAGAAATATATGAAGATAAAACCTGAATTATGTCCTGTTTGGCGCCCCATATCCCAGCCCAAATTTTCCCTCCACAGTTTCCCAGCCCAAATTTTCCCTCCACAGTTTTCCCCAAGAGATGAATGGTAAAATATATAATTAAAATTAAAAACTCACTTGAAAAAAATCCCAAGTCCACGCGTGGTTCAGAATTCGATGAAATCTGAAAAATCCAAATATCCAGAGTCCTAGAATAATTGATGAAATAGCAAGGCTTAGTCATTTTATTTCGAGAGTGGTAATTTCTACTATAAATTAACAGCGCGTACAAAGCTAGGCTGCCCCCAAATCTCTATGATTTATTTACTTAAACCTTTGTACGCGTTAATCATTTAATGTAGAGTCGAATATTTACTGAATAAATGATATTAAAAGAAATTATCGGGATATAAAAATCTGGGACAAAAAGTGAACTTTGACCCTAAACGTTCCCCCTCTTTCGGTGGTTTCTAACTTTTTATCGGATCAAAAATGATGAACAGCGTAAACTGACCCCAGTCTATGACCTTTTTTTGTGTGTGTTTTCCCGTTCTTTGACGTAAAAAGAACCGTTTCAGATTTTTAGATATTTTTTTTTTTTTGAAAGGGAAACTTGATTTCCCTAAGGGGTAGATACGAATCAAATGACTCATCATTTATCGCTTAATTGCGCGCAAAAAATAATGTACGTTTAAATTCAATAAGGAAATTGGGCCTATTTTAACATATTTTTTTATATATTTTAGATGATGACGTCATTACGATTTTTTTGAACATATAACTTTCTTAATTATCGCCCGATTTTGACCTACTGGGTCTTATTTTGAAGCTATTTATGTTATCTAATCAAATCCGATTAGTTTGATTTAATTAAAAATGATAATAGCCCATAAAAGATGATTTATATACTACTTTCGCTATTTTTCTAAAGTGTATATCACATAAGAGCTGAATTAGAGATTAAAAATGATACCAAGTTCGTCAAAATCGGACTTGATTTAGAATACTAAATAATTAATTTGTACTACTATTATGACGTCATTATAATATTTTGAAAAGTTGTAACTCTTAATTCTAACTCGATTTTGACCTAGTTGGTATCAACCGGAAGCTTTAAACCAATCTGACATATAATTGCATTATAATTATGGTTAAAAATCAATTAAAATAATTTTTTATCATTGTTGGAATTTAATATCATCAATTCCATCACTCTGGTTTTACAAAAAAAAGATTATTCTTGCCCGTTTTTATTTACATTATTTCTCGACACATTGATTCATTTTCCTCATCTTTCAAACGTACCACACACCACAGCGTTTTTGCATTTGTAATTTTGTCTTAACTGACAGTCCATAATAATAATCTTGTTCAAAACCACTTAATGATTTTTGAAATCAAGAAAACCACGCCTTAATTTTCCGTGATATGACGTCACACCAAAAGTAATCGAAATGGAGACGTTTTACCAGCAATTAATTAACACTTGACCATTTGACCGCGATTTCGTGGCCAAGTATTGAGTGAATTTACCATGATAGAAGTTTTATCAAAGACCTCGTGACCTTATGACGTCACGATCAGTCACCGGAAATTCAATAGAAATCAATAAAAACCACCGATTCGATCAAATTTCTCGCAAGCCAAGTCATCGATCAAGGCCAAGCGAAATCTCTATTAACCATTTGATAGAATTTAACGTTGAAAGGCCGATAGAAATCGCGCAATCTTTGGACAGTAGCTGGAGATATGTCGGGATGAGTTCGACCTTTGCTTTTCCCCAAACAATGTGGGCTTCCGTTACCCTCGGATTTCTTTAAACACGGAAATCCCTTAGTTTCGTTGAAGTAAAAATGTTTGTCGGTTATCACGCGCTTTAGACCCAAAAAGTCTTGAACTAAGGCCATTTCCGCGGCCGGTTCGCGCACCAAACTTTCACCGCTGATGAAGTGAATTTGTTCCATCGGGAAATACGTCAACCACCATTCTAAGTACCTTTGGAATTAAGGTATTTGATCCCCCCCGGTTATCAATTGATAATTATATAACATTTATATCGTGCTTAAAGGGAGGATGGAGAGGACAATTAAGCGAACTTTCATTGAGTCTTCTTAAAAATAAGACCTCAAGTGTCTCCGAATTGTACAAAATATCGGGAAAAGAGTTGATTTTGGTGTAGAATTAAAAAGGAGAACCTCCGACTAATCAAAAGACGTCTCACCTTTAGTTTCATAAAATACTCGCGACATGCGCGATTCAAAGAGTGTATCGCAGCGTGTGTCGCGGGGATTTTGTTAAGCTAAGGGTAGAGGCGCTTTGTTTGATTAGTCGGAGGTTCTCATTTTTTAATTCAATATCAAAATCAGAAGGTTTCCAATTTTTTTGTACAATTAGAGACGCTTCCTGAATGCCTTACTTCGAAAACTTGTCTTTATTTTAAGAAGCAGAATCAATAAGAAGAAAAAAAAAAAAAAAAACACTTATTTCCATCTTCACCATCAATTTAAAGGAGAATGCAACTCGTTAGTGATTTTTCTGTCGATTCGTTATCGTTTATATATAGGTATAATCCACAGTTAAAAATACAAACAAATATTACGCTGGAATAAATTTTTACTTACTAGGAAAGTAGGCTTAACAAGGAGGAGTTTGATATCTTGCCGTTAACGAGCAAAAGTGCGGGCTTCAGTTAAGCCTAATTTCAAACTTTTATTACAGTCGGAATAACGCTCGCGCTTCTCGTGTGATTGGCTCGAGACTGTTCAAAGGCGAGACATCAAACTCTCCGTAGATCCCTGTTAAGCGTATACTTTCCGAGTAAGTTAAAAATCCATTACAACTAGATTGAAATCGTGTGAAAATATTTTTCCTATTGATTTAGGCCTATTTAAATGAAAATCACTCGCCGGGTTGCATTTTCCCCTTAAATCTCGAATACCATGCGAAAATTAAGAACGTCGAAACCCAAGGTGCAAGAAATATTTTTTTAACCATAAAACCAGGTGTGGAAAATGATAAACATTCAGTGCATCAATTTAACGTTAATTCAAAACCATATTTATTCATGCAAATATATAAACAAATAAAATAATTGGGAGATGTAACCAAGAATTCATATTTAAATATAGAAGGAATGTTTGGACAGGCTTTTAATTAATGTCCGTGATAGTTCACGACCCCCTCCTATGAGAAGTGGGAGGAAAGAGGATGGGTCTAATTTTCCTTATACGAAAACAGGGTCGTAACAGGTTTTTTGCCACTCACGTCAGCAATAGAGCTCGGAATCGGATAACCATTATCTTCTGTTATTCATATTTTTTCAGATATTTTAATTTTCGGATAAATTGTTTGTGATTAAACAAATGCAAATTGTAAATTCAGATAAAAGTTAAATGGATAGGGTTTATCCGAAGATAAACGCTCGAAGCTTTATCTATTAACAAGTTACTCGAATTAAAACGTATAACAATGGAAAAGAAAATTCGAATTCTAAGAATTCGCGGAAAATAAATTTTATTATTTTTGGAGAAAATAGATTTTTAAAATTGTTTTTATCCGAACGTATAACTCGGATATTATTCTAGGATAAGTTTGCCATTTTCGGATAAAAAGAGATACTACCTAGCATTATTGTTTCATTTTATCTTTGGATAAGTTAACTGGATTGATAGTCTATTTTTAAACAAACGGATAAGATCTTAATTAAATTCAGTAGATCTATCCAATTAATAAAAGTTATACAAATTCCGAGCTCAAGCCAGAAACTAAAATTTAAGAGAACCAATAAGATATTTATAAAGTTTGAGGGGCTGAACTCGTCCTTTGGCTATCGAAACAAAGTAGAAAGACAATACGTCAAAAATTCCTTTTATATTATGAATTCCTGATGTAACAAACAAAAGGGGTCGGATGTAAATAATAATAGCAACAAAACTAACCTTGCGTAAACACCGATTTTAATGACGCTCCACGTGGTGTCGACCAATCCGGTCGTGTCATTTAAGAAGGCGTATTTTTCGAATGGCGCCATTTCTCGCCTCTTGCTGGCCGTTTGCGTGTAGTCTGATAGGGCCCGGGTCACGGGGTCACGAACTACCACCAAGAGTTTCACCCTAGGCGACATTGCGTGGATACGTTCGGGCACGTCACGCGTGATGAAGTAACTCGGTGTTTTCTCCATCGTGATTTGTCCTGATAAACTAGGAGGCATTTGTTGTCTATAAGGATTAAAAGAAAAAAAAAAATGGTAAATTTAATTATATATTTAATTTAATAAAATTAGGTCAGGGGATTTGCAAAAGTAATTGTTTGAAACAGCTAACAGATTCAAAATTGCACACCTAAAGATTGACGCGTCCAAATGAAACTTCAAAATTAAAATTCACAAAATATAAGTAATTATATTTAATTCATAATGTAAAATGAAAAGCCATTTTTGTTTCCAAAAGTTCATGTTTTTTTAACTAGAAATATTATATCAAATTATTATTAATTTAAATTCATATTAAAATAAACCTAACCCCCTACGGTGTTACTTCGCACTACACACCAAAGTGCTACGATTGAACATTTCTACAGGCGCCTATGAGAAATAAGCGCTAAAAATATCCCCTAAACGTAGACGGTGAACAATAAAGCTAAGAGGAGAGAACACTTTAACAAGGAATAAGGCCATAGGAACTACATTAGACTAAATTATTCGTGGTAGAAAGTACTAAAATACTACGTAATTTTCTACGTACGTCCGTCTGTCCATGGGGAACGCTAAAATGTTCACTCTAAGTTAGATGTAATATGTTAAACTTCATTGTAAACGCCGCTTGAGTTTTCATTTCCAAAACACGCGGGGAGTTCGAGACTTCGCGGTTTTAATCAGATTTAACGGCGGTTTAATCAGATTTAACGGCGGTTTAATCAGATTTAACGGCGGTTTAATCAGATTTAACGGCGGTTTAATCAGATTTAACGGCGGTTTAATCAAATTTAACGGCGGTTTAATCAAATTTAACGGCGGTTTAATCAAATTTAACGGCGGTTTAATCAAATTTAACGGCGGTTTAATCAAATTTAACGGCGGTTTAATCAAATTTAACGGCGGTTTAATCAAATTTAACGGCGGTTTAATCAAATTTAACGGCGGTTTAATCAAATTTAACGGCGGTTTAATCAAATTTAACGGCGGTTTAATCAAATTTAACGGCGGTTTAATCAAATTTAACGGCGGTTTAATCAAATTTAACGGCGGTTTAATCAAATTTAACGGCGGTTTAATCAAATTTAACGGCGGTTTAATCAAATTTAACGGCGGTTTAATCAAATTTAACGGCGGTTTAATCAAATTTAACGGCGGTTTAATCAAATTTAACGGCGGTTTAATCAAATTTAACGGCGGTTTAATCAAATTTAACGGCGGTTTAATCAAATTTAACGGCGGTTTAATCAAATTTAACGGCGGTTTAATCAAATTTAACGGCGGTTTAATCAAATTTAACGGCGGTTTAATCAAATTTAACGGCGGTTTAATCAAATTTAACGGCGGTTTAATCAAATTTAACGGCGGTTTAATCAAATTTAACGGCGGTTTAATCAAATTTAACGGCGGTTTAATCAAATTTAACGGCGGTTTAATCAAATTTAACGGCGGTTTAATCAAATTTAACGGCGGTTTAATCAAATTTAACGGCGGTTTAATCAAATTTAACGGCGGTTTAATCAAATTTAACGGCGGTTTAATCAAATTTAACGGCGGTTTAATCAAATTTAACGGCGGTTTAATCAAATTTAACGGCGGTTTAATCAAATTTAACGGCGGTTTAATCAAATTTAACGGCGGTTTAATCAAATTTAACGGCGGTTTAATCAAATTTAACGGCGGTTTAATCAAATTTAACGGCGGTTTAATCAAATTTAACGGCGGTTTAATCAAATTTAACGGCGGTTTAATCAAATTTAACGGCGGTTTAATCAAATTTAACGGCGGTTTAATCAAATTTAACGGCGGTTTAATCAAATTTAACGGCGGTTTAATCAAATTTAACGGCGGTTTAATCAAATTTAACGGCGGTTTAATCAAATTTAACGGCGGTTTAATCAAATTTAACGGCGGTTTAATCAAATTTAACGGCGGTTTAATCAAATTTAACGGCGGTTTAATCAAATTTAACGGCGGTTTAATCAAATTTAACGGCGGTTTAATCAAATTTAACGGCGGTTTAATCAAATTTAACGGCGGTTTAATCAAATTTAACGGCGGTTTAATCAAATTTAACGGCGGTTTAATCAAATTTAACGGCGGTTTAATCAAATTTAACGGCGGTTTAATCAAATTTAACGGCGGTTTAATCAAATTTAACGGCGGTTTAATCAAATTTAACGGCGGTTTAATCAAATTTAACGGCGGTTTAATCAAATTTAACGGCGGTTTAATCAAATTTAACGGCGGTTTAATCAAATTTAACGGCGGTTTAATCAAATTTAACGGCGGTTTAATCAGATTTAACGGCGGTTTAATCAGATTTAACGGCGGTTTAATCAGATTTAACGGCGGTTTAATCAGATTTAACGGCGGTTTAATCAGATTTAACGGCGGTTTAATCAGATTTAACGGCGGTTTAATCAGATTTAACGGCGGTTTAATCAGATTTAACGGCGGTTTAATCAGATTTAACGGCGGTTTAATCAGATTTAACGGCGGTTTAATCAGATTTAACGGCGGTTTAATCAGATTTAACGGCGGTTTAATCAGATTTAACGGCGGTTTAATCAGATTTAACGGCGGTTTAATCAGATTTAACGGCGGTTTAATCAGATTTAACGGCGGTTTAATCAGATTTAACGGCGGTTTAATCAGATTTAACGGCGGTTTAATCAGATTTAACGGCGGTTTAATCAGATTTAACGGCGGTTTAATCAGATTTAACGGCGGTTTAATCAGATTTAACGGCGGTTTAATCAGATTTAACGGCGGTTTAATCAGATTTAACGGCGGTTTAATCAGATTTAACGGCGGTTTAATCAGATTTAACGGCGGTTTAATCAGATTTAACGGCGGTTTAATCAGATTTAACGGCGGTTTAATCAGATTTAACGGCGGTTTAATCAGATTTAACGGCGGTTTAATCAGATTTAACGGCGGTTTAATCAGATTTAACGGCGGTTTAATCAGATTTAACGGCGGTTTAATCAGATTTAACGGCGGTTTAATCAGATTTAACGGCGGTTTAATCAGATTTAACGGCGGTTTAATCAGATTTAACGGCGGTTTAATCAGATTTAACGGCGGTTTAATCAGATTTAACGGCGGTTTAATCAGATTTAACGGCGGTTTAATCAGATTTAACGGCGGTTTAATCAGATTTAACGGCGGTTTAATCAGATTTAACGGCGGTTTAATCAGATTTAACGGCGGTTTAATCAGATTTAACGGCGGTTTAATCAGATTTAACGGCGGTTTAATCAGATTTAACGGCGGTTTAATCAGATTTAACGGCGGTTTAATCAGATTTAACGGCGGTTTAATCAGATTTAACGGCGGTTTAATCAGATTTAACGGCGGTTTAATCAGATTTAACGGCGGTTTAATCAGATTTAACGGCGGTTTAATCAGATTTAACGGCGGTTTAATCAGATTTAACGGCGGTTTAATCAGATTTAACGGCGGTTTAATCAGATTTAACGGCGGTTTAATCAGATTTAACGGCGGTTTAATCAGATTTAACGGCGGTTTAATCAGATTTAACGGCGGTTTAATCAGATTTAACGGCGGTTTAATCAGATTTAACGGCGGTTTAATCAGATTTAACGGCGGTTTAATCAGATTTAACGGCGGTTTAATCAGATTTAACGGCGGTTTAATCAGATTTAACGGCGGTTTAATCAGATTTAACGGCGGTTTATTGAACTGAAGCACGGTTAAATTTCATTAAACCGGCTAATTTCGTTTCGTCTGAAGAGGGTATAAGAAATTCACAGCTTACATCTGAGAGTCATTAATATTTAGAGTTTCGCAACTATGATGTAATAGAATGGTCCTATCTGGGCCACTATGGCCCACAAAAATAATTATAAAATTAAACGAAATAAAGAAGGTTAGATATCGTAGACAGAAATATTTTTCTCTATATACAATAAGAAGAAAATGACAAAATACTAGCAAAAAGTCGTAATATTGATTTTTTTTCCTCTCTTAAAGGGTAGAAACATCTAGAGAAAAGAAAAATTCACCAACGTCTCGTTATAGCCAAAATAATTTAAGATTGCAATACGTACAAAGGTACCCTACCATTTATTCCTATATGATTTACTTTATAAGAAATAGAAACTATAATAATTTTATACGTGTTGAAAACTGACTCTGTCTAAGCTTTATTTCAAGATTAATTACCATTACGGCCAAAACTGACGCGGAATAATACATATTGTTAAATCTCATAGGGTATAAAATAGTTTCAAATGAAAGATAACGTCAAAATGAGAAAATTTCTTAAAAAAGCTTTCACTTTTATTGTCACGAAAAGTAAAAAAAAAATCAGGAAAAACGTCTTTAAGGCGTTTGTCCCCATTTGAACCGAAAAATGTTTAAGGAAAAAAAAAAAAAAAAAAAAAAAAAAAATCCAAGATGGTCAAGAGTATAGAGATGTTATTATTGAAGGGAGAGTGAAAATTATAATGATATTAAAATATTCAAGTTCTGTATTCAGAAAAAAATTAAAATAGTAGCAATTATAATAATTAAAATAATATAATATATTTTAGCTGTGTTCATACCAGGCCTTGGAATCGATTTAAACCGTTTCAAATCGATTCGCTAGAGTCGTGTGAATGGTAAACCGTCTTTTCTCGAATCGATTTAATTCGATTTCTTGAAACCGCTTAAGCTAGAATGTAGTAATTTAGTCGCTGTTCCTTTCAATTTAGATTAAAATATAATTATTATATTTCATTCTCGAATTTCGAGAAACGTCATATTTTTATCTTCGCATAATCCATTTAAATAAACGCGAAATTTTGTTTATTAATTAACCTTAAAATTTTACCTCTGTCTAATTTGTATCCATTTGATAAGCGTCTGTTTCTATAATTTGTGGTTTTATATTAACAAACAATTTATCCGAAATTAAAATATCTGAAAAAAGCCTAGTTATCCGAGTTCTAGGTCCAGTGGAATTCGCTCTAAATGTGAACGCGACTTCAGATAAACTACGTCACTGTGATACAGACTACAGAAACCAAACAATATAAACTACAAAATAATGAGAAATGTATAAACACGAAATAATAATAATAATAATAATAGAAAACAATGGTTCAACTTACAATCTAAACGGTAAGCGTTTTATTTTGACACTTAAAATGACGGCTATTAATTTCGAGCTCGTATAACGTTATAGCTAGGACCGGGAAGGCGTTAAATAGCGGTCCATTTGCCCAAAATGACAAATGTTTTTCGGGTCCCTGGAGAGAAAATCCATTCTACCGTATACACTCCACACCCACCCAGAGTTATAGGTGTGTATATAGATCTTGGATTTATAGCGGAGGACGGAAAGAGAGCTATAAGGTCTATAAACAAGTGGCAGAAAAACGAGAGATCAGACGATTCGATTCGCAGTTTGCTATTGGATGAAAAACGATATACTATACGATATATTAACACACCAAAGGGACATTTAAGCCTCGGCCCCGCTAAGCCTTTTTTTTTTATTTTTTTCATATGGCTATAAACATGATCACAAAAGATCTGCGGCTAATCAGAGAGAATTTTCATAATATTTACCCAAACTTAAAGTAGACACGCAACCAATCGATTAGGGCCTTGACAAATATCAGGCATGACATCGGTTTTACTTATTCAATATGCTACCATAGAATAACGAAAGGATTTTGCAAATCTTCTAATTTAGATAAAAATTGCCCAAAGTGGAAAATTCCTTCAGAGTTCGAGACAACAGATTAAATAAAATAACCTGAATTCAACCAAAGTGGATCAACATGCCCGAGAACAACTGAACAAGGCCCGAATCGAGTCAGGGTGCGTGTCTAGTTTAAAGCCGCGCAAGTTTCAGGACTATTTGATATTCTCTTATGAAGTTAGGCTTAGCGAACTCAAATTGTATATTTTTAATTTTCAAACTGTAAATTAACAAGAAACATTTGATTAGTTTTCAGATGAATTTTACGCCAAATTAAAATTAACTTGTTATGAGTGTCTAGTATCCCTATAAACCGAGAGAACTATATTTTCTTGTCATAAGTTGTTAAGCCTTGGTAGAAAAATTTCAACTGTTAATTGTATTTGAGAAATCCAAATCTCGCGCTTTTTTAATACAGATAATTTCCCGCCAAAAATCGAGGCCTAGTTTCAATAGTGAAACGGGGTTCGAATCAACGGGGAAGCTCAAGGTCTTGATGAATAGTGCACAGGCAGTAGAGACTAGCGCGAGGTAACGAAGGGGGAGATAGGTACTTTCGCGCGACGATGGCTTGTTTACAGCTCTCGGACGTGATTGGTGAACTCACTGAACTGTTTTCCCGCCAAAAAGCGACCCCCGGAGAACCGTTTTTCCTTTTCGTTAGTATTATATAGATGGGATAAACCTCTAGAGTCAATGGCAAGCGGGGAGTGAAAGTTACAAAAATAGGAGGAGGAAAAAAAGAGTTATGTTCAGTTTGAAATGGTTACTAAGCGACCACGACATGGTCGTAATTTTTGATTAACCTATGTTGGCTAGCTGCAAGCCAGAGTAGAATAAAAAGGCCGGCGGATAAAATATAAAATAAAGTAAATTAGGGTAGACAGGATTCTAAAGAATTATAATTATAAATGTCAAAAACTAATTTATGTAACTTGGGAAATTAATTAGATATTATCTACTCACAAAAAAGTCATAGGTTTTATGCTTAAAAGCGAGCTTAAAGGAAGAATGTAACCCAAAAATAGGCTCAGTTGGATTCATGGAGATCCTGAATTTCTTCGCATTGTTGAGTGAGCGACCAACAAGCAAAGATCAATCCAATAACATTCAATAATTGCGAAGATATTCAGAATATCCATGAATCCAGCTAAGCCGATTTTTCAGATAAGTTTTAAATTTATTTCTAGTTTAATATTTGTTTTGTAAAACTTTTTATTGGTGGAGTAAGCCTGTTTAAACAATAAGGAGTAAAAAAAAATCACTTGCTATTAGGTGAGTGAAGAGAGTAATCGATTTTAATATTGATTCTAACAAGTCAGAGGTTATCCTTGTAATTGAATGCTAAAATCAAGATTCAAGCAAATGTGTCTTAATTTTAGAAATAAAAATCAATAAAAAATACTTCCACTAATGCTCTTGACCCTCCCTTTAAATGACACGAGACTGAGAAATTTAATTTGTCGGTTCCAGCTCTAGCTATCTTTCTATATTCTGTACTATAACTCTTTTGGACCGTAGACTTATCTCTTAGCTTTATTTCGGGGGGTGGGAGCATCACTAATGAATTTCAAATGGGGCAGGGGGATTCGACCCCATTCCTAACCAATCTCACTCACCCTAGACCCCAAAAATCAGATCTATAAAAGTTTTATATAAAAATCATAATATTACTTTGCAGCGCTTATAAGGTTAGGTTTTCATTTATTTCTATGACAAATAAAACTGTAGAGATCATTGGGGGGAGTATACCTTTATACACGCTGTACTGATGAAGTGAAAATGCCTATATTCTAACTTTAATTTGAAGTTCCCATCAATGGAGAGAAATGACATTCGACCAAACCTAGCTGCAAAAAAGTGCGGGCTAAATTGTGTTATCAAACCAAACCCGACATCCGTGTCTGCCGTGAGTTAGAAAGTAGTGTGTTTTACGAGCTTAGAGCTCTTGATGAAAAACGAGTTGATTATTCTGGTAATAATTGAAAATGTTTTTAAAGTCTACAGACATGCAACCTTGGCAGGAATTTAAACACAAGAAATTGAATAAATTCTTAGGCTTTTTTTACATACGCGTGACGTCAGTTTTACTTTTCATTTCAATGTGCTCCCCTAGAATAACGGCAGAAATCGGCTTACCCAATGAGGTAAAAACTAATTTAGTCCAAATAGGAAAATTCCAACAAAACTCGACCAGAGACAGAGTGAAATAACATGAGTTCTCACAATCGGTCTTAACACTAGCACCTTAGGCTACTTTCTATTACTCGGCAGACACGTGATTTTGTTAGTCACAATTTCAAGTCGTTTGATTCTAGACTAAGTTTAGAAATAAGCTTTAATTTTTGTTATCGCTCTTTCAATTGAGGTTAATCTTCCTATGGGGGTTGGATAAATTTTTCCATATATACCTGAGTAAAAATTATTACGCTAATGCCAAAATATTATTCGTCGAATGATATTTTTGGGATCCAATGAGAAATAAATACTTGAAATTAAACTTTTTCACAGAGAAAAAACGATGGTATTGAACGAAAAACATTTATGAGACTTTCGGAGCCCCTATTCTAAAGCCATATTCAAATTTCTAAATTACGTGAATTAGAGGTCGGGGTTTAGATAAGATAATTTCTCGTTGTTTTATCTTTATTCATATTTTGAGATTATTCACGGAAAGTCTGTGATAAATGCAATGTAATCGCGAATAATTAACCGATTAATTTTTATGATTAACTGATTAACCAAATACTTGTGGATAATCTTGTTCAAACCCCGACCTCTAACGTGAATGAAATAAATAGTTATATTTAAAATAAATTCAATCTCTAGCGCGAACGTCGTTATATTGATTCTATAAAGTTTCACTTTGGAATGGTAATGAATAGAAGTTAAAGGGTTTTTCTCTTGGTTACGTCTTTGGTAACGCTGCCAAGTAACTACTACGTTATTCATTTGATATAGATTGAGACTAAGGGCAACCTAATAGGCGGGCGATTCCCCCGCTTATTAAGAGTAAGAGAGCCGAGACCAGACAATTTTATTGCACACGAGAGAATGGCGGGAAAGATATATAATATTCAAAGCTATTCTCTCCTCGTCCTTCGTTCTATAGCTAGTATTATTATACCACATTTCCCACAATCGTTTAACGCGGCGGTCTAGAGTTGGCGGAGGTCTAAAAACTCGTTCACTTGGAATGTTTCCTATCTCCGTAAGGGGGTTTTAAAAGCTACCTGCAGAAATGAAGTCGTTGTTTCCAGGGGGGCAAAGTTTAAGCGCCGATTGAACAAGTCTCGCTAAAAATCTTTCATGTCTATTTGGGCCCAAGTGATCGACTTCGAAATGATCGACGGAATAGAATTGAGTTTAAATAAACTAACCTATCCTTTTGCGGATAATTTGAAAGTTTATCAGTCGATCAATTAAAAATACCCCCAGTCGATCAATCGGGAATAACATCTTGCCGATCATTTGAAAGTCGATCAATTGGACAAAAACCCCTTGTCAATCATTTGAAGGTCGATAAAATGCACAAAACCCCTTGTCAATCATTTGACAGTTGATCAATCGGGAATAACCCCTCGTCGGTAATTTGAAAGTCGATCAATTAGAAAAAACCCCTTGCCAATCAATTAATAAAAAACCTTGCCGATCATGTGCTACCCTGGTAATTTACCGATTTAGAACAATAATCACGAGGCGCGCGAGAACCAACTGTAGGATTTAAATTTGGCACGTGACCATAGTGATGAAGCTTAATGTCCGGGATCATTGGTTGAAATCCATTAATTACGAAGATGCCATTAATAATAATTCTTTTGGTAATTATTATTTAGAATTATATTTTAACTAAAAGGAATATTCCTCGAATGCTACACAAATATAACTTATTTTTTATGAGAGAATTGATGATAGCGTCACTTTATGAAATACAGTTATATTAAAATAATATATCCTAGTTGAATTATTAGTGGGCGCTAACCATTTTTATCCTTCTTATAAAAGGAAAAATTACATTAGAAGCTCACGCGTGCAGTACGGGCTTCTTTTAAGTTTTACGTTGAAACGCCGTTATTAAAAATGAATGTTTCCGAGGCGCGGTAAAGTCTTTCATGATATTCTTTTACATATTTGGTTCGAGAGCGCAGTTCTAAGGCTTTCCGAGTCATTTATAATTCAAACTAACGACGCCCTGTATGCGAAGGAGCCACGAAAGCCGACGCCGGCGACTTCATCAAGAATCCTTTTCATTTAGCTTTCCTTTGACCGAGTCTAGTTTCCTTGGTATATATTAAAGGACCACGCACAACTTAACATAAATCGGAGATTTTGAGATTATCAGTAGTTTTAAATCGGTTTTTATCTTGATAATTTACGGTTTTCTCTGATAAAAGTTATCATAATTTCTAATTTGAAACTTTTTGGATTAAAATTGATAAAATTGCTATTAATAGGGGTCAAAGTTTAACGATTTAAATCGTCTAAAAGTCTAATTCTCAATAATTATTCATGTCTGGCATCGTTTAAGGGATAATGCAACCTAATAAGTGTTTTTTATCGACTCTTTATCGTTTAAATAGGCCTAATCCACCATTTTACAAACAAATATTAAACTAGAAATAAATTTCAAACTTGGCCGGAAAATAGGCTTAGCTGGATTTATTGAGATCCTGAATTTCTTCGCATTGTAGGGTCATCAACCAATGAGCAATTAAGGCGAAATCTCCGTGAAACGTACAGTAACATTCGATTGGTCGCTGACCTTTCAATGCGAAAAAATTCAGGATCTTCATGAATCCAGCTAAGCCTATTTTCCGGGTAAGTTTTGAATATTTCTTTGTAAATTTTTAAATTGTTTATTAGGCTTATTTAAACGATAAGGAATCAATAAAAAAAACACTCGTTTGATTGCATTCTCAGCTTTAAATGCAAAATAAATCGGTGATTCCAAAATTCAGTATAAATATAGGTCGGTTCAGATCAAAAAACTCAATAGCTTCTATGAAGGGATAAAATTAACATAAACGGCCGTGTTAAAGCAACTTACGGGTCTGGAGAAGTGAAAGTCTCTTCCTGATGCACGTGAAAGATGCCTTGTCAAAGATAGGAGCCAATGGGACCCACATACACTTATAAATCCCTCACTCCTGCCTTTGGTAAGGTAAATTAATTGTGTAGCAGAAAATCAAGCATTTAGGAGATACTTTAGAGCCGCCAGTTGCTTTAAGCTATTTTCGTCAAACTCGAGCGCGAGTTGCAAAAATGAATTCGATTTGCACGCACTCAATGTTAATTTTATTGTTACATAGAAGCTATCGAGTTTTTTGATCTGAGCCACGTTACGTCCGTGAAGATGAATACTGCATTTAAAATTACAAAATTCAAATTCAAATCTTTTTTGAATACCGTAAATTACCGGTTTCCAAAACTAGGTCTGTACTTAAAAAAAAATTTCCATCCGTCTCCCTTTAATAAGAGTAATCCTTACATTGCCTAGCTTGAGACTGGCTATAATTGAAACTTCGTGAAACCATAATATTTTAGCGTAATATATGGCACAACAGTACAGAGTCCTATATTGCCTACACGCCGGAATTCTACTATATTTATGATGGCTATAATATATTCTTATATATTTCATCGTGTTTGTTATAAACGTGTCACGAACAACCGGGTCCTATTCATTTACTTTCGTTATTTGTCTCGACTATATGAATAAATATATGTACTCATTCAAGTACGTAAGAACCTAGAAATAAAGCATTACTCTCTGGTACCACGCTTACATCATAGAGAATAAACAGCAAAAGGATTTAATGTATAGAAGGTTCGGGTTCTCTAAGGAATTATTGTAGTGCTTGCCAATATTGGCTCTCTCCATTTCCGGTATTTTGCATTTGTGTGTCTTTCAGCCAATGAGCGCTCGTTAGGAATGTATAGGTTGCTATTTTTAAACTTATAGTGGTTGATCTTACATTTTACATCAAAAAGGGACCAACTCCAACCAGAGCCAACGGTTTGGAAAATCGTATTTCAAGTTATTTCATGGGGATTTTTATTATTTAGTTTAAGGGAGAATGTAACCTAATATCCGCCTAATCCGCCAGTAATAAAATTAACAACAAATAGTAAACGAATCTAAAACGTACCTGTAATAATAGGCTTAGCTGGATTAAAGGAGATGCTGAATTTATTCGCATTGATGAGTCAGCGACCAATGAGCAAAGGCTCGTCGTTAGGGCGAGATCTCCATGAGACTTACAATAACATTCGATTGGTCGCTGACCCATCAATAGGAAGAAATTGAGGATCTATAAGTTTTAAATTTATTTCTAGCTTAATATTTCTTTGTAATATGTTGGATTAGGCCTATTTTAACGATAAAGAATCGATAAAAAATATCACTTGTTGTTAGATTGCATTCTCCCTTTAACAAATAGAATTTTTAGCGAGTTTTTTAATATTTTTTATCTTCCATTTTCCCATTTTTTTTTAATAAGATATATTCTAGACCATTTGAGTCGGGGGGGGGGGGGGATCTTTTAGCCACGGAGTTATGCCTTACAGTTAATGTAAAGGAGAGAGCTTTAAGGTTTCCGTGTTGGTTGAAACGGGGGAAATGTTCAATTATGATTTTGCTTGATGATGGAACTAAACCCCCCCCCCTCTCTCTCTCTTTTAAATCCTCCGTCGTATCCCCCATTTCTCGTCGACCCTAGTTATAACGTGCCTCGAATCATTTGCGTAGAAATGGACGGAACACAGAATCTGGGTTAATTGGGGTTTCCACTTTTACGATTTAATTTTTACATTTCTATTTATTAGGGAGCTAAAACCCTATACGAACTCCATGACTGACTGCCATTATATAAAACCCATTAGTTAATGGGTATACTAGTTAGGCTTAACGGTGTATTTATATTCGAAATTGCATAAAATCTAACGCTTGAAGATCTTGGTTTCCCAATAATTACATATTTAGTCAAATCACGAATTAATTTAATTACGGGCAGAATTACTACATTATTACTGTCTAATGTTTTTTACAGGGAAAGGGAAAAAGAAGGGTAATTTATAAAATAAATTCCTGGTACTAATTTGTAATTTTAATCTATAGAAAAAAAATCAATATCGCCTAAATGGGAGCTTTTCCGTCTACACAGAAGTACTGTAACTTCAACACTTCTACAGGGGCCCATAGAGTTAACCTTAAATTTGATAGCGCCTGAATTTCGGCTTTGTTTTACACGTTAATATAAACCTAAGGCCTACTTTAAATTTTCTTAATTTTGCCTCCGAACTTAAGGTCGCTGACCTAGATGATATTATAAAAGAGGAGGAGCTTACTTATGGCATGTTGCCGTCGACGTCATCAGCTACATAATAGCTCGGAAAGCTCTAACGCTCGTGAGCAACGAGCATTTCTTAAGCTTATTTTTTCTATATCCAGGTGCGCGTGCACGGTCGCTCTTTTGTTATAGGTTCAAAGAAGCTTCCCCTATCATAGTAGTGGTGACCACTTTCACTGATTTTCTTATCTTTTTACGCGTTTGTAGTCAGCGAACACCTGTAGCAGTACAGCTGTTGGGTCAATAAACCTTAAAACTTAACAAAAGAGCGAACGTGCACGCGCTCCAGGGGTGGTCAATCGGCCACGAGAAGTGGGGCTGAAATTTTCTCTGCTCACGTGATGTCGTGACGTAGTTAGCTACATTTGAACAAGACGTCGCAACCACAACTTCTTTTATAATATCATCTATTCGAAGAAATTCTCCATGAATTTATTCCAAGCATATTTTCCGAGTAATAAATTTCTAGGGTATAATTTGTTCGTAATTTTTTACTGGTGCATTAAGCCTATTTCAAACTGAAATACCAATATCCAAATCTATAACCATTTTTTGCACAGTTCAGAGACATTTCCCGTATGTTCAAATAACGCGAACGAGTAAAACCTATAGAAAATTCTCCTATTCACCCTCCCACTAAAAATAAATCGAAAAATAAGATTGGAACTCGAGATGCAAAATTACTGTAGATAAAAACTAATTTGTAGGCTATTTTACTAGTAAGATTGTATTCGATTATAAACTGTTGCTTGTAAAAAAAAGTAATAGATTTTACTAACTTGTACCAGTCGAGTTTCCGGTTGTAGAACTTGTCGAAAAAATGCGTTTCGGGTCCAGCCGCTCTGATATCGGGATGGAGACGGAGGAATTCTAGAAGCGCCCTCGTACCACATTTCTTGACGCCGATGATGAGGGCTTGCGGTAATCGCTTGATCGGATTGGACACAACGCTTTTCACCGGCGAATCGAACCCCGTTTCGTCCATCACGTGACGAAATGTAGGCCGTTTACGGACGGATTTACGATGCCGATCGCTTAAAGACCACGTCATCAATCTTCCGTCTTCGGAGCTAGTTTCCATTCGTCTGTCACCGAAATAAATTAATAATACATTTAATTTACAGTATTTTTAAAGAGATAGTAACGTGAATTTTCCTAATATTTTCAGGTTTTTAACAGGATATATTTTCCCTGATATTCTCACGTTCAGAAAAGGTTCAGATAAACCCCAAAAAAAGGTATGGATAATAGTTAACGTAAAAAGCTTATCTATTACCAAGTTACTCGATTAAAACGCATAACAATGGATTAGAAAGTTTCGTGTAAAACAAAAGAAACATAAGTTGCCATTTTCGAATATAAAAAAGGTATGAATATTATTTTAAATTTTATCTTTGGATAAGGTAACTGCAATGATAAACAGTCTATTTTTAACAGAACGGGTAATATCTGAATGTAATTCAGTAGATATATTTTATTAATAAAGGTTATTCCAGCTCCGAGCATAATTGTAAGCTTTTCATTCTATTTTATTTTAATTAACCAAGTTAGTTGATGATTAAAATGTACTATTCCTGATCCGGAACTTCATTTGTAAAGAAAATATATTTAAACGAGAGAATCACCCCCAAAAAACCTAAGCTTAATTCATATCTCAATTAGAAAGAGCGATTTTATTTGGTGTAAAATTTCAACGGAAATGGTTTAGATTCAACGCTCAAAACAAAAGGAAATTCTCTTTGGAGTGTTAAGGTGTCAATTTAAAGTTATTATTGCAACAAGAAACTGACTGATGTCACACTAAAGCTCATTCTTTAAACGATAACAACAAACAAATTAACCGAACAATAAAGTACGATAAAGTACGATAAAAAAAACTCAAAAACAAGATATCGACTTTAAAAAAAAAATGGGTCTAACCTTTCTTTGATACCACGATGTAACCAGGCTCGAACGCTATAATCGTCTCTGGCGTTTAATTTACCGGAAGAAGAACGATTGGCCGAATGATGCTGATATCCGTAATGGTAACGGCGTTGTTTGTCCGAAACAGATTGTCTCATATTGTTGATGACATTTGTACTCGACTCGGAGTCCATTGACCAAACTCTAACGTCTTGATCTTCGCCCCCGAATTGGTGCTGGGCCGGATTAGAAGCGCTCCATTGAACTCCCGAGTTGACCCTCGTTATGTCCAAGACGGTGGACGAAGCCAGGAAGAGAAAGAAAGCCCCGACTAAAGGAAATAATCTTCGACGGGTACGAAATAGTTTGCTCATTTTGACCACCATAGCTGCGGGATGGATGGTAAGATTTACTTCGACCTTATCGTCATTTCCGGTTTAATCTCGCTCGTGCGGTGGCCCGGTCCCTTCGGGACTAATGTCAATGGGACATTGACGTTGCGAAGTATAAGGACCATTGTTTTATACGTAGCAGGTAGTATAAGGCTCGATTGTACTATCTGTAAAATGAAAAATAAATAAAAATTAAATATAATTTTTAAAATTTAAATAAAGGTGTTTTTAAATCGCTTCTACTACTAAATGACAGATTGGCGTAAAAATAGAAAAACCACAAAGAAATTCCTCGGAATTAGTGAAAAGCAATATCGGAAAATACTCAACCAATCTAAAGTGGATCTACCCTTTTACTTTATAAAACTCTTGCTGTGTTACAAGAATTTAGATATTAAAACAATACTAGTACAAAAAAATCCTCGTATTGTTTTAAGCACAATAGTGTTTAACTTGTAATGAGAAATTATTATATCCAATTACGTAACAAAACCAATGGCTTTAAATTCCACGATAATAGAACCGAAATAATTGGTTTGTTTTTCCTCCCATAACTGTTTTAAATTTTTTTTTAAATTAATTTCAATATATTTTATATTTTAATTAATTTCATTATTTTTTATATTTTAATTAATTTCAATATATTTTATTAATTTCATTAAATTTCATTTTTTATTTTTTATTAAGTTGAATTTTTTTTAAGTTCATAATTTTTTCTTTTTAATTTCAATTTTTTATTTTTAATTAATTTCAATAATTTTATTTTATTATTAATTAATTTCAGTAATTTTATTTTATTATTAATTAATTTCAATAATTTTACTTTATTTTTAGTTAATTTCAATAATTTTATTTAATTTCTAATTATTTTCATATTTTTTATTTTATTTTTAATTAATTTCATATTTTTTATTTATTTTTACTTAATTTCATATTTTTTATTTATTTTTACTTAATTTCATATTTTTAATTTATTTTTAATTCAGTTTAAAAATATAATTTTTTTTTTCAATTGTATTGTCCTGGCCACCACAATGCCCCAATGGTTACCCGCACCTTCGTTACGAAATATTATAATTATTATTACAAGTACACACTCCAAAAAATCGTAATCCAATGAATATCACCGGAATATACCATGCTTTCAACTTACAGATATATCAAAAACGACTTACCGAGCCAAACCTAGCGTAGTATTATCTTACAAACAAACAAACGCACTTCGATACCGCGGAACAATCCTTCCATAATTTAAATCAATTCAAATAAATTCAAACTAAAATATACATATAATTTAAAACTAGGCTTAACATAACACTAAGCCTAAATAATTTTTCATAACACTTTGTTTATCGTTTCCGATTGAAACTTTGATTTAAAACCGTAATTTAAAAGAAATCGTTAGACTTGAACTGTTCGGGACTCGACATTGTATCTCGCGCCTAAACTCCAGCTAGACCGCGTTAGAAAAGGCGTCCTTAGACCTTCAACACCGTTTCTGATCTGGCAGATCTTCCTAGATCCAACAGTGATGCGGAAGAAACTCGGTAGAGAACTATCGGAGTTCCTCGCGCGAGGGAAAACTCCAGCCCGAACACATAGCTATATAACACGGGGGTAGGGCTTTGGCTTAGAGAGGGGTGAAATTTAGGGGGTCAGGGGAGGGGTTAGAAAGAGAATCAACGGAGTTTTGAGGGGGATTCTGCCCCAAATAGAGAAAAAGAGTATAAAATCAGGTACAGTACGAGTTGACAACGATTACGGCTTTTCCTTATACGAGTTTTAACATGGTGTAATCGTTCGCCATAGTATTCGTAGTATTGTTAACTGCAGTTTGAATCGGGATATACAGGAGTCGCGAGATGCTACTGGAAAGGGGCTGATTTTTCTCCTATATCTAATGTTAAACTACCCTATCGATCTTAAGAGGGGAAAGGGGGACTTCGAGGAAGGGTCTGGTACGATTTCCAACATGTGCGAGGTTCTCTTCCATATAGTATTGTTTTATTTCGTGACACGGAGGTTTGAACTTTATACGAATTGATGATAGATAATAACTTAAATAGTGCCCTTTAAAAAATTCAAGCACGAATCTGCATTATATTACATTTGATTTTCATTAAATGGGATAAAGAAGATCTACAGTTTAACGTGTAATTTTAGATTTCTTGTTTTTAAAATAAGTCTAAATAGGGCACTTATAAGCGATGTCTAATGGCAAACAGTGTCCAAAACATTGAGTTACTAATTAGAAATCCGCTTCCTCAACAAGGAAAATCTAATTTGGTCATAAATGGTGAAAATTGGTAAATTTCAACAGAATTCAACCCAAGTGGACAAAAAGGAATTTAAAATTTTGATCTACTTCAGAATTCATCTTTTTTTCATTTGGTGTATTTTGGCCGAATTTTGTTGGAGTTTTCCAATTTGGAATATTTTTAACCAAATTAGAGGAATTTTTATCTTTGGATAATACCCTCTCAGACGAGTCGTAATTAGTCGGTTTAATCAGATTTAAACTTCGGTTAAAATCAGATTCAACCTCGGTTAATTACGCCTAGTCTGAAGAGGGTGTAAGTCGATTTATTTCGATATTCTAGGAGAGCATATTGAAATGAAAAGTAAAACCAACGTCACAATATAGGTAAAAACAGTCTCACGGATTTCTACAGATTAAATTTGCGAGCTTGGCCCCAGTTAAATTTGACAACCAACGGGAAATCAAGTAATACCCTCTTCAGACGATGCTTAATTAAAATAGGTTTATTGAACTGAGAAAGTTATGTAAACCTCGGTTAAATCTGATTAAACAGACTAATTACGCCTCGCCTGAAGAGGGTATAAGGTAGCGTGTCTTTTTTAACGAACTACTTGTTGGCTGACTTATCTAGGATACAGATCCGTATATACTGTATGAAAGCCAATAATGAGGGAAAGTTGGCATCTAAATTATTTGGGATTGGATACACATCTAGTGATTCCCTCGTTTCATTATCGCTTTCGGCTATAACATGTTAGGAAAGTTGACTGAATACTAAAAACATTTATTTCCATTTCCAAGAAGGAAGGAAAAAAAAAAAAAAAAAAAAAAAAAAAAAAGGAAAAATTGCGAGGAACCCCAAAATTGGCACGAGCATAAAGAAGCGATAATCACGCCCCCACCAATAAAACCAGGAGAGGGGGGTTTAGAATTCACGGGCTATAAAATCCTAAAACGCGCGTGATTCTTTTTGGCATCTAATAGCGCGAACGGGGAAGAAAACTTAAAGGGAAAGTCTAAAAATGAGACCATACGTTTACGATTAATCATCTATTATAATTAAAATGGAAAATTCAACCTAACAACAAGTGAATTTTTATTGTTTCCTTATCGTTTAAATAGGCCTAAACCACGAGTAAAAAAATTACAAATATTAAACTAGAAATTAAATTAAAACTTACCAGGAAAATAGGCTTAGCTGGATTCAGGGAGATTTTGAATTTCTTCGCATTGAAAATCTCCATGATACGTTCAAGAACATTCGATTGGTCGCCGACCCATATCAAGGCGAAGAAATTCAGGATCTCCATGTATCCAGCTAAGCCTATTTCCGGATAAGTTTTAAATTCATTTCTAGTTTAATATTTGTGTGTACTTTTATTTTCTGGTGGATTAAGTCTATTTAAACGATAAGGAATAGATATAAAAATCACTAGTTAGGCTACTTTTCCCTTTAAAACGCACTAAAACTATTTATTTCTATTTTTATTTATTTTTTCTCCTCCATCTTTTTGATTTAGTTGCTTGTCCACCTTTAATTTATTTAAATTTCACAAACTTGGCCAGTTTTTAATCTCACTGAGCAACTCAAACTGTATCAACTGGTTAGATGTAAAAATAAAATAAAAAAAAAAAAACTCTTTTGGTATAATTTTCACATTTTTGACCGATTTCGATCGAAGTCCGAATCATTCTTCACCGAATTTACGGAAGGAATCACTATTAGATCAGCTATCAGGCTTAACCTTTAATATAAAGGGGGGCGCTAAAAAACGAAACGACGTCTAGTTAAAGGGAATAAAAAGACGAAAAAGTCTTTCTAATCGATATAGGGCGCTCGCCAAAAGAAAGGAGAAAAAGGCGGGAAAGTTGGAACGAGCTCGTCAATTTATGTCGCGCACGTAAACAGTTTAAAAGGCAAACTGGCTAAGCGCTTCTAAGCAGATTTTACAAAGCGATTTAACGCTACGCATTCCAAATTTCGCTGAAACTGCTACATGGATTCGAGAGAAAGGCCAATCTTATTAAGTCGAGCTTTCATTACGTAGATCTTATAATCGATTGTCAGATAACAGTCGAGATATCTGAACTGTCGAATGATGACAAAAAACGCACATATCTGAAAGTTATCTGAAAATAACGTACACTGAATAGAATTTTTTCAAAATTAGCAAAGCCTATGAAGAAATGTAACCTGTCTTTTTTTTGCATATATCTGAGTATTTCTACCCGTTTAACTCTAGGAGATTGATACAATATTTCTTTTTTAACTAGAATTAGGCTTTATTATTAACTGTAAAAATCGATCACGGCCTCTTATATTAACTTTATACGTTTCCTATCAATTGATATCATTGTAATTTCGTTGCCGAATAGATTTAAATCTGGGAGGACCAAAAAATAACATTTTGTTGCAACAGAAGATAGAAAAATCAATGAAGATTCATTGGAAAAATCTGGAAATATCAGTGAGAATTCGATAGAAAAATTTATCAGGGAAGATTCATGGAAATATCTGGGAGTATATTCATTGGAAAACCATAGAAATATCCGGGAAGATTCATGGGGTAAAGATGGTAATATCTGGGAGTATATTCATTGGAAGACCCTAGAAATATCCGGGAAGATTAAAGGGAAAAGCATGGAAATATCCGGGAAGATTTAAGGGAAAAGCATGGAAATATCCGGGAAGATTTAAGGGAAAAGCATGGAAATATCCGGGAAGATTTAAGGGAAAAGCATGGAAATATCCGGGAAGATTTAAGGGAAAAGCATGGAAATATCCGGGAAGATTTAAGGGAAAAGCATGGAAATATCCGGGAAGATTTAAGGGAAAAGCATGGAAATATCCGGGAAGATTTAAGGGAAAAGCATGGAAATATGTGGGAAAAGCATATATATATCCGGGAAGATTCAAGGGAAAATCATGGAAATATCAGAGAATATTCAAGGGAAAAGCATGGAAATATCCGGGAGTATTCATTGGAAAATCATGGAAATATCTAGGAAGATTCAAGGGAAAAGCATGGAAATATCAGGGAAGATCAAGGGAAAAGCATGGAAATATCTCTAAAGATTCAAGGAAAAATGAGAGAAATATTTGGAAATATTCAAGGGAAAAGCATGGAAATATCTGAAAAAATTCAATGGAAAAGAATGGAAATATCCGGAAAGATTAAGGAAAAACATGGAAATATCAGAGAAGATATACAAGGGAAAGAGATGGATTGGTTTTCCAAATTTTTTGCGCGAACGGTGAATATGAAAACTCGACTTTAGACTCAGAAGCAAGACCTAAGAGAGAGCGAGATGGAAATGGTTGAAAATTGTTTTAAGGGGTTAGTTTCCCTCAGTGCGCTGTTTAGCCGCTCGGCTTAGAAACTGTTATTCTAAGGGATTTTAAATAATAGAATATATAGTATATAATAAGGATGAGTCGAATCAGCCAATAGCCATCGAAATTCGGTTAGCAAGGTCCCTCGCGATTTTAATCGTTCAAAGTGGACGTACTACGTAATTTGAATTTAATTTATGACTTAATTTAAGGGTCGGAAATACTAAATATATCCTAAAGGGAGAATGCAACCCGACAACGACTGATTCTCAATCGATTCTTGATCCGATAAGTTTAGATTTGCTAAGCCTACTTTCCATCTAAGTTATAAATTGGTTTCTAGTTAAATAGTGGATTATTCTTATATAAACGAAAAGGAATATACGTCACTCATTGTCTGACACTTCATACTCCCTTGAAGGATTAAGACAACGCCAGAGTGAATAATTAAATTTTACGTCCGAGTAATTACATTAGTGTTTAACTAGGAATACCACGTTTAGTGCAGATTTGTTTACTATATGGATGTATGCGCCTAATTCACGATGATTAAGCTTGGTTTGCGCGATAATGCTCCGAGATACAAATATCACGTTACTCGCTTCAAGTTTTAATATATTGCCTCATAATTAAAGGGAAGGTAACTTAAAATTTTATATTCAAAATTTCAAAAAAAAAAAAAAATAGACAAAATCATTTTTTTCCGCTTGATGACTGTATAAAAATTTCGAAGATACCTTAAACATGTTCCATAATAAATCATTCAATATTTGCGATGGGAATAGTTCTGCCAATTAAAAAGTAACCCCAAGTACTAATTCTCAAGATTCTCGTAGGATATATATGTTAATGCATTATTGGCCAACTGTTTGCCGTTAGAGGACGCTTATGAAGGCCATAATGTATTATTCATTATAAACTATTACGATAAGTACTCATTGTTAATAGTCCTAGATGTGAACGCAACCACCAAAAAACATTTGGTAACCAGGAAGATGACTTAGAGATGAGCCTGATATATATTTTTTTTAATTCCGTTGGCTGTCCGGCCTTGGTTCTACGTCCGCTCTTTCTCTCTCGTAGTCACGCACTTATCTCAGAGATAGATGGCGTTATACTTCATATTCCATAAAACGGAACTGAACTCACCATCAGCATCATTTCATTAATGCAGCCCTTTTCCATACACAAACTGTACAATCATATACACGAAGCGAGATGGGTCCCCACCATGAGAGAAGAGAACTGATTTTTATTTGACTTCCTTTTTTGTGTCTCGTGAGTAATGTCTTTACCCTAGCACCAGGGGGGTCCCCTCCCACCACAGTTTGAGGTCCTTAAAGGACCCATCTCATTTTAATTTACGTTGGGTGGTTATGAAAACAAAAGGAAACAAAATATTTCGAAATTGCGAATTAATTTTAAAGATGATTGAAATGAAGCTTTGAACAATTTTCCGCGAGTTTCAAATGGAATTTGAATAATATATTCGGAAAGATTGTTAAGAAACGATTGTAAATTACCGCAACAGTAAGAAAAAAGTTATATAATGGCCGTCTTTTAAACTTTTTAAAACCAAAATTTCCAGCGATGAACTAAAAATATATAATTCATAGATCATCGGAAGAACGTGGCAGCACTAATTTAAATTTGTCATCAAGGGTGAAATGGGTGTATCGATGGTCTAAAAGGACTCCATACAAAATTTCATTCAAAAATATCTACCGTTTTCGTGTAAAGATGATTTGAAATTTGCGTTTTTTTTCGTTTTTTAGAGAGAGAAATTTAAACTTTGTATAAAATACGAGTGGCCAAATTTTGGTTCCAATTTGAATCTCAGGCCAGAATTGTTGCTAGGGTACCTATGAGAATAGCGCGCGAATTTCCATGTGCACTATTTCGATTACATTAATTTTTTCGAAAAAGTGCAAAAAAAAAACGTAATATTTGTTTTTCTCTGTGCGGTGAAATTAATAGACTCCTCACAGAATCATGAAGATTTCGATTTGCATTAACGGTGCTAAACTATATATATTTCTATATTGATTTTGAGCATAAAATAAATTTTTGTTGATTTAGCCGGCGTCTTACATTTTAATTCAATTTTCGTCGTTGTAACGGTTGCCAATTAAAATAATATTTTTACAACACTTGACCTTTACAATTTCGTTTTAAAGAGACAATGGAAGCTATAGTTTAGAAAGCGCAGTAACCTCGAGTTGACACTGAATTTACCAGGATACACTCGGAAGTACTGATAGAATAAAAAAAAGCTGGCGTGCTAGGGTGGTGCGTGTGTGCTTGGCGCTACCGAAAGCTACACAGCAGCGGCACCCAGAATTTTCGCGCCACTGAACGCGCCAATTAATTCGGGTCTCGTGACGGCGCACGTGATCTCGCGTGCTGCCCATTGCACCCTCTTCTTCCCCTCCCTTTCGCGTCCCATGTACACGTCCTCGTCCGGAGACTTTTCCCGTCTCTCTTTTCCGATTTTCGACCGAACGATCCCGAATAATAGCGACCTTAACTAGGATGACGATGCTCCCTTAGTTTCCAAATGCATCCAGCTCTCTCTTTATCCAAATCGGACTACATTTTGGTTCCAAAGATAATTACAACGTTATGAATGCCTAGGCGGATTAATACGCAATATTAAACTGGATAAGATCTTGATAATAGTTAAGAAAACTCGCCCGAAAACGAGTATGTTTGATTCACGAAGCTAGTACGAATAGAGCGTAGGAAGGTATATTCAGAAAGATTTGAGTTTTCAACGTTTTTTAGTATTAGGTGCAAAGGCACGATTTTCTTTATATATTACAAACGAGCAATGTTTAAGCTCTACCTATAATATTACTAGCTATATAATATTACATAATTTATGATGTAATACACCTGTAAGATAATTTTATTTTAATTTGAGTTATTTTAGGATAAAATTCCTATTTCAAACGTTTCCAAATTCCCATTTCTGACTAAACAACCTACACTAGTGCAAAATGAAATGTTTTTCATGACCTACTTGACCGTTTAAGTTTGCGTTAATAGAGAAAAGTTACTCATACGTGAAAAATTACATTAACATGTCCTTAACACGAGTAACTATTCAAAATTAGACTCGAAGACGATTTCAAAAGTTACTCTTTGACCTCTTTAGCAATTGGCTCACTTTTAATCCAAAAATATTTAAATTAAAAACTATCATTTTGATATATTTATCAGAGCAAATCGTGCATTCTCATTTTACTAGGATAAATTATTGATTTATTAATTATCTTAACTTTGGTTCAAACGATTAAAAATATTTTTTAACGTTAACTTGCCCTAATTTCTACAAGTAGTTTGGATTTGGTGATGACGTAGTATTGCCGGAAATTTTTATTTTAACAATTTCGAAAATGGCGATTATAAAATATGCATTTTCAATTTTGAGCAGAATCTGATTTTTATTTTTTTTTTTGTTTATTTTTTGGAGTTAGCCACGGGTCCTCCTTTAAATTTGAAACTAAATCTGGCCATTCATTCGGATTTGGTTGGTGCCCTTGATGATCGCCAACACCAGCCCCTGTGCTCTGGGTGGTTTATCAATTGGAAGGGGGTTACCAATGGGGAAGAGAAGGACGGTGAGTGGGACAGGAAGTTAAGTCGGCTTTTGTTATAAATTTAAAGACACCAAGGCTGGCGCTATTGCTCGTGAGAGGGTTTCAATGGGAGGAAAGGTTGACTTTGCATTGTTCCCCCCGAATTCTTATTCACAACGCTCGCGGGATTAAGCCCAGAAGTTACCCGACCTTAATGTTTCGGGATTAAAAAGTTTTAAAAACCAAAGAGTTAAAATTACGATTTTATCAAAAGGGCACGGGGGTTATAGAATAAACTCGTTTAACAGTTGAAATTTAACTCCTAAACTGTACAGTTCCGTATTGGTATGATAATCTAAGGGTTAATCACTCTCTGATCCACTGTACAGCATAGATTAGGCCTAATCATTTTAGCACTGTCAAAGGCAGGGATTTTAAAGATTTCGCGTTATCGCTTTAGTTCAGTCAAAGGTGCAGCCTGTACACCGATTACGCCGAGTGATTGGCCCCTCGATACTAATTTAAAGAATTATTTACTCAAGGTAGATCACCTTTATCAAACGCCGGCCCATTTTTTTAAGTTAAGACATTACAAGCGCTGTTGAAGGCCGAAATAGTATGATTGGCCCGATTTTATATTTTCTTTTATAGAATTTTTAGCAAACTTTAGAAATTAACTTAATTATTGAATACGTTTTTTGGCATGGTGATTCCGAAAATAAATTCAAATGCTGTTCCATTTTTAGCTCTAAGTTTCCCTTTAAACAAGCGAAAGCTAAGACGCGTTAATATACAATAGAAAACCAAATATGATGAAAAAAATTGTCATAAACCGTAAACGGCTACCATTTACGATATTTTTCATAGATTAAATTCGCTACGTTTATTTAAAGTCGAGTGAATTCGCGAGCCATAACTCGCCCTTATAACAGTTAAACGAAATTAGAATAAAAATAGGCCCTATAGGAGGGTCGTTCCGTTTTATTTTTGGAAAGCTCGGAAATCAAAACTAATAAATATAATCTCTTAACGCCGGGCACGCGAACCATTAGCGAGATTTTCATTGGAGCGGGCTTTTAAAAGACCCATTCCCGCTCGAAGTCAACTTGGTGATTTAATTTACGGCTCGGCCATTAGATAGATTTGTTACCCTGCCTATATCGGGCGTCATTAAGAAGCGACGTTGGTCCCCCGAAAACCAGAGGTCCCGTCAGGGAATTTCCGTCGTCCCGGGATACTACGAGCTAAACTAAACCCCATCAGAAGAGGGTTAGGATCATTGTGAATCAAGAACGAATTTAACCTCCCTCCCCCCGATCTACATGCATGATCGCCAAAAATCTGACGCATTCAATGGTTGCGACGATTCAATGGATTTTTGCGCGAGTTAAAAGTTACGTCCGCTTCGATAAATCCGCACGGATGACGTTCAACTCGCCCTTCAGCTTTAAACGGAGGGTGAATAGAAAAATAGTGATTTTTTAGTAGTTCTGCATCTAAAAATAAGACACGTAGTGACGTTTGCGTAGGAAAACATCCAGGAAATGTCTCAGAATTGTAGAAAATTAGAGAAACTTTCTGATTTTGTCATTCAATTAAGAGGAGAGCCTCTGACTAATCAAAAGACGGCCCTGTATCTTTGGATTAACGAAATCCTCGCGACACGCGCTGCGGAAAACTCATAAACGCGCTAAATCTCGTTTCAGGGTTCATACATCTTTTGCGAAATTATTTCCCTGAAATTTCTAGGTTTTTACACAAATATTTCCCTGAAATTTTCAGGTTCAATACAAATTTTTTCTCGCCTCACATCTTCATTCTTCGTGAACTTCGTGCATATTTTTTTTTATTATTAGCCACTTCTGTTATTAAAATCTAGTTAAAACATTGGGACACACTGGAGTGTTTTTTAAAATATTTGATGGAACAACGAATTTAGATAAAATATGCCCAAACCTCCAATTTCCCTGACTTCACGAATATTTTTAAAATTCCCTGATTACCCTGAATTTCGCTAATATTTTTAAATTACCCTGATTACCCTGAATTTCGCTAATATTTTTAAATTACCCTGATTACCCTGAATTTCACTAATATTTTTATATTTCCCTGAAATTTCCATGGACTTTTACCCTTTAATTTATTTCCCTGAGATTTCCAGGCTTGTATGAACCCTGAATTTACCGTTCTTGATTATTTTCACGCGCACAGTCGTGCGGACAATTTATAAAGCAGAAGGTGGGGAGTCTTTTGATTAGTCGGAGGTTCTTCTTTTAAATTGAATGCAAATTCTGAATCTTTTCCCAATTATTTTTTTCACGCTTCAGAGACGTTTACCGACTGTTTTAATGCTCTATAACGAGTCTTATTTTTAGTAGCACAATCGATTTAAAATAACACATTTTCTCTTCATCCTCTCTTTGAGTCTCCTTTTGCTCTCTATTTTGACGTTTTAGAGATGAAAGAAAGTCTGACTATAGTAATGAAAGTATTTTCAGAACATGAGGTTATGGGAGGCTGATATAGAAAATATTTTTAAGTTTTTTTGATAATAATAAAAACACATTCAAAATTATAAACCTCAGTGTTAACTAGAGTTCTAAAACTACCATAATTTTGGAAATTGGTATTCACAAAATGATCTGTATTTGAATATCTGTGATTTTTAAATATGGAATTCCTATTTCAACGGCTTTAAAATTCTTATTTCTGACTAAACAAACCCCAAACTCGTGTAAAAATGCAATTTGACTATTTGACTACAGGGTTGCCATAGTTGTTTTCAGATTCAAATTCCCTGACTTTTCCAGGTTTTTTCCTGACCTTTTCGCAACGATTTTCCCTGACCGTTTCAGCTAATAATACCCAATTTTTAATCTTTTATTTTTTATGTAATCGCGTTCGTCAAACCTTTAGCACGCGTATCTTTGTTCTAATCTATACAACTGACACGGTCAGCTTCAAATCTATTCCACAGATAATAATTGTAATTTCCTGGCTTCTTGAAACATCTTATATTCCCTGACTTTTTAAAATATCTTAAAATTCAGTGACTTTTCCCTGACTTCTGGTTCATTTTCAAAGTCCCTGACTTTTCCCTGTTTTCCCTGACCTGTGGCAACCCTGGACTACGTATTTCACTGGTCAAAAAAAATCATTATTAATAACAATATTTAGTTAAACTTGAAGAGAGGCTGTAACAAAATTTTTCGAATGTATATGGATTATATTTCTTGCTTTTTTATACCTTTAGGTTGACGCGTTCTTTGAAAACTTCAAAATAAAAATGTTAAAAATATACAAGCCATTTTTGTTTTTCGATATATGACGTAGTTTATTTTCCGGAAAGTTATTAATTATAATTTTCATGCGAAAGATATAGAACATTCTGGGTTAAGTACTTTTACAGAAAAGACCGCGCGAAAGCGACCTTATCACGTGCTAGAATCAACACTAGGCTCTACAATAGAAACACGAGCTAAGGAACACTTTGTAATTATATTTAATTATTTAATTAGCGAATAAGTGGACCACGTTGTCTACCCTATTATGTTCACACCTGGTGTTAAATGAATGTGAAATTAAAGTATAAATCTTGTCGTTGAATAAGGTCACATCCTAGTCAATTTAAATTGATCTCGTCTTCTAGCAGCTCCGTCGTCTCATTAAAGTCGCTGATCGTCAATGGGATATTGGGGGAAGGGGTTCTCGAAACCTTAATAAATTCATTGGCCTTGTCTGTCCGCATGCAGTCTCCTTAATGACTTATATAGGATGTAGTCGACATATCCGCAACCCTTACACATCTCAAGGTTCGCTCCTAACTCGTGTACGTTCCCCGAACCTACAAATTGTTCATCCCCGCATAGCATATACATATAGTTAATAGACAGTTTCAGACTGGTAAGAGACTCTCGTGTCTTCTTATTCTCACCTCCCATATACTCCCATATTATTAAGCGAAATTATGTATAGGTGCTTTCTACTACACCCACTACAATAAGTTTGGAAGAAATTTATTTAGATGCGTGATACACTCTTTAAACAAAGGTTGTCACTAATTCATCATAAACTCTAAATGTAAATTAAGTAGCATTTTCGGAATGATCGTTAAAAAACGATTCAAAATATATAAACATATGTCATTGAAAAAATTACCATAACAGTAAAAATACATTTTATAATTGCCATTTTAGAAATTTTTAAAATAAAATTTCCATGCAATAATACCAAGAATCCATTCAGGTTCCATAAGAATATGGGAGCATATCTTTAGCCTCTGGTACCATCCTCCCAAACTTTGTAACAAGAGTTCGTCTGCAATTTTCGCAACATTTGTACGCTTAGATCTTTTTTCGGTCGGTTCCATTTTTATTACCCAAAATATTATGTCAAGGTCGTTAGTGGCGCGGGTTAATAGATTTCAGGAGCGA
Organism: Odiellus spinosus; assembly: GCA_963920705.1. NCBI lineage: Eukaryota > Metazoa > Arthropoda > Arachnida > Opiliones > Phalangiidae > Odiellus > Odiellus spinosus. The sequence goes on along the minus strand of OY987229.1, from coordinate 11,550,580 downwards.
TTTACTTGAAAAATCGATTCGAAGCAGACGAACTTTTGCTACAAAGTTTGGGAGGATGGTTATTGAATCGCGGCCCTCCCATATTCTTATGGAACCTGAATGGATTCTTGATAATACCTCATCACTATGATCGCGTGCCTATACAGATGATTCTCGCGCGCTCTAACACATGATAAAGACTTAGTTTTCGCGCGGTCTTTTTCGTAGAAGTACGAAATCCAGAAAGCCCTACCTTTGGTATGAAAAATATTTTTTAGTTACATTCCATATATAAACTATTTGTCATATATCAGAAAAAAATTACCCATGTATTTTTAACATTTTCATTTTGAAGTTTCTTAAAAATGTCTCAACCTAGAAGTATAACATTTTGCATATGGCGTTTTAATAGTACGAAAATCATGCTTCAAGTTTACAACAAGGTATATTATGATTGTTATGAGGTTCTGAAAGTTTCGTCGTCAGAGCTTTCGTCCGAGGTGAGAGGAAAAAATCCAAACACTCTAAACCATCGAGATACGGAATTCGAAATTGCCCTCTCTGGCGGTTGAGATTGGAAATAAGTAGGCGGTGCTAATATCGCGCTTAACTGTCTAGACGTTTACGGGGGTGAAAACAGTGATGGGCATGCTTCACGAAGATTAGTACAGTGAAAGGCTTGCGAAGTACTTCGCTAAACTTCCACTGTATTTCGCTCTGTGAAGCATGCTCATCAATGGGTGAAATTGTATCGATGTAAAACAACTCTCTCTTCTCTCTCGCGAAACGAAGGAGCGTGTCTCGCCCGGCCGTCGCGATTTTGAGCCCGATTTACTCTAGAATGAATATACTTTGTCTGGCCGCCTTTCTGTACAAATTTCGGAATACTTAGGGTGAAACTATGGACTGAGAAAAATCAGACTTACATCATTGTCACCCGCAGTATGTCGTCTTATTAACTTGAACGATAATTTACTTATGATCTAGCCAATAGGTATCAAACAAAAAACGGTTACAACCTCACTTTAATGTGTCCATTATTAATAGTCCTATAGGCTAGGCACTGTTTGTGCCGCTAGTTTTTGTCTTTGAGATTAATGTTCATTTGTAAATGGTCCATGGTTTTTAAGATTGCTTCAATCTTCTTTACAACGTGAACAAACTCTTAACATTATAATATTCCTTTGCCATTGTTTCTCCTCTCCATCTACATCCTCATCCACATCCCATCTCTCTCTCTCCTCTGGCGTGCCTTAATAATTCCCTTTTCATTAGGTGGTCTCTGTCTTCCTCTCCTCCACCCCTCGCTTCACCTCATTCCCTTTCTCGTTCAACACGCGCGGGCGTCAGAACCATCTAGATTGTCTAATTTGCATAATTTGACGTTTTAAGAGTCGGACGTTATTGCGCCCCACCCTTTCCTCGCCCACTCGCCGATTCTTCTTGGCTTTGTTCTCTCGTAAAACTCGCTAAAGAGATTGCGAACCCCGCGAGCAATTTAGACGCGTACGTCGTGTCTTTGGGATATATCGCGGGTTTTAATATTTTTAATCGGGTACAGTTAAAATTGTTAAGGCCTTGTTTACACGCTTAAATATTGTAAACTAGGTTTAAAGCGATTGTAAAACTAAAACTAAAACAAATAAAAATATTTCAAAGATAAAATTAAACCTAGCGAGTATCTTTTACCGATTCCTTATCATTAAAATAGGCTTAATTCGCTGCTAGAAAAATTAACAAACCATTACTAAAGAGAGAGACACTAGAGAAAAATAGATATGTCATTCTAACCAAGTGAAATTTGTATGATCTAAAAAGCGCGCATAAAATTTTTCACTCGAAAATATTCAACTGTTTTCTCTCAAAGAGGATTTGAAATTTTAATTTTCAAAATAGGAATTGTGTTTTACGAAGAGTTTTGCAAAATCTCGCGATAGGTCCGAATTTTTTCCGCGCAGCGGCGCCACTTCTGAGGGTTTTATTTGAATTTTGGAGCTTTTGATTTGACTTTCTCTGCTCTATTGTTTGTGCAAAAATTATTTGTTTGGGAATTTAGCTGCATGTCACCTTTTAAATTACAATTTTTTTAGCATACGTCGCTTTCTTTAGATTACTGCGTCTGCTCATGGAGCACTACATAATAAATCGCGCCAATGCCTTCTTGTAGGTTTAGCAAGAATTCGTGGAGCATTTGAAATCTCGTGAGAAGCTCACACTTTATTCCAACAGTAAAAAGGCACGCGCTTCGTTGCGCGTGCTAATTGATAAACAATGTTAACTAAACCTCGCAGAGAACAGAGCAATCTGCTATACTTCCCCTTGAAAACCATCCCATAATAAGAATTACGTTTGATTCAATACTGTCAAATTACGTTATATTTTACAACGTGTATATTATTAGGTGTGGGTGAGAGCGTTCCGGGATAGCGGTAGGCTAAAATAAAATAGCCAGGTGGTCCAAACTCTATTGATATGTCAAAAAACCCGGACATGTCCGAGGCATATTTGAGACAGGGCTGTCCATGCAGACAAGGTCTATATGATTAAATATTAGGGATTATTTTGGGATCCAGCTGTCACCCCATATACGTACAATATTGCCATTAAAAAAAATCAGACTCCCAAAATATTATCCATGATGGCGATCCTCCACAAAAAAGATTGAACTTAGAAAAAAGATTGTGATCTAAACTAGAAATCAATGGTGGGCACTAGTTGAATTAAAAGGACGAGATTAAGGGCGAATCAAAGCGTGTGTCGCTAAGATTTTACTAAACCAAAGCTATAGCGGCGTCAGAGACACTTCCCGAAGGTTTCAATACGCATTAGAAGCAGAATTAATAAAAAAAAAGGTTCATCTTACCCTCCCCTTTAACGATTAGTTCAAAATTAAAGGTTAACTAATACAATCACAAAAGAAAACTTCGTGAAAGCGATATCCGTATCATGTGTGGCACAGAACTCGAGAGAGTCAAATTTTAATTTGGTTTAATAATCAAATATTTCATATAATTATCGTCACGTTTTAATCTAAAATATATAATAGGTACGTCTATTTGTGGGTGATTTTTAGTTTTTTTGCAAAATGGCAATGCCAATTATAAATTACTTTTTTTTGTTGGTGTTGTGGTATAGGCACTTTTTTTTAATTAGCTCAAATTGGCATTAACTTAAACGAAGTAATTGGGGTACCTGGCTAATTAGAATCGTAACGCATCACAATCATTCAATACGGTCTAATTGAGATGTTTTTATGAATAGCCTGTTAATCGAGGCTTAAATTAATTCGGAGCTATTTTTCAAAGTCTTAGTGCCAGGGGAATTATTGACGTATATTTTTAAGCATTACTGTCAGGAGTTGTAAAGACCCACCCTAATATTTCTATGGCATAATTTTAATCGCTTATTAAGGATACTAAAATTCCATTTCGTTTGCGTGAGAATTTTGTGTATGACTTTACGTCACTTGAATTTTTGCGATGTATATGCATAAAAATAAATGAACTCACCATAGTTAGCTGGAATCTTCTTTGATGGACTTAGTTTTGAGAGTAGAGCCGTAAAAATGGTGTACAGTTACGTAGAAATCATGACAGACTGGTATGGCACCGTGATGATCTAATTCGTACGTCTTAATAGCCAAGAATGGTCTTCCGCGTCGAACGCAACGAACTCTCTCTTGGTCCGATAACTCTTTGGGTGATGTTAACCTTCGACCATAATCCGTAAGAGCAACGTGCCCGTTTAAACTCGTCGTGCGAAGTCCGCGAGCCATCTGCGAATTAAAAAATGTTATCGTTAAATGACGTCATTCCCGTGTTTTTTTTTTCTTCAATTTAATATAATGAATATAATGAATAAAATAAATGAAACCCATTAGGCTTATTGATGAAGTCCATCGCGGTTTTCACGGTCATTTGAAATAAAAATAGGAGGTACCTAAAATAGTTCGAGTCACTTTCCACTCTCAGTACGTGTGAAGCTAACTGACTGTAGTTTCAACGGAAGGAGATAAAAAGAGAGGTGTGCCACTAATCTAGGCAAATGCAATATTGTATTTTTTACCTAAATTATTAAAAATATGACTTTTATTTGCATGGAAAAATTATCAAAAATGGTCTAAATTGGAAGATTTTAGCATCATTCGATCAAATAGACAAAATTAAATACCCTAAATTCAACAAAAGTGGACGAAAATTTGAAATACTCTTGACCCAGGACGGGTTATGTCATTTTTGGTATATTTTATCGATTTCTATTGGACAAGACGATATGGACAATTTTAACCAAGAAGTTTTCCTGATTGGGAAAGTCGCTATATTTGGTTATTTTATGGGAGTGACGTCACGCACCTGTAAAAACCACCTCGGCAATTTTTTCAATTCATGAAAATGAAATTCACTTGTTTGGCGCGATATCAATTTGGCCCGAATAGAACCAGTTTGCGTTTCTTCTTTAAAAATAGAACCTCCGACTAATCAAAAGACGATCCACCTTTGTCTTCAGAAAATATCCGCGAAACGCGCTATTGTAGGCGCGACTGTGCGTGTGAAAATAATCAAGAACGAGATTCAGATCGACGTGTCGCGGGAATTTTACGAAGACAAAGGTACAGGGGCGTCGCGCTTTGATTAGTAGGAGGTTTTCATACCAATTCCAAAATTTAAAGACACTTCCTGAATGTTTTACTACGCAAATAAGTATTGTCATTAAAAAAATTAATTTTTCCTCTTCGCCCTTCCTTTGAGGAACTACGTTTTGGCACTTTTTCACTCGCTTAACTGGTAAGAAGTGTCGTATACGAACAATTAATAAAGACAACAATGCAGCCAAGGAAGTGGGTCAAACACTTATTACGCATCTAATACATAAAATGCCTCCCTACTCATATAATCACCTTCTGCTATCAACGATACATTGTTTAGAGTTTCGTACGGGCTGATTTCAATGATAGCTTTCTACTTTGTACCCTTTTTTAACTACGTCGTAATATCGATTTTAGTTGCCGTTAAATTTGCATAATTTTTCACGGCTCCCACCACAATTATTTCGACGCTTTTATTTATTCGTTTAGGCTTAAGTTCGAGCGACGCATTTGCATTCTAAATACGAACATTTGATCACGTGTGTCATTTATTATATATTTTGTTTTGCGCAAACTCCATGATAAATTTAAAGGAATAATGAAGCTTGTCAAGTTTTATAGGTTTCATTTAAAGACTAGGGCCTAAATAATTATCAGCAAAAAATTTGACAACTAATTGCAATTAAAGGAATTCTATAATTAAAATTTTATTAGAGTATAGAATTTAATTTAGCTAAAATTACGCCTTAATCTAACGATTAGCTAAGTTGGAACAAATCAATTATTCTATTAGCAAATAGAAATGACGGTTAATGGCTTATTTTTTATATTAATTAGTATTAATAGTTATTATGGCATAATCATATACGTTAAATATTAAAATTACTGAAATTTCTCTTATACAATTTTTAAACCGGAGTAACTAGCCGGTTTAATCAGATTTAACCGTGGTTTAATCACAATTAACCAAGGTTTATTGAACTGAGAATGCTATGTAAACCTCGTTTAATCCACAGCTAAAAACGCCTCGTCTAAAGAGGGTCCAAATCTCTTCTCTAAACCATAGAATAATTAAATTAGGCCTTGTTAGGCGTAATTGGCATTTGAAATGAAGCGCGTGATTTTAATCTCAAGCTGCCCTAGTGTTTTTGAAATAAAATTAAATATCTAACTTTGCGCCTACATTTTAGAGTTCCCCGGATGGACAGACAGACGTACCGAGAGAATTATATTTTAATTACTCGGCGACGAAATTCTAATGATGTCATTAGAAGACCTCTACCGCTATAACTACGCGAAATCGATGAGTTAGACCTAACACGTTGTACGTGGCAGGCTTTAATCATAAAGAAAATTTAAAAACGACGTTAGTGGGGCGCGCTAACTGGTTCGTCACATTCTATCGTGACGTCATTAATATACTACCGAATTCCACTCGAAAAATTAACCGGAAGATTTAACTAAACCATAGAGGCTTATTCTATCCGCTAGTTATTTAAAGAGCTAGGCTTAGGCCTATTATTAGTCCTTGTTGCTTTTCCAAAGCGCGGACTGATGTTAAATCTATAATATATGCCTATAGAATGAAAGAAATTTTCTAGTGGTCTTGGAAGCCGATAAAAATCAGAAAGTAAAATGAAAAATTTCCCTCTCTCAAGAGGTCGGCAAAGGTTAAAACCTCGCGACTATATATATTTTCATATTGATTTTCAATTCATCATTTTTAAGTTTAACCTTTCGTTCTTGTCCCAATCCCCCTTCCCTTAGCACAACCACGGTTTTTCAGAATTTTTACAGGGATACACTTTAGAAACTAGTTTTCGCAGTTCAAATCGATTAAAAATAATTTTTAGATAGTCCATAGTATCCCTTTAAAGGGGTAATGCAACCTATTAAGTTTAAATCGTTTAAATAGGCCTAATTCAAAAGTAAAAGAATTTACAAATAAATATCTAAAACTTACCCTGAAAATAGGCTTAGCTAGATCCATGGAGATCCTGAATTTCTTCGCATTGAAGGGTCAACGACCAATGAGCAAAGGCCCGTCGTTTAGGCTTTTAACAACATTCTATTGGTCGCTGACCCTTCAATGCGAGGAAATTCAGGATCTCCATGAATCCAGATAAGTCTATTTTCCGTTTAGGTTTTACATTAATTTCTAGTATAATAATTTGTTTGAAAATTTTTGACATTTCGATTTTTTAGTTTCTTAAGAGCGCGTCGACCCAGAGGTGTAAAATTTCGAATATGGCGGTTTAATAGTATGATGAAACATGAGTATTAGAAAAACTAATTATTCCAGGTGTGAATTGAACGATTATATTGCTATTTAACATTATGTAAAAGCGACATTCCATTGGAATATTTCTAAGCAATTGTTAACAAGAAATGACACCATTGCTTTGGGGCAAAGATGAAGGCCTGCGCCAATATATGTTGCTTGGATTAGTACTCCTAACTTTAATCCTTTTATAGAACAAACTGTTACACATTTCTGTTATCAGTTAATGTGCAAATAAGTTAAGTAGTTAACTAATCCGACCATTTGTCTATTCAATCTCTTTTTAACTAATTTTTATATCCGAGTTATCCGTACAAACTTATCCCATTTTTTACGGATTAACCGAAGCTCAAAAGAGATAACTAACAATTTAATTCTAATTCCATTATTTTTTTGCCGAAATAACGCTCAATTACTTGACAATAATTATAATTCACTCTTTAAGCGAGAATTCATTTAAAATACATTTCACAGCTGGCTGGCAAATAGAAGGCGAGGTTAAAACACAGATGAACACATAATGTAAATACCTTTCTTTCAGATAAGAACTTATCTCGTAGGTAGATTAACAAATCCGTTTATCCGATTTAGTACCAGTTAAAAATCTATCGGTTTTATTTGTTAATCGAACAGATATCTGGCCGCAGTTAAGAGCACCTAAGAATATTGTTATGTTAATTTTTTCCACGTTAGAGCTAATTTAAATATTTCAAGGGTTAAAAATTACCGAAGTATTTGAATATTAGATGCTTAAAATTCTAACGTACCTCAATTTCGTAGACTTTCACATTCCAAACACCAAAAACGCGCGAGAATGTTAAAATTCGCGCGCAACGAAAACTAGACTAGGCGATGTTGGCGTGTTCAATTCAATTTGGTTAGTAATAGCAAAGGAATCGGCGGCGTGTAAAAGTGGCTTTGGTACCCTTAATGTCCGCGTGGTTAATACAATCCCCCTCATATCGCGTGTCTAAGTCTCGTACGACATAACCTCGCTCACTAGCTTCTTGTTTCGAAAAAATTAAAGTCACTTTGTCTCATTTTTTATCGAATGCCCATGGATTCGATTTTGGCTTTTTCATATTAAAAATTTCACACTTTTGGGCGAGAATACACGCAAACGTTTGAGAACATTAAGAACAAAGCTTAAAGGCAAAATGCAACCTAAAAACAAGCGATTTTTATCGATTTCTTATCGTTTAAATAGACTTATACACCAGTAATAAAATTAACAAACAATATCAACCTAGAAATACATTTCCAACTTACCCGGAAAAATAGGCTTAGCTGGATTCATTAAGATCCTCAATTTCTTCGCATTGATGGGTCATCAACCAATGAGAAAAGGCCCGTCGTTAAGGCGAGATCTCCGTGATACTTTCAACAACATTCGATTGGTCGCTGAGCCTCAATGCGAAGAAATTCAGGATCTCCATGAATCCAGCTAAGCCTATTTTCCGGGTAAGTTTAAAATTCATTTCTAGTTTAATATTTGCTTTTAAATTTTTATTTACTGGTGGATTATGCCTATTTAAATAGAAACTTCAAAACTGGGAACAATTTACAAATTCAAAATATTTATGCTTTTGACCACAAAGCAATATCCGTAATACGCTTCTGAAAGAGACGCGACAATCAACTGTTGGTTTAGAATTAGTCACGTGACTATACAATAATCATGTAGAAAATCCAAAACGTTTTGGTCACAGGGTCCCTTTAAGCCTTTCGCTTCTTGTAATAAATTATTTCGAATATAAAATAAATTTCCCCATTAGAAATGCTTTCGTTTCGTCATTAATGGAACAATAACGGCCTTACTTTATTTAGACTTATAGACATAGTTGCACCTCAAATAAAAAAAAATTATCTTTTACCAAAAAACTATTTAACAGCTGATTGGTTAGATACCTTTATCCTCATAGGGAACCCGTGACGTTTCAAACGATGTCATTTTCTTTAGAACCAATAGTCAGCCAACGGAACATGTAACACTATAAAGGTTATAACCCTCTAGTGAATCTAGTCTGTTGCCATTCGATATAAAATAAGCAAGTAACTAACCCTTGAATCTCGTGTCGCGTGCCGAGTACGCTTCTGGTGCGATAAAAGTTTGCGTGACAGCCTTGAAAACAGAAACTTATCCAATCACGCGACGTCTACAGCGAATAGCCTAGGTCAAACTATTTATGCCTGAACATAGCTAGCTCTTTAGTGGGTCACCGTGTCGACCAAATTAGTGGGATCTATAGAGAACAAACATAATTAAAGATAATTTGATTTGCGCGGGGGTCAAACGGTACACGAGATAAATACGGCTACGTGTGGATCGAGACCCAAATTAATTTATATAAATATATATATATATATTTTGACAATCACCAAAAGAGTATTTGGATGTAAATTATTCACAATGTTGTCAAGTTTAAGCGAAACTACACTTTTCGATAAAAAAAAAGTCATTTTTAAGGTCCGTTCAGACTGAAAACCTTCGTCCAACTTACCCGGAAAAATGGGCTTAGCTGGATTCATGGAGATCCTAAATTTTTCGCTTTGAAGGGTCAGGAACCAATCGAATGTTATTGGAAGTCTCATGGAGATCTCGCCTTAACGACAGGCCTTTGTTCATTGGTCGTTCACCCATCAACGCGAAGAAATTCAGGATCTCCATGGATCCAGCTAAGCCTATTTTCCGGGTAAGTTTTAAATTGATTTCTAGTTTAATATTTGTAAATTTTTTCACTGTTGGATTAGGCCTATATTTAAACGATAAATATCACTTGTTGATAGTTGCATTCTCCCTTTAAGGTCGTATATATCTTGGCAATTTATAGAAAATCAATTAAATTTGCGCTAGCGAAGTATTCGCTTAAAATGAGTCCATATATATTGATATTTGAATAAAAAATATTGGAGGGACCAATTAGTGTCACTAACTTGTCCAAAATGACAAATTATCCGTTTCTCTTAGTCGAAAAGATTGTTCAGGGCCGAACTACTTAATAAAAGGCTTCGTCTCTCACCGTTACGTTTGTAGAAATGAAGTCGATTTTGATTTTATTGTTCGTTGCATTTTTGTCCGTTAATGGTATGAATTTTTGGTTCAAATTGGTGTTTAGATTAAGGTCATTTAAAAGATTTGTAGGTATAAGTTTGCGGTTATCAAAACTGCGTTGCACGTTTCATCGTTGCGTCAGAAAAGCAGTTGTCAAATTAAATATTTTTCTAGCCTAACCTAATATAATCTAATGATCCGCTCTCATGATAATAGTAACGTTCTTTCAGTAACGTTACATTGCGAGAATCGCTAATATAGGTCAACTCTATAATATCTGCTTACAGGAGACGTTTTCAATAATTAAAAATCAATTCAATTAAGATTTAATTTCAATTTAAACAGAACTGAATTAGGTTAAAATCAGTAAATATGTAGATAGATTCTTCTATAATATTTTTTCTCCTATATAAAGTTGGAGCGAAAAAAGATGACGACGATTACGACTACAAAGATGACGACTACGATTACGATGATGATGACAAAGAGCCAGATACCTTACCCCCGACTAAACCAACGCCCACACCAGTAACTCCAAGTAGTACTTCAAGTTCCGCGAGCCCTAGCAGTTCAAGTAGTTCCGGAGGAGGTGGTAGCAGTCAAAGTTCAACTAGCAAAACTCCTAATTCAAGTAGCAGCGCAAGTCCGAGTTCAAGTACAAGCGCAAGACCTACTTCAAGTACCAGCGTTAGCCCAAGTTCAAGTACCAGCGCAAGACCTAGTTCAAGTACCAGCGTTAGCCCGAGTCCAAGTAGCAGCGCCAGCCCGAGTAGCAGCCAATCTCCATCCCCCAGTAGTTCAACCGCGTCTCCCACGTCACAATTACTAGAACGTTGCAAGTTGGCCCATGCTTCTGACAACATCCAATCAGTTCAAGTAAGAATTATTTCCCGAAAAAGAGTTCAATCGATGACTAGGCATCTTTTTTCATAAATTGAGAAATAATATTAATCGAAATACCGCGTTACTTCATTTGGTTAAACTACCAAGTATGTGTATTGATTACTTAACCAAAAATAACGCCCTGTTAGGGTTAATATATTACTTCTTGTCACCATATTAAAAAGGTTTTGAGGAATTATTTTGGACCACTTTTGTAATTAGTATACGTAATTATTTTGCTTCTTATGGCTTTAGGGCGAGAACAGTTGCATTTTTCAATGCGTTGGAATTCGAAGAAATTACAGACATCGAAAAGACAATGGAGCCACTTGCGATAATGGGGTAAACTTGTTTGTTTATTATAGAACATATAACAACTAGCGTATAGTGAATATACATCGGTAATTTATTCTGGTAATTTACACGGAATATTACCAAGGTAATGTTAATTTACGGTTTTCTCTGGTAATATTACCAAAATGGTAATTTATAATTGAAAACTTTTGGATTAAAAGTTGACAAAATGCTAAAATAGGTCAGTGTTCATCGTTTTAAATCATCTACCAGTCTACTTTTCAATAGTTATTCGTGGTTAGCGTCAATATGGACAGGCTATTGTCAATTTTCATGTCTGCGTCCCATATAAATGAAAACTCAAATGGTCAAGCATTTCAATTTTCACAGTGTATGGGTTGTTTACTTAGAAAAAACTAAACTACGTACAAAAATAACACGCTTTGCAGGTTTGCGTTAGAGGTAAATGTAAATCTGTCACCCAAGAAACTTTACAAGCTTGTAAAACTCTTCTGAAAGATCAGAATGCTTATGGCGTTAGGGTAATTAGAATTTATTTACATTATTTAATAACTTTTGATTCGAGTGCATGACATTGATTTTTTAGGGCAGAAGTAATCAATGCGCCGTATTTTGCGCCAAAGGAACCGACAGGTTAAGACGATATCCCATGCCAAGCTCGACAGTTTGTAACAAAAGGGTAGGTATTATTAAATATATTATTTTCCCGTGTAATTAATCCAATAAAATTAATCATTATTATTAAATAATTAACAGAGAACTACTGGACATTGCCAAAATTTCAGATGCAGAAAATAAAATTAGTTAACTAATGATTTATGTTATCGTGTTATTGAAATAAATAATATTTCAATACTGTTATTAAAACTGTCCAAATATATTTTACCAAAAGTCTATCACATTATTCTATAAAAGTAAACAACGCCCAGTAGCTTAAAGGTAAAGGCAACCCAACTTTAAAAGTACTTCCATTGGAAAGAGCATGCTTAAAAACCTACAAATCAAAACACATTATAGTGATTTAAGTCTTGGTTAATTTATAAATATCATTTTAAAACCGAAATTTACGTTCCTAGAAGAACGCCATATTTGCTTCCCGGCATTTCGAGTTTTAAAAATAAGGATCCGCTTCAATGATTGGCCTTTAAGTGACCCAATAAAGATTCGCGAAACGAAGGCCATTCGAGTCGCTGCAGTCGGATCGTCTGTTCGTAACTTCGTAAGAAGACCCGTAATTTTGTGATTTCTAACTTTCTACGAAAACATGACTAATTGCGTAATTAATGAATGCAGTTTAGTTCTTACCTTCTAATTCTTCAAATCAACTTAAGACTCGGTTAATACCTAGTACTGACTACTACTAGCTCAGCTGGCCGACCGACCTTCGGGTTAGTGTTCGCGCGCGGGATCCTTCGGAAGTAGCCTATGTTTCGGCCCGGCATATCTTATTTGACTCTAAAGAAATTGAGCGCGCTTATACCCGCATCTATTTTCAGCTAGAGTCAAGTGACTTTAGGTGAGAAATAAACCAATCGGCGAAGCCGATCCTCAGCAGGCATCGAAAGGGTATGAAAAAACTAAAATGGCGTTCACTAGAGATCACTTTTTGCTTATAATGAACGTAAATATCTTAATATCTACTAACTATTAAATTTTTTGCGATATGATATTAGTCGTTTTAATATACGCTCTATAATTTAAGACACACTTTTTTTTATCCCGGTCTGTACCTTTAATACTATCAGCAAAGGTCCAGGTAAATGTACCGGCAGATTCTGATTCGAGACACTCTAGCGGCCTCAGTTGGTGTAAATAGCGAAATCAGGAAGAGTCACTCTTCGGAGAAATTCCGGAGTTGGGAGGGAAGACAATATACCCAAGCGTGGCCCGCCGACTCAAAATATCGTGGAAGAGTCCAAAATCACCAGAGCCAGGCAGGGGTGATGACTTTCATGACTATTTTAAGTGATGAGTTAGTACGTTTACATGGCCCTTTGCTGATAGTATTAAGCTACGTGGCGTTGTTTACTTTCATTGAATAGACTTTTGATCTTACTTATTTTTGCAAAAATATTTCAGGATTTTATAGTTTAGCTTTTATTAAAGTGAGGATATCAGCATTTTTTTTTTTTTTCGAAAGTCGAAATTATACTTTTATATTTTTTTATATTAATTAATAAAACGTATCTTAAACTGAGGCTGTCAAGGGTTTTTCATGAACTCCAAATGGAATTTTTTAGATCGAAACTTAGGTACGATTATTATCTTTTAATGATATGTTGTCTGTTAACTTTTGCACCACCTTATCAAACGGTAAAATTTTATAAAAAGCCGAGCCCTAGTATTAATACGCATTTTTCTCGAACTCCGCGATACGTGTTCAATAAAACATTTGGGGAAAGCAAAATAAATAATAAATGTTAAATCTTTTCATATATTATTCATATTTTTTTGCTCAAAAAAATTTCCCATTTGTTCCGTATATTTTTATTTATTTTGATGACACTTCAAATAAAATATAATATAATAAACCTAGCTATACGTTATTCTAACAATGATAGCGAAGGGTTAAAAAACTCTGGTTCGTTCCCGCGTTATAGTTCTTACGAAGAACTAATTAATAAATCCGAGAACGTTGGAAGATCTGTAGAATAGGTAATTATAGTTACGTTCACACTTTGAAACTGTTTTCAAACCGTTTCGAATATTAAAATCGACTTTTCGAGATATTAATAGGGTTTCTTCTTCAAAGATCTACAAGGGGGACCCCGAAATTTTATGATCAGACCATTCTAAAAAGGTTTAAAACGCTTCCAAAATCTCTAGTGTGAACGCGGCTTATGATTATACCCGGAAGGACTTAAAAAGATATTAAGGGACGGTATTTTAACATTAACTAGTTATTGGTTATGTGCCATTCCAGTTCTATATATGAAAAACCAATTATAACCTCTAAATCCCGAATCTCCAAAACATTTAGAAATAGGCTTAGTAATTAAATTAGGTCTTGTGTTAAGCCGGATTTACACAGACCTTTTTCATGCGTTTCACGCTCGCACTCTAAAGGTATTTCTATGAACGCGCTAGTGTGAAACGCGTGAAAATAGGTATATGTGCATCCGCCTTTAGGCTTAATCGACGTTTGAAAAAAAGCGCGTGACTTTAGCGATAATAAGCTAAAACCGAGCGATAAGCTAAAACCGAGCGATAATAAGCTAAAACCGAGCGATAATAAGCTAAAACCGAGCGATAATAAGCTAAAACCGAGCGATAAGCTAAAACCGAGCGATAAGCTAAAACCGAGCGATAAGCTAAAACCGAGCGATAAGCTAAAACCGAGCGATAAGCTAAAACCGAGCGATAAGCTAAAACCGAGCGATAAGCTAAAACCGAGCGATAAGCTAAAACCGAGCGATAAGCTAAAACCGAGCGATAAGCTAAAACCGAGCGATAAGCTAAAACCGAGCGATAAGCTAAAACCGAGCGATAAGCTAAAACCGAGCGATAAGCTAAAACCGAGCGATAAGCTAAAACCGAGCGATAAGCTAAAACCGAGCGATAAGCTAAAACCGAGCGAAAAAATTCAAATTCAAACTGCGTGCGTGTTTAGAAATTAAAGCTTAAAGTTTGCAATGAAGTTTATAACAGGGCATCTATAGCTTTTTTAAAAGTACTTAATATCCGTATGAAAAATATTGTAAATTACATAATTGTCCGTTCTCGGTTTTCATTATTTAGTTCTTGTTCCTACGTTTAAGGTTCTAGTAATTATACATTGGTTCAATGGGAGATGGTAAAAAGGTCAGATTGATACGCAATATTAAACCCGATAGATAGGAAAGTAGTCTTTGCCAACTTTACTTTAACAATGAGATAACGCGACATGGAATGATTAATGAAAAAACGTTAAGGATGACAAATTTGCAAAAATCTGTATTACAATTTGTCATAAATATCAATAAATCTAAACTGGATTTTTCCGGGTATATAAGCGACCGAGGTGGAAGTTTGGGTATTATAAACTCCTAAATTAGGATCCACAAAAGATAAAAATGCAGTGTCAAGTACTTATCGCGCTAAATTTGGTCGCCTTCTGTCTCGCTCAGGATACTTGTAAGTATTTTAATGAAAGATTTGTTACATCGTGGCAGTTGGCCTTATTTAGTTTAAATTAGACTACTGGATTCGGGCTCGATAATTTAATCACAAGTAATTTAAAAATTCGAGATACTGTTTTTACATACGCGTGCCGTTTTACTTTCGGTCATAATTAACCGAAGTTTAATAAGATTTAACTGAGGTTAATTTGACTGAGAAGGTTATGTTAACCTCGGTTAAAACTGATTAAGCCGGCTAATTAGCCTCGTCTGAAGATGAGGGTATTACCAGAAGCCGATGAAACCCTCCTTTGAAGTCTACTACTCCAATGTTCCATATAGCGCTCCTCTCTGTATGGTTAAAATTCCCAATTTTACGAGTTAGAAGGGGTCCTACTTCATCCCCCCTGTCTACGGAAAATTGAAATTCTCTCTCTCCACAAACGACGACGTTTTTTGGACGAACTCCAAGGCTGCTAGAGATATTCGCTCGACGAGCTCCCGCTCCGAAAACATCTACCGTTAGGAGGCGTACGAATCGCGCCTTTTGAGAATAACCCATACAGAGAGGGGCAGACAAGACCCGGGAGTAATAGACTTCAAAGGAGGGTTTCATCGGCTTCTGGTATTACCCAATGATGAAAAATTTTCTAAATTGCTCAAAAAGGATCCAAATAATATAACCAGGGCAAGGTTTCCGATAATTAGGACCTGGGGAGTTCAGAAGAAATACCAAAAAATCTTCAACAATCGGAAGTTTGAGAAAAAAGGATTCCAAATTTGAAGTTTGCATGTTAAATCCCATAGAATACAACCCAACACAATCTGTGGCGCGTTAGCACGGGAATTTCAAATTTTCAAATACATTTTTCTCAAACTTCCGCTGGTCGGAGACTTTTTTTATTATTTTTTCTGAACTCCCCCACTGGTCATAGTCTATAACCAACGTTATGTAGTGGGGGGGGGGGGGTCGGTTAGCAGAAATCTCCCCCTGCCGCTGACTACAATTTTTTTAATTTGAAGCATACTCCGTACAAAAATCAACTACCACGAAGTAAAAGTCTGTAATTAAAAAGTTTAACATATTTCAACACCTGGAAACTAATTCAAACATAATAAATTTAAACAGTCTCAAATCCAGGCAAAATTAAAAAATAATAAAATAATAATAATGCTCATTTAAATTTACTTAAGTGTATATTTGTTTGCTAGAGCATTTTAACTTAATTTTTTAGCCTCATCGGTACCGGACCCTAGTAGTAGTACAGTTAGTTCGACCGCGGCTACTAATGACAACGCTTCGAGTACGACCTCTACCCCAACAGAGAGTACCACTACTCTACCCGAGACTACCACTACCACCGCGACCTTTGACCCAAATGAAGCGTGCAGGGAACGATATCAAAGAATTCAATACAATGTTACTGGTGAAATGGTAATCGAGTAATACGACTATTTCCCCCCAAAATCATCCGACTTAGTTTTTTTTTTAAATTAATTAATTAGAGAGAAGGTCACCCTTGCCAATACGAATGTTTCCGAACGAACCCAAACAGACAAAGAAAAACGAGGTTGGGTATCCATAATGTAGACAATTTCTCGAGCTGCCCTGGCGACGATAAGGTAAAGTAAAACTTCAGCGTATCATCTTAAGAGAGAATGCAACCTAACAAGTCATTTTTAATCGATTCCTTATCGTTTAAATAGGCTTAGTCCAACAGTAAAAAGATTACAATCAGATATATATATTAAACTAGAAATAAAATTAAAACTTACCATGAAATAGGCTTAGCTGGATTCATGGAGACCCTGATATCCTCGCGTATAAGGGCTAGCGACCAATCGAATGTTATTGGAAATCTGGTGGAGATCTCACCTTAACGAAAGGTCTTTGCTCATTGGGCGCTACCCAATCACTTGTTATTAGTTTGCATTCTCCCTTTAAAGGGACTTTAAACTAGACACGCAACTTGACTCGATTCGGGCCTTGGCAAATTGAACTCGCGAATATAATCTCAAGAAATAGAAGATGGCGACGTGGTTTTACATTTGATTTTGGTCGAAATGATCGAATTTTATATGATCGATTGAGTTAAAAAACTAACCTAACCTAACCTAAATATTTCGATCATTTAATCCAAAAAACTGGTTTCGATCACTTAAAAGTCGATCAATTGGGACGATACCTTTACATTTCATTACCAAAGATATCGGCTTGCCCAATAAGTAAAACAGACGTCACACTATAGGTAAAAACCTCAGAATTTTTTTTTTTCAATTTCTTGTGATTGAATTCGCGAGCTTGGTGCGAGTTCAATTTGATTGCGTGTTTTCTTTTAAATATAAGAGAAAGATGTCAAACCTATCGTAAATAAAGAAATCATTAAACTTGGATATTGATTTGATATAGGTATGCTATAGGGGCGAATGCGAAGATAATGGAACGCCATCTGGTAAAGCTTGCAAGACTAAATATTCAGGAAAAGTCTACGGTGAACCCACGGTACGTAAAATTTGGATACAATTTAAATTAACTAGCTTATTAAAGAAAATATATCACCAAAAACTAATACCTATATTAAATATTTAAATATCCGCAGACGAGAAGATGCAAAGCGAGATGTCATAGACCTAATAGTGATCCCGATGTCATTAATCAAACTGATGGCACCTTATGCGGACAGGGTGTAAGTTATGTTAATAGTATTTAATGTACCATCTAAGCTGCGTTCACAATAGACACGCTGAAACCATTTAAGGCCAGTTTTGAACCTTTTACAATTAATAAATATTTCATGGAAGAATCTCTACAGTTGACCCAAAATTTTGACAATTTGGCCATTAAAAATCGGCTGAAAACGGTATAAAAGTTTGTAGTGTGAACGTGGCCTAATTACTTCAATCGATTGAAACGCGAGTCGGTAATATACCGTTAAAAATTTATCAAATACCCTAGTAATTTACTAATATCCAAATACCATTGTTAGTTATATCCCGATAAATTGTCTTAATTTATTGGTAAACCACCAAGAGTGTCAAAATATTTTAGGTTAATAATAAAATTACAATTACCGTTTTGTCAATATTTACCGGACGTCAATTACCCGATAAATTTCCGTTTTTTAGATACACGGTGAATAATTCGATCTTTAGTTATCGAATGACAATTGATTAAATTTAACTCGTTTCAGCGTGAAGCCAGATATTGCCAAAATGGAAGATGCGAATAAATAGGTTTTTGTTTAACTGAATTAAGGAAATGTAACGCACGATTTTGATATCAATAAAAATATTTTGTAAACATAAATCTGGAGAAATAATTTTTGAACTATTTGTAATAAGTAACATTTCAAAGATGATTCTAAGGTTTTTTTTATTAAAGGGAGGATTTCAACTAACAAGCAATGGTTTTTCATAATGGTATAAATAGGCCTAATCCACCAGTAAAAAAAAAAAAAAAACTAGAAATAAATTTAAAAGTTACCCGTAAAATAGGCTTAGCTGATTTCATCGAGATCCTGAATTTCTTCACATTGATTGGCCAGGGACCAATGAGCAAAGGCTCGTCGTTAAGGCGAGACCTTCATGAGTCTTCCAATAATTGCATTCGATTCGATGACCCATCAAATTAGATTTTTTTACACTTTTATATTTGTTTGTGATTTTTTTACTGGTGGATTAGGCTTATTTAAACTATAAGGAGTCGATAAAAACTATTTGTAATGCTGCATTTTTCCTGTAAGTAAGAAAAATATCAGGGTTGCCACAGTTTTTTCAGATTCAAATTACCTGACTTTTCCAGGTTTTCCCTGACCTTTTCCAACGATTTTCCCTGACCATTTCAGTTAATTCTATCCAATTTTTAATCTTTTATTTTTTAGATAATTGCATTCGCCAAACCTTTTGCACTGACACGGTCAGCTTGAAAAATTGTCTGCAGATAATGATAGTAATTTCCTGGCTTCTTGGAAGATCTTTAAACTCCGTGACTTTTTAAAATATCTTAAAGGTACAGACCGGGATAAAAAAAAGTGTGTCTTAAATTATAGAGCGTATATTAAAACGACTAATATCATATCGCAAAAAATTTAATAGTTAGTAGATATTAAGATATTTACGTTTATTATAAGCAAAAAGTGATCTCTAGTGAACGCCATTTTAGTTTTTTCATACCCTTTCGATGCATGCTGAGGATCGGCTTCGCCGATTGGTTTATTTCTCACCTAAAGTCACTTGACTCTAGCTGAAAATAGATGCGGGTATAAGCGCGCTCAATTTCTTTAGAGTCAAATAAGATATGCCGGGCCGAAACATAGGCTACTTCCGAAGGATCCCGCGCGCGAACACTAACCCGAAGGTTGGTCGGCCAGCTGAGCTAGTAGTAGTCAGTACTAGGTATTAACCGAGTCTTAAGTTGATTTGAAGAATTAGAAGGTAAGAACTAAACTGCATTCATTAATTACGCAATTAGGCATGTTTTCGTAGAAAGTTAGAAATCACAAAATTACGGGTCTTCTTACGAAGTTACGAACAGACGATCCGACTGCAGCCGACTCGAATGGCCTTCGTTTCGCGAATCTTTATTGGGTCACTTAAAGGCCAATCATTGAAGCGGATCCTTATTTTTAAAACTCGAAATGCCGGGAAGCAAATATGGCGTTCTTCTAGGAACGTAAATTTCGGTTTTAAAATGATATTTATAAATTAACCAAGACTTAAATCACTATAATGTGTTTTAATTTGTAGGTTTTTAAGCATGCTCTTTCCAATGGAAGTACTTTTAAAGTTGGGTTGCCTTTCCCTTTAAAATTACCTGACTTTATATAGGGCTCATTTTCGGACTTTTTGCTCGATTTTTATCGGGTGGCGAAACAACTTTTATGAGTGGCGAAGCAATATTTTATGATCTTAAAATAATATACGGAATGTCTACTTTCTAATGGTGCAATCGGCTTATGCCTAGGTGGTTGCAAACAAAAGTTATGGCTTTTTGCATTTTAATATAGGGCTCATATTTGGTATTTTGCTCGATTTGTATCGAGTGGCGAAACAACTTTTATGAGTGGCGAAGCAATATTTTATGATCTTAAAATAATATACGGAATGTCTACTTTCTAATGGTGCAATCGGCTTATGCCTAGGTGGTTGCAAACAAAAGTTATGGCTTTTTGCATTTTAATATAGGGCTCATATTTGGAATTTTGCTCGATTTGTATCGAGTGGCGAAACAACTTTTATGAGTGGCGAAGCAATATTTTATGATCTTAAAATAATATACGGAATGTCTACTTTCTAATGGTGCAATCGGTTTATGCCTAGGTGGTTGCAAAAAAAAATTATGGCTTTTTGCATTTTAATATAGGGCTCATATTTGGAATTTTGCTCGATTTGTATCGAGTGGCGAAACAACTTTTATAAGTGGCGAAGCAATATTTTATGATCTTAAAATAATATACGGAATGTCTACTTTCTAATGGTGCAATCGGTTTATGCCTAGGTGGTTGCAAAGAAAAGTTATGGCTTTTTGCATTTTAATATAGGGCTCATATTTGGAATTTTGCTCGATTTGTACCGAGTGGCGAAACAACTTTTATGAGTGGCGAAGCAATATTTTATGATCTTAAAATAATATACGGAATGTCTACTTTCTAATGGTGCAATCGGCTTATGCCTAGGTGGTTGCAAACAAAAGTTATGGCTTTTTGCATTTTAATATAGGGCTCATATTTGGAATTTTGCTCGATTTGTATCGAGTGGCGAAACAACTTTTATGAGTGGCGAAGCAATATTTTATGATCTTAAAATAATATACGGAATGTCTACTTTCTAATGGTGCAATCGGCTTATGCCTAGGTGGTTGCAAACAAAAGTTATGGCTTTTTGCATTTTAATATAGGGCTCATATTTGGTATTTTGCTCGATTTGTATCGAGTGGCGAAACAACTTTTATGAGTGGCGAAGCAATATTTTATGATCTTAAAATAATATACGGAATGTCTACTTTCTAATGGTGCAATCGGCTTATGCCTAGGTGGTTGCAAACAAAAGTTATGGCTTTTTGCATTTTAATATAGGGCTCATATTTGGAATTTTGCTCGATTTGTATCGAGTGGCGAAACAACTTTTATGAGTGGCGAAGCAATATTTTATGATCTTAAAATAATATACGGAATGTCTACTTTCTAATGGTGCAATCGGTTTATGCCTAGGTGGTTGCAAAAAAAAATTATGGCTTTTTGCATTTTAATATAGGGCTCATATTTGGAATTTTGCTCGATTTGTATCGAGTGGCGAAACAACTTTTATAAGTGGCGAAGCAATATTTTATGATCTTAAAATAATATACGGAATGTCTACTTTCTAATGGTGCAATCGGTTTATGCCTAGGTGGTTGCAAAGAAAAGTTATGGCTTTTTGCATTTTAATATAGGGCTCATATTTGGAATTTTGCTCGATTTGTACCGAGTGGCGAAACAACTTTTATGAGTGGCGAAGCAATATTTTATGATCTTAAAATAATATACGGAATGTCTACTTTCTAATGGTGCAATCGGCTTATGCCTAGGTGGTTGCAAACAAAAGTTATGGCTTTTTGCATTTTAATATAGGGCTCATATTTGGTATTTTGCTCGATTTGTATCGAGTGGCGAAACAACTTTTATGAGTGGCGAAGCAATATTTTATGATCTTAAAATAATATACGGAATGTCTACTTTCTAATGGTGCAATCGGTTTATGCCTAGTTGGTTGCAAAGAAAAGTTATGGCTTTTTGCATTTTAATATAGGGCTCATATTTGGAATTTTGCTCGATTTGTATGGAGTGGCGAAACAACTTTTATGAGTGGCGAAGCAATATTTTATGATCTTAAAATAATATACGGAATGTCTACTTTCTAATGGTGCAATCGGCTTATGCCTAGGTGGTTGCAAACAAAAGTTATGGCTTTTTGCATTTTAATATAGGGCTCATATTTGGAATTTTGCTCGATTTGTATCGAGTGGCGAAACAACTTTTATGAGTGGCGAAGCAATATTTTATGATCTTAAAATAATATACGGAATGTCTACTTTCTAATGGTGCAATCGGCTTATGCCTAGGTGGTTGCAAACAAAAGTTATGGCTTTTTGCATTTTAATATAGGGCTCATATTTGGAATTTTGCTCGATTTGTATCGAGTGGCGAAACAACTTTTATGAGTGGCGAAGCAATATTTTATGATCTTAAAATAATATACGGAATGTCTACTTTCTAATGGTGCAATCGGTTTATGCCTAGGTGGTTGCAAAAAAAATTATGGCTTTTTGCATTTTAATATAGGGCTCATATTTGGAATTTTGCTCGATTTGTATCGAGTGGCGAAACAACTTTTATAAGTGGCGAAGCAATATTTTATGATCTTAAAATAATATACGGAATGTCTACTTTCTAATGGTGCAATCGGTTTATGCCTAGGTGGTTGCAAAGAAAAGTTATGGCTTTTTGCATTTTAATATAGGGCTCATATTTGGAATTTTGCTCGAATAGATGTAGGCAAGGCTAACTATTAGACCTCTATTTACTTATGGTACTATATACTGGTAATTTATATTCCCAAGGTTTCGTAAAGAAAACGTTTTAATTATATCTTCGAGTAGATGCGAGATAACATCCGAAAAATATAATTCCTATAATTGACACAACTCAAATTTTTATAACCCTATTCAAAATAAAAATATTTGAGAACTTGATTTGTCGAAATAAGCCTTTTTAACTGTCAATTAACTCTCAACGAACACGGCAGGATGACATATTTTAGTGCCTAATTTGACAGTACTTATTTTGATTGCATCATTAAAATAGAAATTGATACGTATAGGCTTAACAATATCTTGATTAGAAAAAAACGTTTAAATACTTCGGAAATTCTGAGATTCTATCACATTTCCCAACATTGAATATTGGTTCAAAACCTTCCTTTACAAGGCTTTAAAGATGAAGTTAACTCTATGCTTATTTGTTTTGGCCTCAGTGGCTTTAACAATCAACGCGCAAGAAGGTATGTATAATTATATTTGTAAAATAATTATTATGCCCAAGAAAATGATTAAATTTCGCTTTTTTTCAAAGGCTCATTTTATAAATTTTCGGGAGCCCTCAAACATATTTATTTTAGGAAAGCCTTAAAAACATTCTAGTATCTACCTTTGCGTTAAAACTAATATGAATTTAACTTATTCGAAGATAAAGTAAAAGACATAATCCATATCCGTTTTTATCCAAAAATGGCCTTATTTTAGAATATTATCCGCGTTATACGTTCGGATAACATAATTCAAAATTTATTTTCGTGAAAAATAATATAAAAGATGATTTGAAATGTTAGTTTCGTTGTTTTATTTATATCCTTCAATTTAAAAGTCAATTAGAAATATTTTTCTTATATTTTAGACTAATTCTGGAAATGTGAATTTTCTTATCCATCGTTATACGTTTGAAAACGAGTAATTTGTTCGTAGATAAAGCGCCAAACGCTTATCTTCGGGTAAACTTTATATATTTAACAATTATACGAATTTACGAATTATTAGTTACCATTTATCCGAAAATAAAATATGAAAATATACGAATAACAGAATATAATGGATATCCGATTCCGAGCTCTAGTCAGAATTGAAAATTGATTGAAAATGCGCATTTAGCGTCGCCGAATGAGAACACCAGTTCATAGAGACTGCTCTGGTACATGAGATTTATGGGAAATAGCTGAACGAATCCCCACAACGCGTGAGGAGAGATTTTTCGAAATTCGGGTTTGTTAAGAGGTGGTGTATCCTAAGGATTTTATTGACTGTTGCAAGTCACTAAAGTTTTACTATGGAGTTTAGTATAGCCCGAGTTTCTAACGAACCGGATAAATTCACAGTCCATGGAAACCATTCAAATTTGGCTACATAGTTTAATCTACAAATGATACCCCTTTAGTAAAATCATCAATAATTTAAGTTAGTATTATAAAATAAACTTGGAACTAGCCAAAAGAGACTGTTTAAAAATTGAAGAGGTTGCCTTTTTTTCAAGGTTGGGACGAAGTGAACTTTTATAAACCCAAGGATGAAGAGGAAACTCAAGTGTTTTTTATCGATTCTTCTACTAATTAGAAGACATATCCGCGTAATTAATCATCCAGGAAATATATCCCAATGATTTTCAAAATCAAAATAGATCAAGATTTCACTTATTTTAAATTGAAACCCTTTCAACCAATCGTGTAACGCCCTGCCTTCCAGCGAACAAAATGACATTGCGCGTGCCATGTTTGTCACATCGCGCGCTATAATTGAGCTCGAAATAGCGCTTGACACGATCATTTTGTTCGCTGTAAGGCAGGGCTTTACACGATTTGTTGAAGGGGTTTCAATTAAAAAAAAAAGAATTATGGATCTATTTTGATTTTTAATATCATTGGGTTATATTTCCTGGATGATTAACTACGCGGATAGGTCTTATAATTAGTAGTAGAATCGATAAAAAACACTTGATTTTCTTCTACAACCACCCTTTAATCGGGACATAGCGGTATCTGATCATATCCTAGGACACGATCAAACGCGGGGGACTGATATTACTCTACTTTTTTCTAAATAGTAACTACCAAACCCGCCGACGCTACAACTAAAAGCGCAACTACCAAACCCGCCGACGCTACAACTAAAAGCGCAACTACCAAACCCGCCGACGCTACAACTAAAAGCGCAACTACCAAACCCGCCGACGCTACAACTAAAAGCGCTACCACCAAACCCGCGGATGCCACGACTAAAAGCGCAACTACCAAAGCCGCCGACGCCACGACTAAAAGCGCAACTACCAAAGCCGCCGACGCTACAACTACAAGCGCAACTACAGTCGCCCCGACAACTACGCCATCCTCGAGCAATGACACGACGGTAGACCCAGCAAAAACGTGTCAAGAATTACACGGTGGCGACACCAGCGTTAATGGATCAATAGTAAGACCATCGTATTTAGTTAAGCCTAATTTAGGCCTAATCGCGTGAAAACAGGAAAGTATTTCTGAGTAATAATAATGTAATTTTTAATTAGAATTCGGCCAATCCTTGTCTACTGGATTGCGTCGTGCCTTTAAGACGTTCGAGAACCAGAACGGTGCAACACGATATGCCAGACATGACCAGTTGCGGCACTGATAAGGTATTTAAGACAGTGTAAACATTCAGAACTACTCTGGGATTATAATATTAAAACTATTTTCGGGTTACCACGCAGATTTGTTTCAAAGGAGTTTGCAGGAGTAGCTCGGATGACGCTAGTAAAGCTTGCATCAGCTCATACGGAAGCAAATCATTCGGAATAAGGGTAACGAAAAATTAAGTAATAGGGAGAGTTTATATCAAACCTCCTGGGGGGTGGAGTATGAAAAAAATCCCATTCTAAACAACGTTAAAACTCGTTAGCAACAAGATTAAGCCCACCTGACAATATAAGACAGACACTAGCCTCGCGAAGGACTTTATTAACTCGCTGTATTCAAATATAAAGTCTGCTTTTTGGTTTTAACTTGGAATCGGAAGTTAAAGAGACTGCGAATTTTGAATTCCCTTTAAAGTCGCCTTCTTTTCTAGCTTAGCAGACGACGTTGATAGAAAATTGTACAGTCAAAGATAGGCTGTGAGCATAAGAGAAGAGCATTTTAAATTTCAGAGCAGATGGGGACTTAAAAGGATAACCTTTTTTCTTATTTATAAACTCCTGATAATAGCCATTCGAACTTAAGTAACAATACCAAATATTATTGGTCATCAAGTGGAAAATATAAAATTTAACTTGGCACTATATTGTAACTAAATGAAATCTTCAAAATAGGACAACCGATTGGTCATTAATTGATTTTCTTATTGGTTCACTTAGCGTAATGGTCGTTGTCGAGTCATGTGCGTAACTCAAGGAGGCGTGAGACGCAGAGGATTCCTCCCAGATGGAACCGTTTGTAAAATCAATATGGTAAACAACAATCTTGCAATTCGGTTTTGTCTGTTATTAAGATTTGGAATGTTAATATTTTCTATTTCTTTTAATCTAGAGGAGAACCGGTGTTTGCACTGCACGACGTTGCCAATAAAATTAAAATTATTACGCAACTTGATTTATACTATGTATGTAAGCTTACTACGCTTTCATGCACCAGTAAAATTAAATAAAAATATTAATTAATAAGCAATTCATTTGGACAATTTAAAAAATATTTGAAATATGGATATATTTTACAATAGCTACACCACCCAATATAGACAAAAACAATATACCAATAGCTTCGTTGACTTAAACCCTATCCAACGCAAGAAAAAATATTCACTGGAAATTAAAAAAAAAAAAAAAAAAAGGTTAGGATATGTTAGGTTAGGTTAGTTTATGATACAAAATTATATACATAACGTTTTTTGTTTAAATTCACAAGAATTCTATCAGAAGGATGTGACATCGGATTTTAGAAATATGGTTTTACTTTGGTTTTTTATGCCTCTTACGGCTGATCCGACTCAAACTATAATCCTCCCCAGAAGCCGATGAAGCCCTCCTTTGAAGTCTATTACTCCCTGGTCTTGTCTACCCCTCTCTGTATGGGTTAGTTTCAAAAAGCGCGATTCGTACGCCTCCTAACGGTAGATATTTTCGGAACGGGAGTTCGTCGTGCGAATATCTCTAGCAGCCTTGGAGTTCGTCCAAAAACGTCGTCGTTTGTGGAGAGAGAGAATTTCCAATTTTCCGTAGACAGGGGGGTATGAAGTAGGACCCCTCCGATCTCGTAAAATTGTGAATTTTACCCATACAGAGAGGAGCGCTATATGGAACATAAGAGTAGTAGACTTCAAAGGAGGGTTTCATCGGCTTCTGCTTTTGGGGAATATATATATATATAATTTTCTTAATATTGATTTCCGGCAAAAATCTTTTTCACCATTATTTTTATCTTCTTTTATTCTATTAACAAAAAAAAAAAAAAAAAAAAAAGTGGAGACTATTTTTAAAAAACTCCCCCTAACATATCCTAACTTTTTTTTTATTATTTCCGGTGAATAATTTTTCTTGCGTTGGATAGGGTTTAAGTCAACGAAGCTATTGGTATATTTTTTTGTCTATATTGGGTGGTGGAGCTATTGTAAAAAACTCCCTTGAAATATTATAAAAGACCAGAATTAAATAAAAATATCTATTTAGGACGATGGTCCGAGAAACAAATCTAAAATTTTTATCAGTATTTGCAGTTCGTGTAGCTTTATGTCTACCGAAATATAATCAGACTACTATCCGGTCAAAAATGATGGGCATTAAAAAACGATAACAAATGGCGGACTTTTTTAATAACTAGTTATTAACATAACATAACCGTAATATTACTTAAATTTCTCTTACTTTGTTTCAGTTCTTTACAAAACTACCTTTGATAGCGACCACAGCTATTCAAATTAATAATTTTATTCACGAAATTGAACTTATTTAACTTTAAATGCTTTTCAAAATTCGAAAAAAAAAAAGTTATAATTTCAAAAGCCTAAATAAAATTTTATCTCTAATTTAAGCTAACAGTGAAACCTATCCAAGCGTATATTAGGTAAAAATTGACCAAAATTTCAAAAATAGGAACTAATTAGAGAGTATAAACCTTTATAAACAATAACCGTGTCATTTATAGTTCATCTCCCAACACGAATTATAGAACCCTGGCTTCGCTTATTTTTACAAACAAAGTAATAGCAACTTTCAGAACTGATGTTTGCACCAACCCTGATTGCAAACTGACGTCTCTCATATCCCCAGCTTTATATCTTTTTAAAATCAGTTTCAGTTTAGAATAATCACTGTATTATATGCTCGTTATATCTTTACAATTAAATGGTTTAAACCACGCAACTTTGAAAGTATCGAAACTATAAAAAATAACCTATTAAAGATTAAAAAAAAAAATCAGCACTTTGGACCCTACAATCTTTCGACGTTGGCAAAAATGAACCCTTCCAAAACGTTTTAATTCGCCCCCCCCCCCTCCGCAATCTCCCTCCTTTTTAAGGTTAAAATATGGCTGCTAAAACAATCGGGTGGCGCTTAGCCTAGCCTCGGCCCAACACAAGTTAAATTAAAACTCACCCAAAATCTGGATGCAAATGATTCGGTATCCTTTAGCCGAATAGTTCAGGCATAAATTCGAAATTAAATCCGAACATGAACACTCCATTACCATCCGGGTACAATTGTACTTTACGTGACCCACCCAACTAACACATTTCTCTGACTGTTTAGACCATGGGGAGTTCAAAAAAAATAGTTAAAAAAATATTGGACCGCCGCAAATATTTTTAATTTTTTTTTTTGAAAATTTGAAATTCCCATGCTAAAATCCCATAGAATGCGCCATAGGTTGGGTTAGGTTAGGTTAGGTTGGGTTAGAATCTATGGGATTTAACACGCAAAATTTGAAATTTGCGTGTTAAATCCCATAGATTCTAACCCAACCTAACCTAACCTATGGCGCATTCTATGGGATTTTAGCATGGGAATTTCAAATTTTCAAAAAAAAATTAAAAATATTTGTGGCGGTCCAATATTATTTTTAACTATTTTTTTTGAACTCCCCATGGTCTAAACAGTCAGAAAAATGTGTTAGTTGGGTGGGTCACGTAAAGTAAAATCCTACCAAAATCCGATTATCATTCTGTACAAAGGGTCCAATTGGAGTAACGACTCACGAGCAAGCGGCGACAGCATAATGGAGGCCGCCGAGTCTCTAGGCGATAGTACAATCGCTAAGCCTAATACGACAATGTGACGGAGAAAAACCTCGCCTTGTCGTGATTTTACGGAAACGCGAGGCGCTAATTTCGTCGGATAATATATCTGGGATATATTAGGCTTCCTTATGTTGCAAAATCCGCATATAAAAGACAGTTTAAACCCGATTTAATTATAATTTAATACCGGGGCTATCCGGAATACGGAAAACCCAAAACGCGTGTCTCTGGCATGGCATCTCTGCGATGCCGAACTTTCGTTGAAACTGAAGAAGGGAAGATGGGTGGGAGAACAGTGGTATACCTACTATGACGTCACTCACTAGGTTGGGGTATGGAATTTTGGCGCCAAATTAATAACTTTAATTTCTGATACTACGGCTGGACTTTGGAGTAAATTGAATATTTGCAAAATTATAATTACGGTGGTTTTATGGGGAAATGGTTTATAAATAAAGAATAATAGCGAATTTCACTGGGGGAGAGAAATCACTCAGAGAACAAGTTTTATTTTCCACTGAGAAAATAGAGCTCTCACGAGGCAAGTTTTTTTGCTGTGACTATTTTTAGCAGAACCGATTGAGAGCACGTTTTCAATGATTTGATTGGTGGATACAATATTCTTGAAATTTTTCTTTGGACTGCTTGATGCTCTTTAGCGAACCGTGGAAAATAGGTCAATTTACGGACCAAACTGTAGTTTTAGGGTGTTTTAGTGACCCAAGTAGTAAATGGCGACTTTTAGTGAAAAAAGTGCACAAGTGGGAGTTCCTGTTTTGGACAGAAAATCCCTGACTTAGCCTACGCCAAGTTGACGAGTTTCCTTGATTTTTGATATTTCCGGTGATTCGGTTAAAGGGAGGGTGAAGAGGAAAATCATTTTTTTGTTTTTTTTTAATCGAATTTTCTACTGATTGTAAGACCTATCCGCGTAGTTAATCATTCAGGAAATATATCCCAATGAATTTAAACAAAATTCCCGGCACCTATCCACAGAACTAGTCTCTTCCCTTCGTCTACATATTGCCACCGTCGCGTCATCTCTAAAACGTTCTAAACCACGAATTGTATTTGCCCACCAAAATCTTTTAGACGGGTATGATTTCGTCGTGAATTCCTCTGCCGCATATTTGTCCATATGGCCCAGCTTGGTATTGGCACGGAGACCCACAATGCCTTACTCTCGGCTCAGTGTGGTAAAATGTGTACACCAATTACACGATTAAATAACTGATTACAGACTTTGGTACATGCAGCTAATCGCACTCACTTATACGTAATCACTTTAATCAAAAGGGGGCAAACATTTAATCAAAGGGGGCAAACATTTGAGAACTCGATTGTAAAATGTAGATCTGAACTCAAGCGAGAGTTCAAACTCAGTGTGCTTTGTCCGAGGCATTGTCAAATATGAACTCAATGAACTCAGGTGCAAAGAGAATTCATGAGTGTCTATATTTTTTTGATTCTGTAAATTGAGATATATAATTCTCTAGGTACGTCTGTCTGTCGAGAACGCTAAAAAGCTGAAAAACGCTGAAGCGGAATTGATACTGAAGTCACGCGCTTCATTTC
Organism: Odiellus spinosus; assembly: GCA_963920705.1. Taxonomy (NCBI): domain Eukaryota; kingdom Metazoa; phylum Arthropoda; class Arachnida; order Opiliones; family Phalangiidae; genus Odiellus; species Odiellus spinosus. The sequence goes on along the minus strand of OY987229.1, from coordinate 11,520,028 downwards.
ATACGTCAATTAAGCCTAACAATTAGGCCTCACTTATTTTGTGAAAGTTTAAATTATATGATTATAACTTTTTTCCCCAGCATGTTTAACAAAGCGTTTCAAATCAAATAAATTTAGTTCCGGGTATTAAATTATCTTTAAGTGAATGAAAACATAGTTTTCGAACACCTGTGGTCGCTATCAAAAGTAAATTTTTAAAGAACCCAAATAAATAAGTAGAATTTTAGTATCTTACGTAAATAATTATGCCATATGTGGCATAATTATTTATGTTTCATATTTTAAGTATAGACGCATGGTCAAGTTGAAATATCAGCAGATTAAGTAAAAACATCGAAATTTCTAATAATCTAATTTAATACGTTAAATTACCATTGTCATTAAGAAGTTTTAACAAGCGTTTTTAGATAAATAAGTTTAGTGTATTAAAATATCTTTAAAGTAATTTTATAAAGAACTAAAACAAATTAAGAGTAAGTTCAGTAATTATAATTATTACGTATTACATTATTTCGTATTATTATGTCACGTAACTAATTAAAAATCCTTTTTGTCATATTTGTAAACATAGCTGACATGCATTTAAGGGTTATAGCTATTGTATAATATAATTATGACAGGAAAAACCCAGAAATAATATTATTATGTAAATTATATTCGAGTCTCCATGACAAAATAATAGACACTCGAATATCGACGACGCGTAGTAATGTAATTGACGAGTTTGAAGGAACAATCACTTTTGTAGTATATACTTCCATCACGTAAAAACCGATTCGATAATTATAGTATAAAAACCCGTTTCCCTCGCACCATATTCGATATACAGTTGAATCTCAACCGATACGATCACCATGCAGAAGTACTGTCTCGCCGCTTTCGCGATTTGTAAGTATTAAGTACTTAAATACTTAATAATTAGGCTTCTCTTAAAGGCCCTATTGATAGGCAAAGAACCTTCTACGGGGTATCCAATATCCATCGTAGTTTGAATTTTAGCGAAATACAAAATGGAGCAAAAATTGGGCAACTCCCCTCTGCATGAAAACAACGTATAACTCTTTACGAGAAAACGGTGTAATATTTTGGAGTGAAATATTTTTATAGACCCCCATTTCAATAATATTGATGTCTTCATTTAAAGGGAGAATGCAACCTAACAACAAGTGATTTTTTATCGATTCCTTATGGTTTAAATTGGCCTAATCCACTAGTGAAAAAATGTTCGAACAAATATTAAATTGGAAATAAATTTAAAACTTACCCGGAAAATAGGATTAGTGGGATTCATGGAGATCCTGATTTCCTCCCGTATAAGGTCTAGCAACCAATCGAATGCGATTGTAAGTCTCGTGGTCGTGGAGATCTCGCGTGAACGACGGGACTTTGCTCATTGGTCGCTAGACCTTAATTACACGGAGTGACGGAGGCAATTCAGCTGATCTCCATGAATATCGCTAAGCATATTTTCCGGGTATGTTTGAAATTTATTTCTAGTTTGATATCTGTTTTGTAATCTTCTATTAGTGGATTAGGCCTATTTAAACGATAAGGAATCGATAAAAAATCATTTGTTATTAGGTTGCATTCTCCCTTTAAAGGTCTTATCTGCCCCTCTATCTTGCCTTATGCACACATACTTCGTTTGACTGTACAATTTGTTATGATCATCGTCGTCTGCTAAGCAAGAAAACAATTCGACTTTAAAGGGGCATTAAAACTCGCAGATAGTCCCTTTAGAGGCTTTAAAGTTCAATAGTTAAAATTTCTTATTTCAGGGTTTATGGTGGAAATGGTCAGTTCTCAAGAATCGCCACCGACACTGTACGCGGTAAACAATGGTACCGTCTTATGTCCCATGTATACTGGCGACACGGCTGCTGTCGGAGCCCAAGTAAGACTAAAAATCATTGCTTTTATTATTGTCAAATTAGTAAATTACGATATACTCGATCAGAAGTTTAGAAGATTACTCTTTTGACTATCTAAGACACTAATCTCGCGATGGACTTCATTAACTCGCATGTATTCGCTGTACTCGGCCGGGCGAGACACGCTCCTTCGTTTCGCGAGAGAGGAGGAAGTTGTTTTCCGTCGATACATTTTCACCCTCGTAAACGTCTAGACAGTTCAGCGCGATATTAGCACCGCCTACTTAGTTCCAATCTCAACCGCTAGAGAGGGCAATTTCGAATTCCGTATCTCGACCGTTTAGAGTTTTTTTTTTTGATTTTTTCCTCTCTCCTCGGTCGAAAGCTCTGACGACAGAACTTTCAGAACCACATACCAATCATAAAATTCCTTGTTGTAAACTTGAACTATGATTTACCTTTGTTGATACTACGTGATAAAGTTTACTATATATGAAAAAAAAAATTGGTTCGCGAGATTGAATTATTGGGAAATGAAAAAAAGGAACTCTATATTCTAAATATATATTGGTGACGCTAAATACACAATCATTTACGTAATCTTACGTAAGTCCAGCACGGTCCACTTGGATCGCTCTTCCATCGCCGGACGGAGGAGCGATCTAAGTTGGCCGTGGTCAAAGCTATAACGGTTAATTGTACACCGATTACGCACGCGCAGAATGATCAGCCCCTCGACCATGATGATTAAATTTTCTTTGGCACACTTTTCCCCTCCGCTTCTAACATTTGTAAATTTGTACAAATAATTACGATCCCATTTTATTCGTCATTTAGAGCTCAACTAATCCTTGCGAATTGAAATGCTTGAGCGATTCTAAAGAATTAACCATCAAAAAGAAGGACGGTGAAGAATGCTCAACAGACACATTGCCAAAAGTATGAACAAAAAATTGTAAAATCGTAAGACTATAAGAATGACCACCGTAAGTGCAATAATTAAACATAAGTATGTCAATCGCGCTTTCTCGATGGGAATAGGTTTTCATGTCGTCCAGTCTCTCTAGAGGCTTACCTAGACCTTAGTCATTCATTTTACCAATTTACCAAATGTATCCAAATTAACAATTCAAGGGCGTATAATGTTAAAATTATTGATTCTTGAGATTAAATATGACATTATCTTACTTATAGCTAGAAATATTAATAAAAGGACACATATTTTAACAAAACCCGGCTTTCATAAGCGTCTTCTAACGGCAAACCATGGCAAAAGTAGGAACTAGCCTTGCGCGTGTCTGCCATATACTGTTTACTTTACTTACCAGCACTGTTTGGGCCGTTAGAGGAAGCTTATGAAAGTAAGGTGTTGATATTCATCTTTATCAAAAATCTATCACTATATTCCATAAAAGTAAACATCGCCCAGTAGCTTGACACTATCAGCAAAGGTCCTGGTAAATATAGCGTCAGATTCTGATTCGAGACATTCTAGCGGCCGCAGTTGCTCTAAATAGAGAAATCGGAAGCGCCACTCTTTGGTGAAATTTCGGAGTAGGAGGGGAAGACAATATAGCCAAGCGCGGCCCGCCTAAAGTCCGTTCCTCTCTCCAGACTCTAAATATCGAGTAAGAGCCGAAATCACTCGAGCCAGAGAGGGGTGATGACTTTTCTGGCTAGTTTTAAGTGATGGGCTAGTACGTTTACCTGGCCCTTTGCTGATAGTATTAACGATAGGCGCGTTGTTCACTTTTATGGATTAAGTGATGAACTTTTGTCTTTATCTAATTATTATTTTTAGTATATTTAAATAGTTTCTGGAGATATGAACCTTCTTTATTCCAATGCTTTTTTTTATATAGCTATGCTACAATAACAAGTGCGTAGACCAAGTCGCATCGACAGCAGCAACGGATAAAGGGTACCTTTGCAACGCCTACGGAACTTTCAAGGCTGTTCAGGTTTGTATATATATTGAAATTATTGTGTCATACGAATTATCACTCTAATCATTGTAAAGGATCAACTAAACTCTAAAAATAAGTTATTTTTGATAGATTAGACAGCCTAATTCAATTCGAGCCTCGTTAAATTGATCTCACGCCAAAAACACACGGATTTAATTAAACTCTCGAATTCAATTTTCTTATTTGAAGCATTTTTCACCAAATTACGCAGTTTTTCCACATTGCTTTCATAGAAATTGTAGTAAAATGAATAGAAACTTATGTTGGTAGCTGCCCCAATCCATTCATGTCTATTCACACATTATACTACTTGGATTCTAAATAACCTTTTAAAATATATTTATTCTTAATTGGTTAATAATAACAGAATAATAAGCTAAGCCTAATTAATTACGTTCCTGTTTCAAATTAATTTAAATGCTAATATAAAATTAAACGTTATATTCTATCAGAAAGGACTTTGCACTGTAATGTGCCTTCCTCCTACAACCTCCACCGCCAAAGCTATTGAAATGCCAGTCATGTTAGGTTCTTCCTGTCTCAAAGGGGTAATTATAAGCTAATTGCGCTTACTTCTCTCTCTAATTAAATTGATTTCTCGCGTTTTTTTCTTATAACAGACAACAGTTGCCACATGCACCGCGACCACTAGCGGAGCTTCAAGGTGCGCTTAATAATGAATGAAAAACTGGATTATTGCATATAGGCAAATGTAATTACATGTTAAACGAAATAAAGTACCATGTTTAAGCGTACAAATAGTACTAAATATTTCGGGTGTTCATGGTAGACGTTATTATCGTCATTAGCGTCGGCGGTTCTTTGAAACCACTGCTCAAACAGACTAGAATGTAGCGCCTTTGTAACGCGTATATTGATTCGTGCCAAGCCTAAAACTGGACCCTACGTTTCCGATCCGGTGGTTGACTATTGACCACAAAGTACTAAATATTTCGGGTGTTCATGGTAGACGTTATTATCGTCATTAGCGTCGGCGGTTCTTTGAAACCACTGCTCAAACAGACTAGAATGTAGCGCCTTTGTAACGCGTATATTGATTCGTGCCAAGCCTAAAACTGGACCCTACGTTTCCGATCCGGTGGTTGACTATTGACCACAAAGACAATGACGTCATTTGAAATGTTCACACTTGACACATTGAAACCATTTTGATAGAGACAATTGTACTTTATGACCTCGAAATTTAGACTTTTGTCCATAGGCATTCGAAAAAAAAAATGGTGATAGCCTCACTTTAACTAAAATACGATGCGACGAAAGAGTTACACCCGGGGATTTATTTCCATCAAAGATTTAATAAAATTACCTAGGGAGGACTGGAATTGCGAAGACAGATGCCCATATATTAGGCGCAAATGTTTACTAAATTAGCTGACAATATTTATTATTTAATAAGATATAGTAATAAATTGACTTATAACTGTTTTTACGCTTTATTCTCCCTTTAAATAATGTCGCAATCGAATGAAATATAAGCCGCTATATCACACTATGCAAGGTGTTTCAAAAATTTGCGGTAGAACCGAAGTTCTATGGGCTCTATTGGTTATGACATTTTGTTGTACGGGGCGCCGTTTAAGAGTTAAGAAATGATGAATTTATGGATGACCCCTCAAATGAATGTAATAATGCCGTACGTTACATAATTTTGCTGGGATTTTAATGGAGCGCGAGAATTGATTTCGAAAACCTTTTTATATCACGCGCCCGAGCCATTAAAATCACACCTAAACTACGAAACGTATTTTAGCATTGAGTATTCGTTTCTTATGTACATTTAAGGGGTCATCCATAAATGAATCAATGACAAAACGTAAAAAAAAATCATTTTTTAGAACACACTGTATAAATAACATCTACGCTTAACTTCTATGATAAATAAAAATATTCCTTAATTGCTTGCTGGGTCTCGCTACAAAATAAACATACGTGATTTCGAGTTTACTTTTCCATACATACAGAAACTGCTATAAAACAAGAAATCAAACTACTTTTTCAAATTTTAGATTAAGCCTAACATTAGGCCTAATTTAATTATTATATGTTTCAAAGATTATAGTTTTTTCTATGTATAACCAATAATGTGAAGAGAAATTTGCCTAATTTTAATATACATAACCCAATAAATAATTAATGATGAATATTAATTAATTATTGTTATATTTTAAGACCGTAATAGCTCTAGTTTGTAAGTTTTCTCTAAGCCTCGACTTCTTAGCCCCCTTTCTAAAGCTGGGTTTTCAAAGGAGCGGGTAGCGGGCAAAAATCCAGCGGGTGCGAGAAAAAACTAAAATATCTCGCTCCCGCTAAGCAAAAGACCGTTTTCATAAAAGCGAGTTTTGGCGCGAGAGCGTGTAAATCGCGGGAAAGAGGGTAAAAAATCGCTACCCGCTCCGATCTAACTCGATTAGATATTCTCGCTCCGCTTTCATTTTCTCGCACCCGCTGGATTTTGACCCGCTACCCGCTCCTTTGAAAACCCAGCTTAAGACTCGGTTTTGTTATTAAAGCGATTGAACCAACTGGTGCTGTTTCAGATTAATGTCCGTGTGTAAATACTTCCCTAGCGAAACGAGGAGCTGTCCAAGTTCGATTTGTATCGATACTCGTTGCGTTTAAATTTGGGTGGATGATTTCGCGTTTACAATTTATTTCTGATATCGAGAAATAACTTAGTTTTTATCCGGTATTTGCGTTTAAAACAATGGGTGGAATATTGACATTTAGCGTCGGTAGCTCGATATCATCTCCAAGTATATTTCACGTGACGCGCGCGATTACGAAGTTAAGTTTGTACCTAAGCCAGCGTGTCGTAAAGAAAGGGAACCTGGAGGTAAGACAAAGAACTCATCAAGGTGAAAGCGAAGATATTCTAAAACCCGTTCTCTCGTACTTGATATCTAGAATAAATTGAAGCTTAGTCAACGACTCTTCAGGTTTACAGGTTTACTGATTTATTTAGGTGTCGGACACTTTTGATACACTCTTTTGAATCTTTGATGGTGAAATGGCGTCCCATATTTATTGACTCCACTTCACCGCAAAGCCAACGTGAATTAACTCGACGCTTCTGTATCATTAAGTACCCGAGGTTGATATCAGATAGGTTGTAGAATTATAGAATGAGGTACTAATAAGGTCAAAAATCATTTTAGAGAAAAACCAAGCCCCGATAGAGCACAAAGGGCGTACGGAATATCGAGATTAATTTAAACATGTGAATATCACCGTATCATTCTTAATATTCGCGAAGTTCGATTCACAATGGCGAGTGAATGGATCCTCAAGACGGGAATCATAAAGGTAAGGTTAAGCAATATTCAATTTAATAAGCTCAATTTCCTTGGAAATTTCAGCAAACTCTCGAATTGGATATTGTCGTAGCGATTTACGCTGACCTGACATCATGGTTTAGGCAGTGGAAAAACATCAGGTAAAGAGAGAGAAAGAATAAACGACGAATTCTAGTCTTTCCATAGTTCAAAAACTAATACTTTCTTAATCAGCTTGCAGCGGGTGGAAATTGACATTGACAACTGGCAAACGACGTTAGACGAAGACTTGCCAGAGGTAAAGATAGAGTAAAGTGATTAAAAGAGTTCAGGTAGTTTAGCAATTACTCTCGCTCTCCCGCTTAGGGCGCCGACTGGCTGTTCTATAATAGCGAGATGAATCTATTCTCGAGTAATAGATCGACGAGCAGCCCTCGAATCTCGTTGGCGGCTCAAAGTACTTCGGTGTACTTCTTGTCCGGCACTCCCACAAAGAAGACCATTCCGTCACTGAATTCTCTAGTTATGCAATCTACGGTAAGCAGAGCGCGTGTAAGAACAATGTCGTGGCAAAATCTCTATAGTGTAAAAGCTTAACAATTTCGTTCGAGAAAGAATTTCTGCCCTTGCCATAAAACTTGTAATGAAGAGTTATCGAGGATTGATATTAAGTGTGTTAGCGGTCTGTTTCTATACCTTTAAATATTTCAGTTCATTCTCTGTCTGTTGACGAGTTGGTTGATCAATTCGGCTTTAATGTCCTTCATTAATTGCTTTCCGCGCTTCGCAATCGGCTCGACCTTAAGGGATTTCGTCTATCAATTGCTCGACAGCTTGTGGAGAAACCTCCTCTTGTTCTTCTTCGAACGTCTGTCACTCTCATTTTTATTCCTAAAACAGCTTTTATTTTCATCTTAATTTATTTTCAGCATTCATCCGTACACCCCGGATTCTAAGCTGGCGTATCCTGCTGTCCGTGTGGTTAATCGCCATCTCGTTCATCTACATCGACATGTGCGGCAACCTCAAGTCGAAGTTCACCGATACCGAATACAACTTGGTCCACTCTTTTGCGGGTCTACCGTGGGACAGATATGGGGATGTTGCCGTCTACAAGGGCGCTGTTGAAGAGACATTCGTCAAAAAAATGGCCGAAAACGACGACAATTATGGGGAATTGATGAAGCGAATGCGACGGTTAGACGGGCCGGATTTACTGCATTTCTTAGCTCTGGAATTGCACGAGACGAGCAAATATCTAATACTTATGGAGAGCACGGGCAAAATTGCTTTGAAATATATTCAAGACTTAATGATAGAGCCATTGCCTCGTGGCAAGGTATTTTTCTCGGATCCCATCTACAGCACGTTCATCGTTTTCCCCATCGCAGCCAACGCTTCCTCGAGAACGGTTCAGGTTATCAATGACTTGTGAGTTTATTAATATTTTTAATCCTTCCTATTGCGACCCTCGAGACTGCCATTTCTCTCGAACGAGTTTCTTTCCTTTTACACGCGTTAGTTGTTTGTTGGAAATGGAGACAAATTTCATGGCCAAATACTACAACGAGATGGACTTCTTGTTCTTCGGCATGAAATGGTCCAAACCTGGGGAAACGTTCCAGGACCTGACCTTCGGCGACATCAAAAGCATCTTCGACCTCTTCGTCTTCGGCTGTCTCTTATCGGGTCTCATTTTCATCACCGAATTCTCAACCGCGCTTGTCCGTTTCACGCTGAAGTTCTTCAGAAGGTGCAGACGATAAAAGCTGGACTGAAGAAATCACGCACGCGCTTAAAGTTCGTTCTACGCCCGTAATTTCAAACAATTAGTAAACCTAATCTGGTAAAAACCACAATCGGCACGATCAATATTTTTATGATTAACACTTTTAGTATCATAACCTACACGCGATTCTGCCTTAAATTGCTTAGGCAAATGAGTGAGATTTTTTCTGGCACACTTTTGTATAGAAATTTCGCCTCTCTAAACCTTCGAAAGTTTATAAATGTGGTTTAATTGAAATTAAAACCAATTGTCATTTAAAATCATACGCGACGCTTTACCGCAAAATTGGGAGTCCATTACAGTTCCATAGATTATTACGAGTAATTGCTATATTTAGACAGAAGAACGAAGGACCAAGTTGGAAAGACAACCATTCATTTCGTAAGTAGCGGTTATCGTAATTCCCCCACTAAGGCGGATGATCGCTAGGGGATTTTTTTCAATGTGAAAGGCGATCTTTTTCGTTAATGTATGGGAGCACAATGAAATTTTCATATAATTCTTTTACGCTTTATTCTCCCTTTAAATAGTGTTGCAATCGAAAGAAATATTGACCGCCTTATAATTATCATTTCCGGAAAACACGCGTAACTTTTAAGATAATGGAAAACAATTCTTGTTTGCTGGGTGTCGCCAACACAAACTAAACATTCGTGCATGATTAAGAGTTTACTTTTCCATACATGATATATAAAGAAACTGATATAAAACAAGAAAAATCGAACTACACTACCATCTGCAAACTGTATCTTTGCTCTGGTAAATAGTCTGATAAATTTAGGACTTTTAAAATAATATTTCAATAGCGCTAAACGGCGTTACAAACAAAAGACCACCGTTAGGTGGAATTAGAGGGAAACGTGGAGCTAAAAATGGAACAGCTTTTGAATTAATTTTCGGAATCGCCATGCCAAAGAACGTATTCGAGAATTTTCAAACTATTATTAGACACGTTTATAGTGTTTAAATTAATTTCTAAAGTTGGTAAAATTTGAAAAAAAAAAAAAATGTAAATTCGGGCCAATCATATTATTTCAGACTTCAACAGCGCTTGTAAATTCTAGTGGATGATTTCGCGTTTACAATTTATTTCTGATCTCGATAAGTAATGTAAGTTTTATCTGGTAATCGCGATTCAAATAATGGGTGCAATATTGACATTTAACGTTGGCAGAAGGCAGAAAGACAAAGAACTCATGAAGGTGAGAGCAAAGATATTCTAAAAGCGTTCTCTCGTATCTGACATCAAGAATATATTGAAGTTTGGTCAGCGACTCTTTTATGGAACAACGGCGTCCGCTTATTTATTGACTCCCTGCATCTCACCTCACCTCGCCGGAATCAATAAAAAGTCGTTTTACCATAAAGTACGCGAGCTTGATATCAGATATAGGAGCTAGGATTATAGTATGAGGTTATGAAGTCAAAAATAATTTTAGAGCAAAACCAAGTAAATCATTCCCAAAAGGCTCAACCCGCAATGGCTAAGAATGTCTAGTCGCACGTTCAAATGGCGTACGGAATATAGATATTAATTTAGACAGTGCGTATCGCGGTATCATACTTAATATCCGGGATAGATTTCAGTAGCGAATTTATTTATTCCCGATGGCGAATGAATGGGTCCTAAAGACGGGAATCATAGAAGTAAGATTAAGTATACGTAAATACGCAAGTAAATTGAATACCCTCGATTTCCTTGAAAATTTCAGCAAACTCTCTATTTGGATGTTATGGTAGAGATGTACGCGGACCTGGCGTTATGGTTTCGGCAGTGGAAAAACATCAGGTAAAGAGAAAGAACTAAAAAACTACGAATAATACTAAGATGTAAAGTTCTTATGCAGCGTGCAGCCTGTGAGAATTGACATTGACAATTGGCAAACGACGTTAGACGAAGACTTGCCAGAGGTAAAGGGAGAGTCACGCGATTAAAAGAGTTCAGCTAGTTTAACAATACCTCTCGATCGCCCTCTTAGGGTGCCGACTGGCTGTTCTATCCTAGCGAGATGACTCTGTTCTCGAGTAATAGATCGACGAGCAGCCCTCGAATCTCGTTGGCGGCTCAAAGTACTTCGGCGTACTTCTTGTCCGGGACTCCCACAAAGAAGACCATTCCGTCACTAAATTTTCTAGTTACGCAATCAACGGTAAGAGCCTAGAGGGCGCGATTAAGAACGTTGGCGTGGCACAAACTCTAGTGTGAGAGCGTCGGCCAGTTGAAGAACTTCGTTCAAGAAAAAATTTCTGACCTCGGCATCGAACTCATAAGTGGCGTATCTTGGGGGGTGGGATAGAGTATTGGAAGGGGCGGTATTTTCACCTTGGCAACCTGTGTTAGCGGTCTGTTTCTATACCTTTAAATATTGCAGTTCATTCTTTGTCTGTTGACGAGTTGGTTGATCATTTCGTCTTTAATGTCCTTCATTAATTGCTTTCCGCAATTAGCAGTCGGCTTGATCTTGAGGGATTTTGTCTATCAATTACTCGACAGCTTGTGGAGAAATCTCCTCTTGTTCTTCTTCGAACGTCTGTCACTCTTATTTTTATTCCTCAAACAGTTTGAAGATCAAGATCAGCTTTTATTTTCCTCTTAATTTGTTTTCAGCGTTCATCCGTACACCCCGGATTCTAAGCTGGCGTATCCTGCTGTCCGTGTGGTTAATCGCCATCTCCTTCATCTACATCGACATGTGCGGCAACCTGAAATCAAAGTTCGCCGATACCGAATACAACTTGGTCGACTCTTTCGCGGATCTACCCTGGGACAGGTACAGGGATGTTAACGTCTACAAGGGCGCTGTCGAAGAGACATTCGTCAAAAAAATGGCCGAAATCGACGACAATTATCGGGAATTGAAGAAGAGAATGATCCGTTTAGATGGGCTAGATTTTTCTTTGTTCTTAGTCCAGGAATTGCACGTTACGAGCAACTATCTAATACTGGTGGAGAGTACAGGCAAAATTGTTCTAAAAGCTATGCACGACCTAATTCAAGAACCAATACCTCGTGGCAAGGTATTTTTCTCGGAACCCATCTACAGTACGTTCGTCGTTTTCCCCATCGCAGCCAACGCTTCCTCGAGAACGGTTCAGGTCATCAATGACTTGTGAGTTTATTAATATTTTTTAACCCATCCTACTGCGATCCTCGGGACTGCCATTTCAATCGAACGAGTTTTTTTACTTTTACACGCGTTAGTTGTTTATTGGAAATGGAGACACATATCATGGCAAAATACTACAACGAGATGGACTTCTTGTTCTTCAGCATGAAATGGTCCAAACCGGGGGAAACGTTCCAGGATCTGACCTTCGGCGACATCAAAAGCGTCCTCAACCTCTTCGTCTTCGGCTGTTTCTTATCGGGTCTCATTTTCATCACTGAATTCTCAACCGCGCTTGTCCGTTTCACGTTGAAGTTCTTCAGAAGGAGCAGACGATAAAAGCTGGACTGAAGAAATGACGCACGCGTTTAAAGTTCGTTCTACGCGCGTAATTTCAAACCATTAGTAATCTTAATCTGGTAAAAAACGCAATCCTCACGATCAATATTTTTATGATTAACACTTTTAGTATCATAGCCTAAGCCTTAAATTGTTTTTTTTTTTTTTTTTTTTTTTTTTTTTTGCACTCTTTTATATAGAAAATTACGGCTTTCTAAATCTTCGAAAGTTCGTAAAATATTCTCTAATTGAAATTAAAAACATTTGTCACTTAAACCGATATGCGACGAGTTACCGCTTTCGGAAAAATGGTGACAGCCTCACTTTAATCGAAATACAAATGAAAAGATGCATTAATATCCGCGACAAAAGAGTTAAATTCGTGGATTTATTTTAACCAAAGATTTAATGACGTAGGGTGGACTCGAATTGATAAGATAGAGTTTCATATTAGGCGCAAATGTCACCGTACTACGGTTGTAAGCCGGAAAATTTTCCGGAAAATGACTGAGCCATATTTTTCCAGAAAAGTTTTCGTATTTTTCCACTAACGAATTTTCAGTTTAGTCCTGTTTTATTTTTCCAAATTATTTTATATTTTTAGGGTCAGGCTCATTAAAAATCACAGTAAAAGCGAGGGGGGGGGGGGGTAGTAGGCCTAGTGAATTCCGAAACGGCCGGTTCACTCTTGTCATTTGAAGGGACTTTAGTTCTACTTTTATTTTAGGCTACAGTTACAGTAATTAGATCGTGGAAATGGAAATGACGTCATTCGAGTGATTCGGCGCTTCGAGTGTGGCTCTTTTAGTACGACGTTCCAAGAAATCTATCTAACTAAGGGTCGTACTGTGAGGTTCTATAACAGAAGTTGAAATTTAATCTATATAGAGAATTAGATTCAATTAAATTCTAAAGTGTATAGTCTGAAACATATTTCTATTGTTCTATGATTAACAATTTAATTTTCTATCGAAAAATTAAAATCGATGATTAAAAGCTAACTCCATGGATTTGTATTTTTCCGATTTGCGGAAAATATTCCGTATGCAGCTTGTACTATTTAATTTGTTTGAAATTTACATATAATTCTTTTTACGCTTTATACTCCCTTTAAATAGTGTTGCAATCGAAAGAAATATGGACCCCTTATAATTATCATTTCCGAAAACAGACGCGTAACTTTTAAGATAATGGAAAATAATTCTGTTTGCTGGGTCTCGCTAACACAAACTAAACATACGCGCATGATTAAGAGTTAACTTTTCCATACATACAAAAACTAATATAAAACAAAAAATCAAACTAAACAACCATTCTACAAATTGTAGCTTTGTATGATAAATTAAGGAGTTTTAACACAATATTTCAATAGGAGAAGCGAAACCAATAAACAAAACACCACGCATACGTTTTCACCATGACAATTAAATAGCTGAGGATGAAAATGAACGCGAGATATTCTAAAAATTAGTGATTTCAGTTACGTCGAACAAGGTATGTCGCGATGAATAATCAAATTATAGAATTCTCTAGGTACGTTTGTCTGTCTGTCGGTCGGTATAGGGAACCCTAAAATGTACACGCAAAGCTATGATAAACTTCGTTGCAAACTCCGGTTGAATTTGAGCTTTTATTTCAAAACACGCGCCGAGTTTGAATTTTATTTTTTTCGCGCAGTTCGAGTCAAGCGTTTAACAAAGAAAATAAGAAAAAATTCTTTAATTTTAATACGCATAACGAATAAATAATTAATAATCAAATATCGACGTTTGTTATCTTTTTTAAAAGTCCGTAATTTTTAAAATTTTTACCGATAAGACTCGGTTTTGTTATTTACGCGATTGAGCCAGTGTAAAATACTTCCCTAGCAAAACGCGGAGATGTCCAAGCTACAACAGCGCATGGGTTTGATTTGTACCTATAGTCGTTGCGTTTAAATATTTGGGTGGATGATTTCGCGTTTACACTTTATTTCTGATATCTAGAAGTAATTTTATCAGATAATTGCTATCCAAAATTGCACGTAATATTGACATTAGCGTCGGCAGTGGGTAGCTGCCGCAGCTCGGTATACTCGAATAATTTCGACGAGATAATTTTGAATACGCGGAGTTACTTTTGTATCTAATAGACCGCCGTGTCGTAAAGGGAACTCATGAAGGTGAAAACAAAGATATTATAAACCGGTTCTCTCGTATTTGATATCAAGAGTAAATTGAAGCTTAGGCAAGGACTCTTTTATGGAACAACGGCTTCCGCTTATTTATTGAGGTGAGGTGCGGTGAGGTGGACCTCACCGCACGGCCAACACGGTCTATCTAAATTGGCCCCGGGCGAGTCACCGGATCCAATAAAAAGCCATTTTTATATAAAGTAAAGCTTGATATCAGATATAGGTGGTAGGATTATAATAGGAGGTAATAAAGTCAAAAATAATTTTAGAGCAAAAACAAAGAACATCATTCGCAAAAGGTTCAATCCGCATTGGCTAAGAATGTCTAGTCGCTCATTCAAATGGCGTACGGAATATCAAGATTAATTTAAACAGTGGGAATATCGCCGTATCATTCTTTATATCCGCGATAGATTTCAGCAGTGAAATTTTATCTTCTATTCTCGATGGCGAATGAATGGGTCCTGAAGACGGGAGTCATAGAGGTAAGATTAAGTATAGGTACATACACTAGTAAATTGAATAACCTCGATTTCCTTGGAAATTTCAGCAAACTCTCAATTTGGAAGTTATGGTAGAGATGTACGCGGACCTGACATCATGGTTTAGGCAGTGGAAAAACATCAGGTAAAAAGAAAGAAATAATAAACGACGAGCTTTAGTAAGTTCCATAGTTCAAAAAGTGATACGTTCTTATGCAGCGTGCAGCAGGTGGAAATTAACATTGAAAACTGGCAGACGATGTTAGACGAAGACTTGCCAGAGCTGGTAAAGAGATTAACGCGATTAAAAGATTTCAGCTACTTTAACAATTACTCTCGATCGCCCGCTTAGGGTGTCAACTGGCTGTTTTATCCGAGCGAGATGACTCTGTTCTCGAGTAATAGATCGACGAGTAGCGCTCGAATCTCGTTGGCGATTCAAAGTACTTCGATGTACTTCTTGTCCGGGACACCAACAAAGAAGACCATTCCGTCACTGAATTTTCTAGTTATGCAATCTACGGTAAGCGGGGCGCTATTAAGAACAATGGCACGGCACAAACTCTAGTGTGAGAGTGTAGGCCAGTTGAACAATTTCGTTCAAGAAAGAATTTCTGACCTGGGCATCGAACTCATAAGTGGCGTATTAGAGGGGGGGTGAGATAGGGTGGTGAAAGGGGCGGTATATTTTCACCTTGGCGACCTGTGTTAGCGGTCTGTTTCTATACCTTTAAATATTTCAGTTCATTCTTTGTCTGTTGACGAGTTGGTTGATCATTTCGGCTTCAATGTCCTTCATTAATTGGTTTCTGCGCCTCTCAATAAGCATGACCTTAGGGGATTTCGTCTATCAATTACTCGACAGCTTGTGGAGAAACCTCCTCTTATTCTTCTTCGAACGTTTGTTACTCTCATTTTTATTCCTCAAACAGTTTGAAGATCAATTAAGATCAGCTTTTATTTTCCTCTTATTTTGTTTTCAGCGTTCATCCGTACACCCCGGATTCTAAGCTGGCGTATCCTGCTGTCCGTGTGGTTAATCGCCATCTCCTTCATCTACATCGACATGTGCGGCAACCTGAAGTCAAAGTTCGCTGATACCGAATACAACTTGGTCGACTCTTTGGCGGATCTACCCCGGGACAGATACGGGGATGTTGCCGTCTACAAGGACGCTGTCGAAGAGACGTTCGTCAACAAAATGGCCGAAATCGACGACAATTATCGGGAGTTGAAGAAGCGAATGATACTTTTAGACGGGGTAGAATTTATGTTGTTCTTAGTTCAGAATTTGCACGTTACGAGCAAATATCTAATACTGGTGGAGAGTTCGGGTAAAATTGCTCTAAAAGCTATTTATGACATAATTATGGAACCAATACCTCGTGGCAAGGTATTTTTCTCGGATCCCATCTACAGCACGTTCGTCGTTTTCCCCATCGCAGCCAACGCTTCCTCGAGAACGGTTCAGGTCATCAATGACTTGTGAGTTTATTAATATTTTTTAACCCTTCCTACTGTGATCCTCGGGACTGCCATTTCCCTCGAAAACGAGTTTCTTTACTTTTACACGCGTTAGTTGTTTGTTGGAAATAGAGACAAATATCATGGCCAAATACTACAACGAGATGGACTTCTTGTTCTTCGGCATGAAATGGTCCAAACCGGGGGAAACGTTCCAGGATCTGACCTTCGGCGACATCAAAAGCGTCCTCGACCTCTTCGTCTTCGGCTCTCTCTTATCGGGTCTTATTTTCATCACCGAATTCTCAACCGCGCTTGTCCGATTCACGTTGAAGTTCTTCAGAAGGAGCAGACGATAAAAGCTGGACTAAAGAAACGACGCGGGCTTTTAAAATTCGATCTACGCACGTAATTTCAAAGAATTATTAAACTTATACTGATAAAGACCATAATAGGCACGTTCAATATTTTTACTACATCTTAACCTCCACACGATTTTTGGCACGCTTTTGTACACAAATTATGGCTTTCTAAATCTTCGAAACTTTGTAAATATTTTGTTTATTTGAAAATAAAACCATTTGTCACTTAAAACGATACTTCAATGCGAAAAACTTCAGGATCTCCATGAATCCAACTAAGCCTATTTTCCGGGTAAATTTTACATTTATTTCTAGTTTAATATTTGTTTGTAAAAAGAATCATGCTGGATTAGGCCTATTTAAATGATAAGTAGACCTTTCGTTTGCGAAAATATTTCCTTAAATACAATATTCGCGCTGAGTCAATCTACATAAGAAACCTTAACGTATGCAGCGAGGTTAAGCCCGGTTCAAACAGATGAACGAACTTAGGAGCAATAACTAGAGGAGATCTTAGTACAATATTGTTCAAGATGGTATTTCTAGAAGATAAATCTCCTATTGTTATTACTCCAAGTTCGCTTGGCTCAGGTCGCGCCGTGCAAACTGGACTTTAAACTTTAGGCAAATTCCAAGTGATTCTCAAAAATGGAATCTGTCAGAGTAAATTCGAAAATTAATGTGACTGGAAAATAGAGCGATTAATTTGGAAGTTGGTGTCGTGTCTAAAATTCGCGCGTGCGAATATTAATTTATACAAAAAAAAAAAATGAAAAACAGATTTATTTAAATATCGATGGCATATTAATTACATAATGGACACGTTTTTAAGGACAAATCCTTTTTTTGATGACGCAAATAACTCGATAATTCGGATATATAAACCGATTTGGCCAACGATATTCGATACACGATTAAATCAACCTTACAACGATTAACATGGCAAAGTACTGTCTCGCCGCTTTCGCAGTTTGTAAGTATTATCTACTTAAGTACTTTATTATTGTCTCCTAAAGGTTCTAAGCGCAGAATTTGGAATTGATTTTAGTATTCAATTTTTATAAGTTATAGGATTAGATCAGTAAAGTTTATATTAATCCCGCCCCTGATCCAACATGTTTTTCACGGGTAAAATCTTTTTAACATTGTAAAGATTATATTATGATTTAAAGGAATATAACGTACTTTACGAAAGATCCCCGTATAACCACTCGCCAAAAATCGGTACACTTAAAGGGGCTAGCCACTTAAGAATTCAGGGGTATAAGCAGAAAGAAATATCACCAAATCATCTAGGAAATATTAAGAGAAATCTAAAGTCGAAATATCGGATTTCAAAAGTGGAAATATAAGATATCTATCTATAATTTTAGACATAGTCACTCGCGTTAAATCGGTAACCTCGAGTGGCTAGCCACTAAAGAAAATAAGAAATCAGGTGTATTATGTATAAGCTGCGAGAAAAATCACTAAATCACTACGAAATCGAGCAAATATTAAGTGAAATCAAACGTCTAAGAATCGGAAACCAAAAGACTAAAAATCGAAACCAAATGAAATCGTATATGAAATCAAAAGAAATCATATGGGTAATCAAAAGAAATCATATGGGTAATCAAAAGAAATCATATGGGTAATCAAAAGAAATCATATGGGTAATCAAAAGAAATCATATGGGTAATCAAAAGAAATCATATGGGTAATCAAAAGAAATCATATGGGTAATCAAAAGAAATCATATGGGTAATCAAAAGAAATCATATGGGTAATCAAAAGAAATCATATGGGTAATCAAAAGAAATCATATGGGTAATCAAAAGAAATCATATGGGTAATCAAAAGAAATCATATGGGTAATAAAAAAAATATACGGGAAATAAAAAAATCATACGGGAAATAAAAAGAAATCATATGGGAAATCAAAAGAAATCATATGGGAAATCAAAAGAAATCATATGGGAATGGGAAATCAAAATAAATCATATGGGAAATCAAAAAAAAATATATGGGAAATCAAAAGAAATCATATGGGAATGGGAAATCAAAAGAAATCATATGGGAATGGGAAATCAAAAGAAATCATAAGGGAAATCAAAAGAAATCACAGGAAATTTTGGAAACCAGAAAGCGATTCAAAGTGACTAGCCATTCTGTACGTGAATGAGGTTTTGGCAATACTAAATACGTACTCAGTTAGGAAATAACTTTAGTACAGTCAAAGCTACAATCGTGTACTTCAGCTACGTCCTGAGTAATTATAAACTACTAAATTGGAGCTTGTATCTATCGGATCAGAATGTTAATTATTAAATCGATGAGCTTTATTCTCAAAAAAATTCTTATTTAGTGTTCATGGTGGAAGGAATTTGCTCAGAGGATGCGACACCGAAACTGTACGTGGTAAACAACGCTACTGATTTATGCCCGACTTATACTGGCAATTCAGAGGCTACCGGAACTGTTGTAAGTCTCAAAAATCATTGGACATATGAGGCTTAAAGAACCATGGGCGACTCTTTCTTAGGGATCAACCCTAAAGCCAGACCCTATATCAATATTCCTCTCCAGTACAGTAATGTTATTTCCTCCAATTTTTAAGGAATTCGTATTATCGACTCGTGTATAACCAAGGCTCAATTAGCCTATATTATACAACAATTTACGGATGAGATTTTATTCGCGGTCAGGGTGGGAAGAGAAAAGCCCCAAATAATTTTAAAGTGAAACTATAAGCGAAAAATTGGAACCGTTTTTGAATTTTTCGAAACACGGAATCACCAAGCCAAAAAAAGTATTCGATAGTTTTTCACAATAGACGATTCCATAAAGACTGACTATGTCCCATCCTTGAAAAATGCTAACATCTTCCGTAGAAACGGGTTCCATTTAACAGCTATTTTTATTAGTTTCAAGGTTGGCAAACGTACAGAAAATGCTATACTTTGAACCAACCTTGAAAAAACGCTAAATT
Organism: Odiellus spinosus; assembly: GCA_963920705.1. Taxonomy (NCBI): domain Eukaryota; kingdom Metazoa; phylum Arthropoda; class Arachnida; order Opiliones; family Phalangiidae; genus Odiellus; species Odiellus spinosus. The sequence goes on along the minus strand of OY987229.1, from coordinate 11,500,210 downwards.
TTCAATATAAACGGGTGCTTTTCAACGGCTATTTTATCTGTTTCTACATTATTGTATATGTTACTTTATAGAACCATCTATTATTGGACACATTCTCGGGTTTTAAATTAATTTGTAAAGTTTGTTTGAGTTTGAATGTAAAAGAAGTATAAAATCGAACCAATCAAATGAACACAACGCTTTCGCGATCTGTCGACGTTTTTAACAAACTCGTGATAGCGCTGTTGTCATCAAGGTTGAAATAATATATGATTGTCCCGAATTTTTAATTACGTACATTCAAGCTTAACCCAACTTTAAAAATTAATTTAAATACCAAAAACGTATCTAATAATTTCTGTGATTCAGAAAATAAAATCAAAAGCTGTTAAATTTTTAGCTCATGGTTTCCCTTAAATTCTTTTTAATCATTTAATGTTTTTTAATTTGCGTTTATGATTTAGTGAATTTTTAAATTTCACTGTAATAATGAATACAAGAGTTTCAACTTCAAAACTTCTAATTTAGATCTCTACCGCGAAAATAAGAAAAAGATGAAAGGTGAAAGGTTCGCCCAATGAAAAGATAGCTTAACTATGTCTCAATATTATTTTTACTCTAATAATCAAATAAAAGAAACTTTTCCTGCTCTTTATTATTCCTTTAAAGCGAAAGCGATTATGTAGATTCGTAGATATACCTATAATCCCTTTTCATTTGCCATTTAGAACACCAAGGAGCCTTGCAAGCTGAACTGCATGGTCCCTAATACCTACGGTACACTGACAGCTGTACAAAAAGATAAAAAAGACGGGGAAGAATGCTCAGCCGATGCCACACCAAAGGTATGAAAATAAATAGCTTCACTCGCGCTAATTGAATCATATATATAGATAAAGGCTTATTACTAATTCATTCTATTTTTAAGCGTTGAATCGTGAAACTACGAGTCTGGATATTGACTAATTTAGCGGATATATAGACGCCCGGGAAGATTTAGTCTGCCAATAACTTGTAATACCTAAGACTATTAACAAAAGACAGTTATCTGAACAGTTAAAGGGAGAATGTAACAAAAGTTACAAGTGACTTTTAATCGATTCCTTATCGTTTAAATAGCCCTAATCCAACAGTAAAAAAAAATACAAACCAATATTAAACTAGAAATAAAAAACTTAGCCGGGAAATTGGCTTAACTGGATTCATGGAGATCCTGAAGTTTCCATATAAGGACTTGCTGCCAATGACATTGATCGATGACCCTTATATGGGGAATGCAGGATCTCCATGTATCCAGCTAAGCCTATTTTCCGGGTAAGTATTAAATGAATTTCTAGTTCAATATTTGTTTGTAATTTTCTTTACTAGTGGATTAGGTCTTTAAGGTATCTCCCTTTAAAGATACCTAACAAAACGAGGCGTTCATGAGAGTCCTCCAACGGCCCAAACTGTGCAAGTTCAAAGTAGGAACGCCATGATTTGGTTATTCATCTAAATCTATTAAGAAGCCCTTAAGAATCTTGAAGGAAACTACAGTCAACGTCCATGAGTACTTTATCGCGTCTGCTTATTTATTGGCCTCGCGTCAACTTAGATCAGCTCTTTCGTCAATCTAAGTTGGTGGTGCTGAGGCAGAGACAATTATTAGGCGCTCTTTAGTAATCGTTGAAAGTAAACATCAATAAGTCTTTATGGACCGATTACCGGATCTTAGCGACCAGCCCAGCACTAAGCGTTACGCTACTGGGCGTTAATTTTTCAGAGGAACTTTTGGTAATATAAACGTATCTGATTGTCTCGTCTACAGTTATGTTTAAAAGGAAAGTGTACGGACCAAATCCCATCGGCAGATAAAAAGGATAAAGGTTTCCCCTGCACCGCCTTCGGGGGTTTCAAAGCCGTTCAGGTTTGTATATAGACAAAAATAGCGTGACACGCAACCAAACTATATTATATATATATATTGCTGTAATTGTCAAACTTATAGAAGCCCGTAGCTTAATACTATCAGCAAAGATTATGATTCAAGACACTCTAGCGGCCGCAGTCGGTGTAAATAGTGAAATCAGAAGGGCCACTCTTTGGAGAAATTTCGGAGTTGGGGGGGGGGGGGGGAGACAATATAGCGAAGCGCGGCCCGCCTAAATTTCGTCCCTCTCTCCCGACTCAAAATATCGAGGAAGAGTCCAAATCACTCGAGTCAGGCAGGGGTGATCATTTTTTTTGGCTAGTTTTAAAGGGAGGATGCAACCTAACAACAAGTGATTTTTTATCGATTCCTTATTGTTTAAATAGGCCTAATCCACTATTTAAAAAATTTACAAACAAATATTAAACTAGAAATAAATTTAAATAAAATAGGCTTAGTGGGATTCATGGAGCTCCTGATTTCCTCGCGTGTAAGGTCTAGCGACCAATCGCGCGCGACGTAAGTCTCGTGGAGATCTCGCGTGAACGACGGGCTTTTGCTCATTGGTCGCTAGACCTTACACGGACGCAATTCAGGATCTCCATGATTCCCGCTAAGCCTATTTTCAGAGTAAGTTTTAAATTTATTTCTAGTTTAATATTTGTATTGTAAACTTTTTATCGGTGGATTAGGCCTATTTAAACGATAAGGAATCGATAAAAAAATCACTTGTAATTAGGTTGCATTCTCCCTTTAAGTGATGGGCTAGTACATTTACAAGCTGATAGTATTAAGCTACGGGGCGTTGTTTACTTTCATTGAATATAGCGACAGACTTGTATTTAATAATATAGCTAAGCCTTGTTAATGTCGTTAAAATTTAACCATGTCGCAGAAACCATCTGCGCCATGCGTGTTAACCTGCGTTCCCGATCCCGCTGGAGACGATAAAGATAGCGAAATTAATTACGAAGTTCCAGTCAAAATAGGCCAAGATTGTATGCAAGCGGTAATTGCGCAATTTTATTTCTAAATATTATTTATTTATTTGACTTTTCTTATATATAATAGGCAAACAAGCCAGGTAAATGCACCGCTTCCGGAACCGTGTCCCCGGCCATCTGCAAAGCCAAATAATTGTTTAAAAACTAGCCCATGCCGTTTCATGAACGTCGAAATAATTCATTTTTTAAATGAAATAAAATACTAAGTTTATAAGCGTACAAATTAGTATCAATCATTTCGGAGTCGAAGTTAGAATAAAAGGTGTCTATATTTTTCAGGATTTGGTGCCGTCTGATTGAAAATATCGAAAATTTTGGTGGTTTTAACTCATGAGCTCAATCTATTTAACATAAAAATTCTCATTCGAACTCCATTCTTAATTCTTCTAGTCTCAATTGTTGATTTTAACAGTATGAAAATAGAGTTGGGCTTAACGGTTGCCCAAATCACAACTTAGTTAATTATCCGTAAATTAATGAGAAACCTTTAATGAGTACGTTTTTACTGATATTTTAAAGCTCGAAATCGATAAAAAATAATTAGTTTTCAGTATCACTTTAAAGAGGAGAGTCTAACCCTAGCCATACACGTTCGCACCACGTGAACCAGGCTTGAGACTTTTACTAAAATTTAAAGCGATTCTCAGATATGTCCTTATCCTTTAAATAGCCCTAATCCATCAATTCAAAAATTTACAAACAAATATCAAGAAGGATCAGATAAGGAGAGGAAAAGTGGGAACGGCGCGGCTCCTACTGCGTCGGCCTAAACTCCCACTCTGGGAGAACGGGGGACAGTCGGGGGTAGAGATGCTTCGTGGTAAATTGTTGTGACGTGGGTAAAACGAATCCTTTATGAGACGCGCTAGCTAGCGACCACGTGACAACAGTTTACCTCGAGAATTTCCTATCCCCCTTTCCACCCGAGTGGGAGGTTGGCTCTTCTCTCTCTAACTCAACACAGCCCCACTTTTCCTCTCCTTATCTGATCCTTCTTGCAAATATTAACTAGAAATAAATTAAAAACTTACGGGGAAAATAGGCTTAGCGGGATTCATGAATTAAGTGAAATTCTTCGAATTGAAAGGTCAGGAACCAATGAGCAAAGGCTGTCTCAAGAGATATCCAATAAAATCCGATTAGTAACTGACCCATAAATGAGAAGAAATTCAGGATCTCAATGAATCCAGCTAAGCCTATTTTCCCGGTAATTTTTTTAATTTTTTTTTCAGTTTAATATTTATTTGTATTTTTTTTAATTGGTTGATTAGGCCTATTTAAACGATAAGGAATCGATAAAAAATCACTTGCTTCACAATCGCTCGGCTAAGGTCAAGCCGTGTGAACCGGGCTTTATGTCAGACTCAGATTCAAGGTAAAATTATTTTATAGTGAATGGAAAATAGCGATTAATTTAAAAACTGGTGTCGTGTCTAACATTGGCGCACGCAATTAACAATGTAGCAATATATCAATGCTATATTAATTTTATAATTGTCACGTTTTGAAGGTACAATCGCTTTTGTGCTAAGTACGGTATATCGATGACGATGATTAAAACTCGATAATTCGGGTATATAAACCTATTGGGTCACCCATATTCGATACACGATTGAATCCCAAACGTACAACGATTACCATGGCAAAGTACTGTCTCGCCGCTTTCGCAGTTTGTAAGTATTAACTACTTAAGTACTTGAATAGATTGTCTCCTCCTAAAGGTTTTATAAGCTACGAATTGGAATTAATTTTGGATAGAAATATTCAATTTTTAAAATTTGGAATTAGACTATGTTAATTTATATCAACATTATAATACACATTTAAAATCAAATTAAAAAAAGTTTTGAGATATTTCAAATAAGAAGTATAAATTTCAGCAAAAGTTGATAACCTTTTCCAGAAAAGTATGTAAGGTTTAGTAGCGTATGGGCATGCTTCACGAAGTTTAGTACAGTGGAAGGCTTGCGAAGTGCTTCCCGAGCCTTCCACTGTACTGCACGGGTGAACCCAGCACATCCCGTAACGTTTTAAGCAAACTTTAAGTCTGGCATAAGAGAGATTACTTGAGACTCTAGCGGTGAAAATATTGTAACCCATAGCACTAGAAACATTCCCCTCAAGAAGCTTTCGTATCGGGGGTGCTAGCTAATTTTTAGTTCACAAAGAGGCTCTGAAATTGATGCGTGTGTCTGTGTGTCTCTTGTTCACGGCTATCGCAATGGGACAATATTTATGTCATTAAAAAAAAAAAAAACTTTTTTTCCAGAATAAGTATTTGCAAATTTAAATTGATAATATTTATTTGTAAATATTTACAATATAAATTGAAAATATTTATTCGTAAATATTTGCAAATTTAAATTGACAATATATATCCGTAAATATTTTAAATTTAAACTAATAATATTTATTCGTAAATATTTGAAATTTAAATTGAGTATTTAGTAAATATTTGCAATTTAAATTGAGTATTTAGTAAATATTTGCAATTTAAATTGAGTATTTAGTAAATATTTGCAATTTAAATTGAGTATTTAGTAAATATTTGCAATTTAAATTGAGTATTTAGTAAATATTTGCAATTTAAATTGAGAATATTTATTCCTAAATATTTCCTATTTAAATTGAGAATATTATGCGAAAATATTTCCTATTTCTAGCCTTGATCATAATATGAATTAAAAAAAGAGTGTACCACTCTTCAATTATTACGAAATCGTTAAGCTCTTTTCTTAAAATTATGTTTTAGTGTTGATGGTGGAACTGATCAGTTCACAGGAGCCGACCGTGGCACCGGCCACGAAAAAGGTAGAAGATCCTAATGACGTGTGCAGAAAGAGTTCTAACGACAAAAATGCTACAGGAAGCGTTGTAAGTCTCAAAATTATTGGTTAAATATTGTCACGGTGTAAATTATAGTATAAAAATAGTTTTAGACATTAAATTAGGTTTAAGAAACATGTTTAAATAGGGAATCACAGATATATATATAGAATGGATATTTGGTATATTTCCTTTACTGTATTCCGACTTATAGCATGAAGAACTCCACACCTCAACGCGTATATTTCACCTTAATATCTTATTGGCTATCTTGAACTGACGTTACTGGTCAAAAAAAAAAAAAAAAAAATCGTTGCTCTGGTATAAATTACCCGGTTTGTTTAAGGAAAAAAAGACCCATCTAATCTTCCCTACAACCCTCTCAGGTTCTCGTAGAAAATGGTCTTGGACCATGACGCGCACTCACTAAAGTCAGACAAATATTCCTTCTATAATTATTTATGAATTCCTAGCTTTAAATATTTTGAATACGAAAAGTTTTTACTAAATTAAGTCGTGAAAATTTCGTTGATTATTAATTTCTCGAGAGTTTCCCTAGTAAGGATTTATTTTCAAGGACTTTCCTTCGGTTAATTGCGGAGCAAGGCCTAAGCCCCTGAATGTAAATTTTGTACTACAGAAATTCTACCCCACTGTACATTCGTAGAAATTAGGCGAAATGAGCACGACTTATCATCCATTTCGCGTGTCTTATGATATTTCTGGTGATGTAAATACTTTTAAGGGTATTTGACTCGTTTATGTTTTTACACGAATTTTTGGTATATAGAAATATGTTCTTTTTATTGGCCGCGGGCCTGGAAGTGGGACCTTCTGATATCAGATTCTACATCTAAAATAGATGCCCCGAATACTAAAATTAACCTAAATTTGACTATTAAACAATTACCTACACATTCATAATACGGTATGATCATTCATCAAAAGTAACTTTTTTAACAAATTACATCGATATTCGAAAACACCGCCAGAGTAAAGGGCCGTGTTTTCCGAAATTCGTTGGGGAAAGAGTCACTCACGAGAGATACACAAATGGAAACAGCTGGATGTGACCAGAGTCCAGGGAGTGAATCCAAAAATGGACTCTATTTTAATTCCAGGAAATTGTAGAAAACAAATATTGTCTTATTCACTCAGTTTTCCTTCTTGATTTTAGACCCCGTTGTTTACCCTCTAGTCAGTGCCTACTAAAATAAATTATATTATAGGAAAATAAAACCATATTAAGAAGGTTGCCACCGAGGGGCCAGTAATCGGTGTACCTTTGACTGCACTAAAATGATTACGCGTAACCGATAGTGATTAGCACCTCAGTTGCCACCCAGACCCTTTCCAACGGTTGAAATGCCTAATACGTGTAAATTTCCTTTTCATTTAGGATGGGAGTAAGCCTTGCGAGGTGGTCTGCTTGACGGGTAAAAATAAAGTGAGAAATGTGGTTCAAAGAAAAGATGGGGCCGGCTGCTCAGAAGACGACACGCCAAAAGTAAACAAAAATTTTACTCAAGCCGCGTTCATACTAGAAACTTTGAAACCGTTTTGAAAAGGTCAATTTGTGAGATTTTAGGGTCAAGTGTAAGGATCAAAAATTGGAATTATTCGCTTAAAAATTTAATTTAAACATTAAAACGGTTTCAAAATCGCTAGTGAGAATTTAACGTGGCTCAATTTAAGTCTACTGTAAACTATGGACTAAACTGATGTCTGGCCATCGATAGTATCGTCACTTTATTCTAATATGGCCCAGACCTACTGTGAAAATCTCCAATAAATAGAGGAGAAATTTATTTCATACTAATACGTTTCAAAAGAATATTTTGTACTGTAGAAGGTTAGCGAATTCTGGTCCTCTATATAAAGATAATGGCAGACAGCCTCTCGATATTTTGAATTTCACCTCTCTTTAACTCTACGCCAGCCCGAGGGGTCAGACACAGAATTCGCTGTACACCTGAGTTCACTGACATTGTGAGTTCAGCTTTGACAGTGCATTGAGTACGAACTCTTATGAACTCTGAGTTCAGCTTCGACAGTGCATAGAGTTCAAAAATTTGTACACCTGAGTTTGCGAGTGTCTGCCCCCTCGCGCCAGCCCCAAGGGGTAAGATAGCCAAGAGGAGAGAGCTAGCTCCCCGCGCAACCTACCTTATATTTACCGAATATTTGGTCACGCGACTGAACATTTCGTAAATGATAATCTACCTAGAAGAAATCTTATTCTTGAAAAATACGGCTAAATAGAAAAAAAGTGATTTTCTGCTCAAAAGATAAAAGTTCTCAGAAAAAAAATCAATATAGAATTAGTACATTTAAAACATGTTTTCTTTTCCTTAAAATAGTGAAATTCTGAGTGATGGGGACAACTTCAAACATACTAAACTCCCACAATTAAGTGATGCGAAAAATGTTTTTCGAAGAAATGTAATCAAGATTGTTCGAAATGTAGCTACATCCCCTGCGCGTGATTTCACCACTTCACTTTTCTGAAAGTCAAATTACTCTGGGGAAAAAAAAAGAATTTAAAATCGGCTTTGCGAGTTGTAACAATGTGATATTTTGTATAGACGGTTTTCATTGGTTTGGATGGAATTTATTTACCGCGTGTCTCACTCTAAAATTAACTATGATTACTCTTATGTAGCTGATGTTCGAGTAAAATTTACGGATGACTTTTCAATACAAATAAGAAAAGTCTTTCATTACGTATTATAAAACTATAGATCTAAACGCATTTCATTGTCTCGTCTGTAGGTATGCGTCAAGAAAGCTTGCAGTGAACAAATTGCAAAGAAAGAGAGGACGGATAAAGGGTTCGTGTGCAGCTCACTCGGAGCTGAGGAAAATAGTTACGTAGCCGTTGAGGTTTGTACATACCAAAATATACTACGATAAATTAACAGCCTCGTATACCGCGTGATTTTGGACAAGGGTGCAGGGTATATTGCAACAACGACCGGGTCCTAACCACTCCGTTAATTTGGTTAGCTAAGTTATCATAGATAATGAGATATTCCCTAGAATTATTGAAAATATGGTACTTTAATAACGAAATTATGATTTAGGGAATGACAGGGACCTAGAAATAAAATAGGGACTTTTAGTTATCTTAGGGTGCTGTTTCTGGTAGCTCTGACAACGCTTTAAAATATATTTAATTGTCAATATCAAATTAAACGATTTTGCAGAAAACCCCAGTCGCTCCATGCACGGTAATCTGCGTTCCCGATCCAACCCTAGCGCCTAACGGCAAACTTGTAGAAATGCCAGCGCAAATCGGCACAGAATGCAGTATCAACGTAAATATATACGCTGATTGCGCTATTTCTTTTTCTAATTTATTTCGATTTTTCTTATAATATCGCAGAACAAAGCCGGTACATGTACAGAGCTCAAGGTCTGTCAACTGAATAAATGATTCGTAAAAACAGGACGATTGCGTATACGCAATGTACATGTATTTTCATTTTTAAATGAAATAAAGTACTAAGTTTAAGCGTCCAACTTAGTATTTATTATTTTTGAGACAATTAAGGGTGGTAAATAAACTTTTTCCTATCGGTAATATTTTTTATCTGTGTACATTACTATTGCCACGGGTAAAGCGTGATTTGTGTTATCGCGCAAAGCCTTCATACAAGACGCAAATTTTACACTTTTTCTCGGTTTAATTTTTAAAGATTCCGATTTGATTTTTGACCATCCCAATTTGATTTTCTAAACATCCCGATTTGATTTTCTAAACGTCCCGATTTGATTTTCTAAACGTCCCGATTTGATTTTCTAAACATCCCGATTTGATTTTCTAAACATCCCGATTTGATTTTCTAAACATCCCGATTTGATTTTCTAAACATCCCGATTTGATTTTCTAAACATCCCGATTTGATTTTCTAAACATCCCGATTTGATTTTCTAAACATCCCGATTTTATTTTCTAAACATCCCGATTTTATTTTCTAAACATCCCGATTTTATTTTCTAAACATCCCGATTAGATTTCTAAACATCCCGATTTGATTTCTAAAAACATCCCGATTTGATTTCTAAAAACATCCCGATTTGATTTCTAAAAACATCCCGATTTGATTTCTAAACATCCCGATTTGATTTCTAAAAACATCCCGATTTGATTTCTAAAAACATCCCGATTTGATTTCTAAACATCCCGATTTGATTTCTAAAAACATCCCGATTTGATTTCTAAAAACATCCCGATTTGATTTCTAAAAACATCCCGATTTGATTTCTAAAAACATCCCGATTTGATTTCTAAACATCCCGATTTGATTTGTAAAAACATCCCGATTTGATTTGTAAAAACATCCCGATTTGATTTCTAAACATCCCGATTTGATTTCTAAACATCCCGATTTGATTTCTAAACATCCAGCTTTATTTTTAAATATCCCAATTTATATTTAAACATCCCGATTTATATTTAAACATCCCGATTTATTTTTGAACATCCTTATTTATTTTTAAAGGGCGAATGCAACCTAAAAACAAGGTATTTTTTATCGGTTCCTTATCGTTTAAATAGGACTAATCCAATAGTAAAATTACAAACAAATATTAAACTAGACATAAATTTAAACCTTACCAGGAATTCATGGAGATCATCTGAACTCCCCATATAAGGACTAGCGACCAATGATATTGATCGATGGCTATTATTATGGAGAACGCAGGATATCCATGATCAATGTCATTGGTTGCTTGTCCTTATACTGGGAATTCAGGATATCTCCTAAGCCTATTTGGATGGTAAGTATTCAATTTATTCTAGTTTAATATAGCTACGGTCACACTAGCATTTCTTAACCGATTTGAAACGGTAAAATCAAACCGATATTCAAATCGTCATGAATCGTTTTAAGCCTCACGTGTTCACACATTACGTTTATAAATCGATTTATTGTAGCTTCATCTATCGGTTGCTGAAACCGAACCGGTATGAAACCGCTTCCCGAAGCGGTTTCGAGAAATCGAATCATATCGATTCGAGATATGACGGTTTCCTGTCCACACGACTCTAGCGAAACGTTTTGAAACGGTTTAAAACGATTCCAAGGCCTAGTATGAACGCAGCTTATTTGTTTGGATTAGGCCTATTTAAACGATAAAGAATCGATAAAAAAAAATCACTCGTTAGGTTGCATTCGCCCTTTAAACCGATTTATTTTTAAACATTGATTTATTTTGTCGTTCGCATACTTTCCGAGTATAAGATAATTGATTTCTAGCTTAATATTACTTTGTATTTATTTACTAGTGATTAAGGTCTAAATGATAAGAGAACATCATGATTGGTTTCGTACTGCATTTAAAGGGCCTGGGTTCGAGAATTTTCGAGTCAAATAACGCATTAAACAAAGAGATAAAACATCAAATTTTTGTTTTAAATGTACCTACTTGGTGTTCTAACAAAATTTGTCTTTTTAAAACTGGTTTCACGATCCCTTTAAACCAATATTCCCCGAAAAATTATAAAAATTAGAAAGGAACTGATCATTTGAATCGAAACTACATGGGGACGAATTCGACGTATATATAGCCGCGGGGAAATACTTAAAATAATATCGAGATAGCTAGGTAGCGGGCGAGAAGAGACCGAAGTCAACGATCCAAGTAAAATATAGCCCTAAAGGGGCCAAAAACGACTTTGACCCGACAAATACGGGTAAGGGGGAAAAATATTAATCAAAACAATATAAGACTACAAAGTTTTCAATGAAAAAAGAATGTCTCATTATTTAAGGTTGACGTCTTGGCGTTCGCCAGACGGAGAACGTTGAACTTCATCTTTAAAAGCAAGAAAGAATAAAAGTTGGAGGAATTATTACGTGACCATAGACTCCATTCTGCTAACAGGAGGAGGGTACTTTCGTATTACTAGCTGACAATTGTATGAAAAGGTTAACCATCTGAATGAAGGCTTAGTAGCATCAAAGACCCACGAGAAATTTGCCTAATTTAAGGGGGGTTAATTCCTAGGCTTGAAGTAGTTATTTTCGATCGCGAATAAAAATAAAGACGTTACCGTGCGAGTAACTATTTTCTATTTGATAGACTAAAGAATGAAATGCCTATAATCATTATCGAAAAACAAACGAATTATTTGTCTCAATCTTAGCTACTAACAGGAGTCATTATAATTTCACGGGTCGCAAAAGAGATGTCGTAACTGAAAAGTTATGGATAGACGTTACTATAGCTACGATCACTATAGCTACGGTCACACTAGCATTTCTTAATCTATTTGAAAAGGTTAAATCAAATCGCCAGGAATCGTTTTAAGCGTCTAGCTTGTGCTCACACAATAGCTGCGTTCATGGCCTTGAAAGCGATTTAAACCGTTTCGCTAGAGTCATGTGAACGGGAAACCGTCTTTTCTCAAATCGATTTGATTAGATTTCTTTAAATCGCTTCGGGAAGAAGTTTCATACTGATTACGAGGTTTCAACAATCGATAGATGAAGCTATAATAAATCGATTTATAAAGATAATATGTGAACACATGAGGCTTAAAACGATTCATGTCGATTTGAATATCGGTTTGATTTTACCGTTTCAAACCGATTAAGAAATGCTAGCTAATATCTTTATAAATCGATTTATGGTAGCTTGTTGAAACCGAATCTATATGAAACTAGTTCCCGCATTGATTCGAGAAAGGACGGTTTCCCGCTAACACGACTCTAGCGAAACGTTTTGAAACGGTTTAAATCGATTCGAAGGCCTAGTATGAACGAGGCTAAAACGACATTTCAAAACGTTTGCAATCCACTCCAACGATTCAAAGTTGAACGCTCCCACGCCGCGACCCTTAAGAATTCCCAACGTTACTCCTATCCATTCCTGTTAAAACTATAGAGTTTGTGGTAAGGTTTTAAGAGTCCGCGAAAAAAGAAATTGTCCTATAATTTATCAAGAAACGCTCCTAACAAAATTCCATTAATTTTTTTGGACCTGCTAGCCCTTTAGGCATAACGAGTCATTATAAGACTCATATACCCAACGTTTAAATACACAACGATTTATTACCTTGGCAAGGCATGGAACCCGTTAATGATACCACAAAAAGGCTTAGGTTATACTCCATTTAAAACCATTCCTCACCTTTCCAAGTATTCTCTTAAGTATAATTATTGGGATAAAAAAAAAACTTTGCTTTAGGCTCGCAATTTTAGGGAAGATTTGGGGAAACAAAATGGTCAACTTTTCAACATAATGTATTTTTGCGTAAAGTTTTTCGAGTTAAGTGATTTTAGCTCTAAGTAGACAACTTGAGCTAATTAATGCTGAGGCCGATTAAAAAGAAAATCTAGTCCTGGGATTAACAAAATCTAGAATGTACGTATGCAGCAATGCCAACACGCGGAGTCTAACTAACGGAACATAGAGCAATAAATAAGGGAGATCTAGATGTCAGCATTATTCAAGATTGTTGTTCTTCGAACCTAGATCTCCCGTAATTATTCATATCTCCAGTTTCCGTTCCGCTACACCATTATGTGAATACACCATTATAGAGGAGATAACTTTCGCGTAGGCATCCCTGACAGTGGAGCAATAACGCTATAATTTTACTCAAAACTAGTTTTGAGTTATTATAAATAAACTAAATGGTTGTCCCACCAAAACATTTGATACTTTCCGAGGCTATAAGCTAACAGCAAAGATCTAGTCTAAAATTATACGCGACAATTCTATGACGTCACGATCTTGAGCGTCCAAAATAAAAGGTCTGCGCATTGAAAACAAGCACTGAATAACGAATATAGTATTTTTTATCAGCCTATCTATAATTATGTGTGTAATGTAAAGGGTAACGAAGTAGGCTAGTGGTGAAATTAAAAAGTATTGGAAGCAAAGTTTTTGCGATCATCGAATTTTGTAAACTACCGAAGAACAAATATATATATATACTAACAAACGTTTGGCTCTTCATCTAAGCGGAATTTTCGATTGGCTAAGGGTTCTTACTGAGTGCAATGAAATAATCATGCAATTTACACCGTGCAGTTCGAAGTACAGAATGAATTTGTACTTGCACTAACCGCCTCGCCTGGCGTTGCTCATAATAGAGTTAAAATATTCAGAAAATATGAAAAAGCACCGAAGGTTTTTCATTAAGCTACCCTAATTTAATCAAGTTAAATTGAATTAATCAAAATGCTATTGTAGCTTCCGCTAAGATTATCTACACTCCATTTATGAGCTCCAAATGGAATTAGAGTAATATTTTGGGAAAGATCGTTAAAAAAGACTAAAAATATATACTTATGTCATAGAAAAAATTACCTCTCAACAGATATTTTATAATCGCCATTTTCGAAATTTTTAAAATTAAAATTTCCCGCAAAACTACGTCATCAGTATGGTCGCGTGACTATTGTAGAGAATACAGTTGATTCTCGCGCGTTCTGGCACGAGATAAAGTCACTTTAAAGCCACGAATTATAATTTCAGAATCAAACCGCGTAAACCGTTCTTTGATTATAACCGAATACTAGTTTTTTGATATTTTTCTTCGTTCATTAAAAGTTACTCTTAGAGGATGCTCTTATAGCAACTTTCGGAATTAATTTTAAATTAAGAAAAGACGTTCAGTGAGTTTAATTAATGTTTTCACGCGTATTTTAAAGTTCCTAATCATATAAAAATAATTATTCATTATCCCTTTAACAATAAAATACGAGAATACGTTAATTATTGTATATTTGAATTTTTAATAAATTAATAAATAAATAAATAAAGTCGATGATGCGTATGTGGGGGAGGGGAACGAGTATATTATTAAAATAAATTAATAAATGGTTCGTTGATTCTTTGTGAGTGACACAAAAATGAATTAAGTATTACGTTTACGCCAATACTTAAATTAATGTGGTTTTAAATAATTATTTAACACTATCGACGCGTCAAGTAAATTATAATCGATTTCGTTAAAACGAAAATGGGGATAGAGTCATCTCTGTGATGATCACTGAGTGGACACTGCCGCCACGTTGGTCGTTGGTCCAATTGGTGGTACGCAAAGACCATTTCGGCAACGGAAAAATCCCTAGAGTAAGGTACGGTGCTGGTTAATTTACCATTTCTTAATGGCGTCAATGTACCAGCCAAACCAGCACCAATTTCCAATAGCGTCATACGCTTATACCAATCACCGCAAAATAGGATAAGTGCCAGTCCAAAGCTCAACCAGAACCCGAAGATGAATTAACTAAGCAATGACTTAACATTTAAACCCCCAAAAAATTTACCATTACCAAAATGTTACGGGTATTTTTTAGGGATACCTCTACTTAAACTTAAATTACGTGGTTAATATTTCAAGAGGTTTTGATATTCGCGGTACGGAGCGATGTTGACCAAAGCATAAATCAAAATGTTTCCAAAACTTTTCCCTTAAAAAGGATAGGCTTAAATAGGAAGCCAAATTAACTCCAAGACACCTTAAAAGCCCGTGATTATGAGGCTATTATGGACATTTAGCTGCCAAATAACCTATGATTAATAAAAACATGAACAATGCAACTTTGCCAGTTTTGTTCTTAGACCAACATAATTCAATCAAAGCTTAATGCGCAAATTTGTAACGGGAACCCAATGGATTCAAAGAATAACGTGCAAAAACCTTTAAACTTTGTACCCTTTAGCCAAGAACTCAATAAAGAATTCAAAGAAGTAATGATATGATAATAAGAATATGATTCCACTCACCACTCTGGTACAAGGAGCGCCGTCCGATCTGGTAACCAACCTATCTAGAGAGCCATCTATGTTACACACCGCGCTGCACAAAACCTTCACCAATGAAAAATGAGAAAGGTTTCGAAAAAACAAAACAATTAATATGAGTTACAAGCTATAAACAGCTTGGCCAATTATATTTCAACATACCGGAACTATATTATTAACCGGTTTTCCTCGCGAAGCTTTTTTGCAAGCGCCAATATCTTCCTCTTGAAAACATCTACCACTCATACATTTCTGCGTAATAGCGAGAATAAGACCAAGAAAATTAGGAAAAACACACAAAGATGATCATCTAAACAACGCTTAGAAGGACCAAATTGAAACAAATGTTTTTGTTTTTTTATAACGAGCTACTGAGGTCTTGATCTCAATACAATTAATACATTTACAAGTTTAATGCCGTTTAAAGACAACACAAGAGAGAGCACATAAATTAAAACATAAAAAGAAAGAGGTTTTGAGGTCCGAACCAAAGGGTTAATCAAAATTAAGTTGTACCACTGGTTAGAGCTAAGAGATGGTGGCGTCAATACACGTCACTGAAAACGTTATTGACGCTAAACAGGAAATGCGAATTTGGGTCTAAATTAGGTTATTCGAGTGGCTTACCCGAGTGCTGACGAGTAATTGATTACAGCCTATGGTAATGCTAATTACGTTCTCTGTTACGAAATTATATTAGTATATTCACAGTATAGTCGTGTCTTAAACCCCTTTCAATTACAAAACCTGGTTTTAATAACCTTTATCCAAAACCACGATAAAAAGGACCACATTTTGTCAAGTTTTAAATGTTAAAAATTCACTAAATAGTCCTGAAAATTTGGTCCATCCTAAGGTAAATAAAAACGAAAACATTCACTATCTACCTTATTATCCCCGCAAGGAGTATCATCCGGCATCTTGTACTGGTTATGAGTAAACAAACCGGTAAAGCATCGGTAACCGCAACCGTTTGATCCTGGAACCTTTTTTGTTTTGAGGAAAATAGAGTTTAATAGGTAAACTGACCATGTTTAAGACTAATTTATTAAATAGGGTTGCATTAAACAAAAACTGCAAAAGAAAAGAAATTGGAATATTTTCCCAAATAACTCTGGGAAATGTTGGGGCCTTTTGTAAAGAAAACTATACAATTCATTAAAATTCTCAAATGATGTAATGAAATTTACGTAAATGGGGAAAACGTTTAATTGGTCGTAAAAACATCGTAGTAATTGAAATTTTAGCGGCAACCCTATTATATTAGTTAAATATCTTACCATAACAGCCCTCCTTAGAGTTGAATTATTGACATGTCTTAAGCAAGCGGCTTGAAGGTTATTTATGTCATAAGTCACGAGAGCCGGTGGTCTCGAGGTTACATGATGGAAACTGGTAACTTGGAAAAAGGATAAATCCGGTCCTTTACTGGTGGTCGTACTTGGTTTTGGTTTGACGGTAGTCGTCGTACGATTTCTATTGGGAGTCGGTCTTCTAGATGGCGTTGGTCGTCGACTAGGTGTTGGTCTACGACTCGGAGTTGGTCTTCTAGACGGGGTAGGTCGTGCATTAGGCGTCGGTCTCGAGGGTCTCGTAGGTCTTGTAGGCCTCGCAGGTCTCGTCGGTCTCGATGTAGGCTTCGAGACTCTCGTTGGAGGCTTACGGGTTGTAGTAGTAGTACTAGCGGCGGTAGTAGTAGTACTTGCGGCGGTGGTAGTAGTACTAGCGGCGGTGGTAGTAGTACTAGCGGCGGTGGTAGTAGTACTAACGGCGATGGTAGTAGTAGTGGGTGGAATGGTCGTTAAATTAGCTCGAGTATCGTCGTTTGAGTCACCGTCCGTACCATTAACTTGATAAGATACCAAAGGTACCGTTTGGGTTTCAGTCGTTGCCCCGGTTGTAGTTATGGGGAGTACGGAGCTAGGTCGTTTTAAAGATGACGAAGGTTCAGTCTCGGCTACAACGGCTTGTACCACTTGTTGTACAACAGGAGGCTGAGTTTCAACTTCCTGATGTACTTGTTGCAACACCACCGGTGTCGTTGTCTCGGCTACGACAGCTTGTACAGGAAGTGGCCCTTCTTGAATCTCTTGTTGAACTTGCTGCACTTGTTGTACCGGAGTCGGCGTTGTCTCGGCTACGACAGCTTGTACCGGAAGTGACCCTTCTTGAACTTCTTGTTGAACTTGTTGTACTTGTTGTAATACCGGTGTCGTTGTCTCGGCAACGACAGGTTGAACAGGAAGTTGTTCTTGTTGAAGCTCTTGTTGAACTTGTTGTACCGGCGACACTGTCTCGGCTACCACGGCTTGCACCGGAAGTTGTTCTTGTTGAACCTCTTGTTGAACTTGAATTTGTTGTGTTGTTGTCTCGGCAACGACAGCTTGAATGGGTGCCTGTTCTTGATCGAGAACCTGCTGTTGTACCTGTTGAACTTGTTCGGCTACCACAGGCTGTACCGGTAATTTTTGCTGTTCTTGAACGGGAAACTGTTGAAAAGTCGGAGCGGTGACTCCGTCCACCTCGTTAATTGAAGTCACTACCGAGATGAAGGTTACAGGTTCCTTGGGTCGTAAAGTCGTGGTCGATTCGTCTCTGGACGAGACGGTGGTAAGCCTTTGTCTCTTTAAATCGTCTATTTGTTGTTGAATGACGCCCGAATCGTAATCGTACTGATTTGGACCATCGGGTTTAAAGAGATGTGGTAAAAGGGTGGTATACTTTTCTATCAAAGTCGTTAACTTCGGGTTACTCGTACTTAGTTGAAGTTGGGGTCTTGACGTCGGTTTGGTTGAAAAAGCCGGTCGGGTTCCGCCGTGGTTATTTTCAATCAAGATAGTCGGTGGTATGGGCGTACTCGAAAGAGGTTCTATCGAGTTGGTGGTCTTATGATTGTCCGTTATGAGCTGGCTAGGTTCTCCTGGAACTCTGGTGCTAACTCCTTGGTATCCAAGATAAGGATACCCTGGTGGATCAGTTTCACCGGGAACGGAGAAATCAGGCAATACCGGTACAGCGGTGGCGCTACTAGAAGGCGTTTTGGTGCGCTCGTTTTCACGTTCAGCCGTTTGTCTTTCTAGTAATTCTAATAGTTCCATCAGTTCGGCTATAAGTTTCTTGTTATCTTGCAAGACGTTGTTGGGTTTCGAGGAGTAATCAGTGGTAGTTTCGTAGGATGGCGTTTGCGAATGTTGCAACGGCGTTTGCGAATGTTGCAACGGCGTTTGCGAATGTTGCAACGGCGTTTGCGAAGGTTGCAAAATCGTTGGTCGAGGTCTAACCTTGATGTACGGTCTTAAAGCGGGTATGATTTGATACGGTGGATTACGATTGTCTAACACGGATATGGTTGTGCTGGGTGTGGTTGATGATGGTCTATTTTTAATATTAGACGTGATTGGGGGGTTTCGAACTTCGAAATCTTCTGTGGTTGTCGGAGCTGTGGATGCCGTACTGGGGTATCTTTCATAAGTAAAACTGGGAAGGTTCGAACCCTGTGGTCGATCGGGGCGAGCTTTTATCGGCTGTGGTGGGTATCTGACGTCGAAATCTTCGGTGGTAGAGATTGGAGTTGAGGAAGAACTTGGATACCTTTCGTAAGTAAAACTGGGAAGGTCCGAATCTTGAGGACGTTCAGGGCGAGCTTTGATTGGCTGCGGTGGGTTTTGGACGTCAAAATCTTCTGTTGTAGAGAGTGGAGTTGAGGACGAACTTGGATCCCTTTCATAAGTAAAACTGGGAAGATTTGAATCTTGAGGACGTTCAGGACGAGCTTTGATTGGTTGTGGGGGGTTTCTGACATCGAAGTCTTCGGTTGTAGAGAGTGGAGTTGAGAAAGAGCTTGGATATCTTTCGTAAGTAAAACTTGGAAAGTTGGAATCTTGAGGGCGTTCAGGGCGAGATTTGATTGGTTGAGGCGGATTTCTGACGTCGAAGTCTTCGGTTGTAGAGATTGGAGTTGAGGAAGAACTTGGATACCTTTCGTAAGTAAAACTGGGAAAATTCGAATCTTGAGGACGTTCAGGGCGAGCTTTGATTGGTTGAGGCGGATTTCTGACGTCGAAGTCTTCGGTTGTAGGGAAAGGAGTTGAGGAAGAGCTCGGATACCTTTCATAAGTAAAGCTGGGTATATTCGAGTCTTGAGGACGTTCAGGGCGAGCTTTGATTGGTTGCGGCGGATTTCTGACGTCGAAGTCTTCGGTTGTAGAGAATGGAGTTGAGGAAGAGCTTGGATACCTTTCATAAGTAAAGCTTGGTATATTCGAGTCTTGAGGACGTTCAGGGCGAGCTTTAATTGGTTGCGGTGGATTTCTCACGTCGAAGTCTTCGGTTGTAGAGATTGGAGTTGAGGAAGAACTTGGATACCTTTCGTAAGTAAAGCTGGGTATATTCGAGTCTTGAGGACGTTCAGGGCGAGCTTTTATTGGTTGCGGCGGATTTCTGACGTCGAAGTCTTCGGTTGTAGAGAATGGAGTTGAAGAAGAGCTTGGATACCTTTCATAAGTAAAGCTGGGTATATTCGAGTCTTGAGGACGTTCAGGGCGAGCTTTGATTGGTTGCGGTGGATTTCTCACGTCGAAGTCTTCGGTTGTAGAGATTGGAGTTGAGGAAGAACTTGGATACCTTTCGTAAGTAAAGCTGGGAAAGTTCGAATCATGAGGACGTTCAGGACGAGCTTTGATTGGCTGTGGTGGGTTTCGGACGTCAAAATCTTCGGTTGTGGAGATTGGAGTTGATGAAGAGCTTGGATGACTTTCATAAGTAAAGCTGGGTAAATTCGAGTCTTGAGGACGTTCAGGGCGCGCTTTGATTGGCAGAGGTGGATTTCTGACATGAAAATCTTCGATTGTTGAGAGTGGAGTTGAGGAAGGGCTAGGATATCTTTCGTAAGTTAAACTTGGTAAGTTAGAATCTTGAGGGCGTTCAGGGCGAGCTTTGACTGGTTGCGGCGGATTTCTGACTTCAAAATCTTCCGTCGTAGTACTATCTGTCGTCACCCTTTCAAAGGTAAAACTAGGAATGCCGGCGTTTTGGGGATAATCGGGCTTGGACTTAATTGGCAAGATTGTTGGGGGATTTCTTACGTCAAAAACTAGCGAAGTAGGTTCCGCGGTCGTGGTACTTGGAGTAGGTGATGGCAATCTCGATGGTCCAATTGGCCTAGAGGGGGGCGGACTCGGTCTTCTCAAATACGGGTTGATGATAGGCGGATGACGTACGGCGAATGAGGATTGAGTAGTCGAAGACGGTCTGACAAAATCGTCAATTGTTAAGATTGGCCTACGAGTCGTTGTTGATTCAGTTTCGGCTACAACGGTAGTCAAGCTAGGTTGCGGTACATCCGGTTGAGGCCGGCCTTTTACCGGATAACTTTGAGTCGAAGTAGCGATTTCCTCTTCACTTTCAACCGCTTCGTAATTAGGACTCGAATGATTGTCCTCGACGATGGTATCACTAACTCGGGGAGGTATCGTCGGTCTTTGAGGTCGCTTAGGATAGACCCCTTTAACAGGAGGTGGATAGTACAATGTAGAACTGTAATAAACAGCGGATGTCGATGGCTTATTCGTTGTCGTCGTACCCTGTTTATCCAGAAGGTTAGTGGGAGTCGGATTTCGGTTATCCACAATGAGTATCGCTTCCGTGGTGCTCGGTTTAGCCGTTGGTAGCGTTTCTTGAGCCACCGCGAATTCGTTTTGGGCTACAACTGGTAACGGTTTATATCGTTCTGGAATGGTACTTAAGGATCCGCCGTGATTGGAGAAAAGCTCCGTTATTTTAGTAGTACCGTAACCTTCGGAAGTCGATTCTTCTTGGTAAATTTGTTGTACCGGTGACTGTCTCGGCGTAGAAGACTCAGCCTCGACCGCTAAAGGCTTATACCGATTGGATGGAGCTGGCACCCAAGGGTTCACGTCGATTAAATCCTGGCTAAGTACCGAAGTTGTCGTGGTGGCGGATTGGTCCACATTTTGAGCAGCTACGATCTCTTTTTTAAATTGATCCTGGTCGCGGCTGTTTAAAAACTCGGCTGATTCTGATAGGGTGTTCTCTGACAGCGTATCGTCCCTGGTGGTTGATTTAATCGTGCTTACGCTAGGCTTACGTCTGAGGTCCAAGATGGAATCGTCTTTAATAGTCGTTAGATCATTCTCCGGTTTTTCGGTGATTAGATATTCTGGTAGGGAGATGCCGCCAACGGCTCGTGGTTGAGTGAAAGCGGTTTCGGTTTGAAGTTCGATAGTAGTTTTGAAAGACGCCGTTGAAGATACGTCTTTTAAGATATTCTCAGAGATAAATATGCTATTTTCGTTGACGGTTGGACTATTTTCAGAGCTAGATGGGAGACTTTCAGAGCTGGATGGGAGGCTTTCAGAGCTGGATGGGAGACTTTCAGAGCTGGATGGGAGACTTTCAGAGCTGGATGGGAGACTTTCAGAGCTGGATGGGAGACTTTCAGAGCTGGATGGGAGACTTTCAGAGCTGGATGGGAGACTTTCAGAGCTGGATGGGAGACTTTCAGAGCTGGATGGGAGACTTTCAGAGCTAGATGGGAGACTTTCAGAGCTAGATGGGAGACTTTCAGAGCTAGATGGGAGACTTTCAGAGCTAGATGGGAGACTTTCAGAGCTAGATGGGAGACTTTCAGAGCTAGATGGGAGACTTTCAGAGCTAGATGGGAGACTTTCAGAGCTAGATGGGAGACTTTCAGAGCTAGATGGGAGACTTTCAGAGCTAGATGGGAGACTTTCAGAGCTAGATGGGAGACTTTCAGAGCTAGATGGGAGACTTTCAGAGCTAGATGGGAGACTTTCAGAGCTAGATGGGAGACTTTCAGAGCTAGATGGGAGACTTTCAGAGCTAGATGGGAGACTTTCAGAGCTAGATGGGAGACTTTCAGAGCTAGATGGGAGACTTTCAGAGCTAGATGGGAGACTTTCAGAGCTAGATGGGAGACTTTCAGAGCTAGATGGGAGACTTTCAGAGCTAGATGGGAGACTTTCAGAGCTTGATGGGAGACTTTCAGAGCTTGATGGGAGACTTTCAGAGCTTGATGGGAGACTTTCAGAGCTTGATGGGAGACTTTCAGAGCTTGATGGGAGACTTTCAGAGCTTGATGGGAGACTTTCAGAGCTTGATGGGAGACTTTCAGAGCTTGATGGGAGACTTTCAGAGCTTGATGGGAGACTTTCAGAGCTTGATGGGAGACTTTCAGAGCTAGATGGGAGACTTTCAGAGCTAGATGGGAGACTTTCAGAGCTAGATGGGAGACTTTCAGAGCTGGATGGGAGATTTTCAGAGCTGGATGGGAGATTTTCAGAGCTGTATGGGCTTGTTTCTGAGATAGCTGGGTTATCGGTGCTGTGTGGGCTAGTTTCTGAGCTTGGTGAGCTATACTGTGTACTAGATAGGTTATTCTCGATGCTAGATGGATTATTCTCGGTGCTAGGTGAGTTAAAATCGGTGCTGGGTGAGTTATTCTGGGAGCTATATAAGCTATTTTCTGAAATAGATGGGCTATTTTCTGTGCTATCCGTGACGCTAGCACCGAGTTGCACCGTATCGTTCTCTTTTGGTATGAGAGCATCGATATAGTGTATGATAGGCTTTGGAAGAGCGTAGGGCCGACCGAAGGCGTTGACCCTGTCGACGTCACCGTCGGGTGCGCTGCGCAGTCTCGTTTCGTGGCCGTAAAACGGATCATAATAACGATATTTGGGGACGTCGCCTTCGCCTGGAATTTTTTGACCTTGAGAAAAAAATAAAAAACCAAATTAACTTTAAAAATTTGTTATAACGTCTTCAAATAGTAGAAACCGCCCGCACCACGACCTTTGGAAGTGCCTGATCTAACCCAAGAATTGAACTCGAAAAAATAATGCGTTTTGATATTGAAAAATTATAAGATTACAATTAGAAATATAATCTGAATGAGGGAGGTTTTTTACATCTATTAGTAGTAATAGTCTGTTTGTCAAAAACGCTAGTTTACACGTGACGTTAGAAAATGGTAAACTAATACACAATGTTAAACCTAGGAGGATGAAGGGGGACCTCTGGAGAAGAAAGCATGTGTTGCATGAACGGCATACTGAAATGTGCGTGACATGACTATAGACTGCCACCTAACGGAAAGATTGAGAAACTATATTACTATTTTCGTACAGGTTTTTAAACTTTATGAAAAGTTAAATTCTTCTGGCAGCTAAAATCGCTACGACAATTATCGAAACAGCAATATCTCCCCATTTTAATTTGAAATACTAAATAGCAGACTAATTTTATTACATATTATATATTTTATTTTATATTTCGAGCTTCTTACGCCTATCACATGATGGCGCTACCTACTATGTCCGTCGATTTTGGCTCGGCCGAGTCAGCCGTAGATGAATCGCGCAGCTCGTGTTGGGGGAATGCAATTTTCTGTTCCAGAGGCACGAGTATTATATTCCTAGGTTAAACTTCATGGGTAAAAAGTAGTCTATGCAAACTCCCCTTGAAAACGAGTAAAGAAGCGCGAGTTTTTATTTCAAACCGCGGCTTTAAATTAAACTCGAATTTCATTTTGTTATTTAGGCTGTAAGGTTTTTTGCGGTGTTTAACCATCGTTTTAAGTAAAAAAAAGGGTTTTTCTTTAAGGGAAGTAAATATTGTAAGAAAAGTACTGCAACAAAGTAAGTGGAATTTCTGTACATATTATTATTATTATTAAAACATAAGAGGAATTTCTGTAATTATTATTCAATTATTAGAACTAAATAATATAAAAAAAACTAAACTCCCAAACTAACCCTTTAAAATTAAACTTAGCATTCTAATTAAGATATAAATATAACAGAATTGAAAAATATATTTTCGTAACCAACCAAAAAATAAATAAATAGGAACCATTCTATCTCTCGGGTCAATAATTCAGAGGGTTTCTTTTCTGGAAGACCTTTATCTGTTTTTAGAAGTTTTCAAAGATCTTTTTTTCCATCGTACGGTTAATCCGGATTTCCGCAAGGCCGTTAAGTTTAATATATGTGCGTATTTTTTTCTTTCCCTTTTGGTTGTAAACTTGCCCCCTAACCAGTATAGTGCAACGTGTGGACATAGACCCTAAGGTATAAAATTAACATTCTATCTTCATAGTATTTTTCCGTCTTAGACAAGACGATATACACGTTTACCCCCCTAGCCTGGGTCTCTTAAAGAAACGGTAAAATATTATCCTCCGGGCCAGGATGTACCTTTCCTACCCTCTTACTCTAACAGAAAAAAACACTAGTAGCTTTCGGTAGGAAATACTATATTATAAATATAAAGGGATATTGACACATCGTTCGGAAACTTATTAGAGGAATTCGTAATTTCAGATGAACTTAATCCGAGGGCGTAGACACTTGGTTTTTTTTTTTTTTTTTTTTGTACACTTAAGTTTGAATTTTGCTGAGTTCGCTAGAGTTCACGTGAGTTCCTCGAGTTCACATGAGTTCCTCTAATTCGTTCCAGTTTGCTTAGAGTTCTCACGGATTTGAAAGAGTTCGTACGAGTTCTTCTCAATTCGAGAGAGTTTTCGCTAATTCTTATGAATTTGAGAGAGTTCTCCCGAATTGAGTTCTTGGGAGTTCTCAAGAGTTCAGAAGATTTCTCGAGAGTTCGGGAGAGTTCCCGAGAATTCGCCATAGTTCTCGAAAATTTGAGAGATTTCTCATAAAATTTATGAGAGTTCGCGTAAGTTCCACAGAGTTCTTGTAAGTTTCCAAGAGTTCTCAAGAGTTCGCGAAGTTCTGACGAATTCGTGAGAGTTCATTTTCACTTGTACACCGAGTTCCTCGAGTGTCAGCTCCCTCGACTTAATCGCGGGCATCAAATATTGATAAGAATATTATTTTCGAAGAATTTTCTCTTAACCCTATTTTGAAAAATTTACTGCTCGTGAGGTCGACACCCTGTCCTCCACCCCTGGTCTTGGCCCCTAGTTCTAAGACACCCTAAATGGGTTTCTCGCATAAAAAAATTTGCGATGTCTTGGGCATTCATATTATTGCTCTTTTTATTGTAATGAAATTTTCATTTTTTATTGCAACCATGGATTAATGAACTCTGGAGACAAAGGTTACCATTTACCATTAAATATTATTGTTAAAAAACCTTGACCTTCCCACGTTTTTCCTACGTGCTTTCAAAAATTATTCTTGCAATGAAATGCGGCATTAGTAAAGTGTTGTAGAACGAAAATAAAATCATTTAATTTGACCTTTAAAAGGGTTCGTCGCGGTTTTGAAAATTATTCAAGGGTAACCAAATTCATTTTCGCA
The DNA here is from genome assembly GCA_963920705.1 of Odiellus spinosus. Lineage (NCBI taxonomy): Eukaryota > Metazoa > Arthropoda > Arachnida > Opiliones > Phalangiidae > Odiellus > Odiellus spinosus. The sequence goes on along the minus strand of OY987229.1, from coordinate 11,474,417 downwards.
AAGTTTGAAAGTTCGTTTTTTTTTACTTTCCTTTTCGAGTCAAAATTGCGTCTTTTTGAGACTCGTTTTAAGTTAAACTCTTATGTAATTTAATTTCCCTATTTATGTTTCGAGGGCCCAATTTTTAAATCATTTTTTTTTTTTTTTAATTTTAATATTCATTATATTTTAGATTTCAATATCTCATTAATTTTTAATTTCAATATTCATTAAATTTTAAAATTTCAATATCCAATAAATTTTAAAATTTCAATACCTCATCAATTTTAAAATTTCAATACCCCGTCAATTTGAAAATTTCAATACCCCGTCAATTTGAAAATTTCAATACCCCGTCAATTTGAAAATTTCAATACCCCGTGAATTTGAAAATTTCAATACCCCGTCAATTTGAAAATTTCAATACCCCGTCAATTTGAAAATTTAAATACCCCATCGATTTGAAAATTTCAATACCTCATCGATTTGAAAATTTCAATACCCCATCAATTTGAAAATTTCAATACCCCATCAATTTGAAAATTTCAATACCCCATCAATTTGAAAATTTCAATACCCCATCAATTTGAAAATTTCAATACCCCATCAATTTGAAAATTTCAATACCCCATCAATTTGAAAATTTCAATACCCCATCAATTTGAAAATTTCAATACCCCATCAATTTGAAAATTTCAATACCCAAACAATTTTAAAATTACAATACCCCATCAATTTTAAAATTTCAATATCCCATCAATTTTAAAATTTCAATACACCGTCAATTTTAAAATTTCAACAGCCAATCAATTTTAAAATTTCAACAGCCAATCAATTTTAAAATTTCAACAGCCAATCAATTTTAAAATTTCAACAGCCAATCAATTTTAAAATTTCAACATCGATTAATTTTAAAATTTCAAAATCTATTAATTTTAAAATTTCAATATATATTAATTTTTAATTTCAATATATATTAATTTTAAAATTTCAATATATATTAATTTTAAAATTTCAATATATATTAATTTTAAAATTTCAATATCTATTAATTTTTAATTTCAATATCTATAGTATAATTTCATTTCAATAATATAGACTTGATTAAACCCAAAAAATAAAAAACACAGGTAATAATCGTTTCGCAATCCCTTTATATTTGTCTCCGAAGCGAAACTTTCGCAAACACGACGTAAACTTTGGATAAATACTTAACATATTTAAGAAACGTTAGTTTACGAGCGCTGTATGTAAATTTCGGCTACGAGGCCGAAAAAACAACCGGCAGTTTTAGATTCGGCATAGAAATGTTTACTTTAAACAAATTTTTGAATAAATATTACTATTTAAATAAAGCGACATGAGTTAAAATATAAATTTAGCCAATCGTTAAGTGCATACGCGCTTGAATTTTTTAATAAGGGCTTCGAGAAAACCAATCAAATTTAGAATAGTCGTTCGAGATAAAAAAATTCCAACTATCAAATTAAATTTATAAATTTAAAACACTAAAATATCAAGAATTTTTAAAGGAAAATTCCGAGCAAAACATTTTTTTCAGAACGTTTAGACAATATTTTAATGTATAAATTAATTACTAAAGTTAAGTCACGTTTGAATTTCAGGGAAATATTAAATTTGTACAAACAGGTTGTTAATTTTAGTTGGCCCTGAAGACCTATGTCGAAGTCAAAATATTTATTTTATTATATTTATGCGAATAAGATTAGGCCTTGCCTTTAAAAATTGAGTAGCATCTTTCAGAAAGATCGTTAAAAAAATGGGTTCAAATTTATGCATATGTCGTAGAATAAATTCCCGCGACAGTAAAAATACAGATTTTATAATCGCCATTTTCGAAAATCTTTAAAATAAAAATTCCCCGCAATAATACGTCATCACTATAGTCTGATTCTCTAACCCAATGAGAAAAAAGTCTAATTTGGTCCAAAGATGGTGGAAATTGGAAAACAACGAAATTAATTCGACCGAATAAAAAAATTAAATCCAACTACAGTGAACCAAAAGCATTTTTTTGGTCTAGTTGGTCCAATTTCTACCATATTGGACCAAATTAGATTTTTCTTCATTGGGTAAGTCTATTTCTTTCGGTATTCTATGGGAGCATATTGAAATGAAAAGTAAAATTGACGTCACTCGATTCTTTTTACATTTCTTAAGTTGAAATTAGCGAGTTTGGTGCGAGATCTAATTGACAAGTCCCGAATCGAGTGTAGTTTCTGTTAAATTAAAAGGATTTTTCGATTTTTATGTCATATAGTTTCCCTTTAAAGGGAGAATGCAACCTAACAAGTGATTTTTTTTATCGATTCCTTATTGTTTAAATAGGCCTAATCCACTAATTAAAAAATTTACGAACAAATATTAAACTAGAAAATAAATTTAAAACTTTCCTAGAAAATAGTCTTAGACGGATTCATGGAGATCCTTATTTCCTCGCGTATAAGATCTAGCGACCAATCGAATGCGATTGTAAGTCTCGTAGAGATCTCGCGTGACGACGGGCCTTTGTTCATTGGTCGCTAGACCTTACACGGAGGCAATTCAGGATCTTCATGAATCCCGCTAAGCGTATTTTCCGGGTAAGTTTTAAATTTATTTCTAGTTTAATATTTGTTTTGTAAACATTTTATTGGTGGATTAGGCCAATTTAAACGATAAGGAATCGATAAATAATCACTCGCATTCTCCCTTTAAAAAAATTATATTCTAGAAAATATCTTTCGGTTGTCCTTTAACTTAATTTAGCTTTTTAAAAATAATGATCCTAGCTAAGTTTTTTAAATTCCAAATTTCTTAAAAATACCTTTAGGTTAAATATATATTGAGTAAAGTTATTATGTTAATTACAAATGCCAGTGGCTTGAAGAAGATTAAACATCATCCGAGATATTCGATCGAGATGGGTCAGGAAGAAACCCCAAATGTTTTAAGGCGAATTTTTTTTCAGATAATTATACCGTTAACATTTGGTTCGAGTTCAAGTTGATTAAAAGTCATTTTGAAAATCTGATACAGTTTTTTTCTCTTTGGTTTTATACAAGATATATTCAGGTATCGATTTATCAAGATTAAAATCTATCGTGAAGCTAAATTACTAATTAATGTTTACGAAAGAAATTACGAACGACCTAAGGTAATATCTCTTTTAAGATAGGAATGAGTATAAGGAAGTAAAAAAAACTTGAAATTTTAAAACCAGCAAATAATGTTCATCGATAAAAAGACTTTTTTTAAGTCGAGCAAAAACGAGGACTGATTACTCTCCGCGTAATCATTATAACTGTAGTAAAATGATTGCGTAACCGAATACGTATTTAGCATTACCAAAGGCTACGCAGGGTGACTATAACAAAAGGAAAAAGCAAAAATTATAGGAAATAATACTTTTTCCATCGTTTTTTAGGAAATTACAGGAGTAATGTTTTTAAAAATATACTAGGGTTGATACTCAAAGTTTTCCTTCATTTTAGTGAAAATAGTAACCAACTACTTTGAAAAAAGTAACCAAAAAGTAATTAAATATATATTATGAAATATATTTAAGAGATAATGAGGCTGACAAACAAAAATGTTCAGAGCTTTAGGACGGGAAGTAAGCGATGCGATCTTCATGCGTAAATGTCCTAACTTGTATGAAGTCTTATCAGACTTTTGTTATTACCTTAATCCTTAAAAGTTAGAATACTTTTGAGTTAAGGAAACAAATTACGCTAGAAAATATATTTTTCCGCTCAAATTTAACTTGAAAACCACTAGAATTATTATATTTTATAATAAAAATATAGTTAACTTGCCTAATTACAACTTTTAGTAACCAAATTAAAAAAATTGTAACTTTAAGTAACCAGATTACAAAAATTGTAATTTTAGTAACCAAATTACAAAATTGTAACTTTTAGTAACCAAATTACAAAAATTGTATCTTTAAGTAACCAAATTACAAAAAAGTAACTTTTAGTAACCAAATTACAAAAAGTAACTTTTAGTAACTAAATTACAAAAATTCATTGGAGAATTACTGCTAAAATAAAAGGAAAATATAGATTTCGGGTTGAAAAGCACCTTACTTCTCATTCTACATGACTTGATCGTGTTACTTTCCCTTTAAAAATAGTTTTAATAACCGTCTTTAAAAATGAGTCATTTGGTTTAAGGTGTTAATGATATCATTTACGAACTCTTTGGAAGTATTCTTGGAATCATTAGTATACATCATACTAGTGCTATAGCGCAGTTGACATGAACTATTTTCTTCTTTATGATGTTTTAACAATATGTATTAACCCGCCCTATCTTTTCCCATTATGATAACTAATTCTTGGACAATAATTTTATCAGTATCTTCTAAAATTTAAATAAAAAAAGAAAAAAAATCAGGAAACCCATACTTGAAGTACTTAAGATGGGAGTTATACTTCAAATGACATAAAGTGTCTTAGGGTTAATTACAAAATTTGAAACGTAAAAATTTTAAAGGTGAAGTCTTGTATTCAAAGATGGTAATCTCTTGGAAAGATAATGAAGAGGAGGTAGGTTTTAATTTTAATCAATTATACGAGTGTTAAAATATTTATTAAAAATATTAGATAACTCACTCGTTAATGTACAGTTAATTTGAAGTCGCGATTTAATCAACCGTTAAGTCTAACTTCATTTTAATATTTATAGAAACATGGATATTAACATAATTAAGGTAATAATTATGTTGTTTATTATATTAAAAAGGACAGAAAATCAAAGAGCTTTTTAATATAGTTCACAGCCACCAAACCCGGGGGGGGGGCAGACACTCGCGAACTAAAGTGTACAAAATGTTAGAATTCTTTACACTATGAAAGCTAAACTCAGAGTTCATAAGAGTTTGAACAAAATACACTGTCAAGGTTGAACTCAGGCGTACAACGAATTCAAGAGTATCTGACCCGTCGCACCAAACCACGGGCAAGTTTTAAAACAATGTTTGATTAGTCATTTTTACTGCACTCTCAAAATGGAGTTAGGCTTAATGGTTGCTAAAATCGAATTTAAAGAATATTTCCACGCTCCTAATCGATTTAAAATATTTTAATCGTCTTCATTATTCCTTCAGAAATAATAGTTTAGTTAACTATTCTTGTTTTTGAAGTGAGGCTGTCACTATTTTTTTTTTTTTTTTTTTTCGAATGTTTATGAAATACATTTTTAATTTTATCATACTATTTAAAACCCTATATTTAAATTTTATACCTCTGGGTTGAGGCGTTCTTAAGAAACTTCAAAACGAAAATGTCAAAAATAAATAGGTAACGATAATTTTGATATGATAAGTACTTTTACGAAAAAGACCGCGCGAAAGACACCTTATTGCTTGCCAGAACGTCCGAGAATCAACTGTAGGCTCTATAATAGCCACACGACCATAGTCATGACGTAGTATTGCGGGAAATTATAATTAAAAAAAATCGAAGATGACGATTACAAAATATGTATATTTTTACTTTTGGTTTTTTTTTTCTATGACATATGTATACATATATTTTCAATCGTTTTTCAACGATCTTTCCGAAAAAAATACTCAATTTCCATTTGGAATTCATGAAAAATCTGTGACCTCACTTCATTTTCCTCTTCACCCTCCCTTAAATGTACTAACTGACAGTGTAGTATAAACTCGTTAAAATATCACTCCGCGGTGGCTTTACTAATTAGTTTCTTCAAGAGTGAGAGAAAGTATAGCGAACGATTTTTCAAATCCGTTTTTACTAAATTAAACAACGACTCTTAATCCTAAATAATCCTAAATCAAACCACCACCACAAATCCGTTTTTACTAAATTAAACAACGACTCTTAATCCCAAATAATCCTAAATCAAACCACCACCACGTTTAAGATAATTTCCAAGTTTACAAAAATCATCTTACTTTGAATTTGTTGGACGACGAATGCCCATATCACGATTAAAATTAATTTTAAAGGCATAGCGGTTAAATTAACGGGAAACTTAATTATAAATTAAAATAAATTAAATATAAATTAAATAAATAAATAGTTAAATGTACATTTGAAAAAAACTTAGGAAAACATCGAAACTTTTCGTTCTAATCAAAGTAAAGTCAAAGGGACCATTTATTCGGGGGTGTTAACGGTACGAAGTTCCGGGAAGGTTTGGTACTTGATGAATTTGTAAATTCCAAGTCGTATGGGAATGTTTCAAGCCAGGCCTGAAGGGTCCGGACACTAGCGAAGAACCAGGAATATCTCTGCGGAAAATTGGAGGAGAAATCAAGCGAGGCCATCCACCTTTTTGCCGAATTACAAATTTCTCCTCCTCCGAGGAAGATCTGAAGATCTGGTTTTATATATATATATTCTTTTTGGTAGAGCTCTAACGCATTCACGAAGAAATAAAATAAAAACAAGGTGTTCCCATTAATCCGACGACTAATTCTAATTTATTTAGGATATAATTAAGTTGACCATCAATTAAAGTTATTTTCAGAATTAAATTAGGATAAATTCGTGGCCAAGATTAATCGATTGGGCGCGTTAAAATCTTAACAAAACATTCCTTGAACTCGTTAGTGTACAGTAAATTAAGAAAGTTGTGATTTCATCCCCCGCTAAGCCTAACTCCATTTTCAGACCGCAGTTAAAAGGTAAAAAAAAAAAAAAAAATTAGGGTTCAGTTAAAGGAAGACGAATAGGTGGATTAGCTATCATTTTTGGTCACCAGAGGCGTGAGTGTTGGGTAGTGGACGCTGGAATCTTGTCATGTGACTGGCTAAATCACTCCCTCGAAATTTGAAAGCTATTCTTCCTGAAAACAGGGGTAGATACTATTCCCCGCTTTACTTGCCCTTAAATTAGCGAGTAAATTATTTTAAAACTCTGATTAGCCGCAGATTTTCTGATATTTTATCCATGTTCTATGAATTTTTAAGTATACAAGAATATTTTACGTTCCTAATCGATTAATATTAACACGTTACTCTTCTTCATTGATACCTTAATGAAAATCACTCGGTAAACTTTACCAAAAACTTGTAAAGGCTACTCAGCCGATTGATATATTATTTACATTTTTAATCGAATTATATACTATCCCTTTATATTTAGCCTAGGCGCGCCTTATACTTGATCTAGCCTTCGATAATATGAAATTTGCCTGCCTCTTCATGTCTTACTTTGGATTACTTTAAAGGGAAGTTAGGGAAACCACACTAAGAGTTAAAATTTCACGTTCATAAACCCTCCCACGCTTAATTAACTTTTTTCCAGACAGACATTAAGCCGAATAACACGAGATATTCTTTAAAATTAGACCGAGAAGAATATAGGAACTGAAAAAGTAATATTTGGAGCGCCTCCGGAGAAACATCTTATCACTTTTTTTTAACAGTGAACTTTTTCATTCTTGGTACTAGAGCGCTATTTTACACCCCCAAATCACCTCTCGAAAAAAATATCATTTTTATTCAATCTATCATTAAAGATTGGGAAAGATTCTTCTATATATAAATAGAAAAAAAATTAGACTCGCCTATTATAAGGTTCAAATGAGGATGACCGTTTCGCACGAGATGATTGGAAACATTTTAAACGTTAAAAGCTTAGCTATTTGAGCCTTGAAAAAAAAAAAAGAAAAAAAAAATATATACGGGGCACCCAAGGTCAAAACAAATCAATACCAGTCTACAACTAGTCTGCCATAATTTTTTTATCTCATTGTTAATAACGTAATACTAGTTTAGTCATTAAATCTTGGGAACCAGAATAAAGATAATTATCAAAAAATAATTTTCCGAGGGGGCAGAGGGATGAGAAAACATTTCAAGATTCTCTTTATTTTAAAACAAGTAAGTTTAGCTTAGCGATTTCGCGGGAAAGTTTTAAGAATTTTGGTAGCATGGGCTATGGATAGAAGGCGCTGAGTGTAAAGAAAAAGGTCAACCAATCAAAACGCTAGCTATCTTCAAAGCTCGCGGTATTTAAACGGATAAAAGCGAAGGGAATATCCGAGATGTTATGCTGAATTTTAAGACTAATTTCTATTTAATTAAAATTATTAGCGGTTATCTTTAAATATGGCTTTTAAGGCGGATACACAATCTAATTTCGACGGTATCAAATCTGAGAAGGAAATGGTGGAGTGTGCGGCAGTTGCTTTCGCATTTAAACCTTATGATTATTTGATCAAACAAAGCGTTGATTGTACTAAAAGCTTCAATATTATGTCAGAGAAAGTCGATGGTATGTGTTCGCCCATGTATAAAATAAATTATGTTAAATAGAATGTTTGTTATAGGGGAAGTAAAAAAATTTCAATTGGTAAAGCAAGAATCGGAGAAATTGAAGGCCAGTCTTACGAATTACGATCCGAAATTTATCAACCCAGAATTAAAACTCAGATTTAAAGATCCAAACGTTAGTGTGGAAAGAAAGTTGGATATCATAAAAAGGGATAAAGACTTAATGGAGGAAGCCATAAAAGTTGCCAAAGATGCAGCCAGTCCTGAAAGTTACAGAAGTCAAATAAAATTTGCAATTAAAACCACTGGGGTTAGATTCCTGAAATCCGAAAACCCCAATAACTTAGAATGTGGTAAGTGTGCAGTTAAAATTTAAATCCAGAGTGTTAAGCATATTTATATTTTTCTTCATTTAGTTTTATATAACGAGAAAGACAAAAAAACTAAAACGCTATGCTTAAAAAAAGAACCAAAGTCTGAAGTGACGAGACAAATTTGGGAAGGCCTCAAATGTATATACACGCTGGAAGAAAATTTATAAATAAACCATGATTTTTGAATATTTCATTCACTAACATACATACAGTTTTAAGATTTTATAACTTGTGTTGGAGTTTTTTTTTGATTAAATAATTATTTTCCATGTTTCGCTGTTATATTTTTAGCTTCTTTTACAAAATATTCAATCATGCTGTACAAAAGTGGTCTGAAATTAAACTTTCATTAATTAGAACTAAACAAGACCTTGTAATAGTTGTAACTCACATTGATTCGGACTTTTTATCTTGTTCTAAACCAAGCTGTTGTCTCGCAAAATCATTACCCAAAGCTTGTTTAGGATGGCCAGTTTCTGTCCACAAATAATTCATTAGTATTCAATTTACCAAAAAAATCCACGTTAACTAATACTTACCAGCTAAAAATACTGACTCCGAGTACCTTAACTTATTAAATTCTAAATATTCCCTAATTAAATCATTAATTATAAGATTTTCTTTAGAAGGGCTTTGCTTTTCTTTATGATTTTTCTCGCAAAGAGCAGTAAACACCTCTGCTCTTATATGGGCTTTCAACGAATTTAGAGTCCCTTGTTGATCCAAGAGCTCGACAATAGCTGGAAAATATATATAAATTTAACTATTTCTTTAAACTTGAATGTAAAATTTATGAAATTTACCTTTTTTCATATCTTCAGAATCAGTCATTTTCACCCGCCAAAAAACTTCACTAATTTAGTTTCACTAATACATAGGTGTCGCTTTTTAGTTACTTATTTTTTTTATCAATTCAGTAAGACTTTTTTCATATCGTGGGTTTAATTGGGTTAGGCCCGAAATATATTGGGAGAAACTAGGAGCGCAAATTATGTAATTTATTTGCATTTTCTCACCGATTTTAATTTAATCTATTAGGCTTAGAACATATGATTTGGCTGGTAAGAAAATGCTTGCAGCTTTTTGCACGTTTAGAGCTTGCATTTAATAAAAATTAATTTCGCGTTTTGGACTTTGGCATGTTCTTAGGTAATAACATTATTTTAATAATATTATCTTTATTTAGGTTCGCGATTAACTTTGGGCATCCGTTTACCTTAATTCTACGTTCTTCTTACAACCGCATCAAAGTGGCCAAACGTTTTTTTCAACCTTACAAAAAACATTTTTCAACCAGGCGCAATATGAGTGATCATCGCGATAGTTTCTGCATTAACAATTACGACGCGATAGGTTTTGATCTAGATCACACGCTTTGTAAATATAAAATAAAACCCTTAACCGAACTTATTTACGAATTAATGGTGAACTATTTGGTCAATACTAAAAATTATCCCATCAATATTGGCGGAACTTATTCTGAGGCTTGTAATTTTTACCAAAAAGGAGTCATTGCTGATCTAACTAGGGGAAATTTCTTAAAACTTTCTTCCGATTACGAGATCCTAATGGCTTATCACGGAACTAAACTTATGACTGAAGAAGATATATTGGAATGTTACGGAAACGATAAAAAATTTAAAATAGCCGAGAATATTCTCTCCAATCTTTGCGCAGCTCAACCAGTCAGTTTAAATTGTTTCATATTTCGGGATTATTTTGGTATTCCATCCAAGTTTATAGCTGGTAAAATTATCGATAATTTAGACGAAAATAACGGTGGCAAAAAATTATCAGAGTATAGCTTTTGGTCCGATTTGTGGTGCGCATTTCACGAATTATATAAAGTCGAACATTTTCAATCTGAAATCGGTGGTTACTTTACCGCTATTAAACGTAATCCACACCGTTACGTTGAACAAAATAGCCCCATAGTTTTAAATTGGCTAAAAGAACTTAAAAAAACTAAAAAGCTTTTCATTTTGACTAATTCCTATTTTGACGTGGCAGAATTGTTACTTAAAAATTGTATCGGACCTGACTGGAAAGATTACTTTGACTTTATCGGTTCCCGAGCTCGTAAACCTGGTTTTTTCACCGGTCATCGACCTTATTTAATCGTAGAAAACTATATAGAAGGTGAAATAGTCCCAGGAAATAATCTAAAACCCAAGACTCCCTACTCAAATGGTAATTGGGGAGAACTTAACCAATTGTTAAAAAAAATGTGCAATAAAAAGGAAATTAAATGTTTGTATATTGGGGATTCCGTCTTAGACGATATTTTCTCCCCAGATATCTTTACTGATTGCGATACCGTAGCTATAGTCGAAGAAATAGCGGCCGAGAGAGACCCGCCGACTCATGAAGCTTTACTCGAGATAAATTCTAGCATTTGGGGATCATTTTTTAAACATAAAACCCAGGAAGGGGAACGTTTAACATTCCTAAACTCAATCATAATGAAACACTCTCAAATCGCAATACCCGATATCGAAACCCTGGCCAAAATTCCTATCACTACGCAAATTGCCAAATTTAACCGTGAAAAAAACAATAACAAGGGGTATTTTGTGGGTTAAAGCGAGTGGTGTGTCCTTGAGGCGCCTCTTCCTGTTGCACACTAAATCCAGCTTGCCAAAGACAGGAACCCAATGGGACCTGATACACTTATAAGTTACACCTCTCCTGACTTTGGGCAAGGTAAACTACTGTGTAGAGGAGAAGCGCGCTTATAAGGAATTTGCCACTTAATGTTTTCTAAAATGTTTACAAAAGGTTTCTTAAAAGACTTATAGTTATCAGTAATGCCAAATTATTTATTGAAAATCTTCTTGTGTTTGTTAAATAAATATGTATGTTAATAATATATTCAAATCTTGTATTTAAAAAATGAAAAAGTGTTAAATAATGGAAAAAGTGTGTATTTTGTAATACCATAAGTTGATAATGTTTGGTGATTAAATAAGTATGGCACTGCCACTCAATTGTTTTTATTTTAATTTTATTCAAGGTCGGATTCTAATATATCAGACATAGGTTTCTTGTTACAGACAATGCCTTCAAGACGTTCTTTTAAAGCTTCTGGGTATTTCAATAGCCAGAAAAGATTTGACTTTGTACATTCAATAGGGTTATCTGCAAGGTAAACAATGTAAGGTTCTGTAGTAGCCATTAACTGCGGGTCAAAAACCTATAAAAGGCTGATATCTAGGAGGATGTACACTGTGAAGGAAAGGATCGGACTTTAGCTGGCTGAGTATAATTCTCTGAGTCCTATGCGTGTTTTGGGACCTACTTTGTCAAAAACTGTGACATGTTCAGACGAACGTGCAGAAAGAGTTTTACACCTCTTTTTTATAACAGCTAGGTGGATACTTTTCTCCTCTACTTACCAATATATCTTTGGGTTCAGGGCAGTGTTTCATAAGAAGCCGATATATATCATAGCCTTTTTTAGGTTCTCATTGGCCCGCTATCTAGTGGCTACTACATTATAATTTAAAAATATGGATTCTCACCACTTAAATCAATTATAGTATCAGTTGAAGATATGTTCTGGATGAATGGTACCCAGAAATCCGTTATCAATAGTTGAATCTTATTTTTCTTCAAAAATATACCGGACAAGCTATCTAATTGTCCTTGGAAAGCGGTCCGAGAGATCTTGGTTATGTCGTTTTCATTAAGACGAATTTCTCGTAGCAAAGATTCGCTTTGTTTCGTAGCAAAAACGTTATCATCTAGCGTTTCCAAATAGTTTGAGGACATTTCCAAGATTAACAAACTTGGCAAGCTCGAAAAGGCAAAAGGTTTTACGGAAGCAATTACGTTGTTTTCAAGTCTTATTGTGTACAATAATGGTAAACTGGGCCACACATCCACAGTTTTAATGAAATTGAACTCTAATCTAACAGAGTTGAGTCGGCTCATTCCGTAGAATGCATCATTCGGTATGGCAGTCAATTGGTTATGCGATAAGTTTATTTCCTCTACAAAACTTATCATCTCAGCAAAGACCCCGGCTTCAACAATCTTTATCCGGTTGTACTGAAGATTAAGTACTTGAAATTGGAACTTTCCAAAAGTATCGTTAGGCAGTTTTTCAACTTCCGTGTTGGACATCCATAGATAACGATATTGTACATCCTTAACGTACGTTTTAAAAGCCTGTCTCAATTCACCGGAATCCAAGGCGTAATTACAATTGATGGCTTCGTAATCGCAAGTACACGGACTAAAATCTTCAGGATCTGGGCAAATATGTTGGCCATTGACAAGTACGATGGAAAAAAAGCACGATATCCACGTTAACAACATTGCAGTGATGTGTCCAGTTGGGTTTTTTATATCCAACTATAATCATTCTTTATAATATGGTATTAAAAACTGACAATTTCATCATTTCATTCGTCAGATTAGATTAGTTGCCATGTGTTATAGCTATTTTTCTTCCCAATAAGTCGATCTTTCCTTATCAAATGAGTAGTCACATTTTTTTTCATAATCAAATTTGGCGCCACAAATATTTTCCCATAGATGGCAATTTGGAGGGGGAGGATTAAGGGTCAAGGGAGTGTCAACAAAAAAAAAAGAAAAGCAGATGTTTTTCAGAAAAAATGAATCGTGGGAAGTCTAAAGTTTATAGTATCGTTAGTTTCATAATAAAATGTTAATTAAAACCGGTTCAAACATAACAAATGAAACGCAATTATTTCCTGATTAAAAATGTAAAATATTCAACTACACGAAACAACATTCGATAAGTTTTTCGCAATACATTTTTCATTTCCTTTTATGATCTCAAATCTCAATGACTAAATTTCAAGTTTGTTAAGCTAGGCCTTGTTAAAAATTAAACAATGGATCAACCTAATAGGTATTTATTTAGTTGAAACAAGAAATACTAACCGCATCATGTTTTCAATAAACTAAACATTTCGAATTATAGATATACACCAGTTTCGAGCTTAAAGGTAATTTTACCAGCTCATACTCTACCGAGACCAACGGCTCCAAGCGCCCCGCCAGTTTTTGATCTAAACCACAGTAATGGTGATCAAGCTCAAAACTGGTCAACCACACCTCAAGATAATGTTGCGATACAAAACGGCAACCATTTTCAAAACATTATGCTCAATGACTGGCCAAATACTAACGGTTCTTCCATTATTAATGCTCAACCAAATATTTGTAAGTTTTAATTGAACTCGCTTTAAGCATGATTATAGAATGACGCATGTATAGTTTAATTCAAAATAAAGGGAGCTTTTTATCTTCTTACATGATGGGTTTTCTTTAATCTTTTGTATGAGTGCGTAAATATGTCAAAAATGATTTGTTAAACTTTGCCAAAAAAATCACCTCCCTCTCCTCGCGAGACCATTATTTTAAATTCCTTGGCAACCTTGCAACATATTTGAAACTGAAGTTGTAAAATTTATACATTCCATAAAGGAAGACTCAAGTCGGATAAAAATAGGCTTTAATACATAAATGGGGATGTTAGTTAAGATGGAGAGGTCATTTAAACAGACGACGCATAATTTGCAAGTCTTCAAGCATTTTGGTCTTAGCTTATATACTCATTATTATTTTATTTCAAATTTATAAGGAGCTAACAATGCTGATCTTACAATGTCATACAATTTTAACTCTTATCTGTGTCATCCGCCACTGGCTACACTACCAAATCAACACCTACCCAGAGGGGATGTGTGACGTTTGCTGTCATCCCCTCTAGCCCCTAACTGTTAGCTCTCAATTCTCAAAATATTTCAAAGGGGAAATTGAATTCCCAGGGGTAACACCTTGCATTTTCTCTTGGATGATTGGATCCCAGCTAAGCCTACTTTTAATTATATATAAGTGGATTTTGAATATAAATACTTAGAAAGTTAAGATAACTTCATTATCGCTAATTATCATTAGTATTAATGGAGTTGTTAAAGCTCATATAAGGTTGTAATTTATGACAAGTAAAAAAATCGCTCGTTACACCTAGAACTCAAAAATGTCTACCACACTGAAATTTCACCTAATTCACAAATAAGTGAAGAAATTAAAAATTTATCTCAAAAGGTCCTTGCATTTGGCTTAAAATTATCTATGAAAATATAAAATTGGGATAAAATGACCCATGATAGAATAAAACTAGTCTAAAGTATAAAATTGTCCTAAAATTATACCCGTAAGAGTTTAAAAATGTCCCAAAATAGCCATGGGTGTTAAAATATTGTCCAACAATATCAATGAGTTTGAAATTGGCCAAAAATTAATTGTTCTAAATAAGCCATAGATGCCAAAAATGTAATAAAATTTAAAATTGACCTAAAACAACGAGTTAAAAATGGCCTAAAATATCAATGGGTGATAAAAATGGACTGAATCATCCATAAGAGTTAACATTGTCATAAAATAGTCATGGCTGTTAAAAACTTTTATACTATCAGTAAATGAAGTTTCAAAAAAAAAAAAAAAAAAAAAAAGGCCTAACCCTTACCAAAATAAGTTGGTCTTAAAAGGTCTTGCCGAAGTCTTTCGGGGGTCTTATGTAGTCTTAAGAGGTCTTGGGGAAGTCTTTCATTATGTCAAGAAGTCTTTCTAGCATTCTTGAGGACCACTTCTGATCAGACTAACTTTTTTTGGTAAGCGAGAATATCCATAAAAGTTTAAAAATGTTCTAAAATAGCCATTTTATGTTAAAAAAATGGGCGAAAATATCAATGAAAGTTTAAAATTGGCCTAAAATATCAATGAATGTTTAAAAAATTGGACCTAAAATATGAATTAGGGTGGTTCATTAACCTTGAGAATATAAAAATTAACCAGATAGCAAAATTAGGCCCAAAATAGAGAATTAGAAAGACCAGATTAAACAATTCCAAAATAGTCATAATGTAGAGCCCTTTAAACTGACTAATTAAAGTTGTTTTGAGGCAATAAAGCTCTAAATCCCCCACTCTTCAAAGTTTATTTTGGGGCGGAATCTGAAGTTTTTGGTCGGTAAAAACCACAAATCTTTTAAACTAAATCACGCGTATATGGACAACAAGTAGACACGCAGGGTGTTTTAATTTGTTCGAAGCAACTGGGGTAAAAAAAGAAAACTACCGGGCTAAAAATAACTAGTTTGAGTTTTAAAAATCGCGAAATTGGAAAAGGTATTTCGAGGGTGGGATAAAGTTTACTCTAGAAACTGAGAGAGGAAGAAGGAGTCGGCGCTGAAGATGCCGAAAAGATGAAAGACTAGCGAAAGATAGGTGGTTTTGCCTTTTTTCCTCCCCTCTCCAACGCTCCGCAATGAGGAATTAGTTTTAAAGGGATACTAGAGTGATAAAAAATATTTTTAATCGATTTGAACTTAAAAAATGCGCAAAAACCGTATCAAAACTCATTAAGGTTTCTCTGCAAATATCAGTTATCCAAGTCTGAAACTAGACTAGACTTTGAGAAAACTGAGTTGATTTCAATAAAATATTGTATTTAACTCTAAAGAGCTTGCTATTTCTTATAAAACACCTCTTTCTGTGACCATGAACTGTGAGCTTTGATCATTTTTTACGCATATTTTACCCGTCTAAATCAAGTTTCAAGAGTCTAGTATCGCCCTTTAAATTAAATTAAAAGTGCAAAAACAATCATTTTTCACTGAGAACTTTGCAATTAATGAAGTATAGAATTTTTGAAGATTTTTAGAGTTGGTTAAATAATTTAAATTTCGAAATATTTTCAAAAAATATTAAGATGTCTTTTTCCTTTAAATCCAAAATTGTTTAATTCAAACTTTATATTTATAACGACGCCCCAAAAAGGATAAATAAATAAAATTGGTTTAGATTCTGATAAGGAATATTTATATTTCTGAAAAGCAGCTAAAGGTATAATGAAGACGATGAGTAAAATGGTATTTTTTATTAGATTTATAGGAGTGTTAAAATGTTTAATAAAACATTTTTAAAAGCTTCTCGTTAATAAAATTGCTATTTGAGCCTGCTAAGCCTAAAAGTTAAAACTCGCGAGATCAATTGGACATTGACTGAATCGAGTCAGGTTGCATGCCTACTTTAAATAGTCTTGAAGTTTCAAAATTTATTTAAGACATTTTTTTAGAAGATTCAAAAATATAATCCAAGAACTCTGCGGTTCCTCTATGAATCACAAACACAAAATTTGGACGAAGCTGTCTCTTTAAGGGGCTTTCTCTCGGTAGACGTACAGTTTTTAACTAAATTGTGGAGGGAAAAGTACAGGGAGGAAACAACAAGTCTCTCGTAAACATTATTAGAAGAAGTTTGGCTCGTCGCTAGGTTTATTACAAGCTTGACAACTGAACGAAGATGTTAGGATATCCGCTAGAATCTGGCTTACGCGGTTTAACCGATATGGAAAAAGGGCTAACTTAAAATTAAAAGTGCCCACCCACAGTATCGGTTATCAAGTTAAATTGAATTATGAGCTATAGATCAAAATCTGGCACTCGGGGTAGACCACCAATTTCGCGAGAAAATAGTCTACGACCGCCGGCTGTTACGTATAAACGAAATTTAAGCGGTGAGTTACAACCATTAAGTTAATTTGGGGTTAAATTGATGTTAAATGAAGCGATTTAAACGCTTGCCAAGCTAGTTTTCCCAAAATTTTTAATAGACAATGAAAGAGCTTTCAACAGTGACGCAACCAATCTGGATTTATCTATAAGTTAGCTTTATGCTTCATCGAAGCGTTAAGAGGGTGAATTTTTAGCTGATAAACAGATGGAAACACTCGGTTTAAAAATATTTTCATAGCTTTCAAAAATTTCTCTTCCCCCTCTTCTCAGATAATATTATCTAAAAATAACGAAAGGGGCTAACCACTTAAGAAATCAGGTGTACAAATTAGGAGAAATATATTTATGGTTATGGAAATCAGTAGAAGATAAAGGAAATATTGGAAATCAAAGAAATATCAAGGGAAATATATGGAGAAACATCGGGGCAAATATATGGAGAAATATCGGGGCAAATATATGGAGAAACAATGGGGCAAATGTATGGAGAAACATGGGGCCAAATATATGGAGAAATATTGTGGAAATATATTGAGAAATGTGGAAATATATTGAGAAATGTGGAAATATATAAAGAAATATTGTGAAGTCTTTAGAAACTAGTGTAAATTCTTCCGTGAAGTGGCTATAGTGGTGGTGTTTTAAAATACTCCTATTTAACGTTTTAAATACCGAAAACAGCTACGAGTGATTTGGGAACACTCGATCGGTTTTATTACTCTAGCCCAGTAGCCCGCGACCGTATTGAATAAACACTAGCGATGGAAAAATCGTTCTATTTATAACAAAAAGCGCGCTTTTTTCACTCTCATACTCCGTCAGAAAGTTCAATCGGGGCAAGTGTAAACATAAACAAGAAAGATTACGGCAATAACCAAACATGTGCGGTCCCGCAAAAAATTTTAGGGGAAGAGCTTCTGACTCCGCTAAATCTAGCGCTGAAATTCTAAGACACAATTCATTGATAAAAGATCACACAGTCTAGAAGGTTTTGTCATTCCTGGATAAGCTTTTATATGAGGTTAATCAGAGGTTTAAAAGGTCTCCCGATAATTTTAAGTTCGATTGAAGAGTTAAACAATTCGGAAACTAAGTTTATTTTTCTGCGGAAGTTAGGCTTTTATTCTTAAAGGGAGAATGCAGCCTGAGAATAAGTGATTTTCTATAACTTCATCCTCAAAACAGAACCATTTCAGTAGTAAAAAATTGTTTAACAAATATTAAGCTAGAAATCAATATTTAATTTTCAAGAAAATTGTGCTTAACAAGGATCCATGAATTCTTATTCATAAAGAATCTCCAGCCATTGAATGCTTCAAGCATGATTCGACTTGGACTGTTTAAAAGCGAGATTTCAAACTCTCCATGGATCCTTGCTAAGGCTACTTTCCGAGTAAGTTAAAATATAATTTCCAGCTTAATATTGGATTGCAATTTTTTTACTAGTGAAATGATAATAAATCAATATGAAATATTAATTGTTGGCCATCCTTTCTTTAAATATAATCTTGATTTATTGTAAAATTTTTAATTAGGTTAAAAATAAGTGTCAAATATTGCATTTAAAACGTATGGTGCATGTCATAGATGGAATGTTTAACTCTTCACTAACTTTATATTTTCTCAATAAACAGTCTCACGAATTTTCTAAGATCAAATTTGCGAGAAATGTAATGTTAGTGAAGAGTTAAACATTCCATCTATGATTGTACTGACTTTCAATGCGTTTTAAATTAAATATTTGACACAAAACTTGTTTTTAACCTAATTTTGACTTTACAAAATTTTACAACAAATTAAGATTATATTTGAAAAGAGAATGACGTTCAATTAATATTTCATATTGATTTATTATCATTTCACCACTAAAAATAACAATCCAATATTAAGCTAGAAATCATATTTTAGCTTACTTGGAAAGTAGGCTTAGCAAGGATCCATGGAGTTTGAAATCTCGCTGTTAAACAGTCCAAGACGAATCAGCGCTTTTTTGCCGGTGTAACATGTTTCAAACTAGCCACATTCATACTCTCCATAGATCCTTGTTAAGCCTAATTTTCTAGCTTTATCTTTGTTAAGGAATAATTTACTAGTGAAATAGTTCATGTTTTAAGGATGAAGAAGTGATAAAAAACCACTTATTCTCAGGCTGCACTCTCCATACAAGAATTAAAGCCTAGATTCTGCTGAAAAACTTAATTTGCTTGTCACGAGATCAGTTTGACATTAAATTGAGTCAGGTTGCATGTCTACTTCGACTTGTTAAGTTAGAAAAGTTAATTTTTAAACTTTATAGTTACCCCTCCCCCTGATGTGGTGGATGATGAGCCCGAACCAACAGCCCCATCTTTAGAATTACTGGAAAAAGTATCCGGGTACGAAGATATTTCATTTGATGCTTTGGAGATTCCACCCCCTCTAATCCCAAGTACGCCTCACGAAGAGGACAAACCAGAAAGGGAGCCCCTAGCCAGTGGACCAATTATTACTGAGGCCGAAGCCAGACAAGCATTGCTTAAATATGTCTCGCAACAATGTTGTTACGGAAAAAGCGCGGCTAGAGACTTTGCAGTCACGACTATCAACCATTCATACGCATTTCACGTAAGTTCCTTCAAAAATAACTTCCTTTACTGTATCTAATATTTGAGCATTAGTATACTCTAGAAACATTCACGGAGAAACGCTCCACGTCGTGGGCTTTCGAACCTTACACGGGTCAGTCTCTTATAATATTCCCTTACATAAAGGGAGCATGCAACCCACCAATGAGTTATTTTCCAACTGATTCCTTATTGTTAATGAGTCTTTGCCTAGTGAGCTTACTTCAAACGTTTTACTATACCCAGAAATTGGTTAATGACGAGATATGTATGCCTATATGCACCCCAGTTTAATAGCAAGTTTATTTATAGCTTACTGTTAGAAATTTTGTTCTTTTTTTATAGTGGATTATCCCAATTTAAATAATAAGGAATCTACTATCGAAAATAACTCATTGCTGGGCTGCATTCTCCCTATAAAAAAATGAAAATAGTTCACTCACATATTATTCCTCATTGTTAGGTGGTTTTATAGACGGACCATCGGAAGGAATTCCACCAGCTCCTTGGCAAGTCGTAACTCTTCCATCGAGTAATTTCCAAAATACTTCTTCCGAGATCGAAGTTCCTCATACGGCTTCGGTTAAAATGTGCCACGCTTGCGGAGGAGTCGGTCGTAAAAGATGCTATACTTGTAGCGGCAATGGATTCGAATACTGTCATTCTTGTCAAGGTGACGGTCAAAAAAATACTCTTCAAGGTCAAGTAGATCGGTGCTTTCAATGTCACGGAACTGGAAGGAAAAAGTAAAACTTTTATAACTTCACGTATTCCAATTCGGTTTTTTAATCGAGATTAAGCTTTTTTTTAATTTATAAGGTGCTGGAAATGTAACGGTGATGGTTTAGCCGCGTGTCGGTCGTGTAGTGGAACTGGTCAAATTAAATGCTTCATTAGGCTAACAGTTACATGGTTAGTATATACTCAACTTTCGCTTAAAGGGAGCCTGAAGGAAAAATCAAAAGCCCTCTTTTGTCTATAAAACAATAATACCTTGATAAAAAATCCATGGCTCCAATCAAATATACATGTTTTACTCCGCTTTAATTACACCAAAATAAAGGTATAAAAAGTGGATTTATTAAAATCACATATATTATATTTTAGGGTCAAGAAATCTAAAAATTTAAGTTATAGCATATTACACTCCATTTCCTTCAGCCTCCCTTTAATTCATCTTAATTTTTTGATTATCAAAAATGAAATGATTTTTCTAATTATCTAGGACTAATCACATTGACGATCACGTTGTTAAGAGTTCCGCTTTACCGGATGATAAAGTTAAACTAGGTAAAGTGAAATTATTAAAATTATAAATCTATTTAAATATTTGGAATCTTTTGAGTAGTCTTAAACCTTTGTCAAGGTTTCTTAATAATTATAATTGAAGCAGACTACAGATTAAAATTTACATCCTAAAAAAAGCCGTAATAAACAGATTTAAAGATTATTCGTTTTAAAATGATAAATATTTAAATTTTGTGACATTTTGCCTCCATGTTCATTACTACAAAGCCTTTATTACACTATGATAGTGGTAATCACTCGGTTGCTTGGATTTTAAAAAGATTATCAGTAGAGGTGTGCGAGTACTTGTAAAACGAAACCCGTTTTTCCAGGACTATAACGAGTACTTGAGCCCTCCGACAAGGCTTAAAAATACTATCAAATAGATATAAATGCCAAACGAGTACTAATTATTTCGCGAATCCATATTTTTCCAACAATTTCTATACTTTTAGATAGCTTACTACCACTTTTACTGTTCTTTCTGACATGAAAAAAGCCTTTATTATGGATTATTCCAATACAATACTAGTATAGGTTGGTGGAAGTCATTTTCCACTGCCAAATTTAATCATTCCTGTCCACAAAATATAGGAATCAAAGTTGCCTGTGCATTTACAAACATTAAAGGCACACACTTTCGTCCTTGTCTAGCCCTTATGGAAAAAGTCTGATCTGAAAAGGTCTTCAGGACCACTACAAAAGTCTTGGGGGAAGTCTTTAAGACTTCCCCAAGACTTATTGACATAATGGAAGACTTCCCCAAGACCTCGTAAGACAATTTTTTTTTTGGTAAGGGAGGACCCTATTAGAAATTTGGATTCTAATTAAACCATTTCTTAAAGATTCGGATGAGTTCAGTTTACCAGTACTCGAGACTCGACTCAAAACACAGTACTCGCACACCCCTAGTTACCAGTTTCAAATTATAAGACTAAAAATTAAATTTTCCGTTAATTTATTCCTAAGCCTTCACAAATAAGTTTAGCAACTAAGCGGACTATAAAATGGCTTCTATTTTGATTTATTCGCTATAGGTACAGGTCAAGTTGTTTTTGAAGAAGAACAACCGTGGGTAAGTTAAAAAAAACAAAACTGCATACTGGATAAAAAATTTAAAATAGATCTTTCGTACTCGCTGAAAACTTTATTAAAATTCCAATTACTATCGCTTGGATTGATGCACTTGCTCTCCCTCCTAAAGTTCCTTATTATAATATTGATAGGTTTACCCCATCAATCATTTTCCTGACACAACTGTCAATATCGCATCAACTCAGCTAGTCCAAAAACACGCTTCCGCATATCCCATGGAAAAAATACTCATGCAGGTATATTAATAACTGTATTTTAATAAGTTAACGACTCTAGCTCAATTAACTAATTTAAATTCGTAGCGTCATCACATTCGTATCGTACCAGTCGCTACCATAAATTATCGATGGAGAGGAGAAGCTGGAAATTTTATAGTTTACGGTTTCGAAAGAAAAATTTACGCACCCGATTACCCACAGAAATGTGGCTGTTGCTGCATTTTACTCTAACGCGAAGTGATGATGTGGGAACTTTTAGTTTTTCTTTCAAACATTTCACAAATATCTCACCAGCAAATTCTTTTTTTTTCTATTGTATTTCATTGCTCTCTAGAAATTAGTTTAATAGCTATCTAATTGATATTTAGTCAAACATTCACGAGATTATATACACAATTTTTAAGTTATTGATACTTCACAATGTTCATTTAAAGTCTAACTGAAAACCTTTTTGAAGAGAGAAGGCACCTTTTTAAAGTCCTGACCTCTGACCCCTTAGTAATGTGTTAGAACTTAAAAAATATCAGACTTTATTGCTTAAAAATAAGGCCGAAATTGGGCTATATGGAAATTAAGGTTTTTATAAAGATCAAAAACCATGTTTTGAAATAACTTATTTAAAATATTGTATGGACGAGTGGACGATAAAAGAGTTTAGGTTTAGGTTTAGTCTTCTTTTCCTAAGCCTTGGCAGACATTCTGAGCCACGTTACTCAATAATTCCAAAGCCATAATTTCGGCTATAAACTTAACACAAAAACCATCTTAATATTGGTTTAATTAAACTTCGTTACTATTACGTTTAGGTCTTAATTAATAATTACATCTTACCAGATTTCCCAAGTGGGAAAGGAAAACTGAGTGATACTCATTACTCAAAACACCAGTCACTTCTCACTTAATGTTTTATAGCAAGGCTGCCAGAAATGAGAAATCCTAGAAGGCTAGAATCCAAAAAGATATTGGCGTCTGCTTATGAACGTATAAAGGGGCTGATAAGAAGAATTTATTCTTTGGACCTTCAAAATTTGTTTTCCGTGAAAGGAAGAGTTCCTACTACTCGTGATTGAATTTCTTCAATTCACTCATTTCATTGAAATAATTGATAATATTTCGCCATACTTTTCACGAAATTAATTTTCTGAAGGCCAAAATTGTGGCCAAATTTATCAGGGATATTCGAGGAACAAAACATCGTCTGCTAAGTTGTTATCCCTGAGCAGCAAAAATACATTAGGACTCCTTAGCAGACGAAGTTTAGGTATTGGATATTTTTCTTTTTAATAAATGCAAAAGAACATTTAATTGCGTGCCCTGGACTAGGAATTGTGCTGGTAGATCCAGTGGAACTAGTGAAAACGCTGGTCAGTCAATTCCTAATGATGGGACTCTATTTGGGAATGAAGGGGGCTAATAAGTCTAGATGATGGCTGGTAAAATCAAACTATCCCTCTAACCCCTCTTCTTGATTTCCTCTCCCAAGATTGGGCAACTCAACAAAATTCGAGTCCAGGGTACAAAGTAAAATTTAACTAACGCATTAAACAAGTGCCTAAATATAATGAGAAAACTTATATACCTAAAAGTGTGTAGACTTATAGCTGTTTTTGAATATTAATTTGTAGTAACCATTTTTTGGTACGCAAAAAGAAAAAAAAAAAAACCTTTTTGCTGTAATATTTTATACGAAAATCCTATTTTAAACTTTTTTTCTGTAACGTTGTTCTTGTCAAAAATAAATATGTGATTTTTAAAAACTTCGGGACTTATTTTGTCTGACCAGCCAAAATTATGGATCAATACACCATTTTATTTTGTCCGAAATTGCCGCCATTGTGTGAAGTGAACACCCATGCAGGTGCACCCCTTACCACAAAAATGCCTCTTCGATGGAAGAAAATGGGTAGGCATCCTTCAGTACCAAGCATACAAAGGGGCATGATTCATCGCTATCATTGCGCATGAACTCATGCGCAGTGATAGCTTTGGATCATCCCCTTTGTATGCCTAATACCGAAGGATGGCTACCCCCTTTTGTTCCGTCGAAGATGCTATTTGACGCGAAAAAAGTCATAGAACAGGCTTATAAATAAAGCTTTTTTACAGCTAATCTTACGAACCTTAGTACTTAGTAATTTGTCCGATTTGTAGTCCCCTTAATATATTTCTAAAATATTAATAAACTAGTCCATGGGACCAGTGACCCAAAGTTTTTGACTTGTAGACTTGCCTACTACTTTTCACAGCTGTCTTTGTGAATAATAGTTAGCACACGATTAAATAAAGTATTTTTATAGAACCATTTACTTTCGCTGAACCCAGCTCTTTTATTCGTAGTCCCAAAATTTGATTTTCTTTTGAGCTATGTTATACAAATGTAGATCCGGAAGTTCATACCGTTCTTAGTTTGAAGTACTTATCTACCCTTGAACTTGCGAACAGCGAAACGACGTATTGGCGTACGTCTGGCATCGTTCATTCACGCTACGCGTCAACCGGACCCCGAACCTATGCGCCGTACGATCAATCGAGTATTTACGACTTAAGCAAACTGATAAATTTCGTTCACACATCCGGTAATGCTGAGATGCCATAACGCGAGGCGGAACCAGATACATTTTGCACCCTAAAAAACCGGAAATAAATCAACCCTTACTTCGGTAAACGGTTTTCTACGTCTTAAAAGGACTAACTGCTATTTTTAAAGCCCCTTAAGGTCGCTTTTTTTTCTTGCTTATTTGACGACCCCCGGCCATAGCCAACTGTACAGTAAAAGCTATGATACATGCACAATGGAAGTATATTTTAAAGGTGCAAATATAGAGCAGATAAGGCCTTTAAAAGCATTTTTTTATCTTGATCCTGTTAAGATAGATACGTTCTAATGTTTTTTCTACTAGTTTTAGTTTTTGTGTCATATTTACCGGGTAATGGCCTATAGACGACGTGATTAGACATTTCGAAAACGTTTTCCGCGATGGCTATGTACTTGGAGCGATTATTGTATCCGAATATTTCCACCAATCTCTTAGTTTTATATTGAGTTAACAAATATGGCCTGCTTCCGTTCAAATCCCTTCTATTCTTGTACTTTCTAATCGCCTTGGTATCGTTCTCGAAGAACCGATAGAAAAACTCGTTAAAAACGTGGAAACCCGACCAACACTGCCGCCAATCACGGGGTCCAAATCCTTCCAAGGTCGATTTAATAAAGTGACCAAAGTCTCGATGTTTTTTCGGCACAAAATACTCGTCAACGTCGACGTTAACTAAGTACTGATACGTTCCAATGTACCGATACAAACAGTCGTTAAGGGCCGCGAACATGCCGTAAGTATGGATCTCCAGCGGAGATTGGATGCCTAATATGTCCCACGGGATAATTTGGGCCAATCCAATTCGCTCGTAACTCTTCGCAGGTTTCAAAGAAACAAAACTGAATTTATTAATACGTAAAGTTTGGTAGAGACACCAACAGAAACAGTTGAAGAGGAGTACCATGTGGTTCTCTTCTCCATTCGGCCAACCCCCATCTAAGATGCTTTCAGTTTTACCTTAAGTATCAATTCTACATCCGGTCCAACCGAAACGTTATAGAATACAAATAGTTTAACACCCATCATCCGATAAAACTCCAAAAACTCTAACAACATAGTTCCGTCGTTAAATTTGTCGTGAAAAGGCTTAATGCACGCCGCGATAGTTCCTAGTCGATGCCTCGATAATCTACCGTTGTTAATTAGTGACAAAATAGCACCGTGACTTTCGTAACCTTCTTGAAACACGAAGACGTATTTAGGTGGTACGAACGTTTTACTAGGACAACAGTGGATAATCGTGGGAGTGTACTTTCTTCGATGGTCTTCTCTCATGATTGTGGAGTTACCGTAAATGTCCATAACTTCATCCCCAGAAACTTTAGTTAATAATAATAAAAAAAAAAAGGCTTAACAACTAGACCGGATTAGTTTTTTAGGCAAATGCACATAAAGCGGCTGCGGAGCGGAACATAAAACAATAACTACGGGAGATCTAGATAGTTGTACACATTGTCCACGATTGTGGCTCAAGATCCCCAATTGCTCCTTGTTTCGTTCCGTTGCCATAAGGGTTGGCTAAAACCATTCCCACGGGATCCAAGAACAACTCAATCGGTCAATCCGTCATTAGGCCTAACTTATTCTTTAGCGCAAATCTATTTTACCAGCGAAGCGGCAGACGGCAATCGGGTCCCTTTTCTTCAAACATATGGCAATTACTTTGACGCAACCATAAGGTTGAGTTCTGTTATCCCAATACGCCGAAAATACAACGAACTTTGATTCAACGTAAGGACCTGCTCTGACCCAGCGACGCGAACCCTCACTGGCGTCTCGACTGCTTTCCAAGTACTTGGATACTTTTTCCAAAGCGATGGCTTTACGAATAGGAAACGATTCTTGCCGTACCTTGTCAAGAATGCTGAACAGGATATGTAACGACGACACGAGACAGAGGCAGATTAAGAGTCTGAAACGGTTGGTACCACCATTGCCCTTTAAGGTAATTTCAACTAATACATGTCAGGCTTAGCATTCTCTGAGACAGAACCGTTCCAAGCCTAAAAATATTCCGATCTACGAACCTGTGATAGACAGAGATCTTTCCAATCCCATATTCAGCCATTAGTATGGTTTTTAGGTATTATTACAAAGATCAGTTATGGAAAATAAGAAGTCCACTGGTTCATGTTCGAGTCTACTTCAGATGTAGGCTTAATCGCGAGCTTCAATCATAATCAATCTATGGTTTAAAATATTTGGCGCGTGTAAAAATTCCCTGAACCATCACGCGATATTTATATAATCAAATTTGGCGCCAAATTTTACGTAATATTAAAAACGGGTAGATGTATTTATTTTAGTTTTAAATAAAAATTTTAAATAAACATATGTCCTACAAATATAATCATCCGTAGCAATAGTGTCTAGGAAAATTCAAACACCTTTTTTTGACATTTTTAGATAATCTCGGTACAAATCTACGAACACTTAGGTCCTCCGTGTAATTTCTGGCCAAACAAACTTTCATGTCCCTTTCACAATCGGCTCGATAGTGATGCAGAGATGCCACGTTAAGCGAAACCAAAGCCATCTTACAGCCTAAGTAAGGTTTAGAGTATTACTTAAGGTTAAATACGAATAAAATGACCAAATGACGTCTACCTTTTTTGGGTCGGTAGATAAAATGGTTAGCCATTTCGTTAACGTTTTCGGGCACGGCGATATATTTGGAACGGTTATTAAAACCGTAATTAGCCAGTAATTTAGTAATTTTATGTTTGGTAATCAAATAAGGTTCGTTCGGTGACGCTAGACCGTCATCTTTATGGAAACGATAGAAGAATTCATTTTTAAATGCCGCTCCCGAGAAACATTGTTTAGGCTTTTTCGGTTTCAAAACGTCGGTCAACATTTTTTGAAAATTTTCGTGTTTCTATAAAATTAAATTATCGAGAAAAGTATTAGCTCTATGTTTAAATACGAAGAAGGTCTAACAAAAAATGGAAACCTGACTTATTCGACCATGTTCAGTGACGCGTACCGAAGCGTCCGGTAGCCTACCGCGTAATGTATTGGCTACAGAGACGGTATCTCCGGGTACGAGTGGCTGAACTTATCATCCCGGAATTGTATATTATATTGTTTTTTGTAAAATGGTACCAGCTAATACCTCGTAACAATTCAGAAGATTAAATATAATTCAATGGATGAGATGCATTATAATTTAAGCGCCAAAAATTAGAATAATTAATGAACTTGTTAATTTTATCCGAATTCGACCTATTTGAAGAGTTCCGCCATATAACGTTAATTTCCATTCGTTTCGATTTTCGTTTTAATTAGTCCTACGCTAATGATTAAAATTAAAATACTCTATTTGTTACTGAGCGCTTGATTTGAAAGCGCAAAGCTTCAGTTTCCGCTGATAAGCTCATGACGTCATACCACTGACGCAAATATTTCAAAATCGTTTAACTTGCCTTTCAGTTTGGGGAAGGTATAAAAAAAGTGTTTTCTAAATAATTTCCATTTTGACGAGACCGTATTGTATTGCATCCCTTTAAGGCTTACAGTATATACCTTGAGTACGATGAACTCGTCAACGTCGACATTAACCAGGTATTGATATTTGCCCATGTAGCGATACAAGCACTCGTTAAAGGCGCCGAAAAGCCCTTCCGTCCAAATTTCCTTCTTGGATTTCATACCGTGTATATCCCAACTTAAGACGGAGGCCAAACCATCGCGGGTATACTTATCCAAGACGCGTTTCACGTCGGGACCGACGGAACCCACGTAAAATTGAAACATCTCGACTCCCATCAAGAGGTAATATTCGACGAATTCGATCAGGATTAAGATGTCGTTGTACTCGTGATGAAATGGTTTGACGCATAAGGCGATCGTCCCTCGTCGGTTGTCCGGTAGACGCCCGTTTCGATGTAACCTAACCCTAACTCCGCTAAATTTGTCCATTGGGTTGAAGAAATACAGGAATTTAGGGAAAACAACGAATTCGGATTCTTTTAAACAACAGTCGACGAACTGAGCGGCGTATAAAAGGTTGCGATGCTCCAAAATTTGCGTTCGTTTTCCTGTGACGGTTTTCACTTCACCGACTGTTCTATAATCTGAGTTACGAACAACATACGAGTGTTAAATATATAACGAATCGAAAGCGAGGCTGCTATTTATATAGAGGTTTCCCGGGATATCGTGGCTCAGAAGGGGTTAATTTATGACTTAAGGAACCCCCCGGTTGAGCCCCCTCTAATGAAATGTGAAGATACCATTTTGGAAAAGAAACTGGGGTTAAATTATGTCTTAAGTAATCCTCGGTAATCTAATGGGTCCGTCGTGATGATACAATTTTGAAAAAAGAGAAGTCCTAAATTCGAGTGGAAAACCCTGATTCCAATATAATTTTAGGCCCTTCCAAAAGTTTCTATTGCCAAAGATATCTTAAAGCTTCGAATCCCCGAGTAAATCGTCTCAAATATATCTCAAACCTAGCTGAAATTGGCAGGACATCCGAGGAGGATCTTTGTTCCTAGTGATGACGATGACTTTGGCGCAACTATTCGATGGACTCCTGTCATCCCAATAGGCCGAAAATACCAACAATAATCGATCGCTACCATTATGACTAGCTAGTTGAAATTGATCGGGACCTTCGTAGCCTCTATAAAAAGGTTCGTTATCTCGAATGTAATTGTTAATTTCGACGGAATCGTAGCCAGGAATGATCGACAGAGGCAGGTTCACTTTATGCCGAATAAACAAAAAAGTACATAGGATGGAAACAGTGCTCAATAAGATTATGAGTTGGAAGAAACGACAAATAGAAAATCTGCAAAGAAAAATGCGATACCACACCTTTCATAAGCTATAAAATAATTTTGGTCATTTACGCGTTGTTTCTGTATATGCTTATACCGTAATTTCGATCGCTTAGCTTTCTTATATATAAAAACAGTCATATTCATAAAAATCACCTTAAGCCTAAATTGGGCCTACTTTTAGAGGAACAAAATAATAATATTAAAAACGCGAGATTTCAAAAAGCGCGCGAAATTCTAACGGGAAACCCAAAACACGTGGTTGTCTGTAAAACAAACTTTTCTCTAGCGTGACGTGAGATAAAAACAATTTTAATTAAAATTTTATATTAGGATATATATACCAGGTAGAGGTATAAATATAGGTGCTCTAGAAAATATTTTGTCGCGTCATTTAAAATGAGCCAAAGGGGAATTAAAGTAGAAGTTCCGTTTATGACAGAGACACTTTTAGAATTAAAGACAAGAGCACGTTCGTTTACATCCCCCGAAGCTAGTTTAAGAAAGCTGTAAGGCTCGAAGTACCGAAGTACGAAGGTCGTTGCCAATTGGTTTAATATACTTATATCTTATTTTTGATAAGATTAAACTAGAAGAGATACCACTCCTGAATGATTTCGGAATCTTTCGACTGCGTGGAAGCACTCCAATACAATGTACTTGTCAAGTAAGCTAGCTTTTTTATCGTGTTTAATTAATATTTCAGGAAATACGTCTATTGTATGTGACCTATTTAAAATTTCATTTAAAGCTGTTAATTTAAGTCAGTTTTTTTTAATATATTACAAAGTTTCAGTTTGATTAAAGTGAGGCTGTCACCATTTTTTTAAACCTTTGGGGTTCATGCGTTTTTACAGAAATTCAAAATACACGCATATTTAATTTTTGGCCGATTGATGACGTCGTTAATGTAGGGCTCCTATTAATTCTTTTATATAACTACAATTACGACGCGAGATACAATTGACCCAATAATTAAGCCACTCCCTTTTTTTGAAAATTTAAAATTATTTCGAATTTCAGTTGAATATTTTTGAGTGAAATTTGGTATAAACGGTATTTAGACCATACTTCTTAGAGATATTTCTGAAAATGCTACTCTCATTGTATTGAAGCCCCATTCACACTGACGACTTTGAAACTGTTTTGGAAAGGTCAAAATGAAAAACTTCGAGGTCATTAGACATTTTTGGCGGGAAAAGTCGATTTGAACGGATTCGAAACGATTTTATCAAAAGCTATGGTCGCACTAGCATTTCTTAATCTAGTTGAAACGGCTAAATCTAAACGATATTCAAATTGCCAGGAATCGTTTTAAGCGTCATGTGCTCACGCGTTATCTTTATAAATCGATTTATTGTAGTTTCATCTATCGGTTGTTGAAGCCGAATCGGTATGAAACAGGTTCCCGAAGCAGTTTCGAGAAATCGAATCAAATCGATTCGAGAAAAGACGGTTTCCTGTTCACAAGACTCTAGCGAAACGTTTTCAAACGATTTAAATCGATTCCAAGGCCTAGTAGAACGCAGCTTATGTCTCTAGTGTGAACGGGGCTAATAAGATTTATAGTAAATATATTTTGAATATAAAATATTAAACTATATTATCAAATATTATTTTTCAAACCATATAATCTCTTAATTAACCACGTTTTTGAGATTAAAATGGTATATTTAAGCGTAATATTCATATTTTTAATTTAATTAATTTTCGTCTGATAAAAATGGGCCATTTTATGTTTCAATTGATATAAATTCGATAATATTCAAACTTTCGCTCCAATTAATATTAAACATTTATTTTATTTCCCGTTTACACTTATACTTGTGTTGAAGATGAGTTTACTTAACGACTAATGTTACCCGATATGACATTTAACTTTTTGTTAAAATGAGCGTAAGCTTTGTCTCATTCTATAAACTTAATTGGATAGAAACTACAATTTATATTTGATCGAGTGTCATTTTTATTTAATGTTCCATACGAATTTAGAAATACTATTTTCTTTCCCTATGCGATTTAATATTGTATATCCTTTCGCCATAATTTCCCCCCTTACCCAAACTCCCGAAGTCACTTAGATATAATGAAAAACACGAGGTGTTTCTGAATTAATAACTGGAATTATTTACACGATACGGGAAAATTAAGGTTTTACGAGAACTATTTATCATATATACAATTTAACAATATGTATAAATACGCCTAGGCTTTACTTAGATAGCAAACCTTTCTAGTTTCTAAAATAATATGATATTATATACATTTATTCGTAACATCCTACGGTTACGAGTAACGACCATGACAGGTTCAAAAAATAAAATAATAATAAAAAGAATAGTATTACCAGAAAACGTGTTGAATAATAAATAATATTGTAAGTAAAATATTATGTCAGTATCTTAATTTTTCTACACACAAAGGGTATACAACATTTTTGCTCCATTTTCCGAATAAATTAAAAATAATCAAAATTCGTATTATTATTTTTGCCATGGTAGAAGGTAATGTACAAAAATTGTTTGCCAAGAATTATAAGGAAGAATGCAACCTAATTTCTTACAGATTCCTTATCGTTTTAATACCCCTAATCCAACAGTAAAAAAAAACTAAAAACAAATATTAAATTAGAAATAAATTTAAAACTTACCCGAAAAATAGGCTTAGCTAAATTCATAGATATCTTGAATTTCTTCGCACTGTTGGGTCAGGGAACAATCGAATGTTATTGGAAAACTCGTTGAGATCTCGCCTTAACGACAGGCTTTTGCTCATTGGTCGCTAACCCATCAATGCGAAGAAATTCAGGATTTCCATGAACCCAGCTAAGCCTATTTTCCGGGTTAAATATATTTTATTTCTAGTTTAATATTTGTTTTGTAAATTTCATTACCGGTGGACTAGACTTATTTAAACGATCAGGAATACCACTTGTTGTTAAGTTTTAGCGATTTAGATGTTATTACGGATGTTTAGAAACTTTTTAAGCTAGATAAGTTTAGTTTCGTGAATTAAATTATCTTAAAGTGAAGGAAACAGTTTCGAACGGATGTGGTCGTTATCAAAGTACATTTTGTAAAAAACTGAAATAAAGTAAGAGGAATTTCAGGAATTGTTATATATAAAGTTAATGATTATGCATCATTTCTAATTAATATAATTAAAAGTTTGTCATTTGCTATGACTTTTAAAGCAATAGGACCGTGGTGGGAACTATAGCTACGTTCACACTAGAGACTTTCAAACCGTTTTAAAACCACTTTAAATCTTTAAATCAAATTTTCAAGATAATAATTATATAGTCTGAGAAATGATCTTTACAGTTGAGCTCAAAATTTTAAAATTTGACCTTTCTAAAACGGTTTCAAAGTCTCTAGAGCTACGGTCACACTAGCATTTCTTAATCGATTTGAAATGGTAAAATCAAACCGATATTCAAATCGTCAGGAATCGTTTTAAGCCTCATAAGTTCACGCATTATCTTCATAAATCGATTTATTGTAGCTTCCTCTATAGCTGCGTTCAAACTGTCCTTGGAATCGATTTAAACCGTTTCAAAACGTTTGCTAAAATCGTGTGAACGGGAAACCGTCTTTTTTTCTCGAAACTGCTTCGGGAACCAGTTTCATACCGATTCGGTTTCAACAACCGATAAATCGATTTATAAAGATAATGCGTGCACACGTGAGGCTTAAAACGATTTCTGGCGATTTGAATATCGGTTTGACTTTACCGTTTCAAATCGATTAAGAAATGGTAGTGTGACCGTAGTGTGATCGGTATGAAACTGGTTCCCGAAGCAGTTTCGAGAAATCGAATCAAATCGATTCGAAAAAAGACGGTTTCCCGTTCACATGACTCTAGCGAAACGTCTTGAAACGGTTTAATTCGATTCCAAGGCCTAGTATGAACGCAGCTTACAATTTTAAATCTAATAAAACTTATTGTATCTACAATCATAGGTATAATTCTTCGCAAACAGTTATAATTTTTATACATAAAAATAAACAATTTTTAAAGCTTGAATACAAACTAAATTTGTAGATAAACTACACGTTTTCTATTTCAATTTGCAAAAACTTCGATATGGTGTATGGTTCCGTAACGATGTGAAGAAACCACATTTACAAAAAGTACACGCTTCTCTGATTTTTGGTTAAAAAGGCTTTTTACAAAAGATTTTTATTTCTACAATCTAAATGAACGTTAATGATTTAATGACGTAATTGACCATTCTAAACATAGTTCAAAGTATTAAATTTAAAATTATTAAGCCGTGAAACTTTTATCCTAATTATTTCCAAGTTTTAAAATTCAGCGCGTGTCTTTATTCAAACGTGAAATGACGTCATTACCGGAAATATGACAATATATTTATAAGAAGTTTTCTAAAATTTGTTTAAATTTATTTTTAAAATGAATTAAAATATATTAAATTTTAATTTGAAGAAAAAAGGGCTCACAGGTTGGCTAACTTTTTATTGGTTTATCTTTAAAAAGTCCTTTATACCTTGTCTTTGGGTCAGAAGTCAAATAATTTAAAGGAAGATTAAAATTAGCAGACGTACGACGTTGACCAATTAGATTGAGGGATCTTAATTTGCAAAGTATGTGTACCTGTCTGTTTGAACATTAAAGGGTTCAAAGGTTGGCTAACATTTTATTGGCTACCCTTTTCCAATTTTAATTTCTATTGGCTGATGAGAATTTTCAGATTTTCTCTTGGTCAACGTCGTATACCTATTTGTTCCATTGTTTTCTTCTATATAGACAAACCACCTCTTTAAAAAGTCCTTTATACCTTGTC
The DNA here is from genome assembly GCA_963920705.1 of Odiellus spinosus. NCBI lineage: Eukaryota > Metazoa > Arthropoda > Arachnida > Opiliones > Phalangiidae > Odiellus > Odiellus spinosus. The sequence goes on along the minus strand of OY987229.1, from coordinate 11,439,868 downwards.
TTCGGGTCAAAAGACAAATAATTTAAAGGAAGATTAAAATTAGCAAACGACGACGTTAACCAATTAGGGGATATCTTAATTTTCGAGGTATATATGTACCAGTCTGCATTGGAAATATATATATATTTTTTAATTATAGTCCCAGAGGGACTGCCAAATTTGAACTAAATTAATCCTTAAAAGCAGTGACCCAGACTTTGTAATTATTACTGGACCGGTACACACGTCTTATCCCAGAGACTGGCAAGTACTAGTTGTCTAGGGTCCCCTTAAAGAGAGGGTGAAGAGGAAAATGAAGTGATTTATTCAATTCAAAGTACTGAAATTAAGACATGATAGCGTAGTAAAACATTGGGAGAACTTCCCCGACTAATCAAAAGACTCCCCACCTTTGGCTTCATAAAATACTAGCGACACGCGCTATTTTACGCGCGATTGTGCTCGTGAAAATTAGATTTCGCGATTCAAAGAGTGTGCCACAGCATGTGTCGCGGGAACAGAGAGCCCAGCCATAGATTTAAATTTTTTATAGGAAATATAGGATTATACAGGACACAAAATTAGGTTTTATAGGATAATATAGGACTAAAATTTTCTCAAATAAAGGATTTTCCAAGGCAAAATTACCTTTTAAAAATTTATATTTTATTTTCCAGTTATACGGGAACTATACTAATTGAATTTTAGGTACTGAACTCGCGTGAAACAGTTAGGAGTTGGTTTGAGCTCACCCCACCCCTTTAGGTTGGTCCAGCTCTAATTGTGAGAAGCAATATACAAATCTTAGCTAACAGGATCTGCTTGCGGCTTACGCGAAACATTCACGTTTTTGATGGGCCAGCGATATTTTTGGATTCAAAAATGTCTATTAACTTAAAATTATAGGACTTTATAGGACATTTCAAGGAAATACAGGATAAAATAGAACATATTTGAAAATATAGAATTTTATAGGAATTATAGGTTCCATGCGGGAATTTTATCTAGTTGAAGGTACAGTGGTGTCTTTTGATTGGTTGGAGGTTCTCCTTTTAATTCAACGCCAAAATCAGAATCTTTTCCGAATATTTTCACAATTCAGAACGTTTTAATCCACGCGAACGAGAAGAAACGATAAAATAAAATAATCACTTGATATTCTTCTTCACCCTCCCTTTAACGTCATCGATAAGACAACTTGGTATTGATATTCAAGCTTCTATCGTTTTAGCTTCTTCCTCTGTAGATTTACGGGTTGTTTGGTTATAATTCGGCGGATGCGATATATGATTTAAAATCGAGGTTAGCTAACAATATCATTCTTATTACGAAGGACTTTAATAGCGATGTTTATAGCTGTCCTATAAATGGGCCACGAATATAGGCGCGTTTCGTATAAGCGTCGATTTTAACGGTCAAAATAAATCTATAAAATATGGTCCCGCGGCCGAAACGAGGTTTAAGTACATGCTAACTCCAGCGCAGAGGTACACCTCGACTTAATTCTGAAACACACGTGCCTATGGAAACGCGTGGTTAAACATCGCTTCGAAAAAAAGACCGCGCTGCTGGACATTTTGACATTAATGCTATAGCTATTCGCTTCTACGGTCGTCGGGCGGTAACCTAACGTAGTCGCTACCAATTACAAATATACCCTTGACCATCAGGTAATATTTTTAATTCGTAAATTTGCGTATTTCGTAATATTTTATGGTCATTTTAAAATTCAAAATATCTGATTAAAACGAATCAAAGGTGTTTCATTAATCTATGTATAATTAATTAAAACTGGGAGTTTGTATAACTTCTATAAATTGAATGAATCTACTAAATTAAATTCAGATTTGCTTAAAAGGAAACTTGAAGGCACGTTTTTGATGTTTAAACTAATTTCTAAAGTTTGGTAAAATTTGAATGTAAGTATAAATTCGGACCAAACACATTATTTCAGCCTTTAACAGTGTTCGTAATGTCCTATAACATTAAAAGAACTGGAGTTTGATGTCCAAGGTCTTAGGCGTCAAACGCCGGCCTATTTTCTTAATGTTAGGACATTACAAGCGCTGTTAAAGGCTGAAATAATATGATTGACCCGAATTTATATTTAGTTTTATTGAAATTTTAATAAACTCTAGAAATTAATTTAAACACCAAAAACGTGTCTAAAAATTGTGAATAAATTCTCAAATACGTTTGTTGACATGGTGATTTCGAAAATAAATTCAAATCTTTTCCATTTTTAGCTCCAAGTTTCCCTTTTATATCTAGGTTATTTATCAATCCAGTTAACTTATCCGAAGATGAAATAACAAAATAATACTCGTATCTGTTTTTATCCGAAAATGCTACCTTATCCTAGAAAATTATGCGAGTTATTTAATTTGGATAAGAAAATTTGAAAAAAGCTAAAATTGTAAGTTTTTAAATATATTTCTTTTATTTTACACGAATTCTAAGACGTGAATTTTCTTATCCAATGTTATGCGTTTTCATACGTGTAACTCGTTAATAGATCTCTCTTGAAACCATTATCAGATTATCTTCGGATAAACCCAACATACAATTAACTAAATTATCTGAATTTACAAATTGCATTTTTTTAGTCCCAACAATTAATCCAAAAATAAAATATGAATAACCGGAGATAATGGTATCCGATTCCGGCACTACAGTTAATTAACAAAGTTTCGATTTGGGCATGAACACGAATAAGGATGCTAGAAATAGCCGCTAATGATAGAGCGTTTTAAAACAATTTACAATGAAGCCTTAATCGAGTAATTTAATCTATTTCTGCTAAAACAGGAGTGTTTTATCCAACGCCTTCATATTTAAAGTTTAATCTGACATTTGTATTAGTAGAGTTAGAGAGATATATTGAGATATATTGAGACATATTGAGATATTTAAAGATATTTAAAGATATTTAAAGATATTTAAAGATATTTAGAGATATTTAGAGATATTTAGAGATATTTAGAGATATTTAGAGATATTTAGAGATATTTAGAGATATTTAGAGATATTTAGAGATATTTAGAGATATTTAGAGATATTTAGAGTTATTTAGAGTTATTTAGAGTTATTTAGAGTTATTTAGAGTTATTTTAGAGTTATTTTAGAGTTATTTAAAGTTATTTAGAGTTATTTAGAGATTACAGATATATATTGAATCTTTTTTTAACGATCTTTCCGAAAAAGCTACTCAATTTCAATTTAATGGAGTTCCTGAAAAATCCGTGATAGCCTAACCTTAATGTCTTTATTTTGATTACGCTTGAAGAATTGAAGATAGTTTGTGACTTAATTCATGACCCGAATAAGCTCATCTAATTGACACCTTTATCCGATAAATATTGTAAATTGCGAATCGAAAGAAATTTCGTTGGCAAATTTTATTTTCGGAAAAGGCTTAGCATTTTAAGTCGCTTTAAAAATACGAAGTAGATTATAAAGTTCACGAAACAAAGCTGATTTGTTCTTGAAATTAAATTCGCCTGACTCTTTTCGACTCGCAACTTCGCGCAAAGTGATACAAATACGATATAAACTTGACCTAATATACGAACCTACAAATAGGGAAATCCATCGCAAATACTTTCCAATTGTAAATTAAAAACTATACGTTTTTTCGGCGTGAAACAATGTACGGGATACAATTCGTCAAATCTTATCTATACATAGTCCCAAATTTCGTTGATAAGATATTTCTAATAAGATTTACGAGTGTCAGCGTATAAATCACTAATTAAAGGTAAAATATATGCCAAATAATATTTTATTTACTAAAACGTCTATCGACCCTTAATTTTCAATTGTTAAAAGTCATTAGACTGAATTTCGTAGAAAAAGTAGATTAGTCTTCTCTTTTAAATGGAGAATGTAACCTATCAAGGGATTAAATCGTGTATCGAATATGGGTGACCCAATCGGTTTATACCAGAAATATCGAGTCTTTATCATAGTCATCAATACGCCATACTTAGTACAAAAGCGATTGTACCTTCAAAACCTGACAATTATAAAATTAATATGCTATTGATAAATTGATATATTGTTATTTGCGCGTGCAAATGTTATACACAACAACTGTTTTAAGATTAATCATTTTTTTCCATTCACTATATAAAAATATTGCCTTAAATCTGACAAATCTCAGATTCACAGGCTGCAACTTGAGCCGAGCGAACGTGAATCTTGGCCTAAACTCTCCTCAACCTAACAAGTGATCATTTTTATCGATTCCTTATCGTTTAAATAGGCCTAATCTAGTAGTAAAAAAATTACAAACAAATATTAAACTAGAAATCAAATTAACGACGGGCCTTTGCTCATTGGTCGATGATCCTTCAATGCGAAGAAATTCAGGATTTTCATGAATCCAGCTAAGCCTATTTTATTGGTAAGTTTTAAATTGCTTTCTAGTTTAATATTTGTTTGTAAATTTTTTTACTGGTTGATTAGGCCTATTTAAACGATAAGGAATCGATAAAAAAAACATTGTAATAGCCTTTTCAGACGAGGCGTAACTAGCCGGTTTAATCAGAATTAACTATGGTTTATACAAAATAAACCGAGGTTTATTGAACTGAAAAGGCTATGTAAACCTTGGTTAAATCTGATTAAACCATGGCTAATTACGCCTCGTCTGAAGAGGGTATTGGGTTGCATATATCTAGTGTACCAAAATAAATTTATGAATTTTAAACTTGGATTGTTTCTTTAAAATAAAAATATGTGTATACGTTTATAGGTTAGGTGAGCTGGCGGACGTTAAACTTACGTCGTCTTCCTCCACTTTATCTTTGGATTCTAGGAATGACTCTTATAAAAGTGACACGCCTAACGAAGCGAATATCTTAGAACGCTCGAATCATGGCGATAAAAGGACGTCACTGGTCCGTCAGAGTGATGGGAGTTAGGGTTAACTTCGTGCCTTTCACGCTGGTATGTTGCGTCTGCTTCACTTTCACGGGAGTCGTACTATTCTGGCCCGCTTCCGAAGACAAAGACAACTTGCCGTCTGGCTTCAATTCTGGGACTAATGCGCTTAGAAGAATTGAAGACGACGATTTGGCGAGAGTCATAAATAAACTCAAAAAAAGTAGCAAAAGGAACTTGCATTTCATGTCGCCTTTAAGAATATTTGAAAATAAGGTATATTACGCGAATGAACTCGAAATTGATTAATTAAAGATTCCATAACTATTTAAAATAATGCATTTAAGTGTCTCTGAATTGCGAAAAAAATGTGAAAAAAAAAATATATATATATATATAAATATATTTAATTAATTGAAAAAATCTCCGACCAATAACCAGACGTCCTTTGGATTAATCAAATCCGAGACTAACCCATTAAAATTATACCTATGGCCACAGCACAAATTGCGTGAATTTTTTAAGCCAAAGCTTAGGTGTCTTCTGATTGGTCGAAACATGGCTCGGAGATTATTCAGTTAAATGCCCTATCTACTCTAGAATTTACCCCCATTGAAAATGCTTTTCTCTTAAGCACACAGCATAGCTTTGAGTGTACAATTTGTTATGGTCAACGTCGCCTGCTAAACAAGGAAAGAAGGTGACTTTAGAAGGGCTTTAAAAATCATAGATAGACCCTTTAAATGCTAAAATTATAATCTTTTTAAAAAATGTGGCGCAATTCAGAGGCAATCCATGAAATGTTTTACTTGAAAGCGTGTTTTACTTTTAGTAAACGAATCAATAATTAAAATTCACTTCATAGGACTTCATTTAAAAGGTGAAAGCATCGTAATTAAAATCAAATTTATTTAACATATACAGGGAGACGATAAGTTATCTAGGGACGTCAACAATACGACTTCGAACCAATCATTAGAAAGCGATTCGCAATGGTTGCGAGCGAATTCGTTAAGTGATTCTTTCAAATTACTAGTCTATTCCGCATTTTGGGATAATCGTTATAATTACGGGTGCGTTCGCGTTATTGCTACAACATTAACGAAACAGAGTCCTCCATTACAGTGCCGTTTACGATTTCGAGGCATCCAGGAAACTGTGAGAGTCAACGCCGTGAAGAAACCGATAAACGAACATTGGAACTTAAAATACGCTTCTTATTTATTATCTTGTTGCATTCCAACGAACAGAGAGGACCTTCGGGTCGTTCCCGATCGTGTTTCGGTGTACGTCGAAAAAGGGGAGGAATTCGGAGTTACCCTTAACGTTCGGAATAACGCCAATAACTCGACGTTACCAAAAGGCAACATCGCCTTGTGCGTGAAACCGTTTCATTACAATTTCAACCGAGCCACTTGGTTGGTCGAGTTTTTAGAATATAATTTAATGATGGGGGTAGAAAAGTTCCTGTTTTATAACAATACCGTTGGACCCGACGTCCAAAGGGTCTTGGATAGTTACGAGAACAAAGGAGTCGTTAGCGTTTTGCCTTGGAAGTTGGACGTTATCACCAAGAAAGAAATCAGGACGGAAGGAATGTTCGGCGCCATAAACGACTGTCTCTATAGAGTTATGTTCTTGTTTAAATATCTGCTCGTTATCGACGTGGATGAATACATTGTGCCAAAGGTAAACAAAAGTTAAATAGTTAATTAAAATCGCGACAGAAAGTAATACACTTTTGGTATAATATTCCTTCTATATTTATATATATGAATTCCTGGTAAAAACTAAAAAATGGTGACAAGGCGACTTCAGTTGAATTCTAATATAAACAAAATTCTTTCCTCGTCTTAGATTCATCAAAATTATCGCGAATTGATCTCGTTCGTGGAGAAAAAAACGGAAGAAGATCATCGGAAGAAAATGTTGAAAGCAAAACGAGAAAAATGCGTGGCTGGTTTGAGTTTCCAAAACTTTTTCTACTATATGTACTGGGAGAATGATACGAGCCTCTACGGACACGAACCCGAGAAATCTCCAAGATTTCTGCCTTACTTACTGAGCCAATATAAAACGAGGAGACTCGTGACGGGAAACAAGCACGGTCAAAGGTCAAAGTACTTAGTTCTTCCCGAGAAAGCGCTCGAAATCGGAAATCACGGAATTTGGAGGAAATTGCCCGGTAAGAAGCTTTTATAGTAGCGTAACGAGCTCGCCTAAATCTCCGACGCTTTATTAGACAAATGGTACTTTGCTATTAACTTTTAACCTAACCTAAATCGTACAGAATCAACCCATCCCTGAGTCAAAAGAGAGTATAAATCTCAGAACAAATCTTTCCTCCCTAAAATAAAGCGTCGAATAATTAGTGGCATTTTAAATTATTTATTAACTAACAATTATCCGTCAAATATTATAACAAATTAGTATAATAGCAGTCTAACCTAACCTAACTAAAAACTAACCTAATTTAAATTAACCATATCTACCCCAACTAGATTTGTGGCACACCTTTCCTATACTATATCCTTGATGTATGTAACGCTTTACTAGATAAAAACACTCGTAATTTTGTGTGAAATTAACACATTATATAAACCTTACATCGATTAAAAGTTGTTCAGAATAAGCTACATGGTCATGAACCCAATATAGTTTATAATGTAAGATAAGATGGATGGGGAAAATGTTTTCACCAATAATAAAAGATATTGTTCAACTTCGCTGAGGTGTTAAATAAAGTAATCCATCTTCTAGAATATATAAGGCATATTACCACGCTCTAGAAACATCTCTTAGAGTTCAACATAGATCTATACCACTGCTTCAACTGAGAATACTCTTAGCCCAGAATTCCTTAACTATATACAAAAAGCTAAGCCTAAAAAAAAAAAAAAAAAAAATAAGTTTCGCGAGAAACAGGCGCCAAATTTCAGTTATAGGGAGGGTGAAGATGAAAATGAAGATCATTTTTTCGATTCTAGAAAAATAATACTTAAAAGATATGGGAACTGTATCCGAATTTCCCAAATATTAATCGGAAGAGATACTGATTTTGGCATTGAATTAAAAAGAGAACTTCCGACTAATCGAAAGATTCCTCCTTTGACTTCGTAAAATCTAGGAGGATATAGGGGTGAAGGAGAGTTAAACTGCCTGTTTTAGCATTGAAAATCGCTGACCGCTTTCCAGCCGCTAGCTAGCTTTCCTCCAAGTTTTCCCCTCGTTTTGGTGGTACCTTTACGAACAAATAGTTTGGCGCGGGTCGTCAACTCGTCGTTTATATGTAAGAGTTGAGAATTCATGATCACGTGATGGGCGTAGCCAAGACAACTAGATGGGCGTGAATGTCTTTCCCTGACCCAAAATTGAGATCTAAGAACAGGCAGTCCAACTTTCCTTCACCCCTATGTCCTCCTAGGACCAAGGTATAATATCCGCGACACGCGCTGTTATAGGCGCGATTGTGGGCGTGAAAATAATTAAGAACACCTCGTTCTTAGAGCAATTCAAAGAGTGTGCCACAGCGCGTGTCGCGGAGAATTTTATAAAGTCAAAGGTACATGGGGCGTCTTTGATCAGACGGAGGTTCTCCTTTTAATTCTACGCAATTCAGATACACTTCCCGAATGTTTAAACGAGCAAACGTGTCTTATTTTTAGAAACAAAATCAATAAAGAAAAATCGCTTCATTTTCCTCTTCACCCTCCCTTTAAAAAGTTCATTCCAGGTTGTTGTCATGGAAACGACTTTATTGGCGCGTGCCTTTTTCGGATTTTCTCCCATGGTTCGCGCGGTTTTTAGGCCTAAAAATATACGAAAATTAGGAGAAAAATACCAAATTCTCACCCTAAAGTATAAAGAACGAAGAAATCTGGGCCTAACATATTTAGAAAGTATATGAAAGTCCTAAAGAAATAAAATACTCTATATAGGCCTGTATATATATAAGATGTTGTCACGTTTTAGAATTTTTTTTAATAATATTGAAACTTTTAATATGGCGTGTTATTAGTGTATCAAAACTAAAAATATAACCATAGGCTTTTGAGAAAAAAATTGTGAGAGCCTCACTTTAATTACTTTTTTGTTGTAAGCTAAGAAAGTTTTGACATAATACAAGCGTAATAAATTGCAGTAGTGTTCAGGTCAGGGTTAATGCCCTTTATAGGGAGGGATATTCTACTATAACCAGTTACTTTTAATCGATTTTGAATATACTTAAAAAATATTATCAAACCCCGCAATAAAGTTTTCTTGGTAATTCGCATTTAACTATGGAAGTCGCGTGATTAGGCTCGATAAAAAACACTTGTTGTTAGGTTTCATTCTCCCTATATAATGAAAAATATCAGGAATGTCACGAAATTCACGGCGGGAAACATTAATGGCGCGAAAATTTGGCCCCTTTCCTGAAAATTTAAATTTCTCTCCTTGAAAACGGGATAATAACGCGAATTTCAAATCCGCTTTCCGAGAAAACGGTTGAATATTTTGTAATGAAAATTTTAAAAGTAGTATTTTAGATCATACTACACCCAATTCAATAGGTTTCGAAGATATTGATTTCGCCACTTGTCTCCCTTTAACATCTTAAATTCGGACATAAGTGGATTTTCATTAAAGAAATGTTTGTTTTATATATCCGTAAATTTGTGCTTGCTTATTTTGCAGGCTGCGAGACGTTGATGATACCGAACTCGTTAGCCTCTTTACACCATTATCGGATATGCGAATTCGGCGGTTACGAGTGTTTGAAGAAGCCAAGTACGGTCGATAGAGTGGCCCACAAATTCGGTATCGATTTGCTAACGAAGGTACTAAGGAGTTGTTTCCAAATATTTCCTGAAGTTGGCACCACCTGTCCCATTACCGAACCTTTAGGATCTCCGTGGTGAAAAATTTACAAATCCAGTACGCGAAAGTGTTTTTAATTGTGTTAATCCGCCATAGAGTTTTTTATATAGTTTGAAGAAATGATAGATAAATTAAGTTTAAATTCATGTACATACTGTAATTAAGAAGTAATCGGTAAATATAATTAAAATCAATATTTTCGAGTCGGTGAATTGCCTATTTTAAAATAATATATTTTTAAAACTTACTCGGAAAAAAGGCTTAGCTGGATTCATGAAGATCCTGAATTTCTTCGCATTGATTGGTCAGCGAACAATTGAATGTTATTGGAAGTCTCGCCTTAACGACGGGCCTTTGCTCATTGGTCGCTAAGAAATTTAGGATCTCCATGAATCCAGCTAAGCCTATTTTCCGAGTAAGTTTCAAGTTATTTCTAGCCTATAGTTTAATATTAGTTTGTAATTTTTTTTATATGTGGAACGGGCCAATTTAAATGATAAGGAATCGATAAAAAAATCACTTGTTGTTAGGAGTCATTCTCCCTTTAAGAGAATGGGAGTGGTTCTATGTAAGACTGTTGATTTTATAGGTAGCTAGACACTTCTGCGGGTATACACCATATACAGGGGCTAATAAAGACTAACTGAACTCAACGTTAAACTCGAGTGACGATCAATTCCAACTCAAGACTGAGAACATCGAGCCCCCACATTCCCCCTAAAAAAAGACCATGAAATTTATTGCAATCTGGTAGAGAAAAACCGCAAAATAGTGGCGCAGTTATAAAATAGAAAATAAAAACTAAATATATAAAGCTATTCAATTCCATTTCGAGTTAGAAACACGGGAGAAGTTAGAATCCCGATATTAATAGAGCTAAGGACCTAGTTTTGAGGCTGTTGGCAACTCGAAGTAGAATTAAGCTTTTTAGCGCGTACGGGGCTAGAAACAAAGGCTCATATCATAAGATTATGGTCATTATAAGTATCAACAAAAGTCTATAACTTTCTTCCATAAAAGTAAACGAAGCCCCGTAGCTTTATACTATATCAGCAGAGGTTCAGATAAATGTATCGGCAGATTCTGATTCGATATAGGCTACTCTAGCGGCCTTAGTCGGTGTAAATAGTGAAATAGTTAGTGCCACTCTTTGGAGAAAGTCCGGACTTTAAAAGACAATATAGCCAAGCGCGGCTCGCCTAAATTTCGTCCCTCTCTCCCGATTGAAAATATCGACGAAGAGTCCAAACCCCTCGAGCCATACAGGGGTGATGACTCTTTTTCGTTATTTTTAAGTGATGGGCTATGACGTAAAACTGGACCTTTGCTGATCGTATTAAGCTACGGGGTGCTGTTTACTTTTAAGGAATGAAGTAACAAACTTTTGGTATCAATTTGTATATACGTATAATAAGGTATTAAATTTAAATACTATTAATTATTATTAATAATACTTTTTGGGATACAAGAATTTACGGAGAAGTCATGGTGATGAAATAGTGAGCCAATAACGGCAAAGACCAATTTCGATGATGATATTCCCCTAATTTAAAAATATACTAGATTCATAAGCCCCTATATGCCAGCTTCTCTCTGAACTTGGAAGCGCAGCAGTTAGAACACTTCTACAGGCGCCTATTGAAAATACATGACATTAATTACCCAGGACTAAATGTAGATTTTACTTGGATTTATGACTAGAATAAAAGATTGATATAACGAATTTTGTTTTTTCTAACTCGGGGAGTTAGAAATAAAATAATTCAGATCGCTGATATATTGCAAAAAATCAGAGCTCTAAAAAACTGTACGGTTTCAATTTTAATCAGAATTACTCAGTTTTAGAAATTTCTTAAAAAATACTAGACTGATACAAAGCTTGGAGTGTTAAGATACGAATTAGGATTATCGAAATTCACCAAGGGTTTCGGTGTAATTTTAAAATTATTATAAAAGTTTAGAAATGAATTCGCTAAGCCTAAATTCGTTGCGAAGAAATTTTGGGTCGGAATCGTCGATGACAATGAAATATCGTATTATTGTGTTGCATTGGGAACTCCAAGGTTGCTTAGAGATTCGCGTGGGAGCTCTTCCTTGTGTGAATCACCTCTCCCCAAAAATAGGTCTTCTGTTAGACAGTATACCGTGAGAAAGTATTCATTAAAAAAAACGTGCTTTTCTCAATAGGGGCTTTCCATTAATATAATAATTTTTTACATATATTTATGGAAGCCTCCCTGGTCTAACTGAAACCATATTAAGAGATTCCACATTTTTATTTTTGGATAATATGAAAATTCCCTGACTTTTGGACAATTTTAAAATTCCCTGAATTTTCCCTGACTTCTTAGAGCAATTTTGAAATTCCCCGACTTTTACAGGTTTTCCAGGTATGTGGCCACCATCCCTGTTGAATGTTTCATAATAAAGAAGAATATTTTGTAAAATTATAGGATTTTATAGGAAATACACGTCCACTGGGGGAAATGAGGCAATATGTAACTTATAGGGAGTGTGAAGCGATCGTATACTTAAGCTGTTAAGAAAGCGAGATAAACCGAAGCTAAGCGACTTTGCGAGAGTTGAAAACTGATTTTGAAAAGTTTAGGATGGAGCGTAAGGAGAGACGCGAAAAAGAAATAAAATAATAAAGTTTCTTTAGACGTTGGCGAACGAAAAAGAGATTCGAAGTCAAGCGTAGATAGGTGCCACTTAAACCCGCTATAAAAACCACCGTGAGAAACGCTAGGCCGCGTCAGGGTGTTAGAAATAAAAACCTATTTTTTTTTTATATATCCTCCAAGTCATGATCTTATATTAAACTCAACGGACCGATTAAAAGGGGGGTTAATAAACGACGTAGCCATGTCGGTCTATAAAGCCCCGTTTAAACTAGGCGATGGAAGAGATTCAAGACGTTTCGCTGTAGTTGGTTAACTGGAAATTCAACATTTTTTTTCGAATTCATTTAAAATATATATATCGAAACTGCTTCGGGAAACATAAATTTCAAATCGATTTGGATTCCTTCCGGTTCTTAATTGAAATAAGCTTAGAGGTCTAAAATTACCGTAATTTAGAAATTGTTAAATTACGAGGCAATTTATCGTCTCTCGGTAATTTACCGGTATTCAAAAAAGATTTGTATATACATTTCTGTGCGGAATTCCTATGACACTGATTCGAGACACAGCCGCAGTCGGTGTAAATACTGAATGGAGGAAGCGCCACTCATTGGAGAAATTCCAAAGTTTGGGGGCAAGAATATATAGTCAAGCGCGGCCCGCTCAAATTATCGAGGAATAGTCACAGCAAAAAAGAGTCATCACCCCTGTCTCGCTCGAGTGATTTGGAATCCTCCTCCATATTTTGAGTCGGGAGAGAGGGACGGAACTTAGGCGGGCCGCGCTTGGCTATATTGTCTTCCCTCCCAACTTAGAAATTTCTCCAAAGAGTGGCGCTTCCTCTGTTCACTATTTACCCCGCTGCGGCCGCTAGAGTGTCTCGAGTAAGAATCTGCCGTTAAGTTTGGTGATAGTATTAAGCTACGGAGCTTTGTTAACTTTTAGTAATTTGTTCACTTTTAATAAAAAAAAATATATATTAAAATTAATTTTACTAGAGCAAATCGTAAATTATCGCCTGGTCATATTAATGATTTAGAACTCCAGTTCTTGCGTACTTGAATGAGTTATTTGATATAGATACGGAGATTTTTGTTTCGTACGACGTGTAACGCTATTTTGTTTCTTTCTTCCGAGAAGGTGATAACTCGACCGTAAGATATCTGACAATGATTAATGTAGCTTCAACTAAAAGTAATAAAGAAACTGGCCTTAATCTCCATCACCCCCAAACCGTTTCAACTCCTTTTTACACGTATTCACGCATTAAGGCTACAAGATTTTATCAGCGAGTTGAACCCGAGGTTGAATCTTACATTACAGCGCATCCCTAAATACTCATATAGCGAAACTCATTTCACGGTGAATGATCAATACCGCAGCCAAAAGGTTCATAAACTTTCTTTTCATCAAAGGTGTTTCAGAACTTATATCGCAATTTTATTAGGAAATTATCAAAGTCTAGATGCAATCGGTTTATGCCTAGGATATCCCAGAGAAAATTTTTAGTTTTTCTAACAGCATTTGGCAAAACATAATTTTCGAGTGGCGAAACGATTTTACTTTCTGATGGCCATTTTAAGATATGGGTCTTATTAGAAAACTTTGCTCGATTTCTATTAGTGGGGAGGCATCTTTTTCGAGTGGCGAGGCAAGATTTTATCATTTTAAAATAAAGTAGGGAATGTCTACTTTCTAATGATGCAATCGGTTTGTGCCTAGGTGATAGTAGAGAAAAGTTACGGTCATTTTACGATAAGTGCTATTTTTGGAAATTTTGATCGATTTCTATTAGTGGCGAGGCATCTCCGAGTGGCGAGGCAGAATTTTATTATTTTAATATAATCTAGGGAATGTCTACTTTCTAATGGTGCAATCGGTTTATGGCTAGGTGATAGTAGAGAAAGGTTACGGCCATTTTAAGATATGGATCTTTTTAAAAATCTACAAAATGTCTACTTTCTATTGATAGTATATATATATAGGTATATATATATATCTATATATATATATATGTATGTATATATATGTAATATATATATATATATATATATATATATGTATAGGTTATGCCAGATCAAACATCATAACTGAGTCTGACCTCGAAATCCCAAATAAAAATTAAACTTTAAAAACTCGTATTCTTAAAAACAAAAGGTGATTTTGTAAAAGATTTTAATTGATTTGGTAACTACAACTCTCAAATTAATAAACTACTTCTTGAAGCCTTCAACTATCTATTAAAATTTATATCATTACTTTATAATGAAGGAACGCAAGCTTGGCTAAATTAAATTTTAATTTTAAAGAAAAACTCGCGAAGTTTTAACTCATCGCTTAACCTATAATTAGAAATACTTTTCTACTCGTTGAACATTCAACTTATAAGTTGAAACGAATTTTGCAGTCATAAATCGAGCTCTGGACCAATAAAATCGTGATAAAAGGCAACACGATTCTTATACCACAAAGGAAATACTTTTCAGCAAAACATTTACAAGTTAGTGAAGTATTTCAAAAACCAGAGACTAGATACATTTCCGTATTGACTAAACGAGATGACACGAACTTAAGCCTTTGCTCATCTTCACCTAGTGTCGAGATTACGGGTGATATCAACTCAAGATTTGACCAAGAACAAGAGGTGAATTACAACCTTTTCAATCGTAATCCGTAATGATACAATATATAAATCACCTAGCCTTAAACAACGGTTTGAACTTAGGGTGATAAAAGTTTTCTTATACGTAAGACTTCTCGACTCTTCAACGTACCTAAGCCGAATAGAGGCTTACAGTTTTTAAGACTCTTATAATAAGCTTTTCCCAAGTACAAAAACTGGACCAATCTTTTTCCCCTTGGTCAATGCTTTAGCTAAGACAGCTGAAAGAGTTAGTCGCATGCACTATGAAAAAAAACAGAAATAACTTATGAAACCAAAAAAAAAAAAAAAAAAAAAAAAAAAAAAAAACGATGTGCTTTCGGTCATAATATACCCGCATTTGTTATACTTTCAAAATCAAAATATATAATTCTCTTTGTAACAATGTCAGCCTGTCTGTCGGTCGGTAGGGAACGCTAAACTTTACCCGCAACGTTAGCAAAATGAGAACACAGGTTTTATATTAAACTAAATCGCACGAGTTATTTATTAGGCCAACTCTTAAAACTAGCCAAAAAAATGTCATCGCCCCTGTCTGGCTCCGGTGATTTGGACTCGCGCTTGGTTATATTGTATTTCCTCCCAACTCAGAGATTTTTCCAATGATGGGCGCTTCCGATTTCATATTTACACCAACTGCGGTCGCTAGAGTGTCTCGAATCAGAATCTGGGCCTTTGCTGATAGTATTGAGCCATGGATGTATAAAGAACTAATGTTCCGAGAAAAACCCGTGAACAGAATGCGCCATGTTCACGCGCCATCTAGTAACGATGTTTGTCGTTAGACAGGAAGTGTACCATTACGTCACATTTGAAATTGAAAAACTGCAGAACGTGCAGACGACAATTTGTAAACAGGAAATCCGTTTCGCAAAAATTTCCCAAAAAAGAGCCCCACTTCCGCCGTCGCTAGCGGACGAAATTACCCGAACTCGCGATCTACTGAAAATGCCTTACAGAAGGTACGAGTGCAATATCCATGAACGTTAGTTCTTTATACATCCATGATTGAGCTACGGGGCGTTGATTACGTTTATGGAATAAAGTGATTAGGCTTAATGCTTTACAAATTTTAACGTAACGTTTTAAGTTAAAATAAGTTTAGTTTCGTGAATTAAATATCATGAAGTGAAGGGTAATAGATAGACTAAAATAATTTCGACGTAAAAATACAGCGCGACTAACCATTTGTCTCTATTGTTTACTTTGTACTCTCTGGAATGGATATCAGTTTTAGGTTCTTGTGATAGCCGCTGGGAAATTTGTTTATTCTTAAGCCTTGGCTAAGCCTAAAAGAGGAAATTTTCGGATCAGAGATTATACAGGCTCATCTTACGTAAATAGGGTTTTGTATCCGTAGCGCGAGACTTTGATCGACCGCGCGCCAACATTAAAGCTCAAGAACAGATTGAGAAACTATTTTTTACAAGGTTTAACATCGCGTATTACTACGTTTCAGCCTTGCCTAGTTGGCAAAAGTTAGATGGCGATTAACAAAATTGTTTTTAATACAGGCTAATTGCGAGGGAGAGGGGTAAAAAGCTCCGTAGATTATAGAATAGTGTCGAGAAGGTAAGGAAGTTATCCTCCTGTGTCTGAAATACTCCTGAACGAAACTTTTACGTATATGAATGACACCGCGAATAATCTCTTAAGACTTCTTTCTTTCCGTGATGGGGTAAAAGAAAATCGAATAGCGCACAGAAGAGGATGGATGGAGTCTAAAAAAATATTACTTTATGATTCCATCTTCATGTTCAAATTTTAGATAAAATCACATATCTCTAGGCAGGACTCCGTGTAGTTTATAAATTTTCCAAACGTCTCGAATAAGGTTGTTGACCAAATTAATCAATGAAACAAGCCGAAATGCGACTCATCCGTGTGTTATAACATTCGTTAATGTCTCTGAATCATCAAGATTCAGATTTTAGGATTGAATTCATAGGAAAACTACTGAAAAGACTCCCAATACCCTTTGCCTTTATAAAATTCCCGCGACACGTGCTATGGTACTCGCGATTGTGTGTGAAAATTATTAGAAGTAAGGTTTAGCTCGACGAGTCAAAGAGCATGTCACAGTGCGTGACGCAAGCTTTTTATTGAGCCGAAGGTGTGGCGTCTTTAGATTCGTCTTGGGTTATGTTTATCATAGTTCCTAGGTGGCTCATCGCCGGGCAAAGATTTTAGTTACATAGGTGGTTCATCGCCAGCCAATATTTATTATGGTTCCTAGGTAGTCGTTCTTCATCCGCTACTTTTAAAACTTTCCCAAATCCGCGTGGGGTCGTCTGCTAGCGCGCGTATTTTAAAACAACCATGAAAATGCAAAAAAAGTTAGTAATTTCTCCACGCTCTTAAACACATTCGCGGAGCTTTAGATGTACAAATTTAAAGAAGAGAAATTTTGGTTACGAAGGACGCGAGGATCTGGATCATACCAGAGGCTATTGTTATATTACGACGTTCTTATGTACTTGAATGAGTTCTTGCTAGTATCCCTTTTAAGCATCATTCCATTGTAAACCCAAGATGACCTGTTTTAGAGAATAAGAGGCGCAAAACTCGTGGCTGCGGTGCAAAAAATAAATTTAGGCTAAAATCCCACAGGCCACGACCGGTGTCGAAAAATCAAAAATTCATGACGTTAGTTTTAGGCGAGTATAGTTTCCCCAAACTCTCCCATTCTTTCTAGAAGCTGCAGACGCTTGTCACGGAGAACTTCTCTCTAAGGCCTCCGAAAGAAATTTATGAAAGTAAATGGTCGGGACGTGCTAAGAACATTTCGCTCTCCAGCTATAGCTTCTAGATCTAAGGTCAATTGGCAGTGTAGATAACCGCGAAGAATTGTACATAAAAACAATAGTTTCTCGGACAACTCTTTACGTCACTTCTAAGAAATTCGTAAGCGCAAAATCCGAAGTGACATCCGGTTTATCGTAGAGTTTTATGTCACTTCGAAAATGCACCGTGTTTTAAGGTTTAAGGACCAGCGACTTCTCAAGAAAAAAAAAGCTACCTTCATACTAGGCCTTGGAATCGATTTATACCGTTTTTAAACGTTTCGCTTGAGTCGTGCAAACAGGAAACCGTATTTTCTCGAAAGGATTTGATTCGATTTCTCGAAACCGCTTCGGGAACCATTTTCATACCGATTCGGTTTCAACCACCCGATAGATGAAGCTAAATTAAATCGATTTATATAGATAAGATAACGCGTGAACTCATGACTCTTAAAACGATTCCTGGCGATTTGAATATCGGTTTGATTTTACCATTTCAAATCGATTGAGAAATGCTTAGTAGCTGCGTTCATACTAGAACTGGGAATCCATTTAAACCGTTTCAAAACGTTTCGCTAGAGTCGTGTGAATAGGAAACCGTCTTTTCTCGAATCAATTTGATACGAGTTCTCGAAACTGCTTCGGGAACCAGTTTCATAAGGATTCAGTTTCAACAACCGATAAATGAAGCTACGATAAATCGATTTATAAAGGTAATGCGTGATCACATGACGCTTAAAAAGATTCCTGGCGATTTGAATATTGGTTTGATTTTACCGTTTCAAATCGATTAAGAAATGCTAGTGTGACCGTAGCTATTGTGACAGCTAAACAATCTGCTTCGGGAACCAGTTTCAAACCGATTCGGCTTTAACAGCCAACAGATGAAATTATAATAAATATGTTTATGATGATATTGCGTGAACAGACGGCCCTTAAAACGATTCAGAGCTATTTAAATATCGGTTTGATTTTACTGTTTAAAATCAACTAGGATAACCTAGTGTGAACGTATGTTATGTGACGTCTATCATCAATAACGTTCCCGTTATGGTGTCTTTCCTTCCCCGACAACCTTTGACAGCTTAGCGTAAAAAAAATCTCTTGACATTTTCGCGTAAGCATCCCTGCCTTCAAACAGTGGGAGAGAACGAAGAACGCAGTAGTGACTCGAAACAAGTTTTCGTGTAACTAAAAAGGCAGACATTATTTTGACCCGTTTCACCCCAAAATAGACATTTCTCGCGCTTGGGTTATTGTTTTAAATTGCGCACGTGCTATCGCTTCGTAATTCGAGCTGAAATTTATGGGAAATTTAAAGCCTTTCAAGGGAGAATGCAACCTAAAAACAAGAGTTTTTTTGGTCGATTTCTTATCGTTTAAATAGGCCTAATCCAACAGTAAAAAAAATAACAATAAAACAAATATTACAATAGAAATATTACCCGGAAAATAGGCTTAGATGGATTAATGAGATTGCCTGAACTCCCAATATAAGGACTAGCGACCAATGACATTGATCGATGGCTCTTATATGCATGGCGAATGCAGGCTCTCCATGATCAATATCATTGGTCGCTAGTCCTTATACAGGGGAGTTCAGGATCTCCATGATTCCAGCTAAGCCTATTTTATTTATTTCTAGTTTAATATTTGTTTGTAATTTTTTTACTGTTGGTTAGGACTATTTAAACGATAAGGAATCGATAAAGGTTGCATTCTCTCTTTAAGGAAAAAAAGTAAAAAAATGTCAACCAGAACGCCAAAAACAGCAAGAAATAGTTCAGCGAGATGTCACAAGAATGTAGGCCTACGTGGAAACAAACCGAATCCCATCGCTAATCGTAATACAGTACCCTAGTCATTAATATTACGAGGAAAAAAATCCCCAAAAAAGACAGAAGCTGCAAATAGATTTCAATGTCGTATCGGCACGTACGGACAGTACAAATAAACGAAAATACCGCTTCCTTAAGAAACCATTTGTACCGATTCAGTCGGTACTATCGGTTAAAATCCCAAACCCACAAGTATACTGTACTCTTTTTCCCATGGGGACATTTGTTTTTCTTTTGTTTCACGCACGGAATAGCCACGGGATTCGGGAAGAGCATCTGCTTTTTTTGGAATATACTCGTCTATTCCGAAGTGATGGCACCTCTCTACCTTTGTCCGTATTATCTTCAATAGAAAAATATCATAGTGTGCCAAGTTCCTTATAATTAGAAAAAGAAAAAAGGCTTAGGTTCGTCCGTGCTGTGATCTAAGTTATTTCGACCTTTTGTCTTTTTATACATATATTTCTTTTTGACCGATGAGAGCCGCGGAAAAGGCTCACGTCTACAATGTATACTTAATCTATCGTTTCACCGTATCTCGTTACTAGGCTTTCCATTGGTGGAGAAACTAAAGATAACATCCGCTACGAAAAGCGAAAGGGAGTTTATAAGGGACTGAGCCTTCAGATTCTTGTCTCGAACTCCTTATTCAATAATGGGATCTAGATTCGATAAGGAATAACTCGGTGAACAACGTGCACTGCGCGCGCGCATCTATTAACTCCCGTGATTTGACAAATTACAGAAACTACATAATGTTAAGTGTTTTCGACACCTGTATTAGACAGATTCATAAATTACATTGGGTAAGAATAGAAACGTTTAAATTTATTTCGGAAGTTTGGTAAAATTTAAATAAAAAAAGGAAATAAATTCGGGCCAATCATATTATTTCAGCCTTCAACAATGCTTGTAATGTCATACATTAAACAGGGTTTGTACAAAATTTTGGAAGTTAATATTCCCTGACTTTTCCAGGTTTTCCTGACCATTTCCAAATAATTTCCATAACCAACTTTAATATATATATATATATATATTTTTTTTTTTTCATGAACATATTCTTACGAGCGAAATGTTGGCAATTCCCACATTTTATTTGACATAGTTTATCAATCAGGGTCAGGATGGTTTACTTAGAATATGTGAAACAATTTGAATCTTTAGGCAAATATTTTCAGTTTATAATAATTACGTTACAACTGATTGGTAAACCAATCATAAATAGTTCCTTGACACATACCAAAATATTTATTTTCTCAGACCATTTGGGCTATTTTCAAATTCCTTGACTTTTCCCATATTGGGGCAATTTTCAAATTCCCTGACTTTTTGGCCAATTTCCAAATTTCCTGACTTTTCCAAGTTTTCCAGGTCGTGTACGAACCCTGTTAAAAGAATAGGCAGACGTTTGACCACCAAGGTCTTAGACATCAAAAACCGGCCTATTATTTTAATGTTAGGACATTACAAGCGCTGTTGAAGGAAGAAATAATATGATTGGCCGGAATTTATATTTGTTTTTTTCAAATTTTACCAAACTTCAGAAATTCATTTATACATCAAAAACGTTTCTATTCTTACCCAAGATGCAAAACCCGTGATTCTCTATGAATCTGTCTATTACAGGTGTCGAATAAAATTAACATAATGTAGTTTCTGTAATAATCGTTTGAAAATTCTCGTATATGTTTTCTTCTCAGAATGTATAATGTGCTTCGGGCGTACCGATTTTTTTAACGACGCGATACAAATCGCTTGGCTATATTATTTCAATATACGACTGTTTAACTTATACGGGAGCCACGATTTACTTATGATATGATAAAAAACAAACATTAAAAACAATGTAAAAACAATGTAAAAACAATTTACGCCACGAGTGAAAATGCTTTGAAGCAATTAAAAACACACGTGACATCCCTCGAATAAATGAAATCGCGGTTGTCGTGACAACGACATCTTTTCGGTGACCTCGGGTTCTAATACGGAAAGACGAAAAGATACGGAACCATAAATCTCAGCCACATAACGCGCGTCTTCGCCGCGTTTCTTCCCAAACGCGTCAAATGGAGAGTAAAAGTTCCATTAAGACTAGAAACGCTAATGACTGGTTCCTAATAGCGAAGGCTAAAGTGACTGTTCTAACGCGTTCTACGTATAGACAAGAGTCTCGGTTAAAAAACAACAATGAGATAAAAAACTCTAATAACGGTTGTTTTTTGAGAGGAAAGAAAATAAAAAGAAAATAAAGGTACCGGTATATGGCGCAA
This sequence comes from Odiellus spinosus, assembly GCA_963920705.1. NCBI lineage: Eukaryota > Metazoa > Arthropoda > Arachnida > Opiliones > Phalangiidae > Odiellus > Odiellus spinosus. The sequence continues at coordinate 11,417,965 of OY987229.1, read as the reverse complement.
TTTTTTTTTTTTTTTTTTTTTTTTTTTTTTGTAGAAAGTGCTCGTAGCTCTCAAAAGAAATTTTTCTCAGTGTCATTAAAGGGATGGCGCGGAACCTTAAAACTCTTCTTTCGAGATCTAGTTAGGCCTAAAGAATTAATAACTTATAAGGCGGGGGTTTAAAGTTATTAAGCGTAATTGAAAAACAATTGTTTTAAAGGATGAATGCAACCTAACAACAAGTAATTTTTTATCGATTCCTTATCGTTTAAATAGGACTAATCCATCAGTAATATTAAATTAGAAATAATTTCGAAACTTACCCGGAAAATTTATTTAATTCAGTTTAAAGGGAGAATGCCTAATCTACCAATGGAAAACGTCACAAGCTTTAAACTTGAAATAAATTTAAAACTTACCCGGAAAATAGGCTTAGCTGGATTCATGGAGATCCTTAATTTCTTTGCATTGAAGGATCAGCGACCAATCGATTGTTATTGGAAGTCTCATGGAGATATCGCCTTAACGACGTGATTGCTGACCCATCCATGAAAAGAAATTCAGGGTCTGCATGAATCCAGCTAAGCCTATTTTTCAGGTAAGTTCGAAATTTATTTATAGTTTAATATTAGTTTTGTGAAGCTTTTTACTGGTAGATTAGGCATTCTCTCTTTAAACTGACTTCCATAAATAATCTTAACTTAATGAGAGGTCGAAACGACTTTTCATTTCAAGCATTTTCGGAAAGATAGTCAAAAAAAGATTCAAAATATCTATACATACTAACTATTACCTGTCAAAAGTGACGGATTTTAATAAAATGAGTTCTTTAATATTAATTAGTTATTGGTTATGTAGCATAATCATAAACTGAACTTCTTCTTACTAAGTTCCAGTTCCTTCTTAAGTTAAACAAAGCAACAACGAAAATTAAATATTTCACGTCTAAAACATAATTAAATTAGGCCTTGTGTAATTGTGTAGTTGACGTATATTTTACAAATTTCTAAGATTAATTATAGGCAACAAATTTGTGCTAAAATAAAAGTTTCCCCGTTTTCAATCATCGTTTTTCAAGCTTCTGTTTTCTCTTTTCCAAGAGGAGCTTTTCTGTTATTCGAAGCCTGACAACGTGGATTAAACGAAAAACTTGATTTTTAAGCTTCAATTTTGATTTCACGCAAAAAAAGCTCAAATCTTGGCCAGAAAAATCTTCATATTTAAGTTGTTACAATTAAAAATATATATATATATATATATATATATATATATATATATATATATATATATATATATATATATATATATATATATATATTACAGCCTAAACCCGTAAAAGTTCATAAAATGAGATAAATCTCAAGTTGACTTAATTTATAACCCATTTCTTACATTTCTTACATTTCACTATCCCTTTGAATCCGATGATGGGAGACATTTTAATAAAAAAAAAAAAAAAAAAAAAAAAAAAAAAAGATAAAAACCTGAGAACTATGGAAGAGAAGAGGGGAGTATTCATTTCGATTTTATGTAAAACATCACGGAAAGGTAATAAACCATCCTCCGAAATTAGGATATACGCAACTTTGGCCCACCCCCTTTCTCTCTCTCTTAATACCTACATCCTTCTGTTCCCTAAATTCTTTCGCTCAAACGATTAAGTACATGACGGGTGCATTAAATGTTTCGTGGTGAAATTTCCTATCATATTTTTCTTTTAGAAAAAGCCCGCTTAGATACGCTGGATGGGAGGGTTAAAACCATTAGGCCTTTGTTGGATCGAGGAAAACGAATGGTTTTTGTTGTAGGAAATGGCCAAATTTATTTCTTTTTTGCTTCATTTTCTTCTACCAAATACTTTTTTTCCCCAATTTTTAGAAAAGGCATAGTGCAGCAGCCCCAAAATGAATAATTATTTTATTTTGATTCTATATCGGTTGAATAGATCTAAATCCCCGTTTTCCATCAAAGTTTTTTTGGCCAAAACTTTGATGGAAAACGGGGATTTAGATCTATTCAACCGATATATAATCAAAATCAAATAATTATTACTTGGTTGAAAACGTGCCTTAATATGTCAATAAAACTCAGTTGCATAATTTACTAGGAAATTGTTAAACAGTCGCCGACCAATGAGCAAAAAAGCACACGAATCGTTGATATTATAATTGGTTTCTCGCGTAATTGACCGGTGACAGTTTAATTAGAGGATAGATTATAAACTCTCCGTGGTTTGCTGTTAAGGGCAATTTAGTTTTGTCAGGGTTCGTACAAAATTTTGGAAGTTCATTTCCCTGACTTTTCCAGGTTTTCCCTGACCATTTCCAAATAATTTCCCTGACCAATTTTAATACTTTTTTCATGAATATATTCTTACGAGCGAGCTGCTGGCAATTCCCACATTTTATTTGACATCGGGGTCAGCTGATAGTTTACTCGGAATATGAGAAACAATTTGAATCTTTAGGCAAATATTTTCAGTTGATAATAATTACGTTACAACTGATTGGTCAACCAATCATAAACAGTTCCTTGACACAGACCAAAATTTTTATTTTCTCTGACCATTTGGGCTATTTTCAAATTCCCTGACTTTTCCCTGACCTTTGGGGCCACTTTCCAAATTCCCTGACTTTTCCCTGACTTTTTGAGCCAATTTCCAAATTCCCTGACTTTTCCAGGTTTTCCAGGTCGTGTACGAACCCTGTTTGTTGAATTCAGGTTATTTCATTTGATCAAATTGTGTTGGATTTTTCCAATTTGGATCATTTTTTTGGATTGGGTCTATATTTATTGTGGTAAAGACCTTAAAAAAATACCCTACAAGTTTTCCTTACGCCAATACCCTTCCCCAAAAAAGGTTCAAAAGTCCTTCGTGGCCAACTTAAACTGGAAATACCCTTCGAAAATTTGTTTTCGCCGACTGACACAAAATAAAACCGGTGTTGCCACATTTTTGGAATCAGTTTGTACTATAGTTGAAAAACGCCGTTTTGATTATTTGGAAGATCGACAGAAACCGTGTTTTCGAGCGATATTTGGACAGGTTAAATTCAACAATTGGGACCCTAGGCTAGTACCATTCTGAAATTTTTGATGATATTGGTATTTCGTTTAATTTTTTTAGATGGGTAATCTATTATTTTTGTAATCTTTCGATGTAAAAACGTCCAAGGTATAAGATTTCCTATACCTTCGATTCCTATAAAGGTCACGCAGTTTCAAAATGTCAGATAAAGCAGAGTAGGCGAGTTCAAATATTTGAGGAGTTCCAGCCGGAGTTGCTTTTTTTTCGTGGCAAATGTTTAGATAGTCAAATGCTATTAAACTTCACCCGTATCTCTTTCTAAAACAAACTTTCGTCTCGATAATACCCAGTATTTTGTTGAATAGATCAAATAAAACTTTTACGCCTAGAGTAAATACGTCAGAAGTGCCCTCATATCTCAATAAAACCAAAAGGTTATACGGATAGTAGAAAAATGTTCACCGATTTTAACTAGCAAGTTATTATTAGGCAATCACATTTATTCGGCGGTTCAAGTATCCTAAGTAGAAACTAAAGTACGAAAACAAAGATATCTTTCACTCTCTCATAATCATAACCTTGGCATGTCGAGAACTAAATTTTTATCATGGCATTATAATTTCTTAAACTGACACCGCAGCAAAATAAAATACGTTCTAACATATTGAAATGAGTGTCGTATTGTTTAAAAAGCGTCAATAAAAATTTCTCTTTCGAGATCCCTCGCAGATTTCATTTGGAGCTTTTGAATTTCAATATATTTTATATTGATTTTTTCCGCTCTTTATCTTTTAAGGACTAAATCTCGGGATTTAACTCAGTGATACTCATTAACAAGGAACTAATTTTAAGACGTTATTTTTAAATAAATCCAAAACATTTTTCCCGTATAAAAAAATACCCGGTTGAAAGAGAAAATTCCTACTAGTTTCGCAATTTAAGCCTTAATTTTCATTATTTTTTCGTTGTTCGAAGTGAAAATCAAAATATGAATAAAATATTAATTTAAGATAGGGGTCATTATTGGATTTTTGGTCGACGTTTATCAGTGGCGGAATAATCTTTAATGAGTGGCTCATGTCAATTTTATTATTTTAAATTAATCTAGGGGATGTCTTCTTTCTAATGGTGCTATCGGTTTATACCTAGGTGTTCAAAGAGAAAAGTTACGGCCATTTTAAGATAGGGGTCATTTTTGGATTTTTGTGCTCGATTTCTATCAGTGGCGGAATAATGCTTAACGAGTGGCTCATGTCAATTTTATTATTTTAAATTAATCTAGGGAATGTCTTCTTTCTAATGGTGCTATCGGTTTATGCCTAGGAGATCAAAGAGAAAAGTTACGGCCATATTAAGACAGGGGTCATTTTTGGATTTTTGGTCGAAGTCTATCAGTGGCGGAATAATCTTTAATGAGTGGCTCATATCAATTTTATTATTTTAAATTAATCTAGGGGATGTCTTCTTTCTAATGGTGCTATCGGTTTATGCCTAGGTGTTCTAAGACAAAAGTTACGGCCATTTTAAGATAGGGGTCATTTTTGGATTTTTGCTCGATTTCTATCAGTGGCGGAATAATGCTTAACGAGTGGCTCATGTCAATTTTATTATTTTAAATTAATCTAGGGGATGTCTTCTTTCTAATGGTGCTATCGGTTTATGCCTAGGTGTTCAAAGAGAAAAGTTACGGCCATTTTAAGATAGGGGTCATTTTTGGATTTTTGCTCGATTTCTATCAGTGGCGGAATAATCTTTAATGAGTGGTTCATATCAATTTTATTATTTTAAATTAATCTAGGGGATGTCTTCTTTCTAATGGTGCTATCGGTTTATGCCTAGGTGTTCAAAGACAAAAGTTACGGCCATTTTAAGATAGGGGTCATTTTTGGATTTTTGCTCATTTCTATCAGTGGCGGAATAATGCTTAACGAGTGGCTCATGTCAATTTTATTATTTTAAATTAATCTAGGGGATGTCTTCTTTCTAATGGTGCTATCGGTTTATGCCTAGGAGATCGAAGAGAATAATTACGGCCATTTTAAGATAGGGGTCATTTTTGGATTTTTGCTCGATTTCTATCAGTGGCGGAAGAATGAGTGACTCGTGTCAATTTTATTATTTTAAATTAATGTATGGAATGTTTTCTTTCTAATGGTTCAATTGGTTTATGCCTAGGAGATCGAAGAGAAAGGTTACGGCCATTTTAGATAGGGGTCATTTTAGGACGGCGGCTTAAATATGCAAACTTGAAATTTTCAAGTTGTAAGCGTTCAGATTTAGAACTAGCTTGTCGAATGTATTTACTAGCCTTGGGATGTCGAGACCGAAAGGATTTGTTTTGCCTTACTAATATATTTATCTAGCTTAAATCAAAAATTTATCACGTAGTTTAAATTACGTTCACAGCTAAAATGATTTTAAGTTTCAAGTTTTCAAGTTCAAAGAGAAAAATAATAATAATTACATATTTTCAATCTACATTTCCACCATGGTATTTAAAGGGAGACACGCGGAAAAATTTAATTCCGTCAAAACGTATTGAAACGGGTGTTGAAAGGTCTCAAAGTAGTCTACAAAAATGTCACTGAATAATATTCAATGTTGCCAAATTTTCGCGCCATTTGTATGACGCGCTGGAATTGTAGTTCGAGCTTTCGAGTGAAGCGCGCGTTAATCTTCATTTCATTCGTTTTTACGGAAAAGCGCGTCATATCTCGTGATACTCTTGATTTTTAGCCACACCACTTCAGTGATGTAGGCTCTTACTATGACCCGTGCTGTCTGAAGTCTGAAGTCAGATGTCCCAAGAAATAACGAAAATCGTCATCGAGTAGAAAAATGAGTAATCGTGTAGGTTTAAACCACAAATAACGCATAAATAGCTTTTAAGTAAATGTAAATTACTAATTACTACATTAATTTGACTGAACAAAGTAATGAAATACATTCGTCTACTCATTCTCTTTCCATCTATCCTATTACATTTTTTTATCCTTTTTGACCCCACCAGGGTTCGAACCTGGATCGTAATTGATTATTAAATTTGCGTATATTTGACGGCTTTAACCGCTCGACCACGGCACTATGACTAAAGTTTGCCACACGTTCTATATAAGCAAATTTTAAATTATTTTTAAACCAAGAAACAGGAAGTCGCGTATGACAAAACCAAGCTAAAAAATCTTTTAAAACTTGGAGGATGGAAAACATTAAAATCAATGGAGGATGCCAAACTTATAACATCCATGGAGGATGCTTATTTAAAAATAAATTTTGACTTGAAAAATGAAAAATTTTGACTTGAAAAATGAAAAATTTTGACTTGAAAAATGAAAAATTTTGACTTGAAAAATGAAAAATTTTGACTTGAAAAATGAAAAATGTTTGACTTGAAAAATGAAAAATGTTTGACTTGAAAAATGAAAAAGTTTGACTTGAAAAATGAAAAAGTTTGACTTGAAAAATGAAAAAGTTTGACTTGAAAAATGAAAAAGTTTGACTTGAAAAATGAAAAAGTTTGACTTGAAAAATGAAAAAGTTTGACTTGAAAAATGAAAAAGTTTGACTTGAAAAATGAAAAAGTTTGACTTGAAAAATGAAAAAGTTTGACTTGAAAAATGAAAAAGTTTGACTTGAAAAATGAAAAAGTTTGACTTGAAAAATGAAAAAGTTTGACTTGAAAAATGAAAAAGTTTGACTTGAAAAATGAAAAAGTTTGACTTGAAAAATGAAAAAGTTTGACTTGAAAAATGAAAAAGTTTGACTTGAAAAATGAAAAAGTTTGACTTGAAAAATGAAAAAGTTTGACTTGAAAAATGAAAAAGTTTGACTTGAAAAATGAAAAAGTTTGACTTGAAAAATGAAAAAGTTTGACTTGAAAAATGAAAAAGTTTGACTTGAAAAATGAAAAAGTTTGACTTGAAAAATGAAAAAGTTTGACTTGAAAAATGAAAAAGTTTGACTTGAAAAATGAAAAAGTTTGACTTGAAAAATGAAAAAGTTTGACTTGAAAAATGAAAAAGTTTGACTTGAAAAATGAAAAAGTTTGACTTGAAAAATGAAAAAGTTTGACTTGAAAAATGAAAAAGTTTGACTTGAAAAATGAAAAAGTTTGACTTGAAAAATGAAAAAGTTTGACTTGAAAAATGAAAAAGTTTGACTTGAAAAATGAAAAAGTTTGACTTGAAAAATGAAAAAGTTTGACTTGAAAAATGAAAAAGTTTGACTTGAAAAATGAAAAAGTTTGACTTGAAAAATGAAAAAGTTTGACTTGAAAAATGAAAAAGTTTGACTTGAAAAATGAAAAAGTTTGACTTGAAAAATGAAAAAGTTTGACTTGAAAAATGAAAAAGTTTGACTTGAAAAATGAAAAAGTTTGACTTGAAAAATGAAAAAGTTTGACTTGAAAAATGAAAAAGTTTGACTTGAAAAATGAAAAAGTTTGACTTGAAAAATGAAAAAGTTTGACTTGAAAAATGAAAAAGTTTGACTTGACTCTCTACCCGTTTCCGGTTTATGCGGAAATTATTTTTGTATCCTGTTTCATATCATAAGTGGTGTGGCTTATTATGGGCTTGACCATCTTGTTTTATATAATTTTAGCTTTCAATATTTGTTGTTTCGTCATTTTAGCCGCGTGTTACCCATGAATAAGCTCCATTTAACAAGTTAAATATTTACAAAATTATATTTCATACGCATACAAATAGAAAAATCTACATGTAGATACGTAATAACTTCATACGCAGTAACGCGTGCACAGAAATAGTTTAAATGGAAAAATCAATAATTTCTTCATTTTAATTAATTTATTATTAATAGTATTACGATTTTTACTTTCGAATATTTTGAAAAATTATAATCCCCTCGATATTTTAATACTTAAATAATAAACTTTTGTGAAATTTTGCAGAGCTCTAACATAAAATTTAAAATTCGAATCTCCTGGTAAGAGTCTCTGTCCTGAACACCAAAACCATACCGTTGAAACACTTTTACAGGCGCTCGTAGAAAAAACTTGGGAAAAATAGCCCCTACAAAATATCTTTACCCATAATAATAAAAAAATAATATATCCTCATATAACTTAACTTGTAGGTTATATAATTAATAAAATGTCCCCTCCAAACCAGATAATTTAACAAGCCGTTTATATAGCTTCTACGGAATCAGTCAATAATCAATACAAATATTAACAAATAGTCTATCACTTTATTTCCAAAAAGTAAAGAACGCCCCGTAGCTTATTACTATCGGCAAAGGGTCAGGTAAAGGTACTTAGAACTAGACAAAAAACTGGCTAGAGTGATTTGGACTTTTAGTCGATATTTTGAGTCGGGAGATAGGGACGGAATTTAGGCGGGCCGCGCTTGCCTATATTGTCTTCCCTCCCAACGACGGAATTTCTCCAAAGAATGGAGCTTCCGATTTCACTATTTACATTTCTGCGGTTGTTCTCGAATCAGAATGTGCTGGTAAGTTTGATCCAGCCTATTTTTTTGGAATAAAGTGATGAACTTTTGATATTAATAAAGGATTTTTTTAAAGGAATCGATTTAGACTTAAAATACGCGTTAAAATTGTATCAAAACTAAATTACGGTTAATTATCGAAGTCGCGAACTTTACTCACTAAGTCTAAATCGACTGAAAAGAAATATTTAACTGGAAAATTTCTCTAAGAAACGAAATTGCCGATGGCAATGAAATATAGCATAAAGTGGCTGGTGAACCAATTTGAATCTAAAGTTTGGGTTATTTCTAACAAACACCTATTTCAGTTCACACGTCATTTTAAACACGAAGTCTTATTGGCGTTTTTTTCTCAGTCGGAAATTTATTCCAACCTAGTTTCGCGACTTTGACATTTAACGGCGACATAAAACGAAAACTTTGTCGCGAGTTATGATAATTTTTTACACTATAAAACTTCTTTCTATTTGTTGTTTCCAACCATTGTTTCTTTCAGCATTTTCAGGAAGAGTTCACCACGTATACAATTGGTTTTCTTTCACGAAAGTTTTTTTAGGTCAAGAAATTCATTAAAAAATAACGAATTTGTTCTAATAAATTTTTAATATGTTTTCATCCTCATAGCGAAGAGTTGATGCATTATTTCGTATCATTACTTCTTAAAAAATAAAGAATCCATGTTATAAGTACGTTAGCAGCAATGTATTGGCGCGTCTCAGTTGATGTCGCCGCTCCGCTAAGAATACAGCCTGAAGGACCTCCCCAACGCGTGACAGATGGCTCCTTATTTGGAACTTAGAGAAAATGCGATTCTCGCAACGCGGACTCTGATGTCGCTAACAGACCTGACTGATGATTGTAGTCTCGCGACTTAAAAAGTTGGAACGGCTTCTTCACGCCCATCCTACGCGCCCACCCACGTCAAAGAGAAATACGAGTAAAGGGAGGGTGAAACTACAATATAAAGCGTATAATATCAGGATGATCAGAGTTCGGCTAACGGCGGTTAGTTTTATAGTATTACTATTTCGAAATCGGATTTCGGATGATTCCAAAAGTTGGATTTTGTCGCAATCTCTAAAGAGATTTTTTTTGCGTTTTGTATTAAGATTTGTTTGTGATTTCTACTCAAATTTTGTCGCGATTTTTTTAACGACATTCGGTCGCGAGTTTTATCGACATTCGGTCGCGAGTTTTACCGACATTCGGTCGCGAGTTTTACCGACATTCGGTCGCGAGTTTTACCGACATTCGGTCGCGAGTTTTACCGACATTCGGTCGCGAGTTTTACCGACATTCGGTCGCGAGTTTTACCGACATTCGGTCGCGAGTTTTACCGACATTCGGTCGCGAGTTTTACCGACATTCGGTCGCGAGTTTTACCGACATTCGGTCGCGAGTTTTACCGACATTCGGTCGCGAGTTTTACCGACATTCGGTCGCGAGTTTTACCGACATTCGGTCGCGAGTTTTACCGACATTCGGTCGCGAGTTTTACCGACATTCGGTCGCGAGTTTTACCGACATTCGGTCGCGAGTTTTACCGACATTCGGTCGCGAGTTTTACCGACATTCGGTCGCGAGTTTTACCGACATTCGGTCGCGAGTTTTACCGACATTCGGTCGCGAGTTTTACCGACATTCGGTCGCGAGTTTTACCGACATTCGGTCGCGAGTTTTACCGACATTCGGTCGCGAGTTTTACCGACATTCGGTCGCGAGTTTTACCGACATTCGGTCGCGAGTTTTACCGACATTCGGTCGCGAGTTTTACCGACATTCGGTCGCGAGTTTTACCGACATTCGGTCGCGAGTTTTACCGACATTCGGTCGCGAGTTTTACCGACATTCGGTCGCGAGTTTTACCGACATTCGGTCGCGAGTTTTACCGACATTCGGTCGCGATTTTTACCGACATTCGGTCGCGATTTTTACCGACATTCGGTCGCGATTTTTACCGACATTCGGTCGCGATTTTTACCGACATTCGGTCGCGATTTTTACCGACATTCGGTCGCGATTTTTACCGACATTCGGTCGCGATTTTTACCGACATTCGGTCGCGATTTTTACCGACATTCGGTCGCGATTTTTACCGACATTCGGTCGCGACTTTTACCGACATTCGGTCGCGACTTTTACCGACATTCGGTCGCGACTTTTACCGACATTCGGTCGCGACTTTTACCGACATTCGGTCGCGACTTTTACCGACATTCGGTCGCGACTTTTACCGACATTCGGTCGCGACTTTTACCGACATTCGGTCGCGACTTTTACCGACATTCGGTCGCGACTTTTACCGACATTCGGTCGCGACTTTTACCGACATTCGGTCGCGACTTTTACCGACATTCGGTCGCGACTTTTACCGACATTCGGTCGCGACTTTTACCGACATTCGGTCGCGACTTTTACCGACATTCGGTCGCGACTTTTACCGACATTCGGTCGCGACTTTTACCGACATTCGGTCGCGACTTTTACCGACATTCGGTCGCGACTTTTACCGACATTCGGTCGCGACTTTTACCGACATTCGGTCGCGACTTTTACCGACATTCGGTCGCGACTTTTACCGACATTCGGTCGCGACTTTTACCGACATTCGGTCGCGACTTTTACCGACATTCGGTCGCGACTTTTACCGACATTCGGTCGCGACTTTTACCGACATTCGGTCGCGACTTTTACCGACATTCGGTCGCGACTTTTACCGACATTCGGTCGCGACTTTTACCGACATTCGGTCGCGACTTTTACCGACATTCGGTCGCGACTTTTACCGACATTCGGTCGCGACTTTTACCGACATTCGGTCGCGACTTTTACCGACATTCGGTCGCGACTTTTACCGACATTCGGTCGCGACTTTTACCGACATTCGGTCGCGACTTTTACCGACATTCGGTCGCGACTTTTACCGACATTCGGTCGCGACTTTTACCGACATTCGGTCGCGACTTTTACCGACATTCGGTCGCGACTTTTACCGACATTCGGTCGCGACTTTTACCGACATTCGGTCGCGATTTTTACCGACATTCGGTCGCGACTTTTACCGACATTCGGTCGCGACTTTTACCGACATTCGGTCGCGACTTTTACCGACATTCGGTCGCGACTTTTACCGACATTCGGTCGCGACTTTTACCGACATTCGGTCGCGACTTTTACCGACATTCGGTCGCGACTTTTACCGACATTCGGTCGCGACTTTTACCGACATTCGGTCGCGACTTTTACCGACATTCGGTCGCGACTTTTACCGACATTCGGTCGCGACTTTTACCGACATTCGGTCGCGACTTTTACCGACATTCGGTCGCGACTTTTACCGACATTCGGTCGCGACTTTTACCGACATTCGGTCGCGACTTTTACCGACATTCGGTCGCGACTTTTACCGACATTCGGTCGCGACTTTTACCGACATTCGGTCGCGACTTTTACCGACATTCGGTCGCGACTTTTACCGACATTCGGTCGCGACTTTTACCGACATTCGGTCGCGACTTTTACCGACATTCGGTCGCGACTTTTACCGACATTCGGTCGCGACTTTTACCGACATTCGGTCGCGACTTTTACCGACATTCGGTCGCGACTTTTACCGACATTCGGTCGCGACTTTTACCGACATTCGGTCGCGACTTTTACCGACATTCGGTCGCGACTTTTACCGACATTCGGTCGCGACTTTTACCGACATTCGGTCGCGACTTTTACCGACATTCGGTCGCGACTTTTACCGACATTCGGTCGCGACTTTTACCGACATTCGGTCGCGACTTTTACCGACATTCGGTCGCGACTTTTACCGACATTCGGTCGCGACTTTTACCGACATTCGGTCGCGACTTTTACCGACATTCGGTCGCGACTTTTACCGACATTCGGTCGCGACTTTTACCGACATTCGGTCGCGACTTTTACCGACATTCGGTCGCGACTTTTACCGACATTCGGTCGCGACTTTTACCGACATTCGGTCGCGACTTTTACCGACATTCGGTCGCGACTTTTACCGACATTCGGTCGCGACTTTTACCGACATTCGGTCGCGACTTTTACCGACATTCGGTCGCGACTTTTACCGACATTCGGTCGCGACTTTTACCGACATTCGGTCGCGACTTTTACCGACATTCGGTCGCGACTTTTACCGACATTCGGTCGCGACTTTTAACGACATTCGGTCGCGACTTTTACCGACATTCGGTCGCGACTTTTACCGACATTCGGTCGCGACTTTTACCGACATTCGGTCGCGACTTTTACCGACATTCGGTCGCGACTTTTACCGACATTCGGTCGCGACTTTTACCGACATTCGGTCGCGACTTTTACCGACATTCGGTCGCGACTTTTACCGACATTCGGTCGCGACTTTTACCGACATTCGGTCGCGACTTTTACCGACATTCGGTCGCGACTTTTACCGACATTCGGTCGCGACTTTTACCGACATTCGGTCGCGACTTTTACCGACATTCGGTCGCGACTTTTACCGACATTCGGTCGCGACTTTTACCGACATTCGGTCGCGACTTTTACCGACATTCGGTCGCGACTTTTACCGACATTCGGTCGCGACTTTTACCGACATTCGGTCGCGACTTTTACCGACATTCGGTCGCGACTTTTACCGACATTCGGTCGCGACTTTTACCGACATTCGGTCGCGATTTTTACCGACATTCGGTCGCGATTTTTACCGACATTCGGTCGCGATTTTTACCGACATTCGGTCGCGATTTTTACCGACATTCGGTCGCGATTTTTACCGACATTCGGTCGCGATTTTTACCGACATTCGGTCGCGATTTTTACCGACATTCGGTCGCGATTTTTACCGACATTCGGTCGCGATTTTTATCGACATTCGGTCGCGATTTTTATCGACATTCGGTCGCGATTTTTATCGACAATCGGTCGCGATTTTTATCGACAATCGGTCGCGATTTTTATCGACAATCGGTCGCGATTTTTATCGACAATCGGTCGCGATTTTTATCGACAATCGGTCGCGATTTTTATAAACATTCGGTCGCGATTTTTATAAACATTCGGTCGCGATTTTTATAAACATTCGGTCGCGATTTTTATAAACATTCGGTCGCGATTTTTATCGACATTCGGTCGCGATTTTTATCGACATTCGGTCGCGATATTTAATTGTTATTCTGTTTATCACGGTTATGAAGGAACACGTATATCAAATGCGTTTCATTTGCCCTTCGTGGTAGCTAGGAGGCCTAGGACCTGATAAAAAATGAGGTAGTCAATCGTACTTGACACTAAGATTCGGTTGGAAATTGGTCGCTTTCACCTGATTTCTTTTATTGTCGCAATCGCGGTCATTTAAGATTGACTATGTATGCCAACGGCCGAGAATGTATCGATAACGTGTCCCGTACTATGGGGATAATCATTATTACGCCGCTTCAACCTTAAGTGGCTTTAGTTTGTAAACTGATTCTAGATTTAATAAAATGTGTTAATAATTCACTTATATAGTCGCAAGTGGCCCTGAATGATGGTGCGCGTGCTTTTATCTAAGACTATATTAACAGATAAAAATGATAACAAAGACTGGAGTTCATAAGCGTCCTCTAACGGCAAAATTGTTCAATTAACGCGTAACGATTTATGTTCCGCGTTATGTTATACGTGTTAGGTTAATTGGAGGCTTACGAAGTATTGCCTCATGATTTACTGGTCAATAAGTTGTTCTAAGACCAGCGAATTTCTACAGATACCACAGTGCCAAGATATCAGGTTTATTTCCTACCCACCTTAAATCCATACTACTATCTCCCTAGAGATAAAGCGTAGAGCGACCCTTATCGAGTCTTTTAAAATTCCATTTCCTTTCATAGAACCATGTATACTATTCAAAAATTTTATTTTAAAAATGACTTAAGAAATTGTCGATGATATTCGCGTTTAAATTGCCAGAAATTTTAAACGGAGTCGAGGCTGAGAAATTGTACTTAAAATTCATCATTATCTTATGTAAATATATTTTGAAAGAAATTGGCATAACCCCAGAGGCGTAGTTATGTAATACGGTCTATTTCTATATTTGAATAAAATTTCATTGTTAGAATGTACCTGGAGGGTGGAAATTATTTTGGAAAAAATAGAGCGTGGTTAAATTAATCTATAATATTATAGTACATCGCCTCTAACCTTTCGAAATTCTTGGAACTATTTCTTATATCATGCACTTCGGCAGTATAAAAGTCTCGGTGGCTACAAGGTACAAATATTCCTGGGAATTTCTTCTCGAAAAAACAGTTGAAGCGTTAGAGAGTTGACGGAAAAAGAGAACCCCGGGGGCAATTTGACGAGCGAAACACGCCTTATAAAAGAAGAAGAGATGAAAAAAACACCACGACTATAAAGAAAAGAAAATATACTCAGCATCTTGAGAGATAAGATCCTTTAGGGCACAACACGAAATAAAGAAGGTGAGGTGTTAACGGAAGTAAAGACAATAAATTAATATTGACCTATTGTTTTCCATGACACGTCATAGGCAACAATGTTCAATATGTAGATATAATCGTAAGTTAATCATCGAAATTACACATCAGCTATTTCTACCGTGCTTCGAACCTACACACTTCCGGAGTAACTTCTCCATTGACTATTGCACCGTCAAATACAATAAAATGAATATCAGTTTGATGCGATATCTGTCCAAGTACAAACTAGGTCTATTCCGCTTCCGGTAATCAATGCCACGCTATATGGCATGGCATATGTCCGTCAAGCACAGACAAAAAAATTAAGCCTTTTAGATAGTCTTGATTTACTGTTGTTATATTGGCCACTCGACGCCAAAAGGGGAGGATTTTTCTTACTTTTTTCAACTTTTTTCTTTCTTAAACATCGCGTAAAAAGCTATAATTAAATTATACCTTAAGATATATTTTTAGATTCAGTTATTAAAGTGTATAAGAGAAATTTTAGTAATTATAATGATTATTCTGTTACTAAAGTATATAAAAGAAATATCAGTAATTATCCAATTTGTGCCACCCTAAAACGAAACGATGACAACAGCCTCGAAGTGGACTTCAACCACCGATCTCTTGGGGTAACCGTCCCAGGCTCTTACCAATCAGTAATTATAATTATTATTATTATTATCCTTTATTACGTATATGATTACGCCACATAAATATTTAATATAAAAAAGTTATTTGCAATCATTTTTAAAAGTCCAGCGATAGTTAAAGTTAATAAACCAGTCTTAGGAGATAGGGGTTAAAAATAACTCGAATTGCGTACGTGGGAAAGACATTGCTTCAAAATCTACGGAGTGACCCGCCAGCGAGATTCATCACGCTGCTCGCTTCGAGTTATTAATTCAAAATATCTTGTCAACTCGAGATGAAAACTGCCATAAAGTTTCTCGAGAAAGAACTGGGGGCGTTTCGACCCGCAGCTGCCGAATAATAGGATTTTTGAAAGTCAGATAAACGTCTTAGAAAGACCCTTAATATTCTCGTATACGTGACATCTACTTTAAAAGCAATGTCGAGTTGCTATTTCATTTATTTATGTCAAAAAATATATAGACGTATAAAAATATATATTGTTGTGGAAATATGGAAATCACATATTTGAGTAGGAGATATAAACTTATTACAATTTTAACTTAAACTGCACCGAATTAATAATAATTAATTTTGTCGCGTTATTATTAGATATATATTTTTTATTTTAACATCCGGGGCTGGGGTAAAAAAAGATTTAAAAACGATGGCTGCTCAACTCAGCCTATATTGTTGTCACCAAGATTTTACGTTGCTTGTACGGGCTCTATCATTCTTTCCCTAAAAAAGGTTCCTTATAAACTCAGCTGCATGGTATATGTAAAAACAGTGTATATTATCATTTAGAAAGGCTTAAACGTTCAATTTCTATTTGCAATTAATTTAATTTAAAAAAAAAAAAAAAATCAAATCGGATGGAATTCAATATAGCGCGAAATCCATCATCAGACAAGTAGGCGGCAACCGCGCTGTTCAATCAATCGGGTTTGAATAGATTTTTTTTTACCAAAGTAACCCGAGACTGGAAAAACGGAGAATAGAATTTTTCCTCGACCTTTTTTTCATACTAAGTGCTTGGAGGAGTAAGGTTGGGGAATGACTGACAGATTTATCTTATAGAGAGATATGAAATTAATGGGCCAGATACTAAATATATATACAGGTTGTAAATTTCTAATAAATTCGAAGAAAATGAACCAAATTCGAAAATTTCTAATAAATTTGAGACCTACTCGCGGGCGAAAGAATGAAAAGTGAAATTTTTTTTCTAAAAGACCAAGTCGGGGGCGAAAGAATGAAAAGTGAAAATTGGCTTACACGGAGGCAATTAAGGATCTCCTTGAATCCTACTACATGAAGCCTACTTTCCGGGTAAATTTTAAATTTATTTCTAGTTTAATATATGTTTTGTAAACTTTTTATTGGTGGATTATACCTTTTTAAACGATAAGGAATCGATAAAAAAAAATCACTTGTTATTACGTTGCATTCTCCCTTTAAAGTTTGTATAGACTACTTTCTTCCAATGAAGTTTAACATTGTGTATCAATTCGCTTCAACTTTTCTCATTTTGCTATAACCGACGCGTTTAAAGTATAGCGCTTGTGACATAGAGAATTGTATTTTTTTCATGATATCAAACATGCATTGATCACAGTCAGTGACTCCTCCGCCTTTATTCGTCCAACCCTATGACTTATTCGTCCAAGCTTCGTGGCAAAGCTGACATTGATTTTAGAGTTCCGTATATATTATGGCTGTAGTTTTTACCCTAATCACATTACTCAATCGTTATCGGCGGCAAAGTCGGAATGTTGAACGAAAAACTGCTACGTAAGATAGGATTCGGGGTTCGCCAGATTTCTCTTCGCTTGAGCAAATATTTGGACGAACTCCGCACGAGAAAAATCGGGCGAACCGAACAGTTACAGATCACTTGGAGTTTTCAAACTCAAATATGTTACAGACATTGAATTAACAGTGAATTCCTATGGATATCGAACACAATTTCCGGACTATAAAGTTCCTACATTTTTTCATGCCATTTTATCCCAAAATGTAGAAATACCGTGATTTTTTCTGGACAATTTTCCTCTATTTTCAAAATCCTGCACTTTCCAAGATATTTTTTAAACCAAAATGTGAAAATCCCTAGAATTTTAATGCAGTTTTCCGCTTTTTTAAAAATCCTGCACTTTTCCAAGATATTTTTAGTTCAAAATGTGCAAATATCTAGATTTTTCATGACATTTTACTACTATTTTCAAAATCCTGGACTTTTCCAAGACATTTTAACCCAAAATGAAATTTTGTTCTTTAAATTACTAAACTTCGCCTCTTTTTAAATTCCTGGACTTCCCCTAATCTTTAATCCTAAATTTCAAATCCTTGAATTTTCTCTAGCGTTTAATTTCAATTTTCAAATTCCTAGATTTCCCCCTCATCTTTAAGCTTAATTTTCTAATTAATTTACTTATCCCCGACGTTTTGATCTAATTTTAAAATTCCTAGGCTTTTCCTAGAATCTTTTGCTCATATTTTCAAATAACACGACTTTCTTCTGAGCTTTAACTAAGTCCAATTAAGATTTAATCGGTGCGAAACTCCCAAGATTAAACGTACACCTTTTCTCAATTAAATCTTGATTAATATGGATTAAAAAAGATTACCATATAACTCCCACATCGTGCGTTGATTATGTTTTGGGTTAACTTAAATTATAACTGAATGGCCCGCTTAAATGCGCAACCTGAAACGAACAAGTGGAATTTTGATGAAACAATTATAAACTCCTAAATGTCGGCTTATCCAGTAACAGGGTTGTACCGCTAGTAGAACACTTCTACAGGGACTACCTTAGAATTATATTGAAAGCTTGCCCCTATACGATACACTCCCCTTAACACGGTAAACCCCCAAACCTAATCCAAAAAGGACCTCTATGCGAGGTAAATCAAACAATTGAATGTTAAAGGCAAGGTAAAGAGGAAATTTTAGTGATTTCTATAAAAAATAAAGTCATTGTGTCTAAATTGTTAAAATTGTAATATGGCTAGGATTATCAATAAATTATCTGCTAATTTTTTTTGTTAATTTTACAGTTTCATAATTTTACACTTTATCTTTAAAATCAATTATCTAAAAAATTACACCGTTTTTACCAACGGTTCAACGTTAAGAAACGGGGCATATTTTTGGTTAACCGTTTATCCATTGGACAAAGGCTCGAAGATAGAATGCATAATATTTTTCGGGAAATTTCGCTTCGAATTATTTTGAACAGTACGATGGCGGTCTCAATTATTCGAACTGCAGTTCAAATATCTTTAAAATGTAAAATATTAATCAAATATGCGTTAGAAACAGTATGTATGATGTTTTTTGTTAATTGCACAATTGAAATAATTCAAATCTGGTAATTAACCAGACAATATAACCAAGCGCGACCCGCCTACATTTCGGCCCTCTCTCCCGACTCAAAATATCGTGGATGAGACAAACCACTCGAGCCAGACTCTCCCAAAATGCTAATCAAATTATATATTTCGTTTTCATAAATCACTGACGCGTCAGTTTAAAAAAGTTTCGATCTTAACACGATATCCAATAGGAGTAACGAGCTTTTGAACTTGGGAATAACTTGCCATCGTTATGTTGAAGGCGAGAGGAAAGACATATAACCTTTCTCCTAATCCAACACACGTACGTAGTACGATTGACCTCGTGTTCGAAAAAGGTTCACCTTGAGGTCGTTTTTCCTTACGATGCTTAACAATACGTATTAATCCGCTACAGTTTTTCTCATAGTGTAAACTTGTGTTGTACGCGCGTATAGTAATCTATTGACATTTCACTCGAGAATCGGCCACCCTCTTCTTCTTTTTATAGAATAGTTTCCCTCCTCCAGAACTTTTCAAAGGTTTTTCCTCGGTTTTTCCAGTACCATTGCTATACTGCAATCGTTTAAATTGTCACAGCCTCACGGGTCATTTGATAATGGACCATTTTTACGAACGATACGAGCCTCTTCGTTCACTAGCTTAAATTGTACGACCCGGCGCTTTTTAATAACGTTATACGTTAGGCTTAGCTAGAGCTAGGCACGAATTTGAGCCTGAATAACATAAAAATAGTATGTTCGTGCTTCAATGTCTGGGCGTGCCTTGGATAACTTTAAAGGTGTAATCTCCCAATTTAATTATTACGTAAAAAAACTAAAAATTAAAGTATAGTGAAAAATTAAAAGTATAAGGAATTCAACATATATAAAAGTTTTAAATCTTTTGAACGAAAATCTATTACTGTACTGAAAAGGGTTATGAAGGCGAATTATATTTTATTTTATATATATATATATATATATCGATTGGGAGGGTTAAATATTCAGGAACACGTAATTAAAACTCAACAAAACGTTTCGCCTTAATTTAAAGTTAATGAAGTTCCGATTTGATCGTAGTTAAGCCTAACTCCATTTTAAAACGGATAAAAATGTCAGAAAGAGATCCTAGACTTCTATAGTGCAGATGTGGCTTATCAAAGAGCGTCTTAAAACATTTCACTTGCGCGAACCGAACACTAAATCACGCGCCCATCATAAAACTATGGCAATTTGGAAAATTTGAAATTGTGTAAATCGCGAATCTTTACAATTCATTTTTAAAGTCGCATATCCTTATAATTAGTTTTTAAAATCGCGAATACAAGTATTTTTTCAAATCAAATTAGTTTATCACCCCACTCCCGAATCTTTATCATATACAACAAAGAGAAAGGAAAAAAATCTGCACTTTGAAAAGAAAGTTATCTTTTCCAGAACCAAGACTTCAGGTCCTCCAAGTAGCTGAAAATCACAAAAATCGCAACGCGAAGTACTGATAACCTCGAGGTAGCTTAAACCCAAATCCCACGGGTCCAAACAGTCCCTAAGTGACTCTTCGCGAGCTCCAACCCAGAAACGGACGCACCAGCAGATCGCAAAACTTACGGGGTCCTTGATGACCCGGCAGAGTTAATAGCCAACGTTTCTCTAAGGGTCAAAGGTCCTGCGACCGAGAGAAGATACGCTCGAGTCGGTCACAAGTGCCTAACTTTCCGAATGACCTACGTTCTCTCCCAAACGTGGCTAATAACTCCGCGCTCGTAATGCAGTTGTTAATGAGATTAAAATATATTAATACTGCTGAAAACACTGAAGGGTTGTAGGCAAAATAAAAAAATCGGGGTCAAATTAGCGCAAAAAGTCTTGACATTCAACCCCGAATAGATTCGTATAGCGCTCGTTTGATCCCGATAAGTTGGGTTACCATTAAGAGAGTGTTGGCATAAGGCTATTAATTACGTGTAAAGCATAGGTAGGAAAGTATTGGCTTTGATTAGATTAGTATTTGTTGACCAAATTGCGTAAGTAGATCTTGTACGCTTTTCTGATTGCATTTTCGTAGCAATGGTTAGGAGGTTCCTTCGAGGTTGCACTCTCGACGGAATGGTAATGAAAAGTAGTCGTCAGGTTACGCGTTCGACGGAATGGTTAGGAAAAGTTCTTTCGAGGTTACGCGCTCGATGGAATGATTATGAAAAGTTTTTGTCAGGTTTCACGTTCAACGGAATGGTTAGAAACGTCCTAGCCAAGCTGGGCGTTCGACGGAGTAGTTATGAAAGGATTTTGCATAGTTTTCCGTTGGGCGGAATGGTTATGAAAAGTTCTATCGAGGTTATCCGTTCGACGGAATGGTTAAGAAACGGTTTATGCCATGCAGTATACGCGTTCGACGGAATTGTTAAGAAACGTTTTTGCCAGTCTACAAGTTCGACGGAATGGTTATGAAAAGTTCTTTCGAGGTTACGCGCTTGACGAAACGGTTATGAAAAGTTCTTGACAGGTTGCACAGGTTCGAGGGAACGGTTATGAAACATTTTAGTCAGGTGACGCGTTTGACGGAATGGTTATAAAAGCTCTTTCGGGATTGTAAATTCATTGGATTGGATATGGAAAGTTCTTTCAAGGTTCCACTTTCAACGGAGTGGGAAATTAGTTTTCAATCTTCCAATTAAAATTGATTTAACTGGTCGTATTAATCTTGTAGCCATCGCGTTATTTCCAGCAACTTATTTTTCGCGACGCGAACACAATACCCCAACACAAAAATAGAAAGAAAAGCCATGATAAAATGGCAAGAAACTTTTTTTGGTACTTACACGTTAGTTATGAATAGTATAATCCTTGGTTTCCGATCTTGAGAAGATGAGACGAAGTTAAATGAAATCCAATATCCTATTAAATAAATTAAAAAACAAACAAACATCAAGATTAGTTTATTTTAAGGATTAAAAACTTATCCCCCTCACTTAAAAATAAGAATTTTCCTTAAAGGAAGAATGCAACCTAACAATAAGTGGATTAGGCCTATTTAAACGATAATGAATTGATGGGGATTACGAAAAGCTGTTCCATTTTTAGCTCCAAGTTTCCCTTTAATAATAATGTACGAATTTTCAAAAGATCTGACCTTTAAATAAAGAGGAAGTTCGAAGATAACTTAGTTTCTACCAAATTAGAAATAGGAGGATGGGTAGAGAGTTTAAATGAACCAAGGGATGGTTTCGGTAGTCGTTTTAGCCACTCCCCGAAACGGTTTTCAATTAGGGTTAGAATTTCAGACCTTTTTTTTGGTTTTTCGTTCAACTGATTCGGTTTTCTCATTGGATTGAGGCGATGAGAATCAGCGTATAATTGATGGGTTGTTTATGCTTTCGGTAGTTTGGTTAATTACTTTAGCCATGAAGGTTTATCTCAAACGAATTCAAACCTTTTTATATAGCTTCCTTGAATGATATCATCAATTAAACCCAAGTTTAGAATCCATATCCTGCATGCAACTTGTAAAGTCAAAAATTTGTATTTCTAATCTTGGTGTGATCCTCAATAACTAGGGGGGGGGGGGGGGGGGACACTACATTATAATGATGAAATCAAGTTTTAACAGGAATCCATGGCGAGTTAAGCCTACTTCACAAGTAAGTTAAATGGATTTCTAACTTTATATTGGTTTATAGAATTTTTAATAGCGAATTAAGTCAATTTTAAAAATAATAAATCTATACAAAATGACCATTTTTCGTCTGGGCACTGAATTCTCTCTTTAAAATGGATATTTGAAAAACCGAAAATTTAAATTTAAACGTGTACCATATATTAATCGGGTTAGTATTCAATAAATTCGTACTAAACCTCGACTCTTAGTAATTTCAGAATTTTTTTAAGACGTGCTGCAAAGAATGATTCGCTCTAGTTTTTAAGACACCAAATCGTATAGAAATTCTGCGCATGATTCAAGCCTGAAAAGCCGAGTTTTGAAAAGAGTATAGCCAAAGCCGAGGCGGAATAATTCCTCTAGGGAATAAAAATGGAGATATACGCGCTTGGACTTTCTCAGGTAATTTACATATTTTCAAAAAGAACCCAGTTATATTAAGAAATCAATGTAAAAATGAGAGAAAGTATAAAAAAAAAGGGGGGGGGGGGAATTGGAAACCTTCCCCAACGATCTTTAACGAATTCTAATTCAATAAAGACCAAAAATAACTCCACGAATTCGAATATTTTTTAAATAAAATCCCATCTAAAATGAAAACCACTGGCATTCTAACATTTAAATTTAAAATAGGATTCAGGACACCGTTCGACCATAAGCCGATGATGATCTAACAATTTGTGTCATTCTACTCGAGTTTTCTTTAAAACTGCGCATTTAA
Organism: Odiellus spinosus; assembly: GCA_963920705.1. Taxonomy (NCBI): domain Eukaryota; kingdom Metazoa; phylum Arthropoda; class Arachnida; order Opiliones; family Phalangiidae; genus Odiellus; species Odiellus spinosus. The sequence goes on along the minus strand of OY987229.1, from coordinate 11,394,662 downwards.
TTTTAAAGGAAGAATGAAGCCAACTTTAAAATATATCTAATTTTTACAAAATATGATTAAAGTCAGGCCATCAAGGGGTTTTTACGAGCAGAATTTTCGGAATTAGGAGAATTCCACTTGCAACTTTTCCCGTAGTTGCGCATGCCGTTAAAATTATTATATATGATGATATTACGTCATCACTATGGTTGCCTGGCTGGTATAGAACTAAACAAATGATACTCGTGCGTTTAACGACACCAAACACGAATAATTATTGAAAAGTAGACGATTTGAAACGTTTAACTTTGACCTCTTTTAGTAATTTCTTCACTTCTAATCCGTAAATTAAAATTATCCTGGTAATTTAGAGCGTAAAAGCAGGGTAAAGGATCGATTTAGAAATAGCTTGACGTAGTTTAAAGGAGTTTAGTAAAAACACCCTATATTCGACTTTACGTGGATATATGTATTTTGAAAACACGGTTGAGAAGTAAGGATTTCGCGAATGGAAAGGGAAAGCGGATGGGAAGAAGAGGGGAAGTAAAAAAGATCAAAAAGCTAAAGAAGGTAATTCCTTTAGATAGAAAACGTGAAACATTTCACTCAAAGAACAAGATAGCAATGGCAGTCGTCATGGAGACGAGAAACTATTTTAAAGAGATGAAATTCGCTCTGCTAGACACACGATACGAGCTAGAATCCCGTTCACATCTAAACGGAATAGAATTAACCACTCAATTTTCTCGCGGTCCAGGGCATCCCAAACGTTTCAAATGTATAAATCCCACTCAAAAGTAAGAGTGAAACAACAAAACTGACGTGCATAAGCCTCATCTAGCTTGAACAACTATCAAATTCCCGTCTTAGAAAGTAGCCAAGGCTTAGCAACTTAATTCTAAGAAAGACAGATAAGGAGAAATACTCTAATTATTTATAGCGACATACCTCGTTTGACGTATTTTTGTTCAATTTTTCATCAAGAGCTAAATAGAATTCCTCGCTACTAAATCACTTTCTAACTAACGCAAGACACTTTTGGGCGTGGTTTGATTAGTTACGCAATTTTGCCAAAGCCCGGCCTTCTACTCCTCTTCTTTCTACCCTCTATGCTTGGAAGGAAATGTGTGGGTGGGAGGGGGCGAAGAGAATCACCTGATGTTGGCACTCGAAAAACTAGAACTTGTGGTGACATTGCGTCAAAGGATTGGGATAAGAAAACCCGCAAGACGCTTTTGACGAGAAGAAAGGACCTTGGAGATACGGGGGATAGATATTCAAAGTAGAGGCTTTGCTAGCTCCAGCACGAATGCAGTCGAAATCTCAGACATTGATCTGCGGAACTCGTTAAAGTAGACACGTAATCTGACTCAATTCGGGCCTTGTCAAATTGATTTCGCGACAAATACGTGAATTTCATTCCCGAGGCTGTTTTTACTTTCGCGTGACGTCAATATTACTTTTCATTTCAATGGGTTGCCATAGAATATCAAAAGAAGTCGACTTTCTCCATATCTACAGTAGATTCCTCTTTGATTACAATTTCTACAAGAGATTCGTATTTCTAAAAAAATTTTGGTTATCCCCATTTCTGCAAAAGATTCCCATATATGATCCCCATTTCTACAAAAGACTAGTTTATTTTATATGCAATTCTACAATAAAAAGCTCCATATAGTTTATCTCAAGATTCCGGTTGCCTTAAAATATCAATAAATAGGAAGATTGCCGGTAATCATCGGGTAATCAATTCCCGCGTTTTTATACACCTGATTACTCAAGTTACAACTTGTCGGCCCATATATCATTCCGGCTTGATGGTACCATACAGGGTGATTCAGATCAAAAAAACTCAATAGCTTCTATGGAGGAAAAACTAATTAACATTGAGCGTCTGCTATTCGAATTCATTTTTTCAAAATTCTCGCGTTCGAGTTTTAATAATGAATTAGTTTAACACGCGTCAGACGCACGCGTTCAATCATAATTCGAACAACGCGCGCTCAATCTTAAATCTATCCTTCCACAGAACCAATTGAGTTGTTTGATATGAACCAAGCTGTATAAACAAGTTCGAATACCTATGGGAATATATAAATATATAAAGTCATATGGGAATGGGTATCGAATTTGAAAAGAAAACACTGGCACGTAGCCCAGAGAAGCGAATGGACGACAACTCCTAGTCGGAGCAAGTCGAGAGATGAATTTCACCAAGATCGATCAAACACTCGATCGTCGGTCGTAATAAAAACAACGCTTTTAAAGCCAGCAAGTTAAATATAAAAGCTTAATCGTATTGCTTCTATTTTCTCGAACAATGCGTATACTCCTTAACGTATAGTCAATTCCACTATGAATTGACAGCGCGCACTAAGCTAGCATTTACCATTTATCTCTATGACGCGTCGACTTAAGCTACGTTCACACTAGCATTTCTTAACTGGTTTAAAACTGTAAAGTCAAAACGATCGATATATTGAAATCACCAGGAATCGTTTGGAGCGTCACGTGATCACGCGTTATCTTTATAAATCGATTTATTGTAGCTTTATTTATCGGCTGTTGAAACCAAATCGGTATAAAAATGGTTCCCGAAGCAGTTTCGAGATATCGAATCAAATCGATTCGAGAAGAGACGGTTTCCCGTTCACACGACTCTAGTGCAACGTTTTGTCACGGTTTAAATCGATTCCAAGGCCTAGAATGAACGCGGCTTAAGAGATGAAATAGGAGAACCTATCCTCGAGTGGCGACGAGCGCGCTTTCAACTCAACGTGGAATTGACTATCAAAAGAGATTTTCCACTTTTTAAAATGTAACAGCTTTTTTGTCCCAGAGTTACTTTTTTTTCTACTGTATCTAAAGTCCGTTTCAATAAGAAAATCCAATGAGAATAAAGTTAAATTCAATTTAATATCGACTACAGCTAAACGCGGTTGCTAATGGCTTAAACCAACGTGGTAAAGTCAGAGTGAAGCGAGTAATATATAGATGCCTTCTGTCGCTTTTTACTAAAGTAAGAAGTTTTCTAAGAGGATTAAAGTAAACGGAAAAGTGTATGAAGTCCATCCCAATATCAAAATGCATCGAAGTCAAAAAATAAAGGGAGAATGAATCAAAAAGACAAATGATAATTTTCTAACGATTAACTTATCACTAAAGCCGCGTTCATACTAGGCCTAGAAATCGATTTAAATCGTTTCACAACGTTTAACTGGAGTCGTGTGAATATTAAACCGTCTTCTCTCGAATCGATTTGATTAGATTTCTCGAAACTGCTTCGGGAACCAGTTTCATAACGATTCGGTTTCAACAACCAATAGATGAAGGTACAACAAATCGATTTATAAAGATAATGCGTGAACACATGACGCTTAAAACGATTTAAGGCGATTTGAATATTGGTTTTATTTTACTGTTTCAAATCGATTAAGATATGCTAGTGTGACCGTAGCTCAAAAAACTTTTTATTAATTTACACAAACTTTATTAACCATATATGGTGCTTAACTTATAATTAAATTAATTAACAAGACTGCTACATCGTGGTTAAGAAAAACAGTTTATTACATTTCTCGGAGAACTTTCGGACCTATTCAATCCATTTATTAACTAAAATAAACAATCAAAAGTTCGCCCGAGAGAATATCGGCAAGATATACAGTAGCTACGATCACACTTGCATTTCTTAATCGATTTGAAACGGTGCAAACAAACCGATATTCAAATCGTCAATAATCGTTTTAAGAGTCGTGTGTTTACGCATTATCTTTATAAATGAACTTATTGTAGCTTCATCTATCGGTTGTTGAAACTGAATCGGTATGAAACTGGTTCCCGAAGCAGTTTCGAGAAATCGAATCAAATGGATAAGAAAATAGACGTTTTCCCGTTCACACCACTCTAGCGAAACGTTTTAAAAATGTTTAAATCGATTCCAACGCATAGTATGAACTCAGCTAACATGTATTCTAAGTCACAACAGGCCACAGTGTGCTTTTAGTTTCCTTTGGGCAGCATTTAAACACCCTCTGCCCAAGTTTTTTGTCTATCCAAGTTGAGGTTACCTCGCTCTGTAAACACCTTTGAAAGTTCTTCTAAAATCAGTTTTTTCGCGACTTATAGATGACTTTTAATAATCTGTTTTTTTTTGTTTTTTTTTTAACCATGAAGTTGCAGTCTCTTTAATTAATTTACTCATGTTACGAGGTCATATTCGCTAGTAAAAAGTACCAACAAATATTAAGCTAAGACATCAATTATTTAACCGATTCGACTCCAGCAACTCGTTTTGAAACGGTTTAAATCGATTCCATGCTCTATAGAATATGAACGCGGCTAATGTCTCTGATCAATGAGCAAAAGCTAATGCAATTGTTCTTTAATTTCGAAACGTTTTATCATTGTCTTACTAATGAATAAGACCTAATTTTATCACTTTTCGTCAGGATTCATTTTCCCTTTCAAGGGACGGTGAAAAGTCAACTATTTCTATACAATTTTATATGAAATTCGATGAACTACATGATCACTATGGCACGTTATCGGAAGACAAGCCTAGGTAGACTTACTAAAGCTATTACGTATAACTGCGTACAAATGTATCATGACCAAAGGCTGTAAAATCGGTAAATATAACTTCTTTAACTAAACACTGATTGTATATTGGGAATGAAATGGATTGTTACCACGAACTGAATTTTTTGAGGCCGACCGCGCTTCGATATGATTTCAAGAAAATACACCGATACATTTTGAAAAGCCAGATTTTTTTTTTTTTGCCGATTTCTATCCTATCCTTTATAGCTTAGACGAATATCGGAGAAACTTACTTCTATGGCGGTTTTTTGGAGCCGGTATTGGACGCTGGGAGGATGGGGAGAGAAAATAACGCCTTTTGCGGCTTTTTATATATATTTATATATTGATTATATATATATTGAAGTAAAGAAGTTTGGTGCAGCGCTTATGGAGCAGGGTAAATAAGTAAAAGAGCTTGCGGTGATTTTTTTTTTTTTTATTTCCCAATACCAAAATTGGTTTTAACTTGATATTGTTTAGGAGATTATGGTCCAAAAGAAGATTTAAACCTATAAACCACCTGTATATACTTCGTCATGTAGAAATATGAATTTTTCAAGGAATGGTCTCACCACAAAAATATAATTTAAAATACCTACAATTATTCTTATTTAAGTGAGATTGTAACCAATTTTTTTACAAAGAAATACGGATTTTACACCTTTGGGTTGAGGCTTTAAAAAGAAATTTCAATCTTAAAGTAAAAAATATGCAGGGCATTTTTTATATTTATATAACTAAGAATTAATTTATCGCATATTACACACGATTTTATTCTGGCTTCCTTTAAAGGGAGAATGCAGCCTAATAGCAAACGATTTTATATCGATTCCTTATCGTTTAAATAGGCCTAATCCATCAGTAAAACGTTTACAAAACTAATATTAAACTAGAAATAAATTTAAAACTTACTAGGAAAGTAGGCTTAGCTGGATTAAGGGAAATCCAGAATTTTTTAGTAGCGACCAATGAGCAGAGGCCCATCAGTAAAAAAATTACAAACAAATATTGAACTAGAAATAAATTACTTACCACGAAAATAGGCTTAGCTGAATTCATGGAGATCCTGAATCCTTTGCGTAAAAGGGCTAGCGATCAATCGAATGTTATTGGAAGTCTCGTGGAGATCTCCCTTTAACGATGGGCCTTATATACGCTAGGAATTCAGGATCTCCATGAATCCAGCTAAGCCTATTTTCTGGGTAAGCTTAAATTTATCTCTAGTTCAATATTTGTTTGTAATTTTTTTTACTGGTGGATTAGGTTTATTTAAAAGATAGGAATCAATAAAAATCACTTGTTAGGTTCTCCCTTAACGTATATATGATTAGCCACATAATTAATCTAACGATAAGCCTGTCATTTTTGTATATATACATTTCGAATCGTTTTATAAGGATCTTTAACTTTAAGTTCCCATTCAGCCAGGATATAATCCAATTCACTGGTAATATGGTGTACCTTTATCGTGAACATTTGAGGTATATAAACTTGATATATGGAAAGTACCTATTTAAAATAAGAGCTACGAAAAAAAGGTCTACTATAGCGGAAGCTTATAAAGTGGGGCCACAATAACAGACCTATAAATATATAAAAGTTATAAAAAGGTTGGGATGACACGTCACGGATGTAAAATAAGTATACACCCTCTATACCTATAACTTAGAGAGCACCGCCCACACGAAAAAAAAAAAAATAAAATAAAAAAAGTAAAATGCGAAAGAGCTATAGGAGCGAGAGGAATAAGGTGGTAAAAAACTTAGTCCATGATTGATAGAAGCTGAAGAGCACTAGATGATCCTCGGCATCCTCAACAAAAAAAAACGAAAATGGGGTCTTCGATCGGGGATCAATCGGAGATTGAACAAGTACAAAGCCACCATTATACTCTCTATATCCCAATGAAATAAGGCAAAAGAGATAGGAAGGTTCGTAGTTTCGAATACGCTGACATTTCAAACTGATTGACAATTCGATCCCGCCTCGTGTTCTCACTTTTGAAGAAGTTTCAACCTCAATCTTATTTTTTCCTCTCACTTTCTCGACAGCTAGGGGTCAAGGGAGGAATTCACCTTCATACCCTTCCCTAGTTCGTCTCAGAACGAGCTGACAGTTCGTACAAAACCTAGCTCGCGAAAATTTCAAATTCGTCAAACCAAAAATTAGGCTTAGCGTAAATTTGACCTATAATTTCAATTTTGTCGTTTTTGTTCACTAAATTAGCTCAGTAAAAACTATTAATTCGCCAACCAAGACATCTAAACCTCCTTAATTTAAAGCTATTCAAAATTCTTGGAAACCAGTTGGAAAGATATACTTGAATTTCTACGATCAGATGAGGCTACTATTTCCTTATTCCACTAAAACTCTGCTAGAACATTCAGAGAAATTCTAAGCCGGTTACAAAGACAATAAATTCGACTCCAGCAAACCCCACGATTTCAGAAACAAAAGAAGCTCAAGCAAACGGGTTCTCTGACAAAAGACTTGGAAGATACCTGTAGAGACTATTTGCGATTTCGAATTTGACTCGCAACCGGTTCTTATTTCACCTTCGACTTAGAGAGAATTCAACCTAACAGCAAATGATTTTATATCAATTCCTTATCGTTTAAATAGGCCTAACCCAGCAATATTTTTTTTACAATCAAATATTAAAGAAGAAATAAAATTAAAACTTACCCGGAAAATAGGCTTAGCTTGATTCATGGAGATCCTGAATCTCTTCGTATTGATGAGTCATCAACCACTGAACAAAGACCTGTCGTTAAGGCAAGATCTCCACGAGACCAATTAAATTCGATTAGTCGATGACCCATGACCTAAGCCTATTTTCCGTATAAGTTTAGATTTATTTATTTATAGAAAATTTACTTGCGGATTAGGCCTATTTAAACGATAACGAATCGATAAAAAACTTGATAGGTTGCATTCTCCCTTTAACTACATAATTTCACTGTAGAATTGATTGTTTCGGAATTATACAGATCTATATAAGGTCTTGACCCTATAAGCCTCATTCAAGAATCTATTCTCTATATATTGTTCTCTGGAGAACGGTATACAAAAGTAATAGGGAGTACAAAGAAAAATATTCTTATAATACCATCAATAGGATTTTTCTTCTTTCTCCCAGCCTTTCAGTGTATGATTCCAAAACGAATAGAAGCTATAGGGGATATAGTGATACATTACACGTGTGAGCTAGGATTTGATAACGCGTGTCTTGGAGAAAAATTCGACTTTATCTCTTGGTAGAGAAGGGAAAAAAAATCGGTTGAAGAAAAGAGGGGATAGAAATTACTTCACTTTTTATCTTTTGAGTCTAGTTTTTTTTCCTTTGGCATGAGAGGAGAGGAGCAGGGGATCTTAAGGGTCAGAAGGAACTAGGAGCTATAGGAGCAGAGCAAGAGATGGAGATCTATATAAACTAAAGCAGTCTCAGTTTACTTAAGGAGCTAAACTATTGGCCGGTTCATTTATAACATAAATCAGAAGTTAATAAGAATGTTTATGTAAAGTCAAGATGGATCACTTTTCACTATTATAGAGTTAAGTTTAGGCGAGATATGGGTTGGGTTTCGCCCAGTCTTATCCTACGATAAATTAAGTAAATTCCACTATACTGTGTCAATAGAAATATGTTAATTAGCACGGGAATCAATCATATATCTGGGCCTTTGCCCGACGTTGAAAAAAATGTGGTACTGGATGAAAAAAAAAAAAAATAATAATAATAATAGGGAGAATGCAACCTAACAACAAGTGATTTTTCATCGATTCCTTATCGTTTAATTACAAACAAATATTTAACTAGAAATAAATTTAAAACTTACCCGGAAAATAAAACAGGCTTAGCTGGATTCATGGAGATCCTGAATTCCCCATATAATAACTAGCGACCAATGACATTGATCGATGATCCTTGTATGGTGAATGCAGGATCTCCATGAATCCAGCTAAGCCTATTTTTAGGGTAAGTTTTAAATTTATTTCTAGTTTGTAATTTTTTAACTCGTGGATTTAAACGACAATAGATTAAAAAAATCACTAGGTTGCATTCTCTCTTTAAAGAAGTTCTATTTTCACAACGAGTAAAACAGGAAGAATTAAAACGCGAGAGAGGATTTTAAACAATGTACATTAAAATAATAAACTTCATATGATCTTTCACTAACGTCTGGTAATAATTTGAGTTCATATTGAAGCTAACACGTGTTTACAGGGACTACTTTTTCCCCTATGACCTTTAACATGGCGTATTACATCGCCTTAGTTTTGGTTATTAAGCCAAGGCGCAAAACTATGGGGCCATCAAAGTATCAAAACGTATAAGCGACGCCTTTGATGTTTTCTTCCTTCGAGTAAAACCTTGGACTGTATCATAACGCTGTATTTTTCTTAAATCGGATATTGTCCGGAAAAAAATCGTTAGTGATCCCAATCCTCGTATCACCCTTATCACTTCTGTCGATTCTTTGGCCCACTGATGGATCATCACTCTAACCCTCGAGCTTCTATATTAAGGAGTCAAAATCAGACTCAATTTTCAACCAGTGTAAAGCTACGACCCCGTTTTCCCGCGGCTATATGAAGTAGAGTATCAAAGACGCAAGAAGATATTTAAGAAATTGAGAATAAATATGGTTTATATCTTAATACCGTGGAGTTTAAAGTCGTCAAAATATAATTATGGACATAACAGCTTCAAACTTAAATATTTCTATTAGCTGGGCCAGTTTAAAAATTAAATGCTTGGGGGTCTATTGGCCAATTGTGGCCAGTTAAATAATTCTAAAATGTAGTTTGTTTTTCCTTTGAGAATTTTACTTAAAAAAATTATATAATTAAACTAGAAATAAAATTAAAACTTACCATCAAAATAGGCTTAACTGGATTCATGGAGATAGCATGAACTCCCGGTACAAGGACTAGCGACCAAAGATACTGATTATGGAGATCCTGCATTCCCAATATGAGTAATTGATCAATGTCATTGGTCGCTAGTCTTTATATGGGAAGCTCAGGTGATCTCCATGAATCCAGCTAAGCCTATTTCCAGGGTAAGTCTTAAATTTATTTCTAGTTTAATATTTGTTTTGAAATTGTTTACGATAAAAAAAAATCACTTGTTAGGTTGCATTCTCCCTTTAAGACTTATTTCCAAGGATAAATATTGTGACTGGTTAATGTCCAGTTTTTTAATCAAACTCCTTGGTCTCTACTGGGCCAAATATCCATTTAAAAAATCCTTGTTTCCAAAACTGGTATGAACTAGATCCGATAGAGAAGTAAACTTCGAAGGACCGTTATTACAGACCTTAACTTAATTTTGGCAGAGATATCGATTAAAAGGGGTGATTATTTTGAATCTGTCTGCACCGCTGGTATATGGCTGGCTAAAATTATTGCGAATTCATTTTTGATAAAGTTATTTTGTATTATTAAAGATATTAGCATCACGAGTTGGTTTTTTGAGACAAACGCTTTCTTTACACGAGTAAATGATTTTCTAAGGATTCTATTATTAAAAATAAGACATGCTTGTTAAAACTTCGAAGAAAGATTACAAATTTTGGCTTTCAATTAAAAGTAGAATCACAGACTAATAAAACGATTCCCCAGCACCTTTGGCTTCATGAAATACCCGCGACACGCGCTTTTATAGGCGGGATTGTGCGCGTGAAAATAATTAATGAGATTTAGCGCGATTCAAAGAATGTGCCATGACACGTGTCGCGGAGATTTCATGAAACTAAAGGTACTGGGGACGTCTTTTGATTAGTCGGAGGTTCTGGTTTTAATTGTATTCCAAACAACTTCCTGAATGTTTTACTACGCAAACCTGTCTTATTTTTAGAAGCACAATCAATAAAATAAAAATCATTTCAATTTTCCTCTTAATTCTCCCTTTAAACATAAATTAATTAAAATTTTCTAAACAGTTTTAATTATTAAAACTTCGTAATACGAACCTCGATAATTTAGTGGAAGGATGATTCTCGAAATTATTAATCAACATCAAACCATAATCCCATAATTGAAACTAAGCCCGTAAGCTTTACTCCGTTAAGACCCAATAAAATTCATTACTGGCGCAATCTATCATCCAATAAGAACTCTAGCTCCGAGGGCGAGAGAGGTAAAAATAAAACAAAACAAAAAATAGACCAACTAAGGCAACTATAGCCTTCGAGCGATAAATCTAACTCAACACCGACAACGTCAAAGATCGAAACGTCAGTATAAGTCAAGGAAGATAACGGGGCTTTAAACATCGCTGTCAAGATACCTCGCAACCCCGTGTATGAACCAAATAAAGTCAGTGACAAATAGAGCTAATCGAAACCGGGCTAATTCCTTCCCCAAAGATTTTCCCGGGAAAAATTCTCAACTCCGCTCCGAGATCCCTAAGGGTATACCAAAGACTTATTTAGATTCGAATCGGAAGCTATCTATTCCCCGCCTTTGATAACGCTAGAATATAAAGCGTGGTCAAAGTCTAGAAAGAAATAGCGTCAATATACGAAAGAAAAGACCTAACGAACGAAGGAAAAATGAGAAAATCGAAGAGACCAAAGAGCGAAAAAGCAAAAATTAAGATTGCGAAGAAAAATAGTGATAGAGTTTTTTCAAACTCTAGAGTTTACTGAAGATTAATACTGTTCTATGAGAGAAAAAAGGTTAAGTTGTTATACACGTTTCCCGCCTTTACTCTATTTATTGTCTTAGGATGAAAAATATGTTGGTTAAAGTGAGGCTGTCATGGATTTTTCACTGCGATTTCCCAAATAGAATTTCAAGATTTTCGGAAAGATCGTTAAAAACGATTCAAAATTAGTTCTAAAATTACCGTAAGTTTGGAAACTCACAAAATGATCTGTATTTGCATTTCTGTTAAAGTGCGTAAATTCCTCTTTCAAACACAGCTTCAAAATGCTTATTTCTGACTAAACAGCCCCCATATATTCGCGAAAAATGCATTTTTTTACGATACGCTTGACCATTTGACTTCTCATTGATAAGACAAAGTGTCTCAGACGTGAAATATTATATTAACACGTCCTTAAGGACGCCAAATACTAATTATTAGTTTACCTTTAATCCAAAAAGGTTGAAATTACAATTACCATATTGGAAACAGCAAAATACTAATTTATAACTCTATTCAAACACAAATGCAGCGTAAACCAGTAAGAAATATTTTATAATCGCCATCATCAAAATCTCCCGCATCACTATAGTCTCGAGGCTTTTATAGAGCCTATAGCAGTCGATTCTCGCATGTTCTGTCACGTGATATGGTAGCTCTCGCGCAGTTGTTTTCGCGAAAGTACTTATCCAGAAATGCAAAACTTTCATTCGAAATTTGAGTTAATTATGTTCCAGAAGCATTTTTTTCAAGTGAAAATTAAATCTTTATTTATATTTTTGGGCATTTTTACTTTTAAGTTTCTTAAAAACGTTTCAACCCAGAGTTGTAAAATTTTGAATGTCGCTTTTTAACAGTATACGAAAAAACGAAAATTATTACGCATAGAAGCTTCGGAAATAAAAAATGGTGGAATTCTCCCTTTAAGGATATTTTTGGCTTTAAGACCTCGTTATTAAGAAATGCAGCCAATGATAGAAGAAACAGTTTCAGAATTCAGCTAGAAAGTACAAATATATACAAAAAGGGTTGGAGAAATCGCAGAAGCTGTTACCATTTTTTTTTTTTTTTTTCGAAGGTCTATGGATTTTATTTTGAGCTTTTTCATTCTATTAAAAACCTATATTCAAATTTTGACACTTTTAGGTTGACGCGTTTTAAGGGAAAGTTCTCGAAAAATTATCTAGAGGCTCTAAGGATCGTCTCTTCAACGGTGTTAAATATTAGATTGAAAAGAAACGTTATATTTATGGCAAGGCTTCCAGCAAAATCCGGAAAATAAAAAGAACATGTAGGGAACGGTAAAATGTAAACGCGAAGATTCATTGAAAACTCCGGTACAATATGAGTTTTATTTCAAAACACGCGAGTTTGAATTTTTTTTTTTTTTTCGCGCGGTTCAGCGTATTAATTTTGGTTCTTTCGAATAATATTTAGGTTAGAAGTTTTGGTCGGTTCGAATCTGATGAGCAAATGGGAAATGGAGATCAATTGGAAGATGAATGAAGTAACAGTGTCGGAAGGACTTAATCAGGAATACATAGATTTCAACGATTTGAAACTTGTCCTACTTGGTCTCCTCATTGGATACTCTTTGTCATCGTCAATTTTAATACTCGAAGTACTTTACAGTCTTATAGTCTATATTTTCTTCAATTATCTAAACTGTTAAAATCCTATATTATTCAAATTTTTTAACCTTTGGGTTGACGCGTTTGTAATTCTAATCTTTAAAATGACAGAAATCAAAAGTCTATCAATTTAATTAAAGTAAACAACGCTTAATACTATCAGCAAAAGTCCGGGTAAATGTACGGGCAGATTCTGATTCGAGACACTCTAGCGGTCGCAGTCTGTGTAAATACTGAACGGAGGAAGTGCCACTCTTTGGAGAAATTCCGGAGTTTGGGAGGAAGACAATATAGCCAAGCGTGGCCCGCCAAAATTCATTCCCTCTCTCCCACTCAAAATATCGAGGAAGAGTCCAAACCCCTCGAGCCAGACAGGGGTGATGACTTTTTTTCGTTATTTTAAGTGATGGGCTATGACGTAAAACTGGACCTTAGCTGATAGTATTAAGCTCTGGGGTGTTGTTTACTTTTATGGAATGAAGTGATAGACTTTTGGTATCAATTTATATATACGTATAGGAAGGCATGAAATCGAAATACTATTAATTATTATTGATTAATAATACGTTTTGGGATACCAGAATTTCCGGAGAAGTCAGGGTGATGAAATAGTAAGCCAATAACGGCAAAGATCAATTTTGATGACGATATTCCCCAAATATAAAACTATTCTAGTTTCATAAGACCCTATATGCCGGCTTCTCTCTGAACTTGGACGCGCAGCAGTTAGAATACTTCTACAGGCGTCTATTGAAAATACATGGGATTATTCCACCCTAAATGGGGATTTCACTTTTTAACTATAACTGTTATATACAGGGTGTTTCTGAAAGGTCTGGAAAAAATGAAGGGGGTTTTTCGTGGGGTCAGACTGAGTGAAAAAGGTTTATGAACCTTTAGTCTCACGCGTTGCGTTGCGTAGTTATGAGCCCTTGAAAATAGTCCTCAAAAATACGGAAAACGACCGAAAGGTGTAGGTAAGATTGTGCCTTTGACCATAATTGTTTTTCTATTTAATTTTGCATAAGCTAATTATCGAGAGATAAGTGAAACAAGGTGTGTATTAACTAAAAAAAAGCGTATCAACATGTTTAGGAGTGTGCAATCATTAACTTTGGTCAGAAGTACTTGAACTCAAAGTGTGGTTTATTACGTGTGTTTCGGGTGTTGAAAAGGGAATTTTACAAGAAACCATTATTAATTACCATAACTATCAATTGGTTAATAATCGGAATCAGAAGTATTTACAAAAATTGTTCGAAATGCATTCCGTCAGCGTTGATACACACTTGAGCCCGTCTAATAAATGATTGTCTGACTCGTTCGAAGATCCCTGGTGTGTTGCGTATGGTTTCGCAGGCATCAATAATCCTTTGACGTAGATCTTCCACGTCACGCACTTCACTAACATAAACTAAGTCCTTAAGGTGGCCCCAAAGAAAGAAATCACAAGGGTTTAGGTCCGGAGATCTGGCTGGCCACGCAACCGTTCCGCCACGACCAATCCACCTCAAAGGGAATGTTTCATTAAGGAAGGCCCTAACTAGGAGAGAAAAATGAACTGGTGCACCGTCGTGCGCAAACCACATGTCTCGTCTCAAGGCCAATGGTACGTCTTCAAGAAGCTAGAACAGATTGTCTTGAAGAAATCGGAGATATGCCTCACCATTAAGCCTTGGCTGCAAAAAGAATAGTCCAATTAAATGGCACCAGACTTTTAAGCTGAATTGAACTTGGTGAGCCCTAACACTTGTAGCGGGGGGGGGGGTTTGTTGCGCCCACTTATTTCTGTTGTGCATGTTCAATATGCCATCACGGGAAAAATTGGCCTCATCCGTAACTAAAAGGTTTTGGGGTAAGTTGATGTCTTGTCAGTGGTTTATCGCTCAACATCAAGACATCAACTTACCCCAAAACCTTTTAGTTACGGATGAGGCCAATTTTTCCCGTGATGGCATATTGAACATGCATAACATGCATTAGTGGGCGCAACAAAACCCCCACGCTACAAGTGTTAGGGCTCACCAAGTTCAATTCAGCTTAAACGTCTGGTGCGGAATTGTTGGTGACCATTTAATTGGACCATTCTTTTTGCAGCCAAGGCTTAATGGTGAGGCATATCTCCGATTTCTTCAAGACAATCTGTTCGAGCTTCTTGAAGACGTACCATTGGCCTTGAGACGAGACATTCCCTTTGAGGTGGATTGGTCGTGGCGGAACGGTTGCGTGGCCAGCCAGATCTCCGGACCTAAACCCTTGTGATTTCTTTCTTTGGGGCCACCTTAAGGACTTAGTTTATGTTAGTGAAGTGCGTAACGTGGAAAATCTAGGTCAAAGGATTATTGATGCCTGCGAAACCATACGCAACACACCAGGGATCATTGAACGAGTTAGACAATCATTTATTAGACGGGCTCAAGTGTGTATCAACGCTTTTTTAGTTACTAAACACCTTGTTTCACTTATCTCTCGATAAATAGCTTATGCACAATTAAATTGAAAAACAATAATGGTCAAAGGCATAATCTTACCTACACCTTTCGGTCGTTTTTCGTATTTTTGAGGACTATTTTCAAGGGCTCATAACTACGCAACGCAGCGCGTGAGACTAAAGGTTCATAAACCTTTTTCACTCAGTCTGACCCCACGAAACACCCCCTTCATTTTTTCCAGACCTTTCAGAAACACCCTGTATATTAAGCTACTTGGGGACTGTTAACTTTTATGGAACAAAGTAAATATATGCATTTTAAAATATATGCAAAAATATAGGCATACAAATTTTATTTTTTGCTGCTTGATGACGCGGAAAATCGTTAATTTTTAATTTTTCAATATTTTCGAAGATGCTGATTATAAAAAGTATTGAAATTATACTTTTAGAGTATGTAAATATTATTTAAGGGTTCAGTTAATTTAGAAATTTAGAATATATTTCACAGCATAAAACACTAAATGTAAATTAAAACACTAATAGCTGCTAATAGTTAAACGTAAGCCTATGTCATTGTTATTTAAATACTCCTGGTCCGAATTCTATCGTTTAAATTTAATGGCGACGCGAATAAAGAATGTAATAATTGTTTATAAAAGACGAAGTAATAGTTGAACTAATTTTAAAACTAAATTAATTAGAGTCGGTAAGGGAGACATTGATACGTCAGAGCTTTCCATGTCTCAGCTTGGTTTCATCCCCTTAGTAAGGGAGATCCAGTATTCGCCATTACAAGCGCTCCCCCAGTAAGGGGAAACCATGACTTCAGGCTTTCTTTCCCCCCCTCGGCTCTTTGCTGTCTCCCTATAGTTTACGGGGAAAGGCCAGAGATGTCGCTAACGTTAGAAAATTGTGGTTTCGGGAAATCGATGTCCCAACTGAGATAAAATAAACTAGCGCATATTTAGGCTTATCATCTTAGCCAATTAGAGTTTATTTTATATTAAAAAAAAATACCACCTTTCACCATAAAAATATAGTAGGAATAGGAAATTCAGTTGGTAGCTGTCCCATTCCAATGCGGAGATCAGTGCACGTTACATTTTTCGTTCAAGAAAGACCAAAACGCCAAGTCTTAACTATTTTCATTGGCCGCTCCATGTCTGTTTGATCACTCGGCGCCAATAGGAGAGCTACCAGAAATAGAGATACCCACAGTTTGAGCTCGACTAAATCCATCTCCAAAAAAATTGTACAGGCAATTCTGAATCATCTATTCCTTTAATTCACTATACTTTGTACGCTTTTACTTTCCCCGAAACCAGTTTTTGGATGATTTTTCTTAAAAATATTTCGGTGTCAGCGTTACTTTACTAGCGTGTTATTACTAATAATAATGAAGTCTTTAATTACTCCATTGATTTTGGTAAGAAAAATAAAATACTACATCCGCTTTAATTTTAATCCTTGAATCTTGTTTTAAGCTTACTTTTAATTACCATTTTAAGGGGAGTTGAGATTTAAGCGTAGAAATTAGTATTTATATAAATTAGTTTTGAAATTGTTTTAGTGAAGGAGTTTCGTTTGAGCAATTTATAGAACCCGCAATCACGCAACCCAAAGAGAAGTTTACGATTTTAAAGAACTAGGGACTCGCATCTGTTTTTATGCGAAAATATCCCAATTATACGTTCGGAAAAGAACGATTTTAAAATGTATTTCTTCCGAAATAATTATATTTAAACCTAAATTGCTTGATTTTTTTATATAATTTTTTTTTTTATTGTAAGTTAATTTTAAACATATTTTATTCATTGTCCACGAATTCTAAGAATGTGAATTTTATTATCCATTGTTATATACGTTTTAATTCGAGTAACTTCTTAAAGGGAGAATGCAACCTATTAAGTGATTTTTATCGATTGTTCAAATAGATCTAATCCAACAGTAAAAAGTTTAAAAAACAATTATTAAACTAGAAATAAATTTAAAACTGACCCAGAAATAGGCTTAGCGGAATTCATGGAGATCCTGATTTTCTCGTGTATAGAGTCTAGGGACCAATCGAACGCGATTGTAAGTCTCGTGGAGATCTCGCGTGAATGACGGGCCTTTGCTCATTGGTCGCTAGACTTTACACGGATGCAAATCAGGATCTCCAGTAAGCTCAGTGAACTAGGCTAGCACGACCTGTGATTTTTTTTAATATTCGCGGCTGTTCTTGTCGCCAATCACGAGCGAGTACGCGTATTTTAAAAATACACGTACTCGCTCGTGATTGGCGACTAGATCAGACGAGAATATTAAAAAAATACGGCTCGTGCTCGCTTAGTTCGCCGAGCTAGGCAGCCAAGGCTTAGCATCTGCAAGTTTCGGAACATTGATTATAAAATTACGAAATATTTTTGGTGAGTTATATTATTGTTTTTCTCATTATTTTAGCATTCTTAATCGATTAAAATAGGTTGTTTTCATTCTCCCTTTAATAGAATGAGGTTAAATATAAAAACATTTAATTTTAGAGTCCGTATTCCTTTAAAGACCAGCTAATTAAAATTTTGCATACCGCGGCAAGCTATTAGTCTTAATAAAACTTGAGCAAATATTTCGAAAATCTTAAGATGTGTTAAATAGACTAGCACGCTCAGTAAAAATAAAGAATTTGCGTATACTCCATATACATTTTCCGTACTTCCTTTGTCTAATTAAAGTTTAATTTTGGTGAAATTCAAATTAAAAACCTGAAATCAGCGCCACTGGGTGGCTATATCTTCGGGGCAAGATTCTTAAGGGCATAATGACGACGAATAACGTCTTTTAATCTATCCGAAAATTCTGATTTTATTTTCTCAATGAGAGATGAAGCTTTTAGAACTTCTATCAAAAAATATGTATGGTTTGCTAGTTGTTACTCCCGTGTCAACGTCAATCTCCAAACAGAACTAACGAATTAGAAATTTCCATACTCACAAACCAACTCACAGGGGCTACGGCCATTGTGGTACCAATATAATGATGAATTATCACAATAGATAACGCGCCTACGCCTGCTATGGGAAACGCATGGAGTCTCGAAGCGCGAGGGGAGGGGTTACCGCAGTTTGTCTCTCTTTTCGTAGCTTAGGAAATCAGAATAGGATCAGAATGGGAACTACGATAGCGACATCACTTAACAGATCGGCGCGTAGCGGGTGTACCCCAATGGCACGTTGCCCCTGCAAGTTCATCTTCGTCACAAAATATTCTAGATTTATATTTTATATCTTCTTTGATATAAACACGGATGTAGATTACTTAAATTGGAAGGCTCTTTAAAATTGCTATGGTAACGGTGTATCCTTCTACGCCCTTGTTATAAATTAGAAAAAAACAGTGAAAAATCACGTGACATAAAATTTCAGAATTTTTCAATATGTTCTTAAATTTTCTAGAATGTTCTGGACTTTTCTAGAATTTTTCGGAATTTTCCAGAACTTTCCAGAGTCTTTAAAACAGACCTAATTAACCGGAAATAAATTATAAGGAAAGCGGGGAATCATAGAGTTTGAAAACTGGATATGTGTCCAAGTAATCGACTTTGAATTGATCGACGTAAATAAATTGAATTAAAAACTAATTTTACCAAAGCCCTCGTCGGTCATTTAAAAGTTGATCAATTGGATCAGTATCCCATCAACCAGCAAAAGAGCACGTATATTAAGATTTATTTGAAACGTTTATTGGCTTATATTACTGATAGAATAAAGACTTTGCTACCCACGTAATTGGAGACTGTTAAGTGTTAAAAGTACATTAAGCCTATTTTCCAATCTATAGCGAATTCCTCAGTGTTGCTCTAGAGCGAGAGAAATCGTTCTGAGAGCAAGTTTTTCACTGGTAAAATCGAGGGCTCACGGGGCAATTTTTATTGCTCGAGAGAGCAAGGGAAAAGGGGCACTTTTTTAATTGATTTGATTGGAGATACAATATTTTTTAAATTTTACGCTCCACCGCTCGATGCTCATTAGCCAGCGAATACGAGAGCAATTGGGTTTTCAGCGAGATTCGGAGCACTTATTTCTAATTAAATCTTTGTTTCCAACTTTTTTAACAATCCCTTCGTTGTCGAGTTGCATTTCCCCATTAAAAGAAATTCCAGACATCTTCGTTACTTTTAAAAGCCTTAACAATTCTTCCAAACGAAAAAGAAACAAAAAAATGATATAGTTTTAATTTTCGCGTACTCCGAATCGTCGGCGAAGTTTTAATTTTAATCCGTTGCTATAGAAAGAAAATGCAAATTATTTCCAATTAAGTTTCGGATGGCAGAATCTGTTTTTTTCTTCCTCTTCTTCTTTACTTTAATATTATTATATCGCGGTAAAGAAGACTTTTGAAGAGGCAGAAACACGACGGAAGGCGCCGCCGTTAGGAGGACAAGGAGTAGGAGGGGATCGGGGGGTAGGGTCTTAAGAGAAGCTTTCAAATCAAGAGAATTTACGTCGAGTAATTTCTAAGCCTTGGCGCCTTAACGTGGCCCGCCCTCTAGCGGCCTTTCCTAAAAGACAATTAAGTGGATGGGAGTGAAGTCAAGCAGAGATCCAGAACCAACCAAATCACCCATCCACCCTTCCAGCTAACTTCGCTATATAGTCGCGATCTCCACGGTCCACCCCCTTCGTTCTTGACGCTCGCGAAGTGAGACAGACTCTTATTCAATATTACGTCCATTTAATTTGTCAGCGCGAGTGAAGTTAGACTCGCCCTTTAATCTTTAGGTGAAGAAATCGTAGAGATAAAGGGTAAACTAACTTCGCATCCGCTGACAATTTAAAGTGGTATAAAAATGACTATAGGGAGAGTGGTGGATCAAAGCGGCTGGCTACTTAAAAATAATTATATTCTTTCTATAGGGATATACTACTAGAAAATATATATATATAAATTTTTTTTTGAACAAGAAAATTCGCTTCTTTACAAGACATTATTATTATTAAATCATTATTACGTGGAAAGAGGATTTCAAAATGGAATTAAACTAAATTAAATTTAATTTAATTCATTAGATACGTATTACCCACCGGTTAAAATATGTTGGGTCGCCAGTAAGTTTTGAACCCACTAGTAATTTGATTAAAGGGAAACTTGGAGCTAAAATGGAAGATTTTTTTAATCACCATGCCAAAACAGTATTCGAGATTTCAGACACGTTTTTGGTGTTTAAATTAATTTCTAAAGTTTGGTAAAAGTTCTATAAAAGTAGATATAAATTTTGTCCAATCATATTATTTCAGTCTTCAACATTAAGAGAATAGGCCGGCGTTTGATCTTCAAGATCTTTGGTGCCAAACGTCGGCCTGTTCTCTTAATGTTAGGATATTACAAGCGCTGTTGTAGGCTGAAATAATATGATACGCATAAAATTATATCTACTTTTAAATATATTTTCCCAAACTTCAGAAATTAATTTAAACACGAAATTCTCGAATACGTTTTTTTGGTATGGCGATTCCGAAAATAAATTCAAAAGCTGTTCCATTTTTAGCATTTAGAGGTTATAAACCTTTTTGCGAATTTTAAAAAGCGTTTTGAGTTATAAAAGTTTTGTTCGTGAGTTAAATTCGGTTTAAGTGAAGGAAAACATCGTTTAGAATAGCTGTGAACCGCTATCAAAAGTAATTTTGTAAAGGAGTGAAACAAATTAAGAGGAAATTCATAATTATAATTATAACAATTACAATATTTAAAGTTACTATTATAATTACTATGTTATTACTATGTTATTACTATGTTATTACTATGTTATTACTATGTTATTACTATGTTATTACTATGTTATTACTATGTTATTACTATGTTATTACTATGTTATTACTATGTTATTACTATGTTATTACTATGTTATTACTATGTTATTACTATGTTATTACTATGTTATTACTATGTTATTACTATGTTATTACTATGTTATTACTATGTTATTACTATGTTATTACTATGTTATTACTATGTTATTACTATGTTATTACTATGTTATTACTATGTTATTACTATGTTATTACTATGTTATTACTATGTTATTACTATGTTATTACTATGTTATTACTATGTTATTACTATGTTATTACTATGTTATTACTATGTTATTACTATGTTATTACTATGTTATTACTATGTTATTACTATGTTATTACTATGTTATTACTATGTTATTACTATGTTATTACTATGTTATTACTATGTTATTACTATGTTATTACTATGTTATTACTATGTTATTACTATGTTATTACTATGTTATTACTATGTTATTACTATGTTATTACTATGTTATTACTATGTTATTACTATGTTATTACTATGTTATTACTATGTTATTACTATGTTATTACTATGTTATTACTATGTTATTACTATGTTATTACTATGTTATTACTATGTTATTACTATGTTATTACTATGTTATTACTATGTTATTACTATGTTATTACTATGTTATTACTATGTTATTACTATGTTATTACTATGTTATTACTATGTTATTACTATGTTATTACTATGTTATTACTATGTTATTACTATGTTATTACTATGTTATTACTATGTTATTACTATGTTATTACTATGTTATTACTATGTTATTACTATGTTATTACTATGTTATTACTATGTTATTACTATGTTATTACTATGTTATTACTATGTTATTACTATGTTATTACTATGTTATTACTATGTTATTACTATGTTATTACTATGTTATTACTATGTTATTACTATGTTATTACTATGTTATTACTATGTTATTACTATGTTATTACTATGTTATTACTATGTTATTACTATGTTATTACTATGTTATTACTATGTTATTACTATGTTATTACTATGTTATTACTATGTTATTACTATGTTATTACTATGTTATTACTATGTTATTACTATGTTATTACTATGTTATTACTATGTTATTACTATGTTATTACTATGTTATTACTATGTTATTACTATGTTATTACTATGTTATTACTATGTTATTACTATGTTATTACTATGTTATTACTATGTTATTACTATGTTATTACTATGTTATTACTATGTTATTACTATGTTATTACTATGTTATTACTATGTTATTACTATGTTATTACTATGTTATTACTATGTTATTACTATGTTATTACTATGTTATTACTATGTTATTACTATGTTATTACTATGTTATTACTATGTTATTACTATGTTATTACTATGTTATTACTATGTTATTACTATGTTATTACTATGTTATTACTATGTTATTACTATGTTATTACTATGTTATTACTATGTTATTACTATGTTATTACTATGTTATTACTATGTTATTACTATGTTATTACTATGTTATTACTATGTTATTACTATGTTATTACTATGTTATTACTATGTTATTACTATGTTATTACTATGTTATTACTATGTTATTACTATGTTATTACTATGTTATTACTATGTTATTACTATGTTATTACTATGTTATTACTATGTTATTACTATGTTATTACTATGTTATTACTATGTTATTACTATGTTATTACTATGTTATTACTATGTTATTACTATGTTATTACTATGTTATTACTATGTTATTACTATGTTATTACTATGTTATTACTATGTTATTACTATGTTATTACTATGTTATTACTATGTTATTACTATGTTATTACTATGTTATTACTATGTTATTACTATGTTATTACTATGTTATTACTATGTTATTACTATGTTATTACTATGTTATTACTATGTTATTACTATGTTATTACTATGTTATTACTATGTTATTACTATGTTATTACTATGTTATTACTATGTTATTACTATGTTATTACTATGTTATTACTATGTTATTACTATGTTATTACTATGTTATTACTATGTTATTACTATGTTATTACTATGTTATTACTATGTTATTACTATGTTATTACTATGTTATTACTATGTTATTACTATGTTATTACTATGTTATTACTATGTTATTACTATGTTATTACTATGTTATTACTATGTTATTACTATGTTATTACTATGTTATTACTATGTTATTACTATGTTATTACTATGTTATTACTATGTTATTACTATGTTATTACTATGTTATTACTATGTTATTACTATGTTATTACTATGTTATTACTATGTTATTACTATGTTATTACTATGTTATTACTATGTTATTACTATGTTATTACTATGTTATTACTATGTTATTACTATGTTATTACTATGTTATTACTATGTTATTACTATGTTATTACTATGTTATTACTATGTTATTACTATGTTATTACTATGTTATTACTATGTTATTACTATGTTATTACTATGTTATTACTATGTTATTACTATGTTATTACTATGTTATTACTATGTTATTACTATGTTATTACTATGTTATTACTATGTTATTACTATGTTATTACTATGTTATTACTATGTTATTACTATGTTATTACTATGTTATTACTATGTTATTACTATGTTATTACTATGTTATTACTATGTTATTACTATGTTATTACTATGTTATTACTATGTTATTACTATGTTATTACTATGTTATTACTATGTTATTACTATGTTATTACTATGTTATTACTATGTTATTACTATGTTATTACTATGTTATTACTATGTTATTACTATGTTATTACTATGTTATTACTATGTTATTACTATGTTATTACTATGTTATTACTATGTTATTACTATGTTATTACTATGTTATTACTATGTTATTACTATGTTATTACTATGTTATTACTATGTTATTACTATGTTATTACTATGTTATTACTATGTTATTACTATGTTATTACTATGTTATTACTATGTTATTACTATGTTATTACTATGTTATTACTATGTTATTACTATGTTATTACTATGTTATTACTATGTTATTACTATGTTATTACTATGTTATTACTATGTTATTACTATGTTATTACTATGTTATTACTATGTTATTACTATGTTATTACTATGTTATTACTATGTTATTACTATGTTATTACTATGTTATTACTATGTTATTACTATGTTATTACTATGTTATTACTATGTTATTACTATGTTATTACTATGTTATTACTATGTTATTACTATGTTATTACTATGTTATTACTATGTTATTACTATGTTATTACTATGTTATTACTATGTTATTACTATGTTATTACTATGTTATTACTATGTTATTACTATGTTATTACTATGTTATTACTATGTTATTACTATGTTATTACTATGTTATTACTATGTTATTACTATGTTATTACTATGTTATTACTATGTTATTACTATGTTATTACTATGTTATTACTATGTTATTACTATGTTATTACTATGTTATTACTATGTTATTACTATGTTATTACTATGTTATTACTATGTTATTACTATGTTATTACTATGTTATTACTATGTTATTACTATGTTATTACTATGTTATTACTATGTTATTACTATGTTATTACTATGTTATTACTATGTTATTACTATGTTATTACTATGTTATTACTATGTTATTACTATGTTATTACTATGTTATTACTATGTTATTACTATGTTATTACTATGTTATTACTATGTTATTACTATGTTATTACTATGTTATTACTATGTTATTACTATGTTATTACTATGTTATTACTATGTTATTACTATGTTATTACTATGTTATTACTATATTATTACTATATTATTACTATATTATTACTATATTATTACTATATTATTACTATATTATTACTATATTATTACTATATTATTACTATATTATTACTATATTATTACTATGTTATTACTATGTTATTACTATGTTATTACTATGTTATTACTATGATTACTATGATTACTATTATTACTATTATTACTATTATTACTATGTTATTACTATGTTATTACTATGTTATTACTATGTTATTACTATGTTATTACTATGTTATTACTATTATTACTATGTTATTACTATTATTACTTAATTTAACATCCTGTACCCCGGTAAAAATGCTGTTAAGCACGATGAAGTGCAGGAAATAAAATTGAATTGAATTGTTATTATTACGTATTATATTACCTATATGATTATGTCACGTAACTAATTAACATAAAAAAGTTCATACATTTATTTCAAAGCCCGATAATATAATCGAGGAAGCTGACACTCGCGAATCCAGGTGTGCAAAATTTTTGAACTCTTTGCACTATCAAAGCTGAACTCAGAGTTCATAAGAGTTCGAACTCAATGACTGTCAAAGCTGAACTCAGTGAACTCGTGTGTACAGCGAATTCAAGAGAGTGTCGGACCCCTCGAATATAATTGTGACAGGAAAAATCCAGGAATAATATAAATACGTAAATTATATTCGTGTCTCTACGACAAAATAATAAATTTTCGAATATAGACGACGCGTAATTATATAATTGACAAGTTTGAAGGAACAATCAACTTTTGTACGTATTCTTATAGTATGGCGTAAATATGAATTTTAAATATTTGAATAGGCTATATCAGGTATTTGATTGTGTCAAATAACTACTTAAATGGAGAATGCAGCCCAATAAGAATTTTTTTAATCGATTCCTTATCATTTAAATATGCCTAATCCACTAATAAAAAGTTTACAAAACAAATATTAAACTAGAAATAAAGTTAAAACTTACACGGAAAATAGGCTTAGCGGGATTATTGGAGATCCTATATTGCCTACATGTAAGGTCTAGTGACCAATAGTAAATGCCTGTCCCTCACGCGAGATCTCCACCAGACTTACAATCGCATTCGATTGATCGCTAGACCTCATACGCGAGGAAATCAGGATCTCCATGAATTCCGATAAGCCTATTATAAATTGATTCTTGTTCGTAATTTTTTTTCTCTAGTCGATTAGGCCTATTTAAACAATAAGGAATCGATAAAAAATCCTTTGTTAGGTTGCATTCTCCCTTTAATATAAAAATGACAGTAATAAGTTATTTTTTAAAGCCCGTAAAGAAGAAACGCGTGGAAATAAAGCAATTATGTTTCTATAAAAAAAACGGTAACAGTGACCTCGGAAGGTTCATCCGAAAACCACTTTTTTTGATAGGTTTAATTTTTAAAATAATTCTAATAGTAGGGAAGATTTAGCGTAACATTTGACTACACCCTTTTTTCCCAGAATAAACCTTCGTAAATTCAATCTATAAACAAATGCCAATGGTCAGAGAACCATAGCCCATGTCACTTTTACATTACTCTCCCTATACAATATAAGTAAAAAAAAAAAAAATAATAATAAATAAGGGGAAAAAAAAAAAAAACTGGGTTGAACTTATTACCCAAATGACCCTAACTTTAAAGGTAAAGTCTGTTTAGATTATAATTTTTTTGTTTATAAGATATCTCTATACTAGTACCCTGCCATTTTTTAATAACCAACTCCTTGGGAAAAAATAACTAATTAGTAACTAAAAATGAGCCGTTTTGCGCAAATTTACGAAATAAATTTAAAGAGGGACGGTTTAATCAACAGAATTGCAATAACATATTTTGAAATATATGCCTAGTAATTTTTTGCAACCTTTACCAAAAATAGTATTTTTTTTGTAACCTTTATCAAAAATAGTATTTTTTTGTAACCTTTATCAAAAATAGTATTTTTTTGTAACCTTTATCAAAAATAGTATTTTTTTGTAACCTTTATCAGGGTTACCACAGTTTTTCAGATTCAAATTCCCTGACTTTTCCAGGTTTTTCCCTGACCTTTTCCAACGATTTTCCCTGACCGTTTCAGCTAATACTAGTTTGTCTGTATTTTCCTCAGCCGATATATATTTTATAAAAAGCGCTACAAATTTTGCAATTGCGTTAGCCAAACTTTTTGCAGGCACATCTTTGTTCTAATCTATACAACTGACACGGTCAGCTTCAAATCTTTTCCGCAGATAATGATTGTAATTTCCTGGCTTCTTGAAGGATCTTTAAATTCCCTGACTGTTTTGGTTCATTTTCAAATTCCCTGACCTGTGGCAACCCTGTTTTAGTCAAACAATTAACCTGACCTTTTAACCGAATTTACATAGTTTCCTGACCTTTCAACCAAATTTTTAAATCCCAAGGCTATTCCTTCACCTTTTAACTTCGATTTTCACTTTCAACCACCCTTCAAATAGAAGAAAAGATTAAAAAAGGCATCCCAAAACTATTTATAAATAAATGTGTCCTAAAATTGGGCTATTTCGAAAATAAATTTAAGTTTCAAGAATAAAAGAAACGAGCACTTCCTCCTCATGTACAAAACAAAATTATTCTAAGAGATGGAAACTACAGTTCAAAATTATTTGCAGCCTTCGAATGAACATAAATTATCGTTATAAAAATTATCTTACGAATCGGAATTTCATGAAAAAAACAATAAATATAATCCCTAGACATCATCCCTTTAATTACTTAAGAAGTAATTAGTTTCATACGAATTAAACCAGTTGACGATATATATGGTCATGTAACATTCTAACTACAGAATCAAATATTGTCAGCCTTATTCAAGTAACAGCCCTGCCTTTCACAGTTAATAATCTATATGGTCAAGTAACATTGGTTCAAATAGAGTTTTAATTACGAGTGAGGCGTGATTTTATTTTCCACTACAATACAACTCCAACTTTCTCTGATGACTTTTCTTGGGTCAAGAAAACAAAAGCTGGAGCTCAAAGGATCACGTGATTTATGGTCAAATGGAAACCCTAACATCCGCCCACCCACGTGGGTCATTTCTTTAGCGTCTATAATATACGCTTAGTCTATTTATTTATTTTCTAGTGTCAGTGCACTAGGTACAAAATAGATCTGGCCACTACAGATTGGATCCCCCAAATTACACCCCCCCTCAAGTTATTGATTCCCGAGGTCAATTTTTTTAAGAATGGTAATTTGTTGTTTGTTATTGAAATGAATTATTTATAATTATTTTCTTAACTTTGGTATATTGGCGTGATAAGTTGAAGGGTTAATTAAAAAACCCCAAACTTTATTAGATCTAATCCTAAATAAAGGCATAATCTGGTTTAAATTAATCCAAAATTAAGCATAAATTTGGTTAAAATAAATCCTGAATAAAACCTCAATCTAGTTAAAAATTAATCCCAAATAAAGTCATAATCTGGTTAAATTCAATCCCAATTAAAGGTTAAAAAAGGTTTAAATTTAATCCCAATTGAAGGTTAATGATGGTTTAAATTAATCCCAATTAAAGCTTAAAGATGGTTAAAATTATTTACAATTCGAGCTCAACCTTGGTTAAATTTAATTATAACGTTAGGCTAAACCTCCGTTATCTTAATAAAAATTAAAGCTAAAGAAATTTAACCCCACTTAAATCTTAATTACAGCTAAAACCTCGTTAAATTTACTCCAATAAGCCCGATCATCGTTATCTTAATTAGAGAGCACACTCGCTATTAAATGTATTCCAATTAAAATTATGCTTAAAACAACTAGCTACTACACAGCCGAAAATATATGAGCCCTAAAATTAAGCTATAAAATAAAAATAATACCCGAAAAGCATGCTACGTTACATAAAATATAGCGTACCACATTATTTTCTACTTAAATTGCACTGTACACTTAAAAGCGAAAGCCAAGGAGGCCCGCTCCTCCAATGGCGCCTATCGCGGAGCGACAAAATTTTCGAATTTCGTGGCCGCTCCGTAAGCCTAATTCTGTCAAATCAACGAGGCCTAGGCTTAGCGTAAACCCATAAATCATCAAAAATCCAAATTACCTTTGATTTCCGCGTAGTTTTCTGTACGAAATTCGTATACCTTGTTCTAAATATTATTAAATTTTCATATTTTCTCTAATAATCACGTTTAATTTACATTAATCACGGCGATTAAAAATTTGGCATAACAGTCAGCGAACCTTCCCGTCTTCCCTTCACCGGCGAACTAAGCGTTCGTGTTTAAGAGAGGCGCTATCAGCGCTACGCCTAGGTTTAGCATTGGGTATCAATCCGCCTCAACTTGGTACACTTTGTTTAGCATTTTTGAACAGAAGTTACAGTAGCTCGCCCCTTACTTAAAAATGGCAGTCAATTATTGGTTGTTTCAAAACCTACAGTTCTATATTGTTTTCAAAAATTCAAATTAGGCCTAACCATAGGCCATAAATCTATTATTACAAGCCTAAGGAATTAATTATTGAAAGTTATGATTAAATAATTTCGAATACAATAAAATTATGTTTGAAAAACCTTAATCATACTTCTTATTGGTATTAAAAACCATTTAGGATAAATTATTTCTGGCAAAATCAATTTGTTAATTTTGATAAGCGCTTCGTTGACACTTTTACATATATTTAAACAATCCCAGATTACGATGAAAGATAATTTTTAGGAGCTAAGACACTAGAATTATTCTCCTAATTATCTATAATTAAATATAAAGGAAGTTACGTTTCATATAAACAGGTTATCAGTTTTTTTTTTTAATTCGTAACTTAGGCAGAAACACACGGCGTAAATTAGAAATTACCGTTTTAAGCATATCTAAATATTTGAGAGTTAATTAGTATCCTAATTAACTATTTAAACTGTAATACTTAATATAATTGAGCTTTATTAAAATAAATTTTATGATATTTATTACCTCTTTAAATTTCAGAAACTTTTTACCCAAAAATATATCTATAATAATTGATAATAAAGCTTGCTATAAGTAAATAACTTTTAATTTCAAAAACACTTATTCCCTGGGTTCATTGACCATAAAAATAAAATAGTAATCGTTTAGGTTATATCAGCTTCAATTTGAAAAAGTCAGGGAATTTAAAAATCTTTCAAGAAGCCAGGAAATTACAATC
Source organism: Odiellus spinosus (assembly GCA_963920705.1). Lineage (NCBI taxonomy): Eukaryota > Metazoa > Arthropoda > Arachnida > Opiliones > Phalangiidae > Odiellus > Odiellus spinosus. The sequence goes on along the minus strand of OY987229.1, from coordinate 11,364,498 downwards.
ATTATTTGCAGAAAAGATTTGAAGCCTTCAAATCTTTTCTGCAAATAATGATTGAAATTTCCTGGCTTTAAATTACCCGACTTTTTAAATATATTAAAATTCTGACTTTTTTGGTTCATTTTCAAATTCCCTGACTTTTCCCTGTTTTCCCTGACCTGTGGCAACCCTGTTTATCAAAAACAGTATTTTTTGTAACCTTTTTCAAAAATAGTAACTTTTCGTAACCTTTTTCAAAAATAGTAATTTTTTTAAACCTTTTTCAAAAATAGTAATTTTTTTAAACCTTTTTCAAAAATAGTAATTTTTTTAAACCTTTTTCAAAAATAGTAACTTCTGTAACCTTTTTCAAAAACAGTAACTTTTAGTGACAATAGCAACTTAGTATCACCTTTGCAACATCGTCCCAGTTGGAGCTGGATCAAATTTCTCAAAGGCTCAATTTTATATTACCTTTAGAAATAAGAATATCTAAAAATTAATAATATAATCAATTTGTAATTTATGCCAAATATTTGGCTTCCTGAAACACTGCGCAGGTGGCCTTAATTCGGCAAATTGACCCTGGCCCTCTCAGCCACATCTAATCCGCGCTTGGGTAATGGGACTAGAATTTTAGTCAAATCGTAGAACGGGGCAGCGGTTGGCGGAGGGTTGTAACATGACTTAAGAGAAAATTTTCGAATGGGGGAAAAACATTAGCAAGAAAATTCCATTATAAATTTTGAACGAAACCTGCTATTTATCAACCTAGACTTAACCTTTAAACATTCAATAGTTTCGAACCTAAACCTTTCAACCACACGCGAAAAAAGTGAAGGGGGCTTTACTCCCTATAGCTCTCCTAGCTCGAAATATTAGAAACAAAAGAAACACTGTCAATTTCTGCCCGCAGTACACCCCTCTAATTGATGAGCACTAAGGGGGAGGAGGAGGCGGAGCTTATAGTATTGTGTTTAGCGTTCAATAAGGTGGGCCAATGGGTGGGACTAGATCAATTCTCTTAAGTGGTCTGACAACGATGCAATAACGGAACCACTTAGAAATTATAAGAGCTGTTTTTAATAATGGATTAAACACAAAAAATATATATTAATAAGAGCTAGAGTTTTATCGGGTCAACTTAAACGTTTTTAACAAAATTGGGATTATAATTTCAACCCAAATACGAAAAAAAAATAAAAAAAATAATGGGTATTAATATGAATGCGCCTATGATCCGGTTTAAACTTTTCAACTTCAGCGTGCGTTTTGGCTACCTATTGAATTGGATGTTTCTAGCCATTCTTAAGGCAATTCCGCAGTTAAAAAGTAGAGCTCGGAATTCGTATAATTTTTATTAATTGGATAAAAATCTACTAAATTCTAATATATACTGTTTGATTAAAGGGAGAATGCAACCTAATTACAAGTGATTTTTTATCGATTCCTTATCGTTTAAATAGGCCTAATCCATCGATAAAAAGTTTACAATACAAATATTAAACTAGAAATAAATTTAAAACTTACCCAGAAAATAGGCTTAGCGGGATTCATGGAGATCCTGAATTGCGTCCGTGTAAGGTCTAGCGACCAATGAGCAAAGGCCCGTCGTTCACGCGAGATCTCCACGAGACTTACGTCGCACGCGATTGGTCGCTAGACCTTACACGCGAGGAAAACAGGACCTCCATGAATCCCACTAAGCCTATTTTCAGGGTAAGTTTTAAATTTATTTCTAGTTTAATATTTGTTTGTAAATATTTTCAGTGGTTTATTAGGCCTATTTAAACAATAAAGAATCGATAAAAAATCACTTGTTGTTAGGTTGCATTCTCCCTTTAAAAATAAACTATTTTTCATTCGAGTTAACTTATTCGAAGATAAAGTAAAAAACGTAATCCGTTTTTATCCGGAAATGGCCTTATCTTAGAACATTATTCACGTTATATGTTCGGATATAAAAATTAAATTTATTTTCGTGAATAATAATGAATAAAAATATGATTAAAAATCTTAGTTTCGTTGTTTTATTTATATTCTTCAAACTAAGAGTCAATTTGAAATATTTTTCTTATATTTTAAAGTAATTCTGGAAACGTGAATTCTCTTATCCATCGTTATACGTTTCAATACGAGTAATTTGTTCATAGTTAAAACGCCAAATTCTTATCTACGGGTAAACCTTATACATTCAACAATTATATACGAATATACAAATTTCAATTTTTAGTTACAAACAATTTATCTGAAAATATACGAATAACAGAAGATAATGGATATCCGATTCCGAGCTCTATTTTCGTTGAATTTCATTTACATTTTTAATCCATTTAAAATTTCAAAAAAGCTATGAAACTTTTCAAGCTTAATTATTGAAATCTTATCTTTGAACTGGGCAAGAAAATAAAGTCTGACTTCGTCCCAACCTTGAGAGCACTAATTCTGAACTTTGTTTTCCTTCACTTAAAGATAAGTTAATTAACGAAATGAAACTTATTTAACTAAAAAAGCTAGTTAAATCTCCAAATAGTATAGTTTCAGCATAGAGGGTAGAAAGAAGAGGAGTAGAAGGCCTGGCTTTCGCTAATTTGTGTTATTCATTTGAAAAATTTGTCTCTTTACATCCGGTTCATCGCCAATGAACCAATCAGAGCCTCTATGATGTAATACAAAAAGTCGCGCGCATACCGGAAGTTGAGATGCAATTTGTCAAGCGAGAACTCTCCAAGCCAAGCCTTCAACTCCTCTTCTTTCTACCCTCTATGGTTTCAGCTTTCAATAATTAAATTGGACCTTGGCTTAATTGAAGTTTGAAGTAAAGCGCGCAATTTTTTCCCAATGAAGTTTAACATTGTGTGTCTATCTTTGCGTGTACATTTTTGTTCCCGACCGACAAACAGACGTACTTCAGAAATAATGTATATCGATTCCCCAATTCTAAGAACCATAATTTGAATTTACCTCCGAAGAAAAATATGTGTAAGTATATGTACCGCGCGTTTTAGCTCCGGCCCTTTTTTTCTGAAATTAAATAAGATCTAAAACTATATTTCGCGTCTTTGTTACGTTTCTAAAGACCATAAGGTGGCATCACGCGCTCTAAATGCGTATACGATACTCTAGAATTAATCACGCTTCATTATGAAAAATTTCAGACGCGGGGGCGAAACTTTTCTCGGCTTCTTTTGAGACAGTGACGGAGAAAACATCAGTTACAGTTTTCACTTGTGTATAATTTCTTTTTTCCCCTGTTATTTCTAAGAACCTATAAACCCTAAGATAAGAGACTGTGACTGCTGGCTTAGATTCAAACTCTGCAATTTCCATTTGAATTCAAACTCCCCCTTTATATTAGACAAACAACTAAACGAATTAACTGGCACTTCCTTGTTATTAACAAAGAGAACAGGTTCAGTACATAAAGAAGATAGCAAGAGGAAAAGAAGTTTGAAAGAGTGTCTTCAAGTTTAAAGGGAAACTTGAAGCTAAAAATGGAACAGCTTTACAATTTATTTTCGGAATCATCATGCCAAAAAACGTAATCGGAATTTCTAGCGTTTATGTCCAAGGTCCTAGGCATCAAACGCCGGCCTATTCTTTTAATAGGACATTACAAGCGCTGTTGAAGGTTGAAATAATATGATTGGCCGGAAAACGGGTCTAAAAAGTCTCGACTTCGTTTTTTGGCATGATGATTCCGAAAATAAATTTAAAACCTGTTCCATTTCTAGCTCCAAGTTTCCCTTTAAGGTTATTTTCTTATTCGTGACGGCTCTCTCGTTGGCTGGATTGCGTCGTCAGCTCAAAAACTTTTAGTTTATTACCAATTAAGGGAACCATACGTTGCCGAACAGAGCGAAGGAAAAGGTTTTTAAATTAAAAACTAACATAGGAATCGCTGGAAATAAAGGAAGTTAAAACCATCTCAAAGAAAACAAATCCAAGGCTCAAACTTCTACTCCTCACTCCTTATATTCTCCATGGTTGTACAGCGTAAGAAGACACAACGCTACACGATATAAGAACACAGTTTCTTATTCCAATTATATTCAAATAACTCGAACGAATGAGAGAAATAAAAAGAGAAGTTTAAAAATTGATTAAAGTGAGGCTGTCACCATTTTCTTACGAGGGTCTATGGAATTTTATATTTTTCATACTATTAAAAGATCCACATTCAAATTTTTACACCGCTATGTTGAAGCGTAAAAATATATATTTAAGTCTTAATATATAAATATATGACGTAGCTCTATTTTTTTTTTATTTTGACACGAAAGGTCTAGAACTTTCTGGATTAAATACGAAGAGACCAAAGCAACTGTATCATGTGCCTCAATCATATAAGAGGAGGAGCTTATATAGGGCATGTTGCCGTCAACGTCATCAGCTACGTAATAGTTTGTAAAGCTCATAGCGCTCGTGAGCACCGAGCATTTCTTAAGCAATTTTTTTCTATATCCGTATCAGCTCTCAAGGTGGGGTCTCTCCCGAGTGACTTCTGAGCCCTCTGATCCCTAGCGTTTTATGAAAACGGAAATAACTGCCCTGTATAACCTTAACGCCACGTGATTTCCTGACGTAGTTAGCAACATTCGAACAAGTTGTCGCACCCACTTCTTTTATAATATCAACTATTAAGGCATTCGAAAAATAATAGTGACAGCCTCCCTTTAAGTATTTTCCTGAAGGCAAAACGAAAAGTTGTTACGCCGAGCGTGTGGAATATGAAAAAAAGCCCCCCCCCCCCGGTCTTTGTAAATATCTTTTATTTAATTAAGAACACGCGTGTCGGTTCAATTAATGAAATTAGAAGTTAATACGAATAAAATGAAGCGTAAAAATAAATTAAACTCTAATACTAAAGGGACAATGAAACGTAACATACCCTATCGTTGTTTGGACATATCATAGACCTAAGCCTAAGGAAAAATCGCCGAATTTTCGATTTTTGAATTTATCGGAATTTTCTTATTAATACCCGCATCCAATCAGAGAAGAGATATTTGAAACACAGTCGAATATAAGAAGATACTGATGAAATTAATTTATGATGAAGAATACATCCTATCTTTTAGAGATTATACTAACGTATAGATAAGTCTATAAAACACCATAATAATTTTACATTTACCGTTATCCGAAAATTAAATTACAAAATTAAGATAGTAATAAGATTTTTACCCTGTAGTCGACGAAATACTTGTCAAGTCAATTTGAGTAGTTCCATGCCTCAAATTTGCACAAACTGCTCTTTAAATTAGGCTTAGCGTGTTCAAACTGCCTGAAATATAGTTTAGCTGTAAGCCTAACGTTAACCCATATAAATAGATTACCCCAATTTTATTCAATATCAAAATAAGGAAGAAAAAAAAAACACAATTTAAGACTTTTTCTCCTCTGTAGTCTCAACCCAACCACTTAAAACTATATCGAACTCATATCACGCGCTTGTACGAGATCAATTTGAATGAACTACTTTCACTCTCTATGAGATTTAACATATTGTATTAATACGCGTCAAAATTCGCTGGTTTCTGAAGTAATACGCGGACTAAAGGAATGTCAGGAACAATCCAAGTTTTCACTACGTACAAACCTACGAGCCACGGAACTACTGCAAATTATGGTTTTACAGGCGATGAAAACTCAAAATGACCTTAACTATATCACGCTACATACACTGCCATTCAAGATTAGTTTGCACTGTATTAAAAGCGAACGCGGACTTATACTCTATGTTAAGACTTGTAGGCTGAAAAGTAGTAGTCTTTGTAGTAGTATTGTATAAGCGAAAGAACATTAGACGAAAAATCAATAAGTCTCTCCTCCTCCGAGAACTCTCCTCATGACGCAACGAGTCTAGCGTACGCATGCGTCATGGTTTACTAGTAAAGCCTTTGGAGCGGAGTCTCTGGAGCGTCGGAGACTGGCTAGCGTTCCTGGGAATAATCGTAGGAATTAAAGGACCCTTATAACGTCTCGAGCTGGAAGTTTCGGCCTTTCGCTTCAAAATAGGCCCGTATTAGGGTTAGATAAAGAAAAAACATATCGGGAGAAGTTTCGCGCCTTTTTAAAATACATTGTTAAAATAAGGGCTCGTGACCCGCCGCTCGCGCTAGCCTCTCTCGAGAGAGAAAGGGTTAGAAGACTTAAGACCAACGCAAAAAAAAGTAGGGATTATATACCGCCACTATTTTTACTAGACTGGGGGTTGAAATGAAAGCGCGCACGCGCAAATTTCTCGACGCCGCGATATCCGCACACACATTTTCTTCTCTTTCGGTTCAGCCCCTGTTATTCTACTTCAGTGTCTGAACCGACGGTCAGTCTAAGAGATCTCGGTTTTATTCCGAAGCGCGCGATTTTTATTTTAGGCTCCTCTTTAAAAATGATGAGAGCTATCGAGAGCGGAGAGAGATTTCAAAATATTTTTTAAATACGTCGGCAAAACAAAACCATTTGGGAAGATTATATGAAAAAGAAGAGTGCTTCCGATGATAACTAGAATTAACCTAAGGCGTCTTAAAGTTTCGCTACACCACACAAACTTGGTGAGTTTAAATATTTCAATCCATTTTAAACGAATTTGATTTTTACTCAAAACGATCACCTATCTCAAAATTTAAATTAATTTTAAGCTGTTAAATTTCTTCCAATTTAAATTAATTAAAAGCTGTTAAATTTCTTCCAATTTAAACTAATTTAACATTTTTAAACGTCTTTCAATTTGAATTTATGTAACATTGTTAAAGTTCTTTCAATTTAAATTCTTTTAACATTGTAAAATTTCTTTCAATTTAATTTCATTTAACATTATTAAATTTCTTTCAATTTAAAATAATTTAACATTGTTTAATTTCTTTCAATTTAAAATAATTGAACAACGTTAAACTTCTTTCAATTTAAATTCTTTTAACATTATTAAACATCTTCTAAGTTAACTTTATTTTACACTGTTATTTACTCCCAATTTCACGGACTACATTTCTAATTATCAATTTAATTTAACACTATGTACTAGAATTCTACTAATTTAACTTCATTTAAAACGACCAGACTTCTCCAAATTAAACTGAATTTCTACCCTGAATTAAATTCAACATTACTAGATTTCAATCCTGGGTTAATTAATTTCGGGTCATTTACACGCAGACTCCTCATAATTTCACATTATTAACACGCCTAGACTCCTCCCAAATTCATGCCATTAACACTCCTAGACTCCTCCCAAATTCATGCCATTAACACGCCTAGACTCCTCCTAATTTCAGGTCATTAACACGCCTAGACTCCTCCCAATTTCATGCCATTAACACGCATAGACTCCTCCCAATTTCACGTCATTAACACAATTAGACTCCACCGTGTTTCACGTCATTAAAACCACTAGCCTCCACCGTGTTCCATGTCATTAAAACCACTAGGCTCCACCATATATCACGTCATTACTAGATTCCAACGTATTTCACGCTAGGAAAACATTTATGGACTACGGTATTTCACGTCATGAAAAGTACTATGAACCACGGTATTTCACGTCATCAAAAGTACTATAAACCATGGAATTTCACGTCATGAAAAGTACTATGAACCACGGTATTTCACGTCATGAAAAGTACTATGAACCACGGTATTTCACGTCATGAAAAGTACTATGAACCACGGTATTTCACGTCATGAAAAGTACTATGAACCACGGTATTTCACGTCATGAAAAGTACTATAAACCATGGAATTTCACGTCATGAAAAGTACTATGAACCACGGTATTTCACGTCATGAAAAGTACTATGAACCACGGTATTTCACGTCATGAAAAGTACTATGAACCACGGTATTTCACGTCATGAAAAGTACTATGAACCACGGTATTTCACGTCATGAAAAGCACTATGAACCACGGTATTTCACGTCATGAAAAGTACTATGAACCACGGTATTTCACGTCATGAAAAGTACTATGAACCACGGTATTTCACGTCATGAAAAGTACTATGAACCACGGTATTTCACGTCATGAAAAGTACTATGAACCACGGTATTTCACGTCATGAAAAGTACTATGAACCACGGTATTTCACGTCATCAAAAGTACTATGAACCACGGTATTTCACGTCATCAAAAGTACTATGAACCACGGTATTTCACGTCATCAAAAGTACTATGAACCACGGTATTTCACGTTATCAAAAGTACTATGAACCACGGTATTTCACGTCATCAAAAGTACTATGAACCACGGTATTTCACGTCATCAAAAGTACTATGAACCACGGTATTTCACGTCATGAAAAGTACTATGAACCACGGTATTTCACGTCATCAAAAGTACTATGAACCACGGTATTTCACGTCATTAATATAGATTCAGACTCCTCCCAATATGAAATCATTAACACTGCTAGACTCCTCCCAATATGAAGTCATTAACACTGCTACACTCATCCCAATATTAAGTAATTAACACTACCAGAATCCTCCCAATATTAAGTCATTAACACTACCAGACTCGTACCAATTCCGATTGTGGTTGTTTTAACACTACCAGACTCCTCCCAATTCGTGGTTTTAACACGGCTATATACTTCCAAATTCGCTCGAAGTTTAATTGACACGACTTTAGTCTTTAGACTTCTACCAATTCCAATTTTCTCAAAGAACACAATCTTCTTCTAATTCCAATTTAAATTCAATATATATTTACGTCTAGACTTCTCCAAATGGCACTTACATTCAATATTTACGACTACAGCATTCTCCCAATTACATTACAGTCGAACTATATAAGTAAAACACTCGTTGTATATCCATGAAGTTGGAATTTACAAATGACTTATTTTATTGCTTGCGGGATAATTAGTGTAATTATTTATTCAAACGTCGCGATAATCGTAAATTGCTCTTTCTTTTTGTCTTAGTATATACGACTCAACATTGTAGAGGAAAGTTGAGTTGCAAACGAATAAATTTAAATATTTATAAATTAAAGTCTAGCCACCATCGTTACGTAATTCATGACCGCGCGTGACTAACGCGATCAAACATAATTGCAACAAAAAAACAATATAATTAAATAATAATTTACGCGTATTAAAGGCGCGTTTTCAATCAAGATTTGGTCAAAAAAGTAACTTTTTCGTCGTAACTATAGAATGACGAAAAAGTTATTTTTTTGTCACTCCCGTCAGCAAAGTCAATTCAAGAGAGGGCCATGAGACTGAATTAAGTAAAGGCAATAAGTAAAATTTTCCAACTATATTTATATATAAATTCCTGGCTATATCAATAATATTATAATTAATAAAGAGTCGTCACACAATGTTACTTTCTTATTCGAATTAATATAGTCAGATATATAGTGCTGCCGATTCCCTATTACAATGGAATTAAAGAAGAACACGTTGGGGATGTGGTTTCGATCGATCGCGATTTGATTGGCTTTTGAAGCGTATCTACTTAATACGAATAGAGTGACGTAACCATATCGTTAATTGATAAAAAAATGATTGAAATTAAGCTCGTGACTTGAGTCTCGCGATAATACGCTGAACCGAGCGAAAAGAAATTATATTCAAACTCGTCGCGAGTTTCGAAATAAAAAACACAAATTCAACCGGAGTTTGCAATGACATTTATCATAGTGCATCAAGCTGTGCGTGTGAATTTCAGCGTACCCAAGAATTATACAGGGTGATTCATATCCAAAAATCTCAAAAGCTTCTATGGAAGAATAAAATTAACATTGAGCGCGTGGTAATCCATTTCATTTTTACAAAACACTCGCGCTCAAGTTTGAGAAATGAATTAACTTAAAGGGAAAAGGTAACCTAACATCAAGTGCTTTTTTTTATAGATTCCTTATCGATTAAATAGGCCTAATCCAAGAGCAAAAAAATTAAATATTAAACTAGAAATAAATTTAAAACTTGCCATCAAAATAGGCTTAGCTGAATTCAGGGAGATATCCTGAACTCACCCGTATAAGGACTAGCGACCAATGACATTGATCAAGTAGATCTTGCATTCCCCATATAAGAGCCATCGATCAATGTCATTGGTCGCTAGTCCTTATATGGGGAGTTCAAGTCATTTTTAAGCCTATTTTCCCGGTAAGTTTTAAATTTATTTCTAGTTTAATATTTGGTTTTTAATTTTTTTAATGTTGGATTAAAGGCCTGCTTAAACGATAAGGAATCGATAAAAACAAATCACATTTTAGGTTACATTTTAACAGGCGCCAGACGCAGGCGCTCAATGTTAATTTAGTTTTTTGATTCGAACCACCCTGTATATTTTAGAGACTTTTCTATCTTAGGGGAATTATTCGAGAAGTCAAAATATACGGGTATTTGTAAGCATAACGGTATATAATATTAATTACCATATTAGATTTATTTTGTCGGGTGAGACTTAAATGTAGAAGTACGCTTTACTCGATATGCATAAGAGCCAATTTTGGATATCAGCGCAGCTGGGAAATGTTAAAATAGCACAGTTTGCAAGCTATAATTAAAAAAAATAAAATAAAGGTAATATTTGCTAGGGTTTCAAATTATTAGAGGACCATCTGGAAATTTTAACCTTGGATTTTAATTTATGCCCGGGATCACATAATTCTACAGAACAGACTTAGATTATTCGAATTTAATCGTAAAATCAATAACTTTTAAATCTAATTTAAAAGATATTTCAGACGAGGCGAAACTAGCCGGTTTAATCAGACTTAACCGAGGTTTAATCACGATTAACCGAGGTTTATTGAACTGAGAAAGCTATGTAAACCTCGGTTAAATCTGGAGGTTTTACGTCATAGTTGCTTTTCATTTAAATGTGCTCCCATAGAATAACGAGAGAAGTTGGCTTTTACAATGAGGAAAAAATATTCTAATTTGGTTAAAATTGGTCAGACAACAAAAATCACGTGTTTGTCGCGAGATAAATTTGACGAGGCTACTTTAATTAAGCTTAATATAATTTTAATAGGAATATTAACGTTAAAGGTTTGGTGAGTATTTATCACGTTTTAAAGGATACGGAGTGGCTCAAATAAAAAAACTCAATAGCTTCTATGGGAAAAATTCCGATGTAATTAATCCTAAATCAATTAAAAACAACTTAAACGTTACTCTTCTTAATTATCCCTATAAATCCTCCACCCCCCCCCACCCCACGATTGAAAACCATGTAAAGGTCAATTTAAATATAAGCCTTAACCTTTAATAATCCTCTATATATACGATTTTATTCGAAAAAAATATGGAAATATTCCCGAAGAAATAAGATTTTCGATAAAATATTACCCCTATATTACCCCTATATTACCCCTATATTACTACACAGATTTTATCTTCAATACTATGCTAATGAGGTCATACCCAAGACTAGTAAACTCATTTTTACGTGAAATAGGTATATTTTTTCGTTTTAGGAAAAGGGTGGGGTTTTTTTCCTACTAAACAAGCGAGCCACGGTCAGCGATCTGTAAAATTAGTGATCCTTTAAAGAGAGGGTGAAGAAGAATTGGTTTTATTTAATGATTCTGCTTCTAAAAATAAAACATGTTTGCGTAGTAAAAAATTCAAGAAGTGTCTCTGAATTATAACCTGAAAACTTCAGATTTTGTTATTCAATTTAAAGTAAAACCTCTGACTAATCAAAAGACGCCCCTATTCCATTGGCTTAGTAAAATCCCTAATACACGTGGCATGGTGCATTCTTTAAATCGCCCTAAATCTCAGTCTCAATTTCGACGCGCGCAATTGTGTGTCGGGGATATTTTACGTTGTGGAGTCTTTTGATTGGTCAGAGGTTCTCCTTTAAATACGAATCTTTTCAGATTTTTCGCACTTTTTTGCCTGAATGTTTTAATACGAGAACAAGTCTAATTTTTAATAGTAAAATCTATTAAAAAATATCATTTCTATTTCATTTTCGCCCTCCCTTTAAACGTCACCTTAAGATTTCACTACATCACAAATGGGGGAAACCTTTATCTTCAATATACGGAAAGAAAGAAAAGGGCATCTCCTTAATTTCGCCTTTAGTAAGCGTTGGACTTGAAATATGGTCAAGCCAGGAAGGTCAAGAAAAAGATTTAATAATAGGTGTTATTTTTGTTATAAAATTGGATGATGTAACGATACAACGAATAGACGCCCAAAATTTAGGATCGGCCCGAATGTAATGGCGCCCAAATTAAAGGGTTGGTTCACGTTGCCCATTTTTATTCGATATTTCATGGGCATCGTTTCTAAAGTAAAGTTTACATAAATTCTAAATTCGTGGCTATTATATATAAAAAAGGAAAGGGAGAATGCAACGTTCCAAAAATTGATTTTTTTCTATCGATTTCTTATCGTTTAAATAGGCCTAATCCAACCATGGATGTATAAAGAACCAACGTTCATGGATATTGCACTCCGAGAAAAACGCGTAAACAGAATTCGCGATGTTCACTGGCGCCATCTAGTAACGATGTTTGTCGTTAGGCAGGAAGTGTGGCATTACGTCACATTTGAAATTGAAAACTGCAGAACGTGCAGACGACAATTTGTAAAACAGGAAATTCGTTTCGCCAAAATTTCCCTAAAAAGCGCGACACTTCCGCCGTCGATAGCGGACGAAATTATCCGAAATTGCGATCTACTGAAAATGCCTTACAGAAGGTACGAGTGCAATATCCATGAACGTTAGTTCTTTATACATCCATGATCCAACAGTAAAAAAGAAAATTAAAACCAATATTTAATTTAAAACTTAACTGAAAATAGGCTTAGCTGGATTCTTGGAGATCTTGAACTCCCCATATAAGGGCCATCGATCAATGCCATTGGTCGTTATTCCTTATAAGGGGAGTTCAGGATCTCCATGAATCTAGCTAAGCCTATTTTCTGATTAAGTTTTAAATTTATTTCTAGTTTAATATTTCTGTTTGTAAATTTTTTAACTGGTGGATTAGGCCTATTTAAACGATAAGGAATTGATGAAAAAAAAATCACTTCTTGTTTCATTGCATTCTCCCTTTAAGGATCTTATATGTTTATAAATTATTAGCCAATAATTTTGGGATAGGAAACCATATGGTTATATATTTTGTAATCTTAATCCTTGGAGCAGTATTTATGATAAATTATAAATGAATATTTATATAATGCATAATAACTAAATGAAAACCCGAAAAGTAAACAAAACCCTGCATGGTAAAATTTGAAAGTTTAGGAAAATGGTCGGAATTATAGGAAGTTGTAGGAAGCTATATAAGAACACATTTAAACCTGGCTTTGATAATTACGTGTAAAAGTCGTTGGAATAAAATTTTCCGTCGTCATAGACACGCACGAAAATTCTCCGTAATTGCAATTAAATTGGATATCTAAATCATGTTTTTTTTTCTTTTTTAATCACCCCCAAGTAAAATTCGTGACCTCTTAAAGTAATTGCAGAATTATAAAATTGATATTTCTTCTCAAAAACATTTTGAATTATTTTAAAATATATTTTTATGTAAATTATTATATAAGGACATGAAATCTCACTTAAAAGGGAGAAGTTGGAATAATTCAATTTTCATTCCATTTTTAGCTTCAAGTTTTCCTTTAATTCATATACGATTAACTAATTGGTTTGAGATATAGATTTGAAATTCTTAATTAACGGATAATATTTAAAACGATGATAAGCTATGGGCGAATACTCAGAGAGTAAATCAGGTCTTGGAGACGAATTTGACAATAAATATGAATAGTACAAGACGCTAAAAACATTCAGGGTTGCCAGTTGAGCAAAATCCCTACAAGTTGGGTAGTTTTCGATGGGCATTTTGGGGGAAATACAGTCATGCTTTTAAAGGGTACAAATTCTAGGGAGCTATTTGATCGATCAAATGTCAAGTTTTCAGCTTTCAGTACACTCGGGCCTCTGGTGGGTAGGAAAAATAATTATCTAAGTAGGGTTTTTACCCACCTCCTTTGTAGCTTTACTTGCCCTTTAAGTTCAAAGAAAAAAAATCATCTCCTAACACGTAGGCAGTAGGCTTTAATAGGTCAAATTTGTAGTTTTTTAGGCTTGAATTTATAGAAAGTATTTATCATTAACCGCCTTGATGTTGGCTAGAAAAAAGCTATCCAAAGGTCACAGGCTATTGTTTTTGATTAATAAAAGCCTTGGTATATAGCTATTATAACTATCATATATAATATCGCACAATTAAACTTAAAGTGAAGTTGTCACCATTTGTTTTTGGGAAGGGTTACGGATTATATTTTTCGTTTCTTCATACTATTAAAACGCCATATTAATTTTTTTTCATATCCATGGGTTGACACGTTTTTAAGAAACTTCAAAATTAAAATAACAAAAATAGATTTATTTTTGGTTTTTGAACTGGAACGTAATAGTTACTACCAGAGCTTACTTAGGGAATGTTGCTGTTGACGTCATCAGCTAAGTCATTGCTTGTAAAGCTCACAGCGCTCGTGAGCACCGAGCATTTCTCAAGCTTATTTTCTCAATATCCGCGCCTGCTCTCAAGGTCGGGTCTCTCCCGAGTGACTGAGCCGTCTGACCCCTAGCGTTTTATGAAAACGGAAATAACTGCCCTGCATAACCTTAATGCCACGTGATTTCGTGACGTAGTTAGCAACATTCAAACAAGATGTCGCACCCACAACTTCTTTTATAATATCAACCACTACGATAAGTTTCGTACGGAAGGTACAACTTTCTCGATTAAGTACTAAACTGTAGTTTTAGGGTGGTTTAGTGAAAATAGTGAAAGCAGGGTGACTACTGAAAATTTGAAAATCCTATATAGGAAATTTCTTTACGAAATATAGGAAAATATAGGAAGAATTTTATGTAAAATATAGGATAAAATAGGAAGAAATAAGTGTAAAATATAGGATAAAATAGGAAAATAATTAATTAAAAGTAGGAACCATGTTTGTTATTTAGGAGGCTATGCTTGTATATTCCCTCCAAGATCGTATGCTATGTGTTTTTTTCAAATTTAATCAAGAAGCCTTGAAAAGGCCACAGCAAATACTCTCGCCACCTTAAATATGGTATTAATATGATCCAATTGCTTAAATAGTATGGAATTTTACTGACTATTTTAACAGTTTAGCTAAAATAATCTTATACAGCCACAGCTGACATTATGATTTATAACTTTACCCTTAACTAGAGATTTTGAGTAGAAATATAGGAGATTATAGGAATTGACATTAAATTATAGGAGAAAATAGGAAGGAGGTGAAAATGTAGGAAAAAATAGGAAATATAGGAAAAGTGGTCACCCTGTGAAAGAGTGGTAAACCTACTAAAATTATATTCTGAGGTCAACCGGAAGCATTACAAATGTAAATCTCACAGGCACTCGAGTGCCAAGGCTTAGCTCTCGCTATCTATGATCTCCTCTCAGCGACTTCTATTTAAATATCTTGATCCTAAAACGTGAATTTTTGAGACCTTTAAGAAAATATTTCTATTTATTATAGTAATAGGGGAGATTTCCTTTTAGTGGGAGGCTTTTAAGGCTTTAAGCCAAATTTTAGCGTTTCGAAGAATTTTATCCTAAATTGTAGCTTTCGATCATTAATCAGGCACTAGCTACTTAAACTGTCGTGACCTGATTTACTCTACCGGGTAATTTATTCCTTTAAAAGGACAACTGGGCTTGAACGCGGCCGGTGAGTGAAGGCTCTTCTAAAAATAAGGACGTAGCGACGAGTAATGAATCGAAAATACCTCCACCCCTTTTTTAAAGTTAGCGTGAAAAGGATAAAAATCAAAGCATTTTTAATAATGTATTCGAAATTAAATCTTATAATGCAGACAAGCAATCTGACTAACGGGCAAAGTTGGCGAATTTAATCTTTAGAAATTAAAATAAATTATCTAAAATGTGACGTCGGTTTTACTTTTCATTTCAATACGCTCCCAAATCGGCTGACCCAATGAAGAAATATCTAATTTAGTTTCTTATAAATGGAATTTGAGTAGCATTTTCGAACAGATCGTTAAATAACGATTCGAAATACATAGGATATATACATATGGAGCGTAGAAAGTGATAAGTGATATCACTTTCGCGCGGTCTCTTTCGTGGAAGTACTTAATCCAGAAAGTCACACTTTTCATTTGAAACTTATAATTAAATCACGTTCCAGATTCATTCTTCGTCATCAATTAGCGGAAAAGAAATTTATTTCCTTATTTTGTAATTTTAATTTTGAAGTTTCTTAAAAATGCGTCAATCGAGAAGTGAAAATTTTTCAATATGGTTTTCTAGTAGTATGGAAAAAAAATTAATATATTCTCCATAAACCTTCGAAAAATCCACTTAAACACCCATTTGAGCGCCGTTTTGGAAAGGTCACGATGGTATATTTTGGGGTCAATTGTAAATATTATTTGTTTGGTTTTAAAAGCAAGAGTCTATAGATCCTGGTAAAATCCAATTTGATTAATCCTTGAATAGTACGAGTTCTGCTAAATGAAATTAATGAAAGACTCAAGAAAATTCGCTATATAAGCAAATCTCAGAGGCGTACATAGGGGATGGGAAGTAGCGGGAGGAAGAAACTTTATAGCCAATTGTATTTGCCTACGTTCCTGGGTTTCATATATCAGTTCTTGGTAAAAAAAGTACAATTTCATCGTTTTTAAAAGGAGGTCAATCTGATCATTTTCCTTTTCATATTCGCCTAGATTTGATTCTCATGCTATTTCGTCGAGTTTGATAACACGAAATTAATTCATTTAGGGGACTACGGGGCCATGGATATATATGTATATGATTTTAATAACGTTCTAATTAAGTCACGAATGGACTTTTTTAGGCAAAGGGGAGAGGCGTTGCTACGAAAACGTTTGGTTTTAAAATAATAAAATTACAATTTATTGTTTAAAGGACGATGGATTATATTATAAAAAAATTTCAGCCCTTTAAATGCAACCTAACAAGAAGTGATTTTTTATCGATTCCTTATTGATTAAATATGCCTAATCCACTATTAAAAAAATTTACAAACAAATATTAAATTGGAAATAAATTTAATACTTACCCGGAAAATAGGCTTAGCGGGATTCATGGAGATCCCGACTTCTTAGCGGGATTGTAAGTCTCTTGGAGATCTCGCGCGAACGACGGGCCTTGGCTCATTGGTTTCTAGACCTTACGCGGAGGCAATTTAGGATCTCCATGAATTCAGCTTAGCCTATTTTGACGGTAAGTTTTAAATTTATTTCTAGTTTAATATTTGTTTTGTAAAGTTTTTACTGGTGGATTAGGCTAATTTAAACGATAAGGAATCGATAAAAAAAAATCACTTGTTATTAGGTTGCATTATCCCTTTAAGAAGAATAACTGGGAAGGTTGTCTTCCAGTTCAAGAGAATGTTTTTAGAACTACTTTAATCTTTATGTAGTTTAACATTGAGTATTAATCCGAATAAATATATTCAATTGTTGACAAACTCTTATGGCAAAAAATAAAATATTTTATCGCATTTTCTGGGACTTTCTATTCGTACTTGGCTCGGAAATGAATCCATTGGACTGAATTTCAAGTACTAGGAGGTTTAAAATGGGATACTCAAAGATTTTATTTTGTTCTATTTTGGTTTTTCGGAAGAACCAAAAGTATCGTATTGTATTTGTTGTGAACAAAAACTTTTCGCCGAAGAAAATTGATTTTTTTATTATTTTATTTTTTTGGAATATGATTTCTTCGCCGCACCAGTGGTAGGGTCAGATACGAAAGTGTTTTTCTTAGAAGGAATAGATAAAAAGAGAAATGTTTACGATTCAACTTCGAGATAAAACCATTCTTATACTTGTAACTTGTTCCTTTGCAAAAAAAAATGTTTTGTTTTGGATGTCTGGTGAAGATAAAAGATTTTGACTGTAATTCGCTTTCATATACTGTTCAAAAACCTGATTACGTACGTCAAAAGTCTATTAAAATTTCTAAATCGGTAATTTACGGTTTCTTTTCGTAAATTTACCAAAACTTTAATTTATAATTTAAAACATTTTGGACTAAAAGTGATCAAATAGGTAAATATATAAAAGGGAGGAGTCCTTTTTCGTAAGTTGAGCGTCGACGTCACCTGTGACGTTTCTTGTACAGAAACACGGCGCCCGCAGTCAGAATGACAAAATTCTTAAGATCTCTAGTTTTACTCTCAAGCTTAACGGCTGCTTTCTCCGCGCCTGCGTTCTTTTTACATCCGGAACTCTAGGGGATGAGTGAAGTCAAGAAGGATCAGACAAGGAGAGGAAAAGTGGGAACGGCGCGGTTCCTACTGCGTCGGCCTAAACTCCCACTCTGGGAGAACGGGGGGAAAGACGTTTCGTGGTAAATTGTTGTCACGTGGGTAAAACGGATCCTTTAGGAGGCGCGTAGTAGCCGACGACGCTAGCGACCACGTGACAACAGTTTACCTCGAGAATTTCCTATCCCCCCTTTCCACCCGTGTGGGAGGTTGGCTCTTCTCTCTAACTCAACGCAGCCCCACTTTTCCTCTCCTTGTCTGATCCTTCTTGGTAAGTCTACAGAGACGTGGCCGCTAAACTAACAAGTTGATCAAGCCTAACTGAGCTTTTTATATATTTACCTATTGCTAAAAGAGGTCAAAAACCTAACTGACTAGTGCTTCGAATCGACTAACCATTATCTTCTGTTATTTCATATTTTTTTTAGATATTTTCGGATTAATTTTTTGTGAATTAACTAGTCTGTAAATTCAGATAAGAGTTAAAGGAAGAATGCAACCTAACAACAAATGATTTTTATCGATTCATTATCGTTTAAATAGGTCTTATTCAACAGTAAAAAAATAAATAAAAAACAAATATTAAACCAGAAAAAAATTAAAACTTACCATCAAAATGGGCTTAGCTGGATTCATGGAGATATTCTAAACTCCACTTATAAGGACGAGCGACCAATGACATTGATCATGGAGATTCCGCATTCCCCGTACAAAAGCCATGGATCAATGTAACTGGTCGGTGTCCTTATATGGGGAATTCAGGTGATCTCCATGAATCCAGCTAAGCCCATTTTTCGGGTAAGTTTAAAATTTATTTCTAGTTTAATATTTGTTTGTAAATTTTTTTACTGTTAGAGTATTTAAACCACGAGGAATCGATAAAAATCATTTGTTTTTAGGTTCCATTTTCCCTTTAATGGATAGGTTTTATCCAAAGATAAACTGTTCCCAGCTCTATTTAGAACACTATTAATAGCAGACGAATCTTCGCTCCAAAGTGTGCAAGGATTGTACCAGAGGATAATGCTGTATTCTAGAGTTTTATAAAATTTCTCCTATTTTGTAAAATGGTAAATTCACACGGTAATTCACCGATATTCACAAACTGATTAGTATTTAATTATTTTTTACGGGGAATTTTTATTTCAGACTAATAACCCTACACTCTTGAAAAATTCGACGTTTTTCACGATACGCTTGACCATTTGCTTTTGCATTGATTGCGCGAAGTGACTCGGACGTGAGATATTACAATAACATTCCTCGAAAACGCCCAACACGAATACCTATTGACGATAATTTTAAATGACCATTTTGGCAAATTTTACCAGAGCAAACCGTAAATTATTAGGGTTAGGACACGTTTATTGGATTTTATCAAATTCGGGTGTATTGTTATAAAAACGGTATACATAAATATCACCGATATTCAGGGTATATCGCCATGAATAGGCGCAAATATTGTTCACTTATGAGTTTGCAATATAGCCAATACAGGGGGAGGATTGATACTAAATGTTAAACGTCGCGTAATAGAAAAAGCAGTAATAGTCTGATACTCCCACTAAACACTATATATATCGAGTTTATTAATTTATGGAGAAGAGGTGGGAAGGTAACCATTATTGCGCGCGAGCTGAATCCCAAAAAGAAAACTGTCCACGCCAGGAGTGACCAACACCGCCCACGCAGTTCGCGGCTTTCGTTCAACCCACGGGCGGAAAGAAAAGGGGCGCCCATCGAGGGCAGGCGGGCTATCGGGCAATTAATTCCAGACCCGTCTTTTTATAAAAAATGAACCCTATTTTTTTAAAGCGCAAGTCTTAATAATGAAAAAAAAAAAAAAAATGAAGATCATTAACAAAAGTTCTACATCCATTAATTCTCAAATTCCAAATCTCATGGAATTTACGTTTAAAGTAAGGTTGTTACCTTTTCGTGTCTCTTTCATACTAATAATAACCTATATATTAAATTGTACACTTTTGTTTCGATTTTTAAAGTAGACACGCAACTTCTGAACTCGATTCGGGCCTTGTCAAAGTGATTTCGCGCCAAGCTCGCGAATTTAAAATCACATTGAAATACTACTAGAAGGTGGGACGTGGATTTTAGTTTTCATTTCAATACGCTCCCATGCAATACACAGAAATCGGCTTACACAATAGTTGCGTTCACACTATAGAACCGTTTTCAACGATTTTGGAATGGCCAAATTTTAAAATTTTAGGGTCACAAGTTTAGATCTTGGATCAAGAAATCCAATTAATAGCTTAGGTCACACTACTTTATTCTTGATCGGTTTAAAACGGTAAAATCAAAACGATATTCAGATCGCCAGGAATCGTTTTAAGCGTCACGTGTTCACGTATTATCATTATAAATCGATCTATCGTAGCTTCATCTATCGGTTGTTGAAACTGAATCAGTATGAAATTGGTTCCCGAAGCAGTTTCGAGAAATCGAATCAAACCGATTCGAGGAAAGACGGTTTCCCGTTCACACGACTATAGCGAAACGTTTAAAAATGGTTTAAATCCATTCCAAATTTCCAACGTCTGCTACGAAAGGGTAAAAATCTAAATAGGGCAAGCATGGTACAAATAATAAAATTCCAATAGAATTCGACCAAATAGACCAAATGAAAAAACCCGAACTCAAAATAGAAAATTCCTTTGTTCCACTTTTAGTTGAATTTAAATTTCTTCTGGTCGAATTCGGTTGAAATCTTACAACGTGATTAACGATAAGTTTGGATTGAAAGGTAGCGACTATCTGGATTAAGTATACTTTCACGAAAGCAATTGAGTATATCAGGTGACATAATGGGGGATAATCTACTGTTGGCGAGGGTAATTCTAACCGAAAATTTGATTTGGTTCTCGTGACAAATTCGTGATTTTAATCTATTTCTTAGAGTTGTCCTTCAAGGGGAAATACCCCCCACCACCTAGGACACCAACATCAGTCGCCTAACCCCCACCTACAGAAAACCGGATTGAAGCGATGGAAGCGTAACGGATTGAGTTAGTATTTTCATCTCTGACCAGTGGGGCGAGAAGAATGACCAGCCAAGCTTAAAAATCATATAACAAGCTGGATGCCTGAGCGCGTGGCAGACCGGAAGAAGAGTGGGGTGAAGGGGTGAATAGTAGTGGGCAGTGGGTCAACGGGGAAATATTACGCCAAAGAGGAGAACTAATGTTTTCGATCTAATTAATAGTTTAATTTTTGATGAAGTAATTGGATAAGGGAGGACCCACCCACGTCGGACCTACCCTCTCCAATCTCTCGCAATAATTAGTCGACTATAGTTTTTTTTTCAACAAGGACTAATTTACCACACGAGTTGTGGGGGGGGGGATATATAAGGGTGATGCAATCATGTAAAACGGAGTTATACGGTCAAGTTGGTAGGAGAAGGGGTTAAGGTCACGGAGAATTAGAGAAAAAAAAATATTTTCGAAATTAAAACAGGAATTAATATACGAATATTTGGCAGGCTTTAGTAAATGCGCGTCATAGCACACGACCCCCTTCCAGAGGATGCAAGAAGAGGCGTCATCAAAACGTAAATTAAAGAGAGCCAATAAAATTGAGCTATGATTGGTATAAATTGAAGGCAATAGTTCAAATTTTCCTTCCATATTTTTATATGAATTTTTGATTGTGAGGCTGTCACTATTTTTGTTCGAAGGCCTATACAGGTATATGTAATATTTTTCTTTCGATATAAAACCCATATTCATAAATTTACACATCTGGGTTAACACGTTTTAAAGAAACTTGAAAATTAAAAATCATTAATATGTCGATTATTCTGGAACGTAATTAATAATATTTTCGAATGAAAGATGGAACTTTCCGGATTAGCGGTAAAGTGAAACCTTCAGTGAATTTTAATATTTTTACGAATATTCTAAGGAATGGAATCTTTGTCGGTCCCCTGCTTATTTTTTAAATGACTTCCGGTACTTTCTGATTGACCATTTCAAAGTGAAGACAACGTAATATTAATGGTTCTAAATATTTTTCTATACTACGGCAAACTTAGATCAGCAACTCTATCGCTTAATTTTCACAATGGAGGAGATGATCTAAGTTGGCCTTGTCGCTACTCATTAGCTGTGTTCATAATAGGCCTTGAAATCGATTTAAACCGTATTAAAACGTTACGCTGCAGTCGTGTGAACGGGAAACCGTCTTTTCTCGATGGAGTGTTGTTCCGATTTCTCGAAACTGCTTCGGGAACCAGTTTCATACCTATTGGGTTTCAACAACCGATAGATGAAGCTACCATAAAGCGATTTATAAAGATAACGCGTGAACAGCTGAACACGTGACGCTAAAAACAATTCCTGGCGATTTGAATATAGGTTTGATTTTACCGTTTCAAACCGATTAAGAAATGCTAGTGTAACAGTAGTTATTGTTAAATTATTCAGCATGGTAAAGATAATTGTCCCCGGGGTCTCTCATGTACAGTGACGAACATGATTCTTGACAGGATCCCCCAATGTTCTACATGTTCATCGTTAGGCCGAAATTACAGAAGCTCCGTGTGTAACAGGTAGAAAGAAAAAATAAATAAATAAATAAATAAATAAATAAATAAATAAAATAAAAATAAAAAAATGTCCTCAAGGCTGTATTAGGCTTAACGATGGCCGTTGCGATCGAGATTATTCTAGAAATCACTGTTTCATAAACCAACTAAAGAGTAATTCCATAAAAAAAGCTTAGATCGAATTTAACTAAACACTGGCAAAAACCCTTGAAAAATCAGGGAATACTAATATATGTTGATTGTTATACGTTGATGAAACCGTCAATAATATAAATTGGTTAAGCGCCTGTAAAAGTGTTCGAGCCTTCGCGCTACGGTGTTCAGAGTGAAGCCCAACCTATTGCACCTTTCTGGAAAAAGTTACGCACGGACTTTGGAAATTATTATGTGTTGATGTATTAATAATTTGCGTCTCCATTTTTTTTAACAAATTTAAAGTAACTAATACTATCATTAGAAATGATTACATCAAGCATTTGAAAGAAGTCCAGCCGAACTCTAAACCAGTTTCAATTTCCAAATAAAATAAAAACCGAATGACATGCCTCATTAGCTACGGTCACACTAGCATTTCTTATTCGATTTGAAACGGTAAAATCCAACCGATATTCAAATCGCCAAGAATCGTTTAAAGCGTCACGCGTTATCTCTATAAATCGATTTATCGTAATTTCGTCTATCAGTTGTTGAAACCGAATCGGTACGAAACTGGTTCCCGAAGCAGTTTCGAGAAATCGAATCAAATGGATTCGAGAAAAGACGGTTTCCCGTTCACGCAAATCCAGCGAAACGTTTTGAAACGGTTTAAATCGATTCCAAGACCTATAACGTGGTTTTCACCAGAAACCCAAAGGTGTTTTTCGTCGCAATTTCCATTCCTTAGCTATATTTTCTTTCTTCTACCTACTTCTATCTATGCTCTTGATTAAAAATAAAGAGTTATAAGCTACGGTCACACTAGCTGCGTTCATACTAGGCCTTGGAATCGATTTAAACCGTTTCAAAACGTTTCGCTTGAGTCTTGTGAACGGGAAACAGTCTTTTCTCGAATCGATTTGATTCGATTCCTCGAAAGTGCTTCAGAAACCAGTTTCATACCGATTCCATTTCAACAACCGATAGATGAAGCTACAATAAATCGATTCATAATGATACGTGAACAGGTGACGCTTAAAACGATTCCTGGCGATTGGAATATCGGTTTTATTTAACCGTTTCAAACCGATTTAGAAATGTTAGGGTGACCGTAGCTAAAATTTTTAAAAATCGATTTATCGTAGCTTCATTTATCTGTTGTTGAAACCGAATCGGTATGAAACTGGTTCCCGAGAAATCGAATCAAATCGATTCGATAAAAGACGGTTTCCCGTTCTCACGACTCCAGCGAAACGTTTTAAAACGGTTTAAATCGATTCTAAGGCCTAGTATGAACGCAGCATATACTCGTCTTCAGTATCCCTTTAAAGTGTATAATATTTGAGCGATTGTCACCGTAGGTTAGGTCCGCGAAAAATAGATTACGCTGATGGAATATAGCTATAGCGTGCACTCTCCTCGGAGACCCGAAGTACTGTCAGCTAACTTTGAAGATGAAGTTCTAGTACGCGCCGTATACCTCTCTATACATCGTTTTATTTATAACCCGCAACCAAAACTGGATGAAGAATATTTCGAGGGAGTGATGGAGAGCTACCCTCCCTCCTCAATATTAATGGATTTCGAATTCAGCCTGCGGGGAAAATCCCGCTTATCATAAACAGTTCAAGTTTTAGCACGTGCATGTCTATATACAGACTCCCAAGAACTAAATTACGTAACTCGAGAAAGAACAAAGGGAGATTCCACCTAAGACTTAACAATAGACGTCTTTCTTAATAGATAATAACAAAACCAGGCATTCATAATGGTCCTCTAACGGCAAAAATAGTAGGAACTAACAAAACTACGAGCGCATTTGCCTATTCTCTATCCGTATGGCAGCCAGGTTTTGTACTTTCCTACTTTTGCCCGCACTGTTTGTAATTAGAGGACGCTTATGAACGCCAGATTTGGTTATTCATCTTAATCTATTAAGATAGGTGTCTACTAGAACCAACTAAATCTACGGTTACACACTAGCATTTCTTAATAGGTTTGAAACGGTAAAATCAAACCGATATTCAAATCGCCAGGAATCGTTTTAAGCGTCATGTGTTCACGCATAAATTTTATAAATCGATTTATTGTAGCTTCCTCTATCGGTTGTTGAAACCGAACCGGTACGAAACTGGTTCCCGAAAAAAGACGGTTTCCCGTTCACAAAAACCAAGCGAAACGTTTGGAAACGGTTTAAATCGATTTCAAGGTCTAGTATGAACGCAACTTTACAGCAGCGAGTCCGATAATTTCGATAAATATACAACTATCTATATGTGAGCAAGTGGCTCTGCCGGTATACATACATCTATATGCTTAACAATATCAGTTGGCAGCGACTACTTTTTTCATTATAACGTTTAACGTTGTGTATCAATCCTCAAAGCAACTTTCCTTATTGATAAAGTTATCAATTTTTAATCTCGTGTTAGAATAGACCCTTCAGAGATTAGCTATTCCTAGACCATTTTTTTTTTTTTTTTTTTTTTTTTTTTTTGGTCAGGAGATATGTGTCATATGGATTAATATATTTAGATTTCGCTGCCAGAGTTCATAGTTTTGACCATAACCAAGGCTTAGAGTGCTTTCAAAAAAAGTTCTCGGAATAAAAGAATTATCTTCTGATATTCATATTTTATTTTTGGATTGTTTGAGACTAAAAAAGGCAATTTGTAAATTCGGGTAATAGTTAAACGGATGTTGGGTTTATTGAAGCTTGATCTAGTTAACGAGTTATTTGAATTCAAACGTATAAAGGCGCGTTTTCAATCAATGCTTTGGGCAAAAAAGTAACTTTTTTGTCAAAACTAAAGCCCCGTTTTCATTCAAGTTTTTTTTTTTTTTTGGCCAAAAAGTAACTAAAGAAATTTATCTTAGTTATTACGAAAGAAGTTAGTTTTTTGGCCTTAAAACTCTTGATTCAAAACGTGCCTTAAGGTAAATTGCTATAGTTACGACGAAAAAGTTGGTTACTTGGCCCAAAATATCTTGTTTGAAAATGGGGCTTAACATTGGATAAGAAAATTCACATTTAAAATTCGTGTAAAATAAAAGAAATATAATTCAAATTCGAAGAAAATAAAATAATAAAACCAAGCTTTTAGGGTTAAATTATATTATTTTTGACGAAAATAGATTTTAAAATATTCTTATCCAAACTCAAATAACTCGACTGGATAATTTTCTAGGATATGATGCTATTTTCGGATAAAAACGAATAAGATTATTATATTTTATTAACTGCAATGATAGTATATTTTTAAGCAAACGGATAATAACTGTCTGAATATAATTCGGTAGATCTATCCAATTAATATAAAAAGTTATACAAATTCCGTGCACTATTCAAAAATAAATAAAAATATAAGCCCCATTCTCATGTTTGGCTCTTTTTCTCCGTGGTGAAGAGGTTTGAATCCCCGGTAATAGATTTTTTGTTGGCCCGTGGGTTTTTTAACGGAATATTTAGCCGCCACAACTCCCCCTAGGGTGAGGTGTAGCTCTTATTTTGTCGTAGTGTGAAATAGGAAAGGCAAAAAACCTTATCATGAAACATATATTGTACATGCCTTGTAGAAAAATCAATAAAGAGCTAAAAACTTGGGAGCTAAAAATGGAACAGCTTTTGAATTTATTTTAGGAATCACCATGCGTATTCTAGAATTTTCAAGCCATTTTTAGACACGTTTTTGGTGTTTAAATTAATTTCTGAAGTTTGGTTAGAGTTTGAATAAAAGTAAATACAGAAGCCGATGAAACCCTCCTTTGAAGTCTACTACTGCAATGTTCCATATAGCGCTCCTCTCTGTATGGGTAAAATTCCCAATTTATGAGTTAGAAGGGGTCCTACTTCATCCCCCCTGTCTACGGAAAATTGGAAATTCTCTCTCTCCACAAACGACGACGTTTTTTGGACGAACTCCAAGGCTGCTAGAGATATTCGCTCGACGAGCTCCCGCTCCGAAAACATCTACCGTTAGGTGGCGTACGAATCGCGCCTTTTGAGAATAACCCATACAGAGAGGGGTAGACCAGACCCGGGAGTAATAGACTTCAAAGGAGGGTTTCATCGGCTTCTGGTAAATATAAATTCAGACCAATCATATTATTTCAGCCTTGAACAGCGCTTGTAATGTCCTAACATTAAAAGAATAGGCCGGCGATTGATGGCCAAGGTCTTAGGCATCAAACAAGGGCTTTTGAAGGCTGAAATAATATGATTGGCTCGAATTTATATTTACTTTTATTTAAGTTTTACCAAACTTCAGAAATTAATTTAAACATCAGAAACGTGTCTAAAAATTGTGCGATTTTTGGCATGGAGATTCCGAAAATGTATTCAAAAGCTGTTCCATTTTTAACTCCAAGTTTCCCTTTATTTTTTCTGGGTTGCTTTTTTATTCTTAAACAATAATATTCAAGATAAGCATTCATTAAATTACGAAATAGATTTTTAGGTCTAATCAGCTTTAAAATTTTGATTTATATCCTTTTGGGAAATGTTTTTAAGGAAGTTACGCAATTTCCTAAACGTTTTTTATACTAGTGCTGGAAGGTTACAGCGGTATTGATAAATTTAAATGAATTTTCGGAATTATTCCTTTGATAAGTATTGTAATAATTTCAGTACTCATTTCGTGAGAAAGTATGCGCCCATAAGATCACCCTAAATTGGTCCTAAGGTAAAAATTGGCCTCTCTCTAGCTCTTTCGAGATAAGTTCTCTGACATTTGATTTATTCTTTATCCTCCTCTACCCCTACTTAAATAAATTAATACTAGACAAACTAATCCGATACTTTTAATGTTAGAACATTACAAGCGCTGTTCAAGGCCGAAATATTATAATTGGTCCGAATTAATATTTACATTCGTCATCTCATCCTTCATTCATCTTTGAATTTTCTTCCGAAGAAATTATAATTTTGTACAATTTAGCTCACCGCTCTCACCACTGACCCACGCCACCAGAGGTAAAATTTCACAAAAGCTCTTATAAATTATTTTCAAACCAATAAGAACTTGAACATGAAAAATAAACTTTATCATGAGGTGTAGCTATTTCTATGGGCTAGACCATCTCGTTTATATTTCGATTGGAGGATTCTTAATAATATTTTCTGGCCCAGAAAAATCTTGCATATAGATAACAATAAATTTTTACGAGAGTGATATTGGATATTTTTTAGCGTTATCTGTCTATACGCGTATATATGAGGAGAAGAGCTGGAGCCAGAGTTTTTTTATGGAATTTTTTATCGCTGTATATATACTGTTAGAAAGGAAATGAATTTTATACGAAATATCCTATTTTTTTTTTTTTTTTTTTTTTTTTTTTTGGAGAACATTAAGCGTCACGCCAAGTGTTTTTATTATATATATTTTTTAAGAGACTATAATATATACGCAAGGGGTCAGTCATTCAACGAAATCCAATACGCTACCCGCAAAATCAAAATCAAAAATCCGACATGAAATCAAGAGAAATTTTGTCGATTTTTAAGTGCGATAAAAAATCCCCGAGCTCAAAAAATCCCTGAACTGATATAGGTCTTAAATCTTTAAATATTATGATCAATTTGAATGATGCTAGTTTTCCAACGTAGAAACATTAAATGGGGCATGATAAAGATCATACAAATGAAATATTTTTCAAGAAACCGGACATTCTAAACACGAGGTGCTCTTTCATATTTCATTCTTTCCGCGTGCGTCCCTCGCAAAACTCACATGGCAGTAAAAATCAGCCCACGTAAATTTGCGACCGTTTAGCGGAGCAACCGCGAACACGTATTTCGAATATAATGATACCACATAAAAAAATATCTCTCCTTTAACTAAAATGTTTTCAAATCTGTCTATCAATTCGTTTCAGCTTTCTTTAGCCCCATTCATACTAGGACTTAGAATCGATTTAAAAAGTTTCAAAACGTTTCGCTAGAGTCGTGTGAACGGGAAACCGTCTTTTCTGGAATCGATTTGATTCGATTTCTCGAAACTGCTTCGGGAGCCAGTTTTATACCGATTCGGTTTCAACAACCGATAGAAGAAGCTACAATAAATCGATTTATAAAGATAATGTGTGAACACGTGACGCTTGAAACGATTCCTGGCAATTATCGGTTTGATTTAACCGTTTCACACCGATTAAGAAATGTTAGTGTGACCGTAGCTTTTCTCATTTTGCTAACGTTAATAGCGTTCCCAAAATGTTGATCTTTGATTTAATATTACTGCAATGTCGTGGTAAATTTTACTATATAGCATATGTTTAAATATTTTCAATCGCTTTTTAACGATCTTCAAAAAATGCTATTCAAATTCCATTTGCATTACGTTAGAAATCGGTTATTTTATGTTTCTTAACAAAAAATGGAATACGCGTGACTATGGTAAAATGGAATCCATTAGCAATCTCATCTAACATTAAAAACATTTGTTATTCGCGAACTTTATTGCTAAAACTACCGAATAACTTTGAAGAGTCGACCTTTAAGCAGAACCTAAGAGATGCGCTACGGGTAATTTTATCAAAAAGGATAAAAAAAAAGTTATAAAACAAGACCTGAAACTTCTATACTATCGATATTACGGCGGAATAACACAATGTTTAACAAACTTCGTGGAGTTGAAAGTAGATTGTATCATTTGCCGGATTTATTCCCGCTTTTCTCTAATGGATAGAAGCAATCTTGGTTGTAAAGAATTGGCGGGAAAAAGGAAAAAAAATATGGAGTTAGGGTTAGCAGTTTTTGGTCCTGATTTATAAGGCTTTCGAGTGACCACAGGTGGGCGAACTTACTACACGGAATACAGCGCCCAGTTTTATCGAGATGAAGAGGTGGGCTACAGCTCCCCGCCTTTTTTTCCTACCTCTCATTCGATTGGATTACTGAAATCGCCAACCGTGAACTGAATTTCTGAAAGGGAAAAAGGGCAACGGCGAACCTCCAACCCGAAAAAGAAAATTTGACCTTTTCCGCTAGAAAAGTTTTCCCGCGATTTTCCGAGAATGCGCGAAAAGAGATTAAGATTTTATAGCTCCGTTTGAGATCAGTTTGCAAACTAAACGAAATTTGGGGCGAATGAATACGTAATGATAAACCCAATAGGGTAAAAAAGTAGTTTTACGCAACATGTTAGTGTTAAAAGAAGTAATGAAAACCATCAAAACGCGCTATTTTTAATAAATTATAAAGCATTAAAATATTCATAAGAAACATTAAAAATCACCGAAAGTTTCTCGTTAATTTCCAGTTAATTAACGAAGTCGTGATTTGAGCAACAACTAAGCCTAACTCTATTTTAATACCAATAAAAAAATGGGAATAAAAATGAAAGAAAACTAGTCTGCGGCTTAATAAAATATTATAACACGCGCGTTAAACGAACCCTAAAAACATGCGCTAGGTTTTGAACGTTAATTGTTTCATTAGCTCTAGATTCTGACATTTTCATTGGCTTAAACATAGTTATATTATTAATCGCGCTACCCTACCGATGTCACGAGAAAAAAAAAAAAAAAAAAAAAAAAAAAAATCGCATCCTCTCCTGAAGTCACTGTAAAAAATCTCACGCGGCAGAGTGGGAAATGAAATGCGTGGAGTGGGACAGTTTGCAAACAAAAGAAACTAAAGTCGGATTTTTAGATTCGGGGTCGTGGAGGTAGGTTTAGCGGTAGCTTAAATTAACTGGAAATTAACGAGAAACTTTTGTAGCGAGTTTTAGTTTTTGTTAGTTCCTACTTCTACTTCTCACGCTGTTTGTGCCGTTAGAGGACGTTTATGAATTCCAAGTTTTTGTTAATCACCTTTATCTATTATGAGAGCTGTCCATTCAATGTTAATAGAGAATGAATTAACTATTCACGTTCGACAGCAAAACTAGCGCATAACGCCCCGGGCGTCTTTGCTTTTACTTAATTGCGTTAATATATATATATATATATTTTTTCACGAATTCCATAATATTCAGGCTATACCCCGTTTTTATCAACTGTAGGATTAAGCGTTTTTTTGCCCGGGTCTTTTATTCTAGTATTTTTATTACGTTTGAGTCGAGAAATCTCTCGTGGGATAAATTCACGTGTGTCCGTGCAGAGAGAGAGAGACAGAAAAGGAAAAATAATAATCTGGTGGGATTTACTTGGTAAAAGGTCGGGGGGGGGGGTTATAGTTCTTAGAAAAGAAAAACCCTCAGCAGGCAAGCATCATTGTACAATATAGATGAAGGAGAATGTATCTAGGTAAGCTAGTACTCAGTTTCCGGAAAGAATGCAACGCGCGAGATTAAACATAACACGAGGAAGATATAGGACATATAGTAGCTTTGTCTCGCTTTTATGAGACATTACGAAGTAAAACTCTTTCGACTTTGTTTTATAGGCTGCTCGGGATGACCAGTCCCACATTGTGATGACTGTAGAGCGAATAGAACGATCGAAATATAAAGAGATGCTGTCACAATAGCATATTCATAATTGTAGTATTTTCATTAGAGGAGCGCTAAAGCAATATCCGTATCACGTGCCAGAAGGTATTGAAGCTCTTAAAGGGAAAATGCAACCTCAGGGTGACCACTGAAAATTTGAAAATCCTATATAGGAAATATAGGAAAATATAGGAAGAATTTTATGTAAAATATAGGATAAAATAGGAAGAAATAAGTGTAAAATATTTGATAAAAATGGGAAAATAATTAATTAAAAGTAGGAACCATGTTTATTATTGCGTCACAACTCTCGCCACCGGTTTAAACATGGTATTAATATGATCGAATTTTACAGATTATTTTAACTGGAAAATGTACAGTTAAGCTAAAATAATCTTATACAGCCACAGCTGACAGTATGATTTATAACTTTACCCTTAACTAGAGATTTTGAGTAGAAATATAGGAGATTATAGGAATTCCCATTAAATTATAGGAGAAAATAGGAAGGATGTGAAAATATAGGAAATATAGGAAAAGTGGTAACCCTGCAACCTAATAAGCGATTTTTTACAGATTATTTATCTTTAAATAGGCCTAATCCACCAATTGGCTAGCAATGCAGAAACCATTTTCCAATTCACACCATTGAAAAACAGTCACTATTGGAATTACCCAAAGTAGGAATAAGGCTAATTAAAACCGCTTTCTAAGAAATGGAATAATTGTTGTAACAGATATAGCGGGATTGAAAGATTGTGCCATAGCGAGTATCACGGGAATTTCTTTAAGCCAAAGGTACAACGGCGTCTTTTTATTAGTCAGAGGTTCTCCCTGTAATTGAATGCCAAAGTCAGAGAGTTTCGGATTTTTCATTAATTCAAAGACAATTCATCAATTTAGACGCAAACGTGTCTTAATTTTAGAAGCAGAATCAAAAAGCCACCTCTATTTCTCTTCACTTTCACTTTAACAATATTTTTCGAGAATGCTACTCAAACTATGGTTGGTTGTCGTGAGAAATCTGTCACGAAAGCTCAAGGAGAGCTGATAAAAATCAACTTCATCCCTCGATTCCTTGCGAAGATTAAAATTGCGTTTCAATCCAATTCCTCCTTAGCTTTGGCTAGATTGCAAACTGTTCTTGATCCAAAATATTATATAATATAGGCATAGCTGCGGGGTATTGGGATATAACAGTGCCTCTTCCATTCCCGAGTGAAAACCCTAAACAGGGGCGGAGATTTTTCCGCAGTTTAGAGGTTTAATGTTTCAATAAGAGTTCTTAAAAACTACTTTGTATCATATTAAGTTTAACAGGGTGTATCAATCCGCGTTATGTTTCTCCATTTTGTAAACTGTACTTGATTAACGTACGATTATATATTAAAGGCGGGTTTAATTCCCGAAGCGTTCAGCGATTTAATGATGACTATTTAATATATTAATAGCATTTTTGGCCTTGTTTTTGAACGAGAGTTTTCCAGAATATGAGATTGTTTTTTTATTTTCCTAATTTATTGGAATAGCTCCACCCTAGATAAAATGAAATAACAATTGTTTCTTTACGGTACTTGTCATTAAGAGGACCTTCAACGACGCGGATTGAAGTTAAAATTTGAAGGGAAACTTGGAGCTAAAAATGGAACAGATTTTGAATTTATTTTCGGAATCACCATGACAAAAAAGAAGTTTGAAAAAAAATTGAATAAAAGTAATTATAACATCCGGCCAATCATATTATTTCAGCTTTCAACAGCGCTTGTAATGTCCTAGGAATAGGCCAATTCTTTTAATGTTAGCACATTACAAACACTCTTGAAGGCTGAGAGAATATGATTGGCCCAAATTTATATTTACTTTTATTCAAACTTTACTAAACTTTAGAAATTAATTTAAACATCAAAAACGTACCTAAACATTGTGAAAAATTTCTCGAATACATTTTTTTGCATGGGGATTCCGTATATAAATTCAAAAGCTGTTCCATTTTTAGTTTCAAGTTCCCCTTTAACTAGTTAATTTTCATGGATATATCCAGATGCACAAATTGATTTTAAAAACCATAAAAAATGCAATAGATTTAGCTGATTGAGGTCGCATCAGGATAATAGGGCCAACTAAGAATATTTGAAATCTTAAATGTGACTAAAATCGATTTTGCTTTTCGGTACTACAAAACACCTGTCATCATAAAAGATTAAATTCGTACATACCTACCATTTACACACGAAAAAAAAATACATTTAGATAAACTTTTGGAAATAAAATTTAAAACAAGAGTCATCCGATGTTCTTTTTAAATTTGTTAAACCGTTAGTTTCATCAAGAAAAGTAGGGATATTAGTGAACCTTTCTTCCTTTTTTTTTTTTTTTTTTTTTTTGTCGCAATAAGTGTTACAAAATTAGCAAAACTGACGCGGATTGAAAGCCAATATAAAGAGAATAAAAATAGTTTCGCAAACGATAAGATAAGAATCCACTCAAAAGTATCTAATGTAAGATTTTGCTTAGGAACCATCATCTTCAAAGGGTTGGTACAACGTGAATTTAGGCATTGTCGTATTTTTCTAATTTAAACGAGTATAGGTCTATGAGGCAGAACAATATAGTCAAGGCTATAAGAACATCTAAATATCTTAACGGTTGTAAACGCCTAAAGTCAATGGGGTCCCAAGTTTCTAAGTTTAAGTTCCCAAATAAAAAAAAAAAAAAAAAAAGTACCAAATAACACTTTAGCTGTGTTCATACTAGGTTTTGGAATCGATTTAAACCGTTTCAAAACGTTTCGCTAGAGTCGTGTTAACTGAAAACCTTTTCTCGAAACTTTTTGATTCGATTTCTTGAAATTGTTTCAGAAACCAGTTTAATACCGATTTGTAAAGATATATGTGAACACATGACGCTTAAAAAGAATCCTGGTGATTCGAATATCGGTTTAATTTTACCGTTTCACGTCGATTAAGAAATTCTAATGTGACCGTAGCTTATTTTTTATTTGAAACGTTTTTACTTGGTTTTCTAATGAAGAAATAGTTTAAAACAACGAAAGTATAGAGACATTAGTAGAAGTTGTATCGTCTTAACAAGGCGTAAGCTTCCCCCCCCCCCCCAGGCTCACATAAGATACGGCATTTCTTAATCGGTTTGAAAAGGTAAAATCAAACCGATATTCAAATCACCAGGAATCGTTTAAAGCGTCATGTGTTTACGCATTATCTTTATAAATCGATTTAATGTAGCTTCATCTATCGGTTGTTGTAACCGAATCGGTATGAAACTGGTTCCCGAAGCAGTTTCGAGAAATCGATTCGAGAAAAGACGGTTTCCCGTTCACACGACTCTAGTGAAACGTTTTGAAACGGTTTAAATTAATTCCAAAGCAGCTATAATGGAACAGTTTCCGTCCCCAATCTAATTTTAAATAGACCGTAATACTTTCCCTTTAAAGAAGGAAAAGACCTCCATAAAAAAAGGTCTTCCGGAATATGAAGACCTTTTTTTTCAAATGAGTTAAATTTATGGGCCATGGAGTTGAAGTTATTTCATCGAGAGCTAGGGGTATAGGGGTTATGTGGAAATACGTTCGGTTTATTAGAGCCAGTACAAAGCAATACCTTGGAAGGAGAAATATTTAAGAAGGTTCTTCGATCTTGTATGCCAGCAAAATTATCGTACAGATTTTTTTATCCACGGTTATTAGAATTTTGTTCAAGAGCAAAACCTGAGGCGTATTAGTACGTAATATTAAATTTAAAAGGAGGTAAAAGAAGCTTCCCAAACTTAGATGGAATTGACTAATGCAACCTCAAAAAGCTACGACTAAAACAATTCGGATGATAAACTTAAATCTTGGGGCGAGCACGCAAAATTTGAAAATCCTTTAAAGGAGAATGCAACCTAACATCAAGTGATTTTTTATCGATTCCTTATCGTTTAAATAAACCTAATCCATTTACATTCAAATATTAAACTAGAAATAAATTTAAAACTTACCCGGAAATTAGGCTTAGCTGGATTCGTGGAGATATCCTGAACTCCCCATATAAGGGCCATCAATCAATGTCATTGGTCGCTAGTCCTTATATGGGGAGATCAGGATATCTCCATGAATCCAGCTAAGCCTATTTCCCAGGTAAGTTTTAAATTCATTTCTAGTTTAATATTTGTTTGTAATTTGTTTTACTGGTGAATTAGGCCTATTTAAAGGATAAGGAAATGATAAAAAAATAACTTGTTTTAGGTTGCATTCTCCCTTTAAAGGAAATATAGGAAACGTTGTAGCGAAATATAGGAACATTTTATAGAAAAATATTTTTTTTTGGAAAGTTATTAAATGTAGAACCCGCGTTTGTCGTTGCGAATACATGATTAATCAATGTCATCCTTTTTGTATGAATTTAGTAAAGCTTTCAAAATGGCATAGAATAAAGCCGATTGATATTAGTAACGGGAACTTAGGTCTCAAAGATCACGTAATTTCATAGATTTAATCTTAAAATGGAAAAGTATTTGTGTCATTAGCAAAGCCTTTAAAATGTCATATAGAAAATATGTGTTTAAAATAATATGAAATTTTGCAGACTAAATCTTTGGTAATCCATATCACAACCATGCACTTTGCAATTTTTTAACAATATTTAACTTTGAAGAATGTAGAGCGATATATACGTAAGAAATGGTTTTGGCTTGATGGGGAAAGCCCCATCTTAATTACGATAGCCGTAAAGGTACCTTCTTTTTATCTTAAAACGAAAATCTTATTTCGTCTATCGACTTAAAAAGGGGGAATTATTCATCTAGATAATAGAGTTTTACTTTTTAAGGATCAAAAGAGAAAATCGTTTAGAGTCTTGGTCGTAAAGATGTTCGAGAACAGTTTGAAGTAACTACTTTCACGCTATGATATTTACAGAATTGTGTATTCGTCCGCCTCAACTTTGTCTATTTAGCAAATTTACTTCGACTAATGATGAGTTTTTATTAAAGTTTAAATCGGCAAGTTCCCTCGTAGAAAAAAAAGATCGTATGATTAAGAAAAATATACTATATACTTGAAAAAACTCAACCGATTATTACAGGCAGTACGAAAAAGTTTTTAAGTGGGCCCATAATAAATGACTTCACTTTTAAATTCACATACTGATGGATATCTGGATATTATATAGCTACGCATTATCAAATCATCAGGAGAGCAATATGAAGATATGTTAAAGGGTAACATGGAGCTAGAAATGAGTCAGCTTTTTAATTTAGTTTCGGTATCAACATGTCAAAAACCGTATTCGAGAATTTTCGAATAATTATTATAATAATTGTTCGAAAATTCTCGAATACTGTTTTTGACATGTTGATACCGAAACGTTTTTGGTGTTTTTTATTTGTAAAGTCTGAAAAAAAGTAAGTATAAATTCGGACCAATCAGATTATTTCAGCTTTCAATAAAAGATAAGGCCGGCGTTTGACTTCCAAGGTGTTGGGCAGCAACCACCGCCCCTTTTTTTATTTAATCTTATGACATAACAAGCGCTGTTGATGGATGAAATAATATCATTGGACCGAATTTATACTTGCTAACATTCAAAATTAACCAAACTTTGGAAATCAATTTAAACACCAAAAACGTATTTGGCATGGTGATTCAAAAGCTGTCACATTTCTAACTCCTAGTTTCCCTTTAATACATAAACAATCAAAAATTGAATAGATCCACAAGAAAAAATTAACGAAACGATCAAAGGTGTAATCATTCGTGATTGGCCAACTTAAACAGTGAAAAATCCCGACAGTCGGCAGTCAACCATTGGCGGCGGAACGGGTGGGGACAGGGGGACATTGTCCCCCCTCAATTAAACCAGGTGGGGACAACCAATATACGTGTCCCTCCCCAAATTGTTCAGTCAATACTCTGATTAATCTCAGAATATAATTGAATTCAATGAATTGTAAGAAAAATTAGTCTATAATCTCAACCTGTTTGGAGTTATCTTACAATACCTTACCAGGCTGAACTTTAGCAAGAAAAAAAAAAGGCGCATAATTCTTCAATTCATAAACTAGGTGACGTTTTTAATTTCCAATAATACTCTTCACTCAGCGTGGTATCAGGTATATTGGTCTTGAGCAACTTGTTTCCAAGTTCTTTAACGAAAAATGTCCCCCCCAAAATAAGAACCGTCCGCCGCCACTGCAGTCAACAAAATAAAAACTGTGTTGGCATACTCTTTTAATCAATATATAGTGGTTAAAAAAGTATGGCACTACCGTTTTAATTTTCAACGGCCGACAAAAATTTAGTATTTCGAGTCAGTAAATGAACACAGTTTATGTTGGCCTATATTGAATCTAGGCTCGTGTAGCTTGAATGGTAATGATATTTCCTATCCTTTAAAATTATACATACTTTGTTTGACGTTTTAAATTTAATAAAAATTTTCACCGGTTCCAAGATAAAATACGCTCTTAAGGCGGTTGAAGCATTACTAACCCCCCTCACCCTTGGAAAACCTGTGCCTTCTAGAAAGCAAACCCGCAAAGCTTTTTTTATGGGTCTATTGGGACGAAAACCCTTTTATTGTGAAGGGAAACACTTGGAAGAATTGAAGAAACTATATGCTATGACTTTCCCTTGTATATAAATTTAATCACCCGCAATTTAAATACAACAGTGCTACGGCGTCAGAGCCTGTTTTCACTGAGTGAGTTTTCAATGTAATTTTTTTATGGCACCGTTACGGCGCAAGTGAATTTGCAGCCGCGGTTCTGCGCTCAGTGAAATGAGGGTTTCATTCGAACTTGCTTTAAAATCAACAAACGCTGAATAACAAATAAAGCGCGACTTCAACAAATTAGGCTTAAAAAGGATCGGGTTAAATCGTCATCATCTGACCTGTTTATGGACACCTATCTTAATATGTAAAGATGAATAACAAAAATCTGGCGTTCATTAAGCGTCTTCCAACGTTAGTAGGAACTAAATAACCCTCGCGCATGGCTGATGTGGACAAAGAATAGATTTTTGTTAGTTACTACTTTTGCCATAGATAAAGATGAATAACAAAACCTACCTTTCATAAACATCCTCTAACGGCAAACAGTGCGTGTAAAAGTAGAAGTAGAACTAACAAAACCACGCGCGCGTCTGCCTATCTTTATCCAAAACAGCAAAGCACGTGGTTTTGTTAGTTTCTACTTTTTCTCACCCTGTTTGGGCCGTTAGAGGACGCTTATGAACAACATATCTTGTTATTCATTTTACCTATAAAGATAGATTTCTATTATATATGTTTAATACTACTCCTTTAACATTTGGTACATTTGTATAATTCTAGAGGCAACATCAATGGAGCTAAGAAAAGAACCGGTGTCATTTGACCGCCACCAACAACCTCAAGAGCGACCAAGTACGCGAACGATCGCTCTTATTTAAAGATAGAATAGGACCTGGAGAATCATATCACGTTATGACGATTCGGCGTCGACCGCGATTGACTAGGATGGCGGCTATGCGACGCTCGGCCGACAGGAAAAACCAGTCTATCTGTTTAGTGGTTATCTTTCTGGCTTTTTTCGCTTGCATAGTCGTCACCGAGGTCTTTCTAGTCGAGAAGGACACGACCAGCGAAACAGCGCTTTGGAATAGATTCTACAAAGACGAGCAACCCGTCTCCGAAAAAGTACGCATATTACATATTTAGGGGGGGGGGGGGGGGGGGTCTATAATACTAAATTAGTTTGATAAACTCAATCTTGAAACATTGCTAAACGTTTTGTAGATTTAGTTTGAAACTAGATCAATATAGAAATTTGCTTAGAGTAAAAGTGACAGTATAAATAAACGTTTTTTTCCATGTTAAATTTTACGCTTTAATAGATTGCATTCTGGTATAGGTAGATGGATAAAAAATTGTCTAAGGTTTGCTGTTCTATAGTTAAAAAAACTTTGCAAACAAAGTTGGATATGGCTTGTAGATTTGGTTTGCAAAAAAGTTGGATAACTAGAAGTGGATGGATAAAGGTTTGCAGAAAATTTTGGTTTGCAAACTAGGAGGATAGATAATTTGTATTTTAAATCAACTTTGCCATATTAGTAATGACCTACATCTAAACATTTTTTTTTTAATTCTACGTGTAGTACCCGGAAGATATGACACCCAGGGTAGCCCGGGAACTGAACCGTATACCTCAAGAGGACGAAATATCATCGGCTTCGGTTAAAAAAAAGTTCCAGCTAGAATATAACGGAACAGCGTGGTACGAGGACAAGTGGCAAGGCGTTAAAGGTGCCAAGGACAAGTTCTACGTTTTCTCAGCCTATTACGATGATAGGAAAACCAGAACTATAAGGTATAGAAACAAGAATGATAACCAGGAGTACCGACTTTTCCGTTGCTCTTTTATTAGCGTACTTAGTAAGTGCACCAGGGGGAACCAGTGACGTGACATAATAAGGAACTTAAAAAAAAACGCTTGAGCAGGTAGTAACGTGTTTAAATCTCTAGCTAACTCCAAATCAATCGTTCCCAAGGTCTAATCAATTCAATCATTTTGTCGTGACCCTGATTGCCTGATCTTGATATGAACTATAATGCACGCCGCTTCTCTTCCTTCTTACAATCAGGATCATTAGTTAGAGGGTGTAACAGTCACTAACCGAGCACACTACAAAGTCGGTCCTCTTTGATAAAAAGGCATATACGGCAAAATCTTAGCTAATTATATAATATTTTGATACTGTTTCGTGGTAATAGAATAATCGCGGCTGCGCGTACCAGGATAGCAGAGAGGGTGACTTGCGTATTCTGGTTCGGTAACGGGGAAGAACCGGCCACGGTTTACGCCACCAACAAATTAATCCGCGAAAACTGGAACCTAAAATACAGCGCCTATTTCTTATTGTGCCCCCTGAGAAGAGATATCGCTAGCGTACCAAAGGAAGTGTCTATAGTCAAGCCAGGATCCGGGCAAGCCAGTAACAGGCTACTTATTCATAATAACAAGATCAAGTACAAAGAACCCAAGGGACTCGCCGTCTGCGTTAAACCCATGCATTACAGTTACAACAAGGTAAGAAATTAAATTTGAACATGGATGAAAGGCTCAGAATATCCGCAGCTAATCTAATAGTGTCTTGAAATATTTCACGTTGTTTGATTCGCTGCAGATAGTGAAATCTTTAAGCAATTTAGGTTAACAATGTAGTGAGGTTCAGCGGGTATAAAAAAAAAAAAAAAACATTCTACGTCATAATTAAGTTCACGTGATTTTTATAAAGTCAACAGTTGATTCTCACGAATTCTGGCACGTTATACGAATATGTTTTCGCGCTGTCTCTTTCGCGAAAGTACTTCATCCAGAAAACCTTACCTAAAATTTATTTTAAACTTACACGTTCCAAAAACATTCTACGTCACCAAGAGGATTAAATGAATAAATAAATTGTCATTTTAATTTTGAAGTTTCTTGAAAGCGCGTTAACCCAAAGGTGTAAAATTTCGAATATAAGTTTTTAAAAGTGTAAAAACCTCAATATAATCTATAAGCCTTAAAAATTGGTGACATCCTCGCTTTAATGGGGATATATTTTCGCGATCTTTTGTTTCAGATGTTGGATTTCGTAGAATTCGTGGAACTGAATCGCTTAATGGGCGCCTCGCATTTCATCTTATACAACCACACGGTTGGTCCGAACGTTTCGTGCGCGTTAGACCATTACAAGCAACGAGGACTGGTGACGTTATTACCGTGGCAGCTCGAAATGACGTCTCAAAAAGAGATTCGTACCGAGGGTCTATTCGCGGCGTTAAACGACTGTTTATATCGAACCATGTATCGTTTCCGGTACGTTCTCATGATAGATTTTGACGAATTCGTCGTACCCCATTCCAACAACAGTTTAACCTCGATGCTCAACTATTTAACCTCTCGTAACCCGGCCCGTATCGGGGCGTACTCCTTCCAAAACGCCTTTTTCTATTTGCAATGGCCCAACGACACAAAATCCCGCGAACTACCTTTACCCTTATTGACCTTGCGCAAAACTAAACGTAAATCTAGACTTCACGCGCATAAACAACGTTCCAAATGCGTCGTGTTGCCCGAAAGAGTGGTCGAAATGGGAAACCATTTCGTTTGGGAATTCATGCCCGGAAAAATCATGCAAAACGTTCATCCGGATACGGCTTTCTTGCACCATTACCGCGTGTGCGAGTTCGGAGGTAGCGATTGTATTAATACCACTTCGACCGTCGACAGACGAATTTACACTTGGAAAGAAGAACTGATTAAATCGGTTACTAGTATTCTAGCGGCCATGCAAGGCTTAGTGTGCGGCAAAACGATAACGGCGCGAGGAACTACGGCCCCCGATAACCCCGGCGATCCTCCCGATCCCACGTGATGATAGTTTGAACTAATCAATTACTATCAGCCGGCGTGGCTGAATTTAAAGTTATAATATTTAACATGTATAATGAAAGGAAGAAATTAACATAACGCGCGAGCGCGTGAATGCTTCACGAAGGACGAGTTAAGTTCTTGGGTTACATACTCCTTATTTTGTGTTAAAGAGTGTTTAAAACATTAACGATGGTCATGAATAAATATTTAGGCTAATACGAATATACAACGGCATTAAGTATGGTCTAACTTTACCTAACCAAAAATCATAAAGGCTTCGTACTTGAACTGGAATTATTTTCTCAACTTTCTACCACTTAGCCAAGGCTTAAAATTTCGTTTTAATGTTTAAATTATTGTAATAAAGTTGGGATAAATAGCTAGAATCTCTTTTAAAGGGAGGATGAAGAGGAAAATGAAGTTATTTTTATTGTTTAATCATTTGATTAACTAGTCGGAGGTGCTTCTTTTAATTAAATGCCAATATCTAAATCTTATTCCATTTCTTTTTGTTTTGCACAATTCAGAGACATTTCCCAAAAGCGTTAATACACCTACATGTATTTTTTTTAAGTAAAACAATAAAAAAAAAATCACTCAAAATTCCTCTTCACCCTCTCCTTAAGAGATTATCTTCCGACACATTTTTTAATCGACAACTGATTGGCGAATCATGTTTTGCCGTTCTGATTGGCTGATTTGGCGCTGACGATCTAGGAAGGTATTTCTTATATCTGAACAACATGATAGAGAGGCTAATGATAAAGTTAAAAATTCATTATAAAAAGATACGAAGTCTATGCGCAAAGTTATTGTAGAGTAAAAATGGAGTTGGAACAACGAAGGTTCAAAGTGCACAAGAAATTTAATTATTTTTATTTAAATTTTTTTTAAAATTAATAAAATTTCTTGTGTACTTTGAACCTTCGTTGTTCCAACTCCATTTTTACTCTACAATTAATATTCGTGTTATCATGGATAATTCATTCGTAGATTTAAAAACAAGAAAGGTTAAATTGTCTGCCGACAGTCGATTCTTTTTTCGAGGCTATGGTTGGCCAGCTATTTGGTAAAAAGGAAGTAACGCCTGTAAATGTGTTCCAGCCACAGCGCTTCGGTGTCCAACGAGAAGCCCAACCCATTGCACCTTTAGAGTAAAATTTAAGCTAGTTCTCTTGATAAGACAGTGGTATTCTTAATACAATCTAATTATTAAATCTGGATAAATGATACGAAGGTCTTAATAAAATCACTAAGGGTCTAAATATCATCTTTAATTTAAAGGGATACTAAAATGAAGCA
The DNA here is from genome assembly GCA_963920705.1 of Odiellus spinosus. Taxonomy (NCBI): domain Eukaryota; kingdom Metazoa; phylum Arthropoda; class Arachnida; order Opiliones; family Phalangiidae; genus Odiellus; species Odiellus spinosus. The sequence continues at coordinate 11,321,406 of OY987229.1, read as the reverse complement.
GAATAATATTCTTTCGACATGTAATCTGAATAATATTTCTTATTAACGAGACTAGAACAACATTAAGTAGAAGTCTTGTTAAAAAATTTGAAATATTATTTGCTAATCACGATGCTACACAAATTTTGTTTAGCATGAACATCGTTCGTACCAAATTTTCGAAGTGAGATTCCCTGATTTTCCAGGTTTTCCCTAAACAATATTTAATATTTGCATGATTCTCCTCACATTCGCGAGCTGTTGGCAATGCACACTTTTTCTATAGGTGATTTGATCCAGTCTATCAATCAGGGTCGATATGAAAAAACTCAACCTTTAGGCGAATATTTTCAGCTTAAAATACTTATTACAATTAAAAGTTGAACCTATCAAATATTTCCTTGGACCTGAATCGAAATGTTTTATTTCCCTGACCTTCTAGGCTACTTTATGAATTCCCTAACTTCTCCCTTACATTTTGAGAATTTTCCAGGTCATGTACAAGTTCAGCCTTGAAAGTAAATTGAGTAAGGAGTATTTTTAAGTTACAATTTAGAGGTCAAATAATTTATATACCTAAGTTGGCTTTAGTAGATATTCGCGCCCATTTTCTCTATAATAACTTAAGTGAATATTGTTAATTTGTTTTAAAAATCAAAGTTTCTAATCACTCTTTAACAGAAAACTAACATAACCCGTGGACAAAACCGTTTTAAACGCTGCAATGCTAAGGAAACGCGCAAGAAAAAGGATGGAATTTTATATTTTCCTACTTATAAATGGTCGAATAATAAATATTGAGAAGATTTTTAAAAAATAAAACATTTAAAATTATGATTTAAAATGATTAAAGTGCCGGAAATTACTTGACTATTCAATAAAAAAACCAAATACTAAAAAAAGGAAGCATAGACAATTTTTTGAAAATATTTCAGCGGTGCTCTCGAGACGAATCACGTTGAGTTTAGTTGATATAGAAAAAAATATTTAAATTTCAAAGGTGTTTAGAAAAATCATTAAGAATATCTTAGTCAATTAAAAAAAATGTTTTAGACTAGAATTACGAATAAAACTTAATTTAAATAATATAATTATTTTTAAACTTCCCAGAGAAAACTAGTCAATTTTGATGTACCGCAAATTTCAGAGTATAAATTAGATAAATATCGCATCATCAGACGTAATTGATTTTCTTACTCTCATATTTGAAATCGGTTGGTAATAAATTAGAAAAAAATCTGAAAATTGTCGTTGAAATATTTATTACTCTTAGAAGTTAAATATAATCAATTTAATTAGCTTTAATCTTTCATAGGGGCTTGAATATTTAACCCCCAAAAATTCCCGTCTATATTTGACACTATTTTCTCGTTGGTTCTCTAGTAGGGGGCCAATAAAAGAAGGTAATCAAACACCGAGGGGGGGATGGAAGAGCCCTTAATAAAGAACAATTAAAATTTAACTTCCAAGTGAATAACAATTTTAAATAATTTTATTTTTATTTCAAAACCGAGTTGAAATTCTTTCGCAAAATATTATTTTAACTGTTTTATCACCAATTCGTTTAATAACCAACAGATATGTTGAAAATAAAAGTAATAAGACGAAATTTGATTTTAAAGAAGCCAATACGGAGTTTGTGTCCCTCTCTGTCCCACTCCTAATGGTTGAGCCCACCCATAGGGGAGACACTATTACCTAATCTTCCGTAATTGCGAATACTTAAACGTCATATATTTAACCAGAAAATCTATAAATCCCTCTCAATAATTCTAATTAAATTCTACCTTTCGAAAGGTTCTTAATATTTAATTTTTGGTGTTTATCAATCATTAGAGCTCGGCGTTTGGACAAGATTATTCATAAATAACGGTTAATCATTTATTTATGAATAAAAATCGATATTATTCAGTAAATTATTCGCGAAAACATGCATTTATCATAGGCTCCCCGTGGATAATTTCAAATTATGAATAAAGATAAAACAAACGGATATTTTCTTGTCCTAACGCCGAGCTCTATCAATCATCCCCGTTAAATTGCAAAGTTTACTACGACCTAAAGATATACATTCCGAAATTTACGGTACAGTTTTTTAAGCTATTTATAATATAATAATTTAATTTAAAGCTTTAGCGTGATAATATTTGACATCTAGTCATTTCTTCCTATACAAAATAGATTATCAAATCAATAATTTAACTACATTCGTTTTTGACTATATTTAACGATAATAATAAAATGGCTGTTCATAATGTAAATTAAAAACAACTATCCCTTCTAAAAAAACCAAACTAGCTAATTAAATCAAGTGTAATTAAAAAAAGGTGCTTGTAAATTTTCGACATAAAAATTAACCCCTCCTCGGCCGAACAAAAATGTATTCTTCCATAACGATGAAAAATATTTGAGCATAAAGGTTTTAAGTTACTCGAATGAGTTAATACTGAAACTAATTATAATAACAACGTTTTTGTTTTCAATAATAAATTTTGAAAAATAGGGATTAAATTAATTAATACTTTTGATATAAACAAGTTTTATAAGGCTAAACATGTTACCTACAACATAATAGAAAATATGGCCTAATTACAGCTCTCTCCTTTCCAATTCTGGCTTGATTTTCCAAAAAAATCAGGGAGCAAATTTCGTAGCTATCTATATTTGACTCCTAGATAAATTACTTCAAATATCGCTCTCGTGAAAACGAGGCTTAAGTGTTTTCTAAGGAACAACAAATCGGTTAAAGTAAGCAGCCAACCTGACTCAATTTCATGCCTCGTCAAAAGCTACGGTCACACTAGCATTTTTTAATCGGTTTGAAACAATAAAATCAAACCGATATAAAAATCTACAGGAATCGTTTTAAGCGTCACGTGTTCAAGCATTATCTTTATAAATCGATTTACTGTAGCTTCATCTATAGCTGCGTTCATACTATGCCTTATAATCGATTTAAACCGTTACAAAACGTTTCCCTAAAGACGTGTGAACGGGAAACCATATTTCCTGGAATCGACTTGATTCGATTTCTCGAAACCGATTCGCGAACCAGTTTCGTACCGATTCGGTTTTAACAACCGAGAGATGAAGCTACAATAAATCGATTTATAAAGGTAATGTGTGAACACGTGAGGCTTAAAACGATTCCTGACGATTTGAATATCGGTTTGATATACCGTTTCGAATCGATTTAGAAATGCTAGTGTGACCGTAGCTTATAGGTTGTTGAAATTGAATCGGTATGAAATTGGTTCCCGAAGCAGTTTTGATTCGAGAAAAGACGGTTTCCTATTCACACGACTCTAGCGAATCGGTTTGAAATGGTTTAATCGATTCCAAGGCCTAGTATGAACGCGGGTAAATTGATCTCCCACCAATCAAGTGAAATTCATTTTCAAGAGTTGAAGCCAATTTGATCGAGTCTGTTGGAATTTTTCCAATTTAATTTTGGATCATTAGAAATTAATAGATTTTTTCTCATTTGGAGAGACGATTTCTTATTCTATAGGAGCCCATTGAAATGAAAAGCAACTCTGACGTCACGGGTATGTAAAAACAGCCTCGAGAACTTTTTCAAATCTTGAAAATGAAATTCGCGTCTTTGGTCCGAGAGGCCGGAATTGAGTCAGCTAGGTTTCATGTCTACTTTAATGATAAAAACTCTTCGCCGTTGTAAATACTTTAAGTTCAAGCCAAAGAGGCGCCGTGGGTGGGAGGAGTACCTATTTTATTTAAAATTTATCTTACGACGCGAACTGGCAAACTTTAATTAACAGTGTTTTAATTAAAGCTACGGATAGAGAAAGGACCTAGAATGGCGTTGAAAAGGCCTATAGCGAGGTCGCAACGAGACACCCAGGCAACCGTATCTCATCATATAACGGAGTTATACTAAAGGTAAGACCAAAACCAAGGGCTGTCCCCCCTTTAAGGTCCAATTCCTAGTCTTCATCTTAAGCGTAATTATCTAAGAATACCGGCCTGGTACAAGGTTCACGATGAAGCAACATATACGTAAGTTATTATGTCCGAGACTTTTAACGGCAGTCAAGTAATGTTTTAATTGCGAAAACCTTCACGGTTCGTGCCACTATTAACGTTAGCCATAAATTTAACAGGTTATACTTACTTCGTATATATGATTCTAAGAAACAAAGATTTACATATACCCCCTTACTTAAAGTAAATATTACAATTTAAACTTTAAAGAAATGCTGTCACCCAATTTCTCACGCTATGTAAATGCAATTTGAGCATCATTTTAGGAAATATCATTAAAAAAATCAAACTATATACGGCCTAAAAATACCTCAACAGTAAAATAAATCATAATCCGCATCTTCGAAACATTGAAAACCACATTCTACGTCATCACGATAACGGCCCAAACAGTTGATTCTGGCTTATTGTCACGTGATACGGATGCTTTCGCGCGGTCTCTTTCGTGTAAGTACTTAACCCAGGAAGTCCTGACTTTCATTCATAATAACAACGGTTTCCCCACATTCTACGTCATCAAACGTCCAAATTTAAATTTACACATTATTTAAATTTTTAAGTTACTTTACGGGTCAACCCAAGGGTTAAAAATTTTAAATATAAATTTTAATAGTAAGAAAAATTATATAAATATAATCAAAAGTCTATCACTTTTATACCATAAAAGTAAACAACGCCAAGTAGCTTAATACTATCAGCAAAGGGCCAGGTAGACGTACTAGCCCATCACCTAAAAGTAGCCAAATAGGTCATCACCCCTATCTGGCTCGAGTGATTTGGACTCTTCCTCCATATTTTGAGTCAGGAGAGAGGGACGGAAATTAGGCGGGCCACGCTTGGCTATACTGTCTTCCCCTCATCTCCCCAAGAGTGGCGCTTCCGATATCATTATTTACACCGCCTGAGGCCGCTAGAGTATCTCGAATCAGAATCTGTCGATACATTTACCTGGACCTTTGCTGATGGTACTAAGCTACTATAGTGATAGAACTTTTGATATAACTCAGCGTCACTTTAACATACGTTCACTCTGGGCACTTTGACACAGATTTTCAGCATTTCGGAATATTAAAATCAACTTTTTAAACTAATTTGACCGTTTATTTTTAAAATTTGACCGTTAGAAAATGGTTTTAGAACTAGAGTTCTAAAATTACCGTAATTATGCAAATTGGTAAATTACGCGATAATAGAAGTGTTCGTTCTTTTAGTTTTTGGCTGATATCTAGACCAGAACTAGACTTGATCTTTGAAGGCTATTATATCGTAAACAAGCGAGGCTCCCCAATTAACGACTAAATGGTAATTTTTGAACAAGTTTCTTGGTGCGAGAGTTTAAAATTATATCAGAGCAAGAGTATAATAGAAGATTGGCGTCATTTTCACCGTTGTTGGTCAGTCTTTATAGACTTATTTATGTAAAAGCTTATCGAGTGAGTGACCTAACGCGCCGCGAATCGAAATACATTAAATTGGATTAACTCTAGCGTTAACATCGCGGGATCAGCACACGTTTATCAAAGTTGAGAAACTACTAAGAGGGGCCATTAAAATTGAACGTGGAAATGACCAACGCAACAACTCGTGCTAAAGGGAAACTAGACTGTATGGAAAAAAGTTATTTTTAGCCACATTTCACACCTATACAGGGAGCTGCAGGTTAACTTGGTTAAGCCTCTCAGAATGATTGTGTCGTTAGCGTTGACGGTGTTGGCGTACAGAGAAGCGACGATGGACCTGTAGATAAAAGGGAGAATGCAACCTTGCAACAAGGGATCATATTTTATCGATTCCTTATCGTTTAAATGGGCCTAATTCACCAGTATAAAAAATTACAAAGAAATTTTAACTAGAAATGAATTTAAAACTTACCGTCAAAACAGGCTTAGCTGGATTCATGGAGAGCATGAACTCTCCACATAAAGACTAGCGACCTTGTATGGGGAATGAAAGACCTACTTGAATCCAGCTAAGACTATTTTCCGGATAAGTTTCAAATTTATTTCTGGTTTAATATTTGTTTGTAATTTTCTTTATTGTTGGATTAGACCTATTTAAGGAATCGATAAAAAATTACGTGTTCCTAGGTTGTGTTCTCCCTTTAACAACAGTTGTTAAAAATAAAACAGGCGCCTTTCTTGTAAAGAGACATTTCAAAAGGTCATGATTATAAGCCTAACTAAATTTCGCCAAAGGTTTTATCATTCATTTTTTTTTTTTTTTTTTTTTTTTTTTTTTCAGATTTTATTGGTGCACCAACTGATATGAAAAACCTTAATAAATACAATGAACTTCGGGTATTCCAGTTTTTTATGAACCCTGGCTGTAAATGTGATTCGGTTAAGACTAGCAATGCAGAAACCATTTTCCAATCCCCAATACAGTCACTAATTAATTGAAATTAACCAAAGTAGGAATAAGACCAATTAAAATCTATTTCTATGAATGGGTACGTTGGAATAATTGTAAATGTGATTCGGTTAAGACAAGCAATGTAGAACCATTTTTCAATCTCTCCAAATTGAAAAACAGTCACTAATTGGAATTAACCTAAGTAGGATTAAGGCTAATTAAAATCCCTTTCTACGAATAGGTGCGTTGGAATAATTGTTGTAAACGTGATTCGGTTAAGACAAGCAATGTAGAAACCATTTTCCAATCTCTCCAAATTGAAAAGCAGTCACTAATTGGAATTAGCCTAAGTAGGATTAAGGCTAATAAAAATCCCTTTCTACGAATAGGTGCGTTGGAATAATTTTTGTAAATGTGATTCGGTTAAGACAAGCAATGTAGAAACCATTTTCCAATCTCTCCAAATTGAAAAACAGTCACTAATTGGAATTAACCGAAGTAGGATTAAGGCTAATTAAAATCCCTTTCTATGAATTGGTGCGTTGGAATAATTGTTGTAAATGTGTTTCGGTTAAGACAAGCAATGTAGAAACCATTTTCCAATCTCTCCAAATTGAAAAACAGTCACTAATTGGAATTAACCGAAGTAGGATTAAGGCTAATTAAAATTCCTTCCTACGAATAATTGTCGTAAAAGTGATTCGATCGGTTAAGACTATAATTTAAACTATTTTCCAATGCCCAAAATTGACAAATAGTCACAAATTGGAATTAACCAAAGTAGGAATAAGACTGATTCAAACATTTTCTATTCGCTGAAATAATTTTGTAGATTGTCGGTTAAGATTAGCAATTTAGAAACAATTCTAAATAATTGGAACGACTTGACAAGGACAAATGGACATTAGAATCTGACATTTCTGCAATTATACTAGAGAGACAAAATGAAGAAACTCGCTTAACTTGTAAAACGTTTTTCGAAATTTTAGGAGCTATACCCTCAAAAAAAAAAAAAAAAAAAAAAAAAAAAAAAAAAAAGTTAAAAAAAAATTAAAAAACTAAAAGGGCTTGGTCATCTTGTTCTCATTAAAACTCGACGGGCTTAATTTTGTCGTGGCAATAGAAAAATATACCTCCGATTGAGTCTTTATTATTTTAGCTCTTTCCAATAAATTCGCACTCTCATTGACATCAGAAATTGAATCCTTTTGAAATATAAAACTAAAAATTCTTCGTACCTCATTAGCAATTTTCATAATCAACCGATTTTTACGACAAAAACGTTCTGGCGAGTTTTGTTAAATAAAAATATTATTCCCACTTTCTCCATTGGATATTTCTGGGATCACAAAATAGGATAAATGATCAATAAGTGGATCGATTGAGCTTTAAACCCAATTAGAATCGAACGTGTAAACCAAAATAACCTTATAACCCCTTGCACTTCGCTCGAGCCTCCTTTGAATCATTTTCATCGCGCATTTTGAAGCGAATTATCATTAAATCACGACGTAATATAGCAATTAAAACGCACTCGTCTTTAATGAAGCGTTTTCATTTCTAGCGGGGTTCTAGCGCGTGCTATTATCGTTCGGCGAATCAAACGCGATTAAATACCATCCTGGTATATATATATAAAGATCATCCCTCTTCCCCGAACCCCGCTTGTTTAATTCCACTGAGAGACTACCGTGGCTTTACAACTGCGCCTATATAATTATCGAGTCACTAAGAATGCAGAGTAAATTAAAGGGCAAGTCTAGTAAAAAAATCAATTTTCGTTTTAAACTTGGAGATATCGTTCCGTTAGCAATGTAGAAACTATTTTCCAATCTCTCCATATTGAAAAACAGTCACTAATTGCAATTAACCGAAGTAGGATTAGGATTAATTAAAACCCCTTTCTATGAATATGTGCGTAGGAATAATTGCTGCAAACGTGTTTCGGTTAAGACAAGCAATGTAGAAACCATTTTCCAATCTCTCCAAATTGAAAAAAGTCACTAATTGGAATTAACCGAAGTAGGATTAAGGCTAATTAAAATCCCTTTCTACGAATAGGTGCGTAGGAATAATTGTTGTAAACGTGTTTCGGTTAAGACAAGCAATGTAGGAACCATTTTCCAATCTCTCCAAATTGAAAAAAGTCACTAATTGGAATTAGCCTAAGTAGGATTAAGGCTAATTAAAATCCCTTTCTACGAATAGGTGCGTAGGAATAATTGTTGTAAACGTGTTTCGGTTAAGACAAGCAATGTAGAAACCATTTTCCAATCTCTCCAAATTGAAAAAAGTCACTAATTGGAATTAACCGAAGTAGGATTAAGGCTAATTAAAATCCCTTTCTACGAATAGGTGCGTTGGAATAATTGTTGTAAACGTGTTTCGGTTAAGACAAGCAATGTAGAAACCATTTTCAAATCTCTCCATATTGAAAAACAGTCACTAATTGGAATTAACCGAAGTAGGATTAAGGCTAATTAAAATCCCTTTCTACGAATAGGTGCGTAGGAATAATTGTTGTAAACGTGTTTCGGTTAAGACAAGCAATGTAGGAACCATTTTCCAATCTCTCCATATTGAAAAAAGTCACTAATTGGAATTAACCGAAGTAGGATTAAGACTAATTAAAATCCTTTCTACGAATAGGTGCGTAGGAATAATTGTTGTAAACGTGTTTCGGTTAAGACAAGCAATGTAGGAACCATTTTCCAATCTCTCCAAATTGAAAAAAGTCACTAATTGGAATTAACCGAAGTAGGATTAAGACTAATTAAAATCCTTTCTACGAATAGGTGCGTAGGAATAATTGTTGTAAACGTGTTTCGGTTAAGACAAGCAATGTAGGAACCATTTTCCAATCTCTCCAAATTGAAAAACAGTCACTAATTGGAATTAACCGAAGTAGGATTAAGGCTAATTAAAATCCCTTTCTACGAATAGGTGCGTAGGAATAATTGTTGTAAACGTGATTCGGTTAAGACAAGCAATGTAGGAACCATTTTCCAATCTCTCCAAATTGAAAAACAGTCACTAATTGGAATTAACCGAAGTAGGATTAATGCTAATTAAAACCCCTTTCTATGAAGAGGTAAAACATTTCCATGTTTTTTTTTTTTTTTTTTTCCAGATATTCCTGATATTTTGAGGTGACTCAATTGAGTTTATCTGACATTGTGTTATTATTAAATACTCGCACTTCCATAAATTTCCCTGATTTATGCCAACTTTATAACAGTTTCCCTGATATATAACTGATTTATGCCAAGTTTACAAGAGCTTCCCTGATATTCCCTGATTTTTTGCAGGTATTGCAGATTGTATTATCACTGTAATTTATTAAAATATATCTCGTTGCAGCTCTATCACTAGCCAATGGTAAAACTTAAAAATATTAAGAGTTAAAATGAATTAAAAATAGGCCTATGACTGAATAGTGTTTGGGGAAACTATTTCTTATTACACGAGTAAATCACGACATGCTGCGGGTTACGATGAAGCGAGTCCGATTTTCTCAGTCCCTAATTATTCAGAAATTGTATACAGAAAGGCAGCCAGGTTCAGTATATTATTTCTAGAGTAAATCAGACAGGAAATCGCGACGTCAGGGCGAGACACGCTCCTTCGTTTCGCGAGAGAGGGGGAGAGTTGTTTTCTGTCGATGCATTTTCACCCTCGTAAACTTCGAGACAGTTCAGCGCGATATTAGCACGGCCTACTTAGTTCCAATCTCAACCGCTAGAGAGGGCAATTTTGAATTACGTATCTCGACTGTTTAGAGTTTTTTGATATTTTCCTCTCTCCTCGGTCGAAAGCTCTGACGACACAACTTTCAGAACCACATAACAATCATAATATGCCTTGTTGTAAACTTTAAGCATGATTTACCTGTGACTATTATGATACTATACCTTTTTATTAAGGGGACAAAATATTTCTCTCCTCTGCATTTAGAAGCAAAATTAAGGACGCGTTCCACTATTAGGGAGAATACACGATTCTATCGTAACTCTTTACTGGAAAGAGAACCGTGAAAGGAGACTCCCTACCATTGGTGGCGCTACAGACGAACCTTGTGCAATTCCAATAAAGCGTGGGATGGGAAAATTGTCTATCTATTGTATAACAGTTTTCAGGATATTTTGGTTTTGATCGAAACTGAATTACAGGCATTTTACGACTTGTAATCCGTATCACCCGGTATATACGGGATGTATTTGATTATGTCCTCTGGAGATAATGGTTAATATGTAATTTCACATTGGATTATACTGGAGTTTATTGCCCTTTGGCAAGGAATAATTATTGTCATCAAGTATATATCACTGTTGCGCTGGATAAAAACTTAAAGAGGTTTATGTTACTTTATAAATGAAGTTCTCAATTCAAAATTAAAAAATGACAGATTTGTACATTTTAAAGAACGTGCCGTTTCTTAAAAACTAAAATGTAGACGTTATAAAAATAAATGTCTTTGTAAAGACATTATTAAAGGGAAACTTTGAGCTAAAAATAGAAAGTTTTTTTTGTTTTAATTTATTTTAGGAATCACCAGGAATAAAAACTTATTCGAGAATTTTTTGGGCATTTTTAGACACGTTTTTGGTGTTTAAATTAATTTCTTAAGTTTGGTAAAATTTCTATAAAGTAAATAAAAATTCGAACCAATCGTATTATTTCAGCGTTCAACAGCGCTTGTTACGTCATAACATTAAGAGAATAAGCCGACGTTTGACGCCTAAGACCTTGGCCATCAAACGCCGGCTTATTCTTTTAATGTTACGACATTACGAGCGCTGAAATAATATGATTCGCCCATATTTATATCTACATTTATGGAAATTTTACCATATTAAACCAATTAATTTAAACACCAAAAACGCGTCTAAAAATTTCAAATAGCGGTTCCAATTTTAGCTCCAATTTTCCCTTTAAACATTTTGGGTAAGATCAAACAATTCAAATCTTACGGTCAACTTTAGAGCTCATTGGCCAAAAAATTATCAGCTTGAAAAGTTCATTAATGTGAGACTGTAATCATGTTTTTCAAATGCCTAGGGATAATATTTTTAGTTTTATCATACTATATAGGTAATTTTTCCCAGATATATGCCGTAATTTTATTTCTGGAACGTATAATTAACGATAATTTTCATACGAAAGGTAGACCTTTGTGGAGTAAATTCTTTTACGAAAAAAGATCGTGAGAAAGCAACCTAATGTTTTCTATGACATGTGTATTGATCTTTCCTAAAATGCTACTCAATTTCCCTTTGAAGTTCACGAAACATTCGGGACAGGCTCACCCCAAGTGTACACACCCTTGATAGATTAATTTACGATTAAAATGGATTAAAAACGGTTAACATGGCATAATTTTTTGTAATAATTAAAGTGAGATTGTCACCGTTTTGTTTTTCGAAGGCCAAGAGGGGTAATAGTTTAGTTTCATTTATTCTAGCAAAAACCAGTATTAAAAATTTTAAACCATTGGCGCTTTTTTAAGAAACTTTAAAATTAAAATAACAACTGACGTAGAATGATTCTGAAACGTATATATATAATAGAAATGGAGGGCTGGACTTTCCGTATTAAATCATTCAAAAAAAAAAAAAAAAAAAAAAAAAAGGCCGCGCAAAAGCGACCTTAACGCACGAGAAATAACTGTACTCTATAATATCAACCATAGTGATGACGTAGTATCGCCTGAAATTTCAACTCGTGCAAAATCCGTAACAACCTCACTTTAAAAATAGATTTGATACTTCTAATTAAGATCTCGGGACTTGGTCTAGTACTATGGGACCAAAAATTGACCATTTTATTAGATTATCCTATGCCTATAAGATTTATGGCGAACCGAAAATTAAAATTAAACAGACCATCACCCCTTTACAATTTAAAAGTTGGAAAGAAAAAAAGTAATCGTTATATTTTCTCATTAAAACCAGAAATATTTTGGGTAAACTTAATTTTTTTTTTTTTTTTTTTTTATAAACAGTTTGAGATATTATCATGTGAGAAGCCAGGCGTTCCCTTGTATCTATTTGAACTCTAGTTTCCAAGAGTTTAATAGCTAGCCATTGGTTCGCGCGTGATGAAAATACAACCTGAATATCCCCTTTTTGTTGTTAGAGAAAGGGTAAAAGTTGATAATTTAATTTTCGTTGAGTACAAAAACATCTTATTTTTTTCTTATAAGGAAACCTACGCGTTTTTAGTCAGGATAGCGGTGGGTTTAACTCCAGGCTTATCTATATTATACGATTTAGTTTCTTACAATATATAATCAGAAGGAAATAATATGAGAATGGAGACACTATACTTACAGGGTGACCACTGAAAATTTGAAAATCCTATATAGGAAATAGGAGATTTTATTGCGAAATATAGGAAGAATTTTATGTAAAATTGAGGATAAAATAGGAAAATAATTAAAAGTAGGAACCATGTTTATTATTGCAGCACAACTCTCGTCAACGGTTTAAACATGGTATTAATATGATCCAATTGCTTAAATAGTATGGAATTTTACAGACTATTTTAACAGTTTAGCTAAAATAATCTTATACAGCCACAGCTGACAGTAAGATTTATAACTTTACCCTTAACAAGAGATTTTGAGTAGAAATATAGGAGATTATAGGAATTGCCATTAAATTATAGGAGAAAATAGGAAGGAGGTGAAAATATAGGAAAAAATAGGAAATATATGAAAAGTGGTCACCCTGTACTTAAGTAAGATTAAATGTAGATTACTTAATCCATCTCTAAGTATTTAAAGCATAGGAGAATAACGCTCTAAGCAAACTTAAAAGCAGCCTTAAAGGGAGAATGCAACCTAACAACGCGTGATTTTTTTATCGATTCCTTATCGTTTAAATAAGACTAATCCACCAGTAAAATAAACTACAAAATTTTCGAAGTGAATTTTCCCGACTTTTTCAGGTTTTCCCGAATTATTTTAAACAATATCCCCGACCAATTTTTAATATTTTCATACGAATCTATTCGTACTGGCGAACTGATGGAAATGCACACTTGATATTAATGTCTCCCCTTCTCTTTTTATGTCCTTCTGATAGAAACCTAGCTTTGAACGTACTGCAAAGTAAGTCAAAATGATTACGTCCGCGACCAGTGCTTTGAAAAAAAATTGCGCATTTTTTCTATTATGTTGAAATGAAAATGCAAATACCAACCCAAATTTTTTATTTTTTTGGTTAGAAAAATGATGCAGAGCGTTTAGGAATTTTCAAGTTTTTTATTTAATTCCATATATACTCTGCTTAAGGCTTAAAGGGTTAGGGGACTTCTAACGCTATTAAAACTCAAGTTACTCTTTAATTTACAGTTGATAAAGACTCGATTGAAAACTGCTAAGCCTATCTCAATTTTCATATTGATTAAAACAATACAAACGTCAAAATAATCGCGACTAATCAAATAGCGTTTCGAAGCATTTGTATGGTGCAGTGGGGCATAAATCAGCAATCTAAAACACGGGCGAGTTTTAGCACACGCCTTGATTAGCGTAAATTATTCCACAATTTGTATTAAGGTTTAAATCAATATGAAAATGGAGATAGCCTTAGTGGTTGCCCAAAACGTCATTTTGTTAATTAACTGGAAATTAACCAGAAACGTTCGACGAGTTTTAATCATTTTTTAGGCGGATGGATTAAAAAACGCACGATACTCGTCTTCATTATCTCTTTAAATTAATCATTAATCAATTATTAATAAAAAAAACAACAATTTTGCATAGATGAAATAGTTTTGGTATTTCGCCATCAATTCGGGCGTGCAAAATTATATATTATACGCAAAATCAAAGCCTGGTCTTCTAATCGCAAACTCGTTACAAATATTTGGAAAATCTATAGCCGCAGTTAAAACTATTATATCGGAAACTATAATTTACACAGCGAGACCTTTGACTTTATCCATTTTCAAACTACGTTCCCATCTATATGATATATATTCTGTAATTCAATTCCCTCGCAAGGACCTTCTCCGTGCTCTATATCTCAAATAAGAGTTGTTTCATAAAGTGAGACGGCAGCTGTCACGACATTTTCGTGAGAACTTTAAAAAACTAAGAAATTAAGTATTATACGCAATATATAGAGGCAGTTAAGATGAAATAAAAAGTTTTTTATAATCATCATCTTGAAGACTTTTTAAAACAAAAACTCATCCGCATTCTACGTCATCACTATGGTCGTGTTGCTATTATAGAGCTTACAGCCGATTCTCGGTCTTTTTGGTGAAAGTACTTAATCCAGAAACTCACTTTTCATTCAAAAATTACCCTAAAAAGTAAAAAAGACCCAAAAAACACGTACTTTTTGGATAAAGTACTGTTGGTTTATATTATTCACGCGACCTAATTGATGACGTAGAAAGTAGAATATGATTCGCTTTCTAAAAATTTAAAAACCTAGATTATATATATTGCACTAAAGCCGCGTTCATACTAGGCCTTGGAATTAATTTTAACCGTTTAGCTAGAGTCGTGTGAACAGGAAATCGTCTTTTCTCGAATCGATTTGATTTCTCGAAACTACTTCAGCTAAGGTCACACTAGTATTTCTTAATTGGTTTGAAACGGTAAAATTAAACCGATACTCAAATCGCCAGGATTCGTTTTAAGCGTTACGCGTTCACACATTATCTTTATAAATCGATTTATTGTAGCTTCATCTAACGGTTGTTGAAACCGAATCGGTGTGAGACTGGTTCCCGTAGCAGTTTCGAGAAATCGAATCAAATCGATTCGGGAAAAGACGGTTTCCCGTTCACACGACTCCATCGAAACGTTTTGAAACGGTTTAAATCGATTCCAAGGCCTAGTATATGAAAGCGGCTTATGGGAACGAGTTTCATACCGATTCGGTTTCAACAACCTATAAGCTGCGTTAATACTAGGCCTTGGAATCGATTTAAACCGTTTCAAAACGTTTCGCTAGAGTAGTGTGAATCGATTTGATTCGAGAACCAGTTTCATACCAATTCGGTTTTAACAACCGATGGATGAAGCTACGATAAATCGATTTATGAAGATAAAATGTGAACACAAAGACGGTTAAAACGATTCTTGCCGATATGAAAATTGGTTTGATTTTACCGTTTCAAACCGATTAAGAAATACTAGTGTGACAGTAGCTATTGATGAAGTTACGATAAATCGATTTATAAACATAATTCGAGAACACATGACTCTTAAAACAATTCCTGGCGATTTGATTATCGGTTTGATTCTACCGTTTCAAACCGATTAAGAAATCCTAGTGTGACCGTAGCTATAGTGATTTATAAAATTTTTTAACTAAAACCTTTTTCGTAGGAGATTGCAATGTAATAAAATCTAAAGCGGATTAATACACAGTAGTAAACTTTATTGAGTATGAAAGTAGTGTTTCGCACAATATTATCATAAACAAGAAAATATATCTGGTACAGTGATGGGGTATTGGGGGCCAATTGGTATTTAGAAACATCGCGGCAGAACTAATGCTACCCGTGGGAATAGTAGCTCGAAAGCATCGAATATAGAATCAAGTTCAAACTTTAGTTTTGTAGAAAACGGAACCCTTACCAATAGGGTGTGGTACTTAGAAAGCCCCTCCCATTTCAAACATTCTGGTAGAAGAATTTCTCTAGTAGAAGCTTGGATGGGGGAATAAATGGTATTGGTTAGCTGGGGGTATGACGTTAGTAAGGAGGGATTAATACGATACTGCCCAGTCTCTATTAGATTATTCGTTAGAGATAGAAGAATGCCAAGCTTCGTAGTCAGTGTAATTTCTAAGTGATACCGTTTCCAAATAACCGATAAAGCCCAGTAAGGGGGGCGAGATATATTTACGACTAAGTCAAAGAGCGGGAGAGCATTGGTAAGGGGGAAGGGCGCGTTTACCCCTCATTAGGTACACAATGACATTCGTAATAGAATCAATGCGTGGAAGGTTTAACCAAGCTGCAACGTGTCTTTGCAAGGAAAACTGCATAAACAGAAGGCGATAAGTGTAGAAGTTTAACACTATCTCTTTAATTACAAGAACATCGTAGCGCGCGAGTTAAAGTAATCAATTCTAAGAACAATTTTGTTTGTACAGATAATCCTTTTCCACGTTCGCTTCCAAGGAAACATTATTTAGCCAATGAGAAACGTTTCCTTGGAACTTGGGAAAATATCGTTGAGGTTATAATATTGGGGAAATTTCAAGGGTTGAAATAGTTTACATCGCTGAATAAAAAGGACCCCTCTTTCTTCGAAGAAATCTCTGGTTACATTTAACTGACTTTTATAGAACTAGACTTCATGGTTTTAAAACCTAAATAACTTTGTACTGTTATACCATCTCCAGACGAGGCGTAAATAGCCGTGGTTTAATCAGATTTAACCGATACTTACATAACCTTCTCTGTTCAATAAACCTCGGTTAATTGTAATTAAACCTAGGTTAAATCTGATTAAAAAATATTAGCTTTCCTACTCTACGGGTTCCTACTTCTGATAAACATTCCACCCTGTATAAGATGTTTCGCAGCCACAGTATATATCATTTTATTTAATTTATTAATTTATTATTTTTAACTATTATGTCGACCTATAAGTGTACGCTAGCAACCCAATTTAAATTACTCCTCCCTCATATAAACGGGATCTTTGTAAAAAAGGCAAATAAAAATTTTGGTCAACTTTTGTCGAATTTCAGATTATTTCATTTGGTCTATTTGGCCGAATTCTGATGATATTTTGCAATTTGGACTATTTTTGGGCAAATTAGTTTATTTTTGATCATTGAGAAAGCCGATATCATCAGTTATTCAATACGGAAGCATATTTGAATTTAAAAGTAAAACTGACTGTAAAAACAGTCTCAAGAATGTTTTCTATTTTTAAAGAGCGAGATAAATTTGACAAGACCCAAATAGAGTAAGGTTGCACGTCTACTTTAACAAACTATAGCTACAAAGGGCAAGCTTTTCCCTAATTTAAACCAATTGAGAGCCTTGGTTGAATGGTGGAGAGTGATGGAAAATAAGTTAATGCGGTTACATCACACTTCTCGTATTACGTCCTTCCGGTCTTAATCCCGCCTTTATTAACTTTGGTACAAATTGGGTTGATAAACTAAAGAGGAACTTCCTAAATTCGAATAGTTTCTGGTGGA
The DNA here is from genome assembly GCA_963920705.1 of Odiellus spinosus. NCBI lineage: Eukaryota > Metazoa > Arthropoda > Arachnida > Opiliones > Phalangiidae > Odiellus > Odiellus spinosus. The sequence goes on along the minus strand of OY987229.1, from coordinate 11,303,890 downwards.
GGAGAATCGGAGGGAATGGGAATGGATATCAATAAAAATCATTTAGACCTTCGATTCCAGGGTAAAACGATCCGGAAACTTAAGGCGAATTTGACACGAGCCACGAATAAACAGACGTATATACGTTACGTAGAGATTACCACTATTCCTTTATACCTAAACGTGGCTCTCGAATTTAAATAAGAGTAAGATGGCCTTGTATTTAAAGGGAGAATCCAAGAGACGAAAACGATTAATTTTCTATAATAGATTCCTTGACCTGTACCGATATATTTTATTTAAACCCTGGCCATTTGAATTTGTTTTTAAATTACAATTAAATACTCGACCTATCATTCCTTGACCTGAACCGAAATATTACATTTAAACCTTGACCATTTGAACTCGTTTTCTAATTCCACGAACCTTTGGGCACATTTTCAAATTCCCTAATTTCCCAGGTTATTCAAGTCGTTATAGGTCTGCATTTTCCCTTTAAAGGGAGAATGCAACCTAATTACAAGTGATTTTTTATCGATTCCTTATTGTTTAAATAGGCCTAATCCACCAATAAAAAGTTTATAATACCAAGAAGGATCAGATAAGGAGAGGAAATGTGGGGACGGCGCGGTTCCTACTGCGTCGGCCTAAACTCCCACTCTGGGAGAACGGGGGTAGAGACGTTTCGTGGTAAAATGTTGTCACGTGGGTAAAACGAATCCTTTATGAGACGCGCTAGCTAGCGACCACGTGACAACAGTTTACCTCGAGAATTTCCTATCCCCCCCATACGTAGTTATTTTATCTATAATCCCCCCTTTCCACCCGAGTGGGAGGTTGGCTCTTCTCTCTCTAACTCAACGCAGCCCCACATTTCCTCTCCTTATCTGATCCTTCTTGGTGAAGTCTACAGAGACGTGGCCGCTAAACTAACAAGTTGATCAAGCCTAACTGAGCTTTTTATATATTTACCTATTGCTCATTGGTTGCTAGACCTTACACGGAGGCAATTTAGGATCCCCATGAATCCCACTAAGCCTATTTTCAGGGTAAGTTTTAAATTTATTTCTAGTTTAATATTTGTTTGTAAATTTTTTAAATAGTGGATTAGGCCTATTTAAACAATAAGGAATCGATAAAAAAACACTTGTTAGGTTGCATCCTCCCTTTAACGATCTCGCTTTCAAATATACTTATAACGACTTTTAAAACTTGGTATAATCTTAAATACAAATATAGTTTGGAATTAAGAAACGAGCAAAAGTTAATGATTACCTATTTGAATTAAGGATTAAGCGCGGTCGTACCGTTTTCTGAAAGATTAACCTTTAGACACACATTATTTCGGGTAAATTAAAGATTGTTGTTTTAATATTAAATAGTAGATGAAATTCATAGATATCGAAGGAATATTGGACTTATTGGCTTTATTGCATTCCGACTCATAATCCAAGGCAGAGCAGCTCCACCCCTATCAAAACTTAACCTTATGAGCTCTCTTGAACTGATGTTGGAGGCGTGAGTGGCAAAAATGGTTGTCCTGCATGACTACAAAGCGGTTTTGCCTAAGGAAAATAAGCCAAGCCAGTTCTTTCTTACCCCCACCCAAAGAAGGGAGCCATAGACTATGACTTAATAAAGACAGACAGCTTTTTATATGAATTCATAATAGATAATATTTTTCGCAAGTTAAAATTTCGCTTCAATCTAGAAAATATCTTTTTCAATTTAGGGCTATTTTAGAGTAAAGGATTAATCGGAGAATCGCCAATTTAATAAACCGCGTTCAGACTAAGATTTTTATCATCAAAATGTTTTAGTTTCAAGAAATCAACTAAGCTCATGCAAATTAAACTAACAAACTAATTCGCAATGGATCGGCTAACAGGGGAAAATATTTCTAGAAACAAACTTTATCATCTCCATCATGATAAAACGTCTAGAAATTAACTAAGCAGATGGAAAATGAAGCTCAAAATGTGAGCAAAAGATAGGCTAATCAGGGGAAACATTTCCAGAAACAAACTTTATCATCCCCACAATGATAAAACGTCTAGAAATTAACTAAGCTGATGGAAATTAAAGCTCAAAATGTGAGCAAAAGATAGGGTAATCAGGAGAAACATTTCTAGAAACAAACTTTATCATCCCCACAATGATAAAACGTCTAGAAATTAACTAAGCTGATGGAAATTAAAGCTCAAAACGTGAGCAAAAGATAGGGTAATCAGGGGAAACATTTCTAGAAACAAACTTTATCATCGCCACAATGATAAAACGTCTAGAAATTAACTAAGCTGATGGAAATTAAAGCTCAAAATGTGAGCAAAAGATAGGGTAATCAGGGGAAACATTTCTAGAAACAAACTTTATCATCCCCACAATGATAAAACGTCTAGAAATTAACTAAGCTGATGGAAATTAAAGCTCAAAATGTGAGCAAAAGATAGGGTAATCAGGGGAAACATTTCTAGAAACAAACTTTATCATCCCCACAATGATAAAACGTCTAGAAATTAACTAAGCTGATGGAAATTAAAGCTCAAAATGTGAGCAAAAGATAGGGTAATCAGGGGAAACATTTCTAGAAACAAACTTTATCATCCCCACAATGATAAAACGTCTAGAAAATAACTAAGCTGATGGAAAATAAAGCTCAAAATGTGAGCGAAAGATAGGCTAATCAGGGGAAACATTTCTAGAAACAAACTTTATCATCCCCACAATGATAAAACGTCTAGAAATTAACTAAATTAATGGAAAATAAAATCCCTAAATATGAGCAAAGGATAGGCTAATAAGGGAAAATATTTCTAGAAGTTTAATCATCCCGAAAACGAGAAAACTTCGAGAAATATACAAAGCTAATGCAATCCAAGGCGCGCAAAACTAATCGCAAAAGGTAGAATAATCGTAGGAAACATTTTCAAACGGTTTTACAACCCCCGCAATAATAAAACTTTTAAAACTTGTATCAATTAAAGCTAAATATTGATTTGCTTTACACCAAAAAATGCGTAGTCTGAACGGGCGAGTCTTTAGTAGTAAATGACCCGAATTTCGAACTACAAGTAATTTAACTCAATTAACGCTTTACCGTGACTCAACGCTAATTATTATTTTTCCAAGATACATCTTGAGTTTATAATATTTAAGCGCTCGTCTACGTTAATTTCCACCTACGATTTACTGGGCAAAAATAAGCTCGTTTTAGGGCTAGATGGGAAGAAAATACGAAAACTTGATGGCTAAGAAATTTATGCGGCAAGAGCCACGCCTGTGCCACTGCTCCCTCGGGGCCGAAAGATGGGGATAGTGGAAAAGGAGCGTGTCAAAAAGATGAGACGGCGAGGCAAACCGGGCTAAAACGGTGGAGGTGGGTAGGGAAGAGCCAACGTAAATACCATCATTAGGTAAGCTCGAGGGCGCAAGCCTCTTTTACAACCTTTATGCGCGAGACTAAAACCATTTCATCACAATTTCACTTACAACCTGGGAAATGAGCAAAAAAACTGTTGCAAATAATTATAAAATGTATTATTTTGTCCGAGACTTTGCTAGGATTATTTAACTCACGAAATTTCGCGTTAACGCGAGACTTATTTGACAAAGAAAATATACCAGAGGAATAGAAGGAGCGGTTAAAATGGCACAAGAGAAAGGTTATCCTTTTATTTCCGGTTATGACGTCACTCAGAGGTAAGCAGTGACATCAGCCAATGAGAGACAACCGGAATAGAGGAGATCCCTAAAATGGGGATGAAACAAGAGGTGCGCCCGTGCCATTCTAGTATTGCCTGTACAAACGGGGAACTTTCTATTCCTCTGGTATATTTTCTCTGGATTGGATTTACAAAATCTAACATTAATCCCGATTAAATATAGAAGGAACAAATATAAATCTAATAATAATGCGGATAAAATACATTTCAACTTATTTTCACAGGGAGACATTACACTTATAACTAACATGTTTATTAATTTGAAAACGTTTTGATTACTTCATCATTAAAAATTAATAAAGATATTACTTATAAGTGCAGTGTCTCTTTGTGAAAATTAAAATTAATTAAAATATTAAGCATGTTTTAGTGAGTGAGAGTCATAACTCCAATGAGAGGGTGGTCGAAGAGAGGAGGTGGGTCTTATTTTCCTTAGGCAAAACCTGGGTCGTAACCAGGGTGACAAAATATGTTTTGTTTCGCCACTCACGTCAGAAGGGAGCCAAAAAGATACGAAGTTCTTAATTTGGCAATGAAACGGAATATAATAAAGGTAATATATCCAATATAATATTTATATAAAAATGCCTGGGATATAAAAACTTTTTATAATATATCTTAAAATCCTATTTCAGAATGAAACTTGAGTATATTATAACTTAGGACTAGATTGGTTAAAAATATACCACTGAGTCTCTCTCGACAGTTTTAAGAGAAAGTTTTCTAGCTAACAAAGTACATATAAATATATATATACGTGTATATGGCTGCACGGTCGTTACTGCTAGGCTAAAAGTGAAAAGGAGTGAAGACATCTCGCGTTCCTTCCCTAGCCAGAAATATTTCGTACGCTTGAAGAATTTCAGGAAAATATTATTGCGGTTCGGGGACTGGGGATGGGCCGAGAATATTATCGTTTCTGATATGGAAATGACCTTTTTCTAAAATACTATCAGAGCGCGCGTGAGGGTAATTAAAGTCGCTTCTAGTTTAAGACTCTAAAACTAGCATTCAAACTTCTCCTATTAACACCCGATACTATTTTTAAATAAGCCCCGTTCATACTAGGCCTTGAAATCGATTTAAACCGTTTCGCTAGAGTTGCGTGAACCGGAAACCGTCTTTTCTCGAATCGATTTGATTCGATTTCTCGTAACCGCTCCGTAGCGTTTAAAATGAAAGGAGGAATTTTTTGGATTTAGTACTTTCACACGAAAGACACCGTGCAAAAGTCACCATAATTTGTGTCAGAATTGGGGAAATTTAACAATTGGCTCTATAATAATCACAGGATCATAATGATTGATGATATATAGAATTAGCCGAGATTTTTAATTTCCCAAAATGTCAAAGATTCCGAATAAAGGAAATTCCAACTGATCGTTTCTGAAAAACCTTTCACCCTGTTTTTCGTCTTTTCCTTATACACGATTGCGTAGAGGTTAGAACACTTTTACAGGCGCCAATAGGAAATACATTAAATGTTAGAACCCTGCAAGCGAGTTTCTACAGAATAGGCGGTCAACTCAAAACCCCTTAAAAATGAAACCTATCTTACACGAGCTAAGGTTAAAAACCAATAAAATTTCTAAAAATAGCCTTCTTAAAATTTCCTATAAAATATACGGCGGTTTTTAGCTGACAGTGAAATCGGTAAATCACTCTAAATAATCTTTCAAGTACCACGGTAGCCAAAAAGGATAAAAGGTAAAAATTACGTCTATTCACTTTTTAAAGAGGCGTTTCAAAAGTTTTTTTATTGGTTCCCCTTTTTTTAGCTGAAACGACGTGTCAATATCTATTTTAATCAATTTTAAGAATGATAGGAAGAATTACAAAGCCCTGTTCGGACGTGAAAATTTTTTTGGGCTTGTTCAGCAAGTCAATGCGTAAACTATATTAGCAATGCATCGGCTATACAGGAGAATTATTTCTATGATCTTTATCCATCCCCACAATAACGAAACTTTGAGAAATTACCTAATCTAATGGAAAATAAAAAGCCCAAAATATTAGCTTTGGATATACTAATCAGTGGAAATATTTCTATTAGATGTATCATCCCAACAATGACAAAAACGTACAGAAATTAACTAAGTTAACGCAAACTAAACGAGCTTACTATTCGCTATAATACTCGGAGGAAACATTTCTAGAAGCTATACCATCCACACAATGATATAACTTAAAGGGAGGATGCAACCTCACAACAAGTGATTTTTATCGATTCCTTATTGTTTAAATAGGCCTAATCCACTATTTAAAAAGTTTACAAATATTAAACTAGAAATAAATTTAATACTTACCCGGAAAATTGGCTTAGCGGGATTCATGGGGATCCTGACTTCCTCGCGTGTAAGGTCTAGCGACCAATCGAACGCGATTGTAAGTCTCGTGGAGATCTCGGCGAACGACGGGCCTTGGCTCATTGGTTGCTAGACCTTACACGGAGGCAATTTAGGATCTCCATGAATTCTGCTAAGCCTATTTTGACGGTGAGTTTTAAATTTATTTCTAGTTTAATATTTGTTTTGTAATCTTTTTACTGGTGGATTAGGCCTATTTAAACGATAAGGAATCTATAAAAAATTACTTGTTATTAGGTTGCATTCTCCCTTTAAAGAAGTATTTTTTTAAACCTGATTTAAAATTAAAATACTTATTTTACCAATAATGATCTTCTTAACGGCCAAGAGTAGTCAAACGAAGTCACTAATTGGAATTAACCAAGGTAGGATTAAGGCTAATTAAAATCCCTTTATAATAATGGGTGCGTAGGAATAATTGTTGTAAATGTGATTCGGTTAAGACAAGCAATGTAGGAACCATTTTGCAATCTCTCCAAATTGAAAACAGTCACTAATTGGAATTAACCGAAGTAGGATTAAGACTAATTAAAACCCCTTTTCTATGAATAGGTGCGTCGGAATAATTGTTGTAAACGTGATTCGGTTAAGACAAGCAATGTAGGAACCATTTTCCAATCTCTCCAAATTGAAAAACAGTCACTAATTGGAATTAACCGAAGTAGGATTAAGGCTAATTAAAATCCCTTTAAAAGAATGGGTGCGTAGGAATAATTGTTGTAAATGTGATTCGGTTAAGACAAGCAATGTAGGAACCATTTTCCAATCTCTCCAAATTGAAAAACAGTCACTAATTGGAATTAGCCGAAGTAGGATTAAGACTAACTAAAACCCCTTTTCTATGAATAAGTGCGTCGGAATAATTGTTGTAAATGTGATTCGGTTAAGACAACCAATGTAGAAACTATCTTCCAATCTATCCATATTGAAAAACAGTCACTAATTGGAATTAACCGAAGTAGGATTAAGACTAATTAAAACCGCTTTCTATGAATGGGTACGTTGGAATAATCATTATCATTCGATTAAGACTAGCAATATAGAAACTAATTTCCAATCCCCCCCTTCGAAAAACAGGTATGAGCTTTATCCATCCCAACAACAACAAAACTTTGAGAAATTAACCAATCTAATGGAAAATAAAAAGCCCAAAATATTCGTAATTAACATGCTAATCAGTGGAAATATTTCTGGAACTTTATCATCTAAACAATGACAAAAACGTCCAGAAATTAACTAAGCTAACGCAAACTAACTATTCGCTAAAATAATCGGAGGAAACATTTCCAGAAGCTTTATCATCCACGTAATGATAAAACTTCAATTTTTTTTTTTTAAACCTTATTAAAAATTAAAATAAGTATTACCCGCAGGTCCACCCTTTACACGTGAATTGGTAGAAGTATTTTACCAATAATGATCTTCTTAAGAGCCAAGAGTAGTCAAAGGAAGTTATAATTTTACTAAAATAGATAGTTTTCCATACATAACCCCTTCTTATTGGAAAAACAACTAAAAAACTGAAATAATCGCTTTGATATAGTCCACCTTTTACTGGTCAATTCCTCAAAAACCTTTTAGAATTGATCCTATTATTATTCGCTATCTTACTTTACGAATAATATAAAGTGAATTAATATTGAAAAAAAGCAGTTCAATATACACTGTAAAAAATGAAGGTATTTTTGGGGTCGTTTTAAACGCCTTAAAAGGTACTTTTAATGGAAAAACACCTTAAGGTATTTATTAGTACTAACGATGGCGCTTAAACACACCCTAAGAATTTTTAAGGGTTCTTTTCAATACCATTAGGGTATTTTCGACTTCCGAAGGGTATTTAATGAGTAAAGAAGGTCTTTTTTAAAACCCCAAAAGGTATTATCGAACCAAGCTCGTGAAATTTTTTTCCTAAGCCTACTTTTGTCAAATTAGGCTTAACAATCGGAAACCCCGCGAAATGAAAACTACGCTGGAAATTTTATTCCAAAATCATTGTAAGTCTTATTATACATATTGTTGATATTAATGTTTTATTGGGATCTTAATTGGAGAAAAGTAAAATATCTAATGTCATTAATAGAAGGTAAACTAAAACAAGCGCCCCAAGGTTTAAATTGTATTTTTGTGGATTCAAATGTTAACGCTCGGGAGACTAGAACCCAGCGAAATATCTCTAGCAACCTTGACGAGAGAATAACGCTTGGTGCCGCGTCACTTTTTGGCGGAGGTGATATCTATCTCTGAGTGAGTAACAAACGAGTGGAAGCTTGTACCTAGCGCACAATAAGCGGTAAGCGCGTTAGAACGGGAAAACGGGCAGTCTCTTTCACCTCCTTCGTTTAAGTATTCTCTCTGTTTTTTTCGTAGTAGAGACGCGACCGAGCCATCAATTTAGGCGCAAGCTTAACTTGTATTTAACTCTTTGAAATCGAAGGTTGCTGAAACGCAGATTGAAAGGTAGGCATATCTATTAATTTATATATGTTATAAATCTTCATGATTTTCCAAATTTCAAGTTTCGAACATATGCAATAATTCCTTCACGAGTATGTTAGCTGCTTAGCATAATCCTATCAAGCTTAAGCCTTTGCTAGTTATTTCAACTTGAAGAAGGAGTGAAGGACTCTTATTTTTTCAGGAACAAACTGAATGTGATTCTGATATAACAGAAAAGGGAAAGTTTATTCTGCCGATCACTGTCCTAAAAGATAGAATAACATGGTATGGAGAAGGTTTTTAACAACCATTAGGTACGGTTTAAACATGATTTAAGTGGATAAACAGGAATCCTGATATGACAACATAAGATACACCTCAGGGTTGTTCAGTAACTGTCCCACACTCTAACCAACTGAGCTACCAAGGCCTACACATGAGACTATTAACGGCAGAACAAAAGTGTTGGTCTAATCCAACTACAGGGCAAGAACCGACCTGTGGTTCCGACACGTAAAAGCAAGGATCGAATGGAGGAGGCTTTTAACAACCGTTGTTGTATTATACAGAGCAGTGGAGTGAAGAATTTTTCTTTATCAGGCTTACCGCAAAGGGAGGATGAGGTAGAAAGTGTTGACTGAAAATCACCATGAAAAAATAACCCCACTGGTTTGAAATTTTAACTGACACTGGCTGCCAGCGGTAGAAAATGCTTTGGCGAACAGAATTTTAGACATAATATTTTGATTCACGTGACAATCGAACAATGATGAAGAAGATTAATTTAATTATGATAAAATCGATTAACACAGTTTAAACGCTTAATTCCATTTTAATAATTATAATTTAAATATAATCAAAAATAAATCTAATCGATGAAGCTAATCCTAATCTAAATTAAAATTAATCACAATTTTACCAATAAAAGTGATTAAATTTATTTAAAGCTTTATGACTGATTGAAATTTATTGATGATAGAATCAAATTAACTATGATTAGACCAATTATAATTAAAATGGATTTTTCATGGATTATTAATACTAGATCAGAATTTAATAATTACTGGATTAATTTCTCTTATTAATAATTCGTATTAAATAATTAATAATTCGTATTAAATAATTAATAATTCGTATTAAATAATTAATAATTCGTATTAAATAATTAATAATTCGTATTAAATAATTAATAATTCGTATTAAATAATTAATAATTCGTATTAAATAATTAATAATTCGTATTAAATAATTAATAATTCGTATTAAATAATTAATAATTCGTATTAAATAATTAATAATTCGTATTAAATAATTAATAATTCGTATTAAATAATTAATAATTCGTATTAAATAATTAATAATTCGTATTAAATAATTAATAATTCGTATTAAATAATTAATAATTCGTATTAAATAATTAATAATTCGTATTAAATAATTAATAATTCGTATTAAATAATTAATAATTCGTATTAAATAATTAATAATTCGTATTAAATAATTAATAATTCGTATTAAATAATTAATAATTCGTATTAAATAATTAATAATTCGTATTAAATAATTAATAATTCGTATTAAATAATTAATAATTCGTATTAAATAATTAATAATTCGTATTAAATAATTAATAATTCGTATTAAATAATTAATAATTCGTATTAAATAATTAATAATTCGTATTAAATAATTAATAATTCGTATTAAATAATTAATAATTCGTATTAAATAATTAATAATTCGTATTAAATAATTAATAATTCGTATTAAATAATTAATAATTCGTATTAAATAATTAATAATTCGTATTAAATAATTAATAATTCGTATTAAATAATTAATAATTCGTATTAAATAATTAATAATTCGTATTAAATAATTAATAATTCGTATTAAATAATTAATAATTCGTATTAAATAATTAATAATTCGTATTAAATAATTAATAATTCGTATTAAATAATTAATAATTCGTATTAAATAATTAATAATTCGTATTAAATAATTAATAATTCGTATTAAATAATTAATAATTCGTATTAAATAATTAATAATTCGTATTAAATAATTAATAATTCGTATTAAATAATTAATAATTCGTATTAAATAATTAATAATTCGTATTAAATAATTAATAATTCGTATTAAATAATTAATAATTCGTATTAAATAATTAATAATTCGTATTAAATAATTAATAATTCGTATTAAATAATTAATAATTCGTATTAAATAATTAATAATTCGTATTAAATAATTAATAATTCGTATTAAATAATTAATAATTCGTATTAAATAATTAATAATTCGTATTAAATAATTAATAATTCGTATTAAATAATTAATAATTCGTATTAAATAATTAATAATTCGTATTAAATAATTAATAATTCGTATTAAATAATTAATAATTCGTATTAAATAATTAATAATTCATAATTAGTAATATTTAATTCATAATTAGTAATATTTAATTCATAATTAGTAATATTTAATTCATAATTAGTAATATTTAATTCATAATTAGTAATATTTAATTCATAATTAGTAATATTTAATTCATAATTAGTAATATTTAATTCATAATTAGTAATATTTAATTCATAATTAGTAATATTTAATTCATAATTAGTAATATTTAATTCATAATTAGTAATATTTAATTCATAATTAGTAATATTTAATTCATAATTAGTAATATTTAATTCATAATTAGTAATATTTAATTCATAATTAGTAATATTTAATTCATAATTAGTAATATTTAATTCATAATTAGTAATATTTAATTCATAATTAGTAATATTTAATTCATATTTAGTAATATTTAATTCATATTTAGTAATAAATAATTCATAGTAATTTTATATAAATCATTATTCACAATTAGTATTTAATGGTTTATTATTAGTAATTAAAGACTCATTATTAGTATTTAATGACTCATTATTAGTATTTAAAAATAAGTTTGTTGTAAAAGGCCTTTTTGAAACCCATCTTTGTGGTAAATACTAAACCCATAAATTTGTGATTAAAACTAACGTATTCATATATTTGTGATAAAATTCCATTTCTCAAAATCCATAAAACCCATCTTTCTCAAATTGCATAAACGTCTTATAAAAAGCTTTCTTTTCCAAATTAATGAACTTGTTTTAAAAACCAAAATCATAAACTTGTTAAAAACCTCTTTTCAAACCCATAACTTTGTACTAAAATTAAAGTTAACAAACTTGTAACCTCGTGAAAAACCAATTTCTCAAAGTGCATCAACTCGTGTTAAAACCTCTTTTTCAAATGCATGAAACCATAATACAAATCTGGATTTATTTTGATTTTTAAATCATTGTGATGTATGATAACCCATTATTTTGTACAAATAAATCTTCCAGGTTTGCTACTATTTAAATAATGAAAGAAGTATCTTTTATTTTCCCGAAAAATACCTTATATGGTGCCAATTAGTACCTCTAATGGCCGAAAAGGTATTTCTTCACACCCCTAAAGCGAAATTTTGAAGTATGAAAAATACCTTATATGGTGCCAATTAGTACCTCTAATGGCCGAAAAGGTATTATTTCGTACCCCTAAAGTGAAGTTTTGAAGTCTGGATAAATACCTTATATGGTGCCAATTATTACCTCTAATGTCCGAAAAGGTATTATTTCGTACCCCTAAAGCGAAGTTTTGAAGTCTGGATAAATACCATATATGGTACCAATTAGTACCCCTAATGACCCAAAAGGTCTTTTTTCGAACCCCAATAGTATTTTTTTGAAGTCTGAATAAATACCATATATGGTGCTAAATAGTACCCCAAAGGTCTTCATTAATACCCTTAATAGAAGGTATTTTATAATACCCCTAAAGTAGGGTATTAATAAGTACCTAAAAGGGTGCGCCTGGGGTGGCAAGCAGAAATACCTTTAAAGGTATTTATCCGACCCTTTATTTTTTACAGTGTAATATGGTTCATTTTCAAAACAACCCCAGACTTTTGACTTTAAAGGGACTGTCTATTATAACCCAGCGGAGCCCTATTCATATTATTATCACGTGTCGTTCTTAATCAGGGTTGCAAGTTTTTTCAGATTCAAATTCCCTGACTTTTCCAGGTTTTTCCTTGACCTTTTCCAACGATTTGCCCTGACCTAATACTACCCAATTTTTAACCTTTCATTATTTATATAATTGCGCTCGCCAAACTTTTTGCACGCATATCTTTGTTCTAATCAATACAACTGACACGGTCAGCTTCAAATCTTTTCTGCAGATAATGATTGGAATTTCCTGACTTCTTGAAAGATCTTTAAATTCCCTGACTTTTTAAAATATCTTAAAATTCCTCGACTTTTCCCTGACTTTTTGGTTCATTTTCAAATTCCCTGACTTTTCCCTGTTTTCCCTGACCTATGGCAACCCTGGTTATTGACGTCACACCAACTTTTACGGCAAGCGAATGTAGATGTACAACGCAAAAACAAAAAAATACTTGTTGAAACGTTTAAGCATTCCTTAAAAAATGTTTTCTTACGAGTTTCGAATAAAATTCAAAACGGTATCTAATCTAAACTAGCTACCTCAATGATTTATACATGTTAAACGGTAAAAAGAATTAAAAATCTAGTTGAAAAATCGAATGCAAAAAGAATTCTGACGTTTTCTGATAAAAGTTGGAATGGGGAAAAAATAAAAGAAATGGTTGAATGGGAAAACGTAAAAAATAAAAAAAAAAGAGAATTGTGATAGCAAAAAGGTTCCATGGGAATTTGAAATTCTCGAATCTCACGATTACACCGTGTAATAAAAGTAAAACGAGAAGAGCATGCTGCTTCGGAAAAAAATATTCCCTGACTTAAGGAATAAATTCTACAGTTCCCAAAGGATGTCCCCTTATCGATTGTATTCATCTACGGCAGGATCTCCTCAACGATGTTAGCTCGCTCTATTACGAACGTTACGAACTATCAGCTTTAAAGGGAACATAAACTACAAAGGGAGAATGCAACCAAATAAGTGATTTTTTATCGATTCCTTATCGTTTAAATAGGCCTAATCCACCAGAAAAAAAAAGGATATTAAAATAGAAAATTAAAACTTTCCCGGAAAATAGGCTTAGCTGGATTCAGGGAGATTCTGAACTCCCGATATAAGGGCCATCAATCAATTTCATTGGTCGCTAGTCCTTATATGGGGAGATCAGGATGTCTCCATGAATACAGCTAAGCCTTTTTCCGGGTAAGTTTCATATTTATTTCTAGTTTAATATTTGTTTGTAAATGTTTCTTACTGTTGGATTAGGCCAATTTAAACGATAAGGAATCGATAAAAAATCATTTGATGTTAGGTTGCATTCTCCCTTTAAATAATAAATTATCCAGTTCCCAAAGAATACTTCTCTTATCGATTGTATTCATCTACGGAATGATCTCCTCAACGATGTTAGCTCGCTCTATTATGAATGTTACAAACTACAAAATTTAAAGGGAATATAAACTACCAAAGGCTTTATTTACGAAAGATCCACATATTTGTTTTAAAGGATGACCCCATAACAAACAAACCACTAGCCAGAGCCGATAAACCTTTAAATTTAAGTCGCAGATAACCCATCTCTTAGATTAAAATCAAGGGTCAATAATATCATAAATTAAAATCAAGGGTCAATAATATCATAAATTAAAATCAAGGGTCAATAATATCATAAATTAAAATCAAGGGTCAATAATATCATAAATTAAAATCAAGGGTCAATAATATCATAAATTAAAATCAAGGGTCATAATATCTTAAATTAAAATCAAGGGTCATTAATATCATAAATTAAAATCAAGGGTCAATAATATCATAAATTAAAATCAAGGGTCAATAATATCATAAATTAAAATCAAGGGTCATAATATCTTAAATTAAAATCAAGGGTCATAATATCTTAAATTAAAATCAAGGGTCATTAATATCATAAATTAAAATCAAGGGTCAATAATATCATAAATTAAAATCAAGGGTCACTAATATCATAAATTAAAACCAACGGTCACAAATCTCTTAAATTAAAACCAACAGTCACAAATCTCTTAAATTAAAACCAACGGTCACAAATCTCTTAAATTAAAACCAACGGTCACAAATCTCTTAAATTAAAACCAACGGTCACAAATCTCTTAAATTAAAACCAACGGTCACAAATCTCTTAAATTAAAACCAACGGTCACAAATCTCTTAAATTAAAACCAACGGTCACAAATCTCATAAATTAAAATCAACAGTCACAAATCTCTTAAATTAAAATCAACAGTCACAAATCTCTTAAATTAAAATCAATGGTGATTAATCGCTCAAATTAAAATCAATGGTCATAATCTCAAATTAAAATCAATGATCATAATCTCAAATTAAAATCAAGGGTCACTAATCTCAAATTAAAATCAAGGGCCACTAATCTCAAATTTAAATCAAGGGCCACTAATCTCAAATTTAAATCAATGATCATAATCTCAAATTAAAATCAAGGGCCACTAATCTCAGATTTAAATCAAGGGTCATTTATCTTAAATTAAAATCAACGGTCACTAATCTCAAATTAAAATCAACGGTCACTAATCTCAAATTAAAATCAACGGTCACTAATCTCAAATTAAAATCAACGGTCACTAATCTCAAATTAAAATCAACGGTCACTAATCTCAAATTAAAATCAAGGATCACTAATCTCAAATTAAAATCAAGGGTCACTAATCTCAAATTAAAATCAAGGGTCACTAATCTCAAATTAAAATCAAGGGTGACTAATCTCAAATTAAAATCAAGGGTCACTAATCTAAAATTAAAATCAAGGGTCACTAATCTCAAATTAAAATCAAGGGTCACTAATCTCAAATTAAAATCAAGGGTCACAATCTCAAATTAAAATCAAGGGTCATAATCTCAAATTAAAATCAATGATCGAAGGTAATCTATTTCTTAAAGTCAAAGGTAATCTATTTCTTAAAGTCAAAGGTAATCTATTTCTTAAAGTCAAAGGTAATCTATTTCTTAAAGTCAAAGGTAATCTATTTCTTAAAGTCAAAGGTAATCTATTTCTTAAAGTCAAAGGTAATCTATTTCTTAAAGTCAAAGGTAATCTATTTCTTAAAGTCAAAGGTAATCTATTTCTTAAAGTCAAAGGTAATCTATTTCTTAAAGTCAAAGGTAATCTATTTCTTAAAGTCAAAGGTAATCTATTTCTTAAAGTCAAAGGTAATCTATTTCTTAAAGTCAAAGGTAATCTATTTCTTAAAGTCAAAGGTAACCTATTTCTTAAAGTCAAAGGTAACCTATTTCTTAAAGTCAAAGGTAACCTATTTCTTAAAGTCAAAGGTAACCTATTTCTTAAAGTCAAAGGTAATCTATTTCTTAAAGTCAAAGGTAATCTATTTCTTAAAGTCAAAGGTAATCTATTTCTTAAAGTCAAAGGTAATCTATTTCTTAAAGTCAAGGTAATCTATTTCTTAAAGTCAAGGTAATCTATTTCTTAAAGTCAAGGTAATCTATTAAAGTCATGGTAATATATTTCTTAAAGTCAAGGTAATCTCTCTTCTAGACAAAAAAACATAGACCAAAAAACCATCCCTTTAAACGCAAAATCACAGATCAACCAACACAACACTTTTAGGATAAAATTGTGGTTACTTACCCGTTTGAAGATCTTGAAGACGGTGAAAGTATCGCGATTAAATCCTTGTAGGTCCAAGTTTAAACTTTTAGCACAACCCGCGTTTGGGAACCATATCTGTTTTCACATTTTTTTCCTGCGTAGGTACTTTGGCAGTTGGTTCACGCAATCCTCTCTGGTATCAGGACCATCATTTATTAAAACTTGATCCCGTCGTTGGTTGGCCCTTGCAGCTCCAGTGGTCAAACGTGACCCTTCTGAAGATTTCATCTAAAACATGAAAAAATGTTATGATTATTATTATTATTATTATATATTTAAATTTCTTGATCCCAGACCCTAAAGGCCCATTTACAAAAGAGTGGAAAGCTGAAGCGTAATCTGATGCATGGAGCAATAACAACAGGAGGCATAGGTTCATACATCGTTTAAAAATGAGATTTTGGAACCTATGCCTCCTCTTGTTATTGCTCCATGCATCGGCTTACACTTAAGCTTGCCGCTCTTTTGTAAACGGGCCTTAATGCTAGTGAACGTCTGATTATTTGTAAAACGTTTATGCTCCAAAACTAAAAGCAATATTAAACGATCATAAAACTGCTACGCTACGTTCACACTATTTTTTTTTTTTTTTTTTTTTTTCAAATCATTATAATTTTTGGACTAAGTACATAACAAAATTTGTCAATTTGACCTTTCCAAAACGGTTTCAAAGTCACCACCCTTACCAAAAAAAGTTAGTCTTAAGAGGTCTTGGGGAAGTCTTTTGGGTGTCTTACGTAGTCTTAAGAGGTCTTGGGGAAGTCTTTTGGGTGTCTTACGTAGTCTTAAGAGGTCTTGGGGAAGTCTTTTGGGTGTCTTATGTAGTCTTAAGAGGTCTTGGGGAAGTCTTTTGGGTGTCTTATGTAGTCTTAAGAGGTCTTGGGGAAGTCTTCCATTATGTCAATAAGTCTTGGCGAAGTATTAAAGACTTCCCCAAGACTTCTGTAATGTTCTTGAAGACCTCTTCAAATCAGACTAATATTTTTCCGTAAGGGCAGTGTAAACTGGGTTTAAGTTGGCTTGCCCACTTCGTGACAACATGCAGATAGATGTCCATACACTCTCAAGAACTCCAATTTGGCCCAACTCAGGGTTGAAAAGATGATCAAAAATTGAATACTGCCTTTTGCTGGTGAGAAAATCTCTCGAATATTTTTAGGGCCATGGATTTATTTAATAAACTAAGCCTGAAGTGGAAATGAATTAACCTTTCTATAGTAGTAAAGTAGAAGGGTTGACTTTGTTCCTTTATACTCTTCGTTTCTTATCATTGGTTCTCCCTTTTGCCAACTTTTTCAAACCCAAAATGTACACTGTGCGTGTCACTTTAAAGGCCCTATCTGCTCTACAATTTGCCCCTTTAAAATATTCCCTTACATTAACAGTACAGCTTTGACTGTACACTTTCTTACCGTTATCGTTATCTGCTAAGAGAAAAAAAAGGGGCTTTAAATTATATTGCAAGACGACCTAAAATCACAGATAGTGCCTTTAAAGGGATTAGCTGCGTTTTTTAAAATCTCCTTTAAAGTCGCCTTCTTTTCTAGCTTGGCAGACGACGTTCACCATAACCACTTGTACAGTCAAATCTAGGTTGTGTGCAAAAGAGAAGAGCATTTTAAAGGGGCAAATTTCTGAGCAGATAGGGCCTTAAAGAGAAAATGCAACCTAAAAAAAGTGATTTTTTTATCGATTACATATCGTTTAAATAGGCCTAATTCAACAGTAAAAAATTAAAAACAAATATTAAACTAGAAATAAATTTAAAACATACCAGGAAAATAGGATTCATGGATATCACTAAAACTCCCCGTATAAGGACTAGGGACCAATGAAATTGATCGATGGCTATAATATTGGGAATGTGGGATCTCCATGATCAGTGTCATTGGTCGCTAGTCCTTATACGGGAAGTTCAGGATATTTCAAAGAATCCAGCTAAGCCTATTTTGATGGTAAGTTTTAAATTTATTTCTAGTTTAATATTTGCTTGTAAATTTTTTTACTGTTGGATTAGGACTATTTAAACGATAAAGAATAGATAAAAAAAAATCACTTGTTAGGTTGCATTCTCCCTTTAAGAGAGTTCGTAAGAATTCCTACAGACATTTTCAAGTCACGTTTTATACTTTTACATTTGCAAAAGATATAGGGGTCAGGATGGCCTGGGTTGGGAGTGAGGAAGCCAGTCCTACATCTAATATGTGGTATAAAGAGCCACGGCGACCAACCTTAAACGACACTCATTTCCGGTGTTTTCCCATTTTCAGGACACACCGAGCTTGGCAGCCCAGTCCCCAGGGAATATAGATAAAGGATTGAGATTGAAAAAGGGGCGAAGGAAGAAGAGCCTCAACTATATACCATCAAAACCCGGAAATTTAAGGCTTACAGTTATTTGGAATGGGTACGATCGGAATAAAATTGCCCAAGGGGATTAACGGGCAAAAATCACTTTCCCCAAATACATTGTTTCCTTAGTATAGTTTATAGTGCAGCATAGAGCCTTTGACTCCACTATTCCGTAAGCCATGCCCAAGGTTACGTTGCACTCCTGAAAGCTTTGCTGGATTTCTAACACTAAAGGTGTTAAGAGTTCTTAAAAGGAGAATGCAACCTAACAACATGTGATTTTTTTAATTGATTCCTAATCCTTTAAATAGGTCTAATCCACCTGTAAAAATATTACAAAAGAATATTCAACTAGAATTAATTTGAAACTTACCCTGGAAATAGGCTTAGCTGGAGTCATGGAGATATCCTGAACCCCCTTATAAGGACTGGAGACCAGGGACATTTTGATCGATGGGCAATATATGGGGAATGCAGGATCTCCATGAATACAGCTATGTCTGTAATCCGAGTTAGTTTTAAATTTTATTCTAGTTGAATATTCTTTTGTAATTTTCTTTACTGGTGGATTAGACGTATTTAAACGATAAGGAGTCTATAAAAAAAATCACATGCTGTTAGGTAGCAATCTACCTTTAACAGCAGTTTTTAAAAACCAGAGGCCTTTCTTGTGGAGAGAAATGCAAGCGTCAAAGTTTATGATTATAAGTCCAACTCTATTTCGACAAAGGTTTAATTAAAAAAAAATCCCAATTTAAACCTAGAGAATGCAGCACGCCCAAAAATAGACGCTCCCAGACACTTAATACTGCCAACTCGAGAAAGAATTGACTATAGGCTACGTTCAGTAAAGCTTTTTGAGTAAAAACTGGATTTTAATCATTGAGCCTATGACGTCATGACTTTGTTGAACGCAGGGCTCCCACCAAAATCTTAAAAAAAAAAAAAAATAGGGAAATAGGGGATTTTTCAGGCTTTGGTTCCTATTTCACCCTATTTCGGGTGAAATAGGAACCAAAATTTTTAAAATAGGGAGCAAATAGGAACCAATTTAAGAAGAAATTACATCTTTAATTTTCACAAAATGACTTTTAAAGTAGTTTTCATTTTTTTTTTTTTTTTGTAAAAGCATTTTATCACAAATCTGACTTTAATTTTGTCACATTTTTTCGTGATATTATATCATACTGACTTAGTCAGTTTTTCTCGCTGTCAGTTTTTCGACTTAGCATGAAATTTGGGTTCAATATTACAGGACAACGGTACTTTTAACCAAATTTACTAGAAATATGGTGATTTAGGGACCAAAAAAAAAAAAAAAAAAAAAAAAAAAAAAAAAAAAATCACGATTTTATGGTGATTTAGGGGCCAAAAGCACGATTTTAAGGTGATTTAAGGACCAAAATCACGATTTTATGGTGGTTTAGGGACCTCAAAAAAAAGTAGGGGGTTTTAGGTATTTTAGGGACCTGGTGGGAGCCCTGTGAACGTTTATGGTCGATAACTAGTGTTCATGATCTGTAAGCGAAGCTATTGGTTAGTACGCCTCTGACCTCACCAAGGTCACACTCAGCAAGAAACTAACTTATTTTGGTGACTAACCACTGAGTATAGAAACATCATACTAAAAATAAAAAATTCCAAGTTTTTGAAAAGCTTAGCTTAACATAGCCATAGTTCAGTGTAACAATTCAGTGTTAAATTTTTCACATCAAACCAGAGTTAGGCTTAGCTCCTTGTAATTAATCTAAACATAACAACAGGTTGCCATTGGTTGGTCAATGCGTGTCGTAAAAGGTAATATCCGCTTTAATGAAAACTATACATAGTTTTCACTGAAGTGGGTAAATGCCTTTCCCATGTGTTGCCAGTCATTTGTGAGCGTGAGCGCAAACTGAAGCAGAGAGAATTAAAGGCTAGCAGTTCAGTTTTGGTACTAATTTACTATGAACTGCGCTCACAAGCTCCTGGTAGCCTTTAATGAGAGGGAAGCTGGCAGAGAAGGGTGGAATTTTCTTTTGCCCCTTTATCGAAAACTATGTATGTTTAGTAGATGGTCACTTTAATTTGGGCATTCTTAAATCCTACGATAAGCAGCCTTGTTTCTAGAAACTATGTATATTTCCACGATAAACCATAATTACATTAATAGACAACTTCCAATCTCATCACATCGATACTCTCAGCATTTTTCTTTTTGATCACCTTCGATGGATGTAAATTATATACTTGGATACTTCCGCAAATTATAAATTTGACACCTCACTACAAATCTAATGAAATTAACGCAATTTAAACTTTCGTTTACGGTTTTGACAGCAAGTTCTTTAAAAACACATAGTTTAACCTTGGATGAGTATAAATACTACGTAGTACTTATACTCATCCGAGGTGTTTAACCTTGGATTAAGAATTTGTAACAAATTCTTAATCCAAGGTTTAACCTTGGTTTAAAGCACCAAATTACCAATTCTGATGTTCTGATGCAATATCTGATTTCGTTGAAGCAACTTTCCAACTCCTTTATTTGATAACCTAGAAAGAAAATTTGAAATCAGTATTACATTATTATGAATATGAATTTCGCAATTTTATATGAAAGCTACCTTCTTCGCCTATTCAATCTTGGATTAACAAGAGACAAGATATTTTGCTAACCCTAACTTAACTCCTAGCTGGCTTCTGTGAAAATCACTTTTCATAGATAAATTAAGTCTTTTCTAGATTACAAAATGTTTGTAATTATATTTTTAAAAGTTCAAAGGCCCCAAATATAGAAGTATTTTACATAAACTACGACAATTAAAAGTAATAATGAAGATTTTAGAAAAGCTAAATAAATATTCCAGAACCTTCCGATCGTTGCCTACGCTCAGATACAAATTGCAAGTCATCATAATCATCAATAGAAGGCACTAGAGACGTAAGCTCACGCGATTGGCCCTATTGAGGAAGCGTCTTTTCTTACTTAGACCAATTACAGTCAATCAGTGACAGTCATGATATTTTGAAGTTTGGGTCCGGAAATTAAGTTAGTTTTTTGTTATTTAAATATAATTTAACTCTAATTTGGTTTGAAATTAATTATAAATATGTTCGTAGATTAATATCTAAGGTAAGTGTAGAATTATTTTCAAATTGTCTTATTTTAAACCCAAATAAAAATAAGCCTTGGTTAAATTGAGTGGAGTTTTGGGGACTGGAATTATTTTGCAATCTTTACAGGAAATCTTTACAAAATTAAGTTATGATCTAATTTTAAATATTCTTTAAAGATCAGTGAACTTTGAGTCTGATGTTTGTAAGTGATGGAGTATGGGTACATGTCTCAGCCTTGATGATGAAGAGCGTAAAGCCAGAATTAGAAGCGAACAAATTGATCGACAGTTGACTGAATTAGCAAAACAAGAGCGAAATGTGATTAAGATTTTGCTTCTGGGTATGTTATCAAATTACCCCTATAAGCTCTATGGAAATATCTCATTAAATCTCTCTTTAGGTGCAGGGGAAAGTGGGAAAAGTACGTTAGTTAAACAAATGAAAATAATACACAATGATGGTTTTACAGAAGATGAGTTACGGAGTTTCAGAGTAAGTTTAGATTCTAGGTTTAATGTTTTCAAAGTCTAATTTACCTGTTTATATAGCCCACAGTTTTGGATAATCTTGTAAGTTCAATGAAGTACGTCTTGAATGGCATGGGATTATTGCGTATAAATTTGGAAAACCCTAAAAATAAAGTAAATTACTAAATTTAAACTATTAATCTTTGTTCTATAATCTAGTTAAACCATTTATAATTCCCCAGTTCCACGCTCAATCTATATTGGCCTGCCATTGTTGCTTCGATGAAGATTTTGTTATACTGAGTTTTATGTCGAATGCTTTGAAAAAACTTTGGAACGATAAAGGTGTACGTTTAACTGTAGCTAGGGGCTACGAATACGAGCTTAATGACTCCGCCATTTAGTAAGTCTCGCTTCTTAACTCTTAAATGTCTTTGTGTCAGTAACAAGCTAATCAAATTTCTTTCCTAATAAAGTTTGTTTGAAAATATGGAAAGGCTATGTTCTGAAAAGTACATGCCAACCCCGACCGATGTTTTGCGAGCTAGAGTTCGTACTTTAGGGATTATTGAAACACATTTCAAGATCAATGACGTTATTTTTAGAATGTTTGACGTTGGAGGTCAAAGATCTGAACGTCGTAAATGGATTCAATGTTTCGACGATGTTAGAGCTTTATTATTTGTCGTGGCATTAAGTAGCTACGATATGGTTTTGCAAGAAGATCCGTCCATTGTAAGTTTAAATAAATATTGATTTATAATTTAAATAAAATCAAAAATTAAATACTACTATTAATTTAATTCTAGAATCGATTGCGAGATAGTCTTCAGTTATTTTCTAGCATTTGCAATAACGTTTTCTTTCAAAATACGTCCATGGTTAGTGTAATGGTTAAATTTTAGTTAAAGGGAGAATGCAACCCTGACAGAGTGATTTCTTGTTGATTCCTTATCATTCGAAACAAATATTAAAGGCACCAGGAAACCTGTTTTCAAAATGTCTAATTATTAATTAGTTTAAAACAAATGTCCAAATAGTTCAAAACAGGGTCGAATTTAAGGGAGGGCAATCTGGGTCGCCACAAGAAAGGGTTAACTTTTCTAAACACAACTCTAGATCTGGCCCTGGTTCAAAATATCAAGATTTAGATATCAAAATTCAAAATCAATAAAAACTATTCAAATTTCAAAACAACTCAATGGACAATCATAGTTAAAACCGTGTTTGAATCCAATTAAAGATTCTCGCCCTCTTCATCAGAGTTTAAAAATGGCTATGCTCCTGCCAAAAGAACGTGCTTCAAACGTTCATTACTTTTAAACGGAATTAGTCATGAATTAGGCTTATCTTAAAATCTACCAAAAAGTATACTACAAAAACTAGTACTACCCTTATTTGGAAATCACTTTTAGACAAGCTATTTTATACCTAACAGTTTACTCAAAATTCTCAGGTTTCCTGGTTCCTTTAAGTTAGAAACCTATTTGAACTTGACAGTATGCTTAACAAGAATCAACATTTTGAAACTAGGCTTTAGCCGGAGACTCATTAACGAGATATCAAATTCTCCGTTGATCCTTGTTAAGCCTATATTACATTCTGAGAAAGTTAAATTTAATCATAGTTTAATATTTGTTTTAGAATTCTTTTAATAGTTGTTTAGGCTGCTATTTAAACAATAAGGAATAGACAATAGAAGTTACTCGTCGGATGACTGCATTTTCCCTTTAATCTGCAATTCATTAATACTAATTTTAATTAATTTCAGATTCTTTTCCTGAACAAATTGGATTTGTTTCGTGAAAAAATCCTGTATTCGGGACGACACTTGAGATTTTATTTAAGCGATTATAAAGGTCCCGATTATGACGTGGATACTGGGGCATTATTTGTTCAACATAAATTTCAATCTCAAAATCGAAATCCCACCAAAGTTGTTTACCCACATTTTACAACAGCGACCGATACGAGCAACGTTCAAGTTGTTTTCCAAGTAGTAATGGATACGATTATTAGAGAAAATTTAAAAATTGCGACACTCTTATAAAATCATTCGATATATATTCGGAAAATTCAATTTAGAATATTTGTTTGAAAAACTATTTGGAAAATTCAAATACTCGTTTTAAAGAGTATTTGATAAATACGAACATTCGAAAAATTCAATACTGATACTCGTTAAAACCAAAATTTGATAAATGTGAATATTTGAAAAAATTCAAAACACAAGAATTAAAAAAATTAAATGCTGAATACTCGTTTTAACGAGTATTTGATCAATATGAATATTTGATAACCAAGTATTTGAAAAGTCTAATACTGAATACTCGTTAAA
The DNA here is from genome assembly GCA_963920705.1 of Odiellus spinosus. Taxonomy (NCBI): domain Eukaryota; kingdom Metazoa; phylum Arthropoda; class Arachnida; order Opiliones; family Phalangiidae; genus Odiellus; species Odiellus spinosus. The sequence continues at coordinate 11,279,435 of OY987229.1, read as the reverse complement.
ACGAGCAGTTTATGAATTTGACTATTCGAAACTAGAAAATGAGTTTTTCAAAAATTCAGTGCTAATTACTCAATAAAACGAGTATTTTATCAACAAGTATTTGAAAATATTAAAAAAAACTAGTATTTGAAAAATCGAAACTGAATACACGTTAAAACAAGTATTTGATCAATACGAATATTCGAAAAATTAAAAAACGAGTATTTGAAAATTATATGGATATAAATTTTAAACGTTTGCAAAATGATTATACGTAGTACAAGGTTATCTTTTGGCATGTTGATAGGTTAAATTTGGTTGCAGTTGCGTGTATAATTAACTATTAATCATTAAACTATTCATTAACTGCAAAAGGAAAATCACTTTGAAAGAATTTTAAAAATGTAAATAATTCATTTTTTTTTAAACTTAACAAAATAATTAAAAACATTGAAAAGTGAGCAATTTTTAATCGAACTAACAGTTGATCTCAAATTAAAGTATTCAATACGTGCAAAACCATCTCATTGCGCCTTTTAATCTATAACTTTAAATATTTTAAAAGCCATTTTTTTATACTAATTTCAATTTATCCGCTCGGGTAGTTCAGGAATTGATCAACTTTCGTATCTTTAACGTTTGTGTTTTTTTTTTATAACTTTTATACAAGTTGGGAGTAAAATATTTTGGGAGAAATTCAAAGTGATATTTACCAATGTATTTTTATTTAACGCTTTACTCAAACAAAATAAAGCAAAAATGGTGCTGGAAATTAAATGTTCCTACGGAAACAAATGTGCCTTGGTTTCGCAATAAAATACTAGCATTCTTAACCTTGTGGTGACACTTATTTCACAATGATTTATAAAACTATGGCGTACCCATAATATGACCAAGGCTTAAAGTAAGAATTGCCTCCCCAGCTTTGACAAGACATTATTTGGTTAAGTTTGGTAGGAAAAAACATTATCCCTATGAAAGCTAAGATTTGATATTTATTGACGAATTCGAAATATCCATACTCATAAACCAACTTACAGGCGCTACAGCCATTGGGGTACAAATATAATGATGAATTATCACAATAGATGGCGCACCTGTGCCTCACTATCACTTGTATCTATCCAAGTATTACACCCATTGCTATGGGAACAACGTCAAGTCTCGAAGCGCGAGGCGATGGGTTACCGCCTAGTTTGTTTCTCTCATAGCTTAGCCAATCAGAATAGCGCCAGAATGGGAACTATGATAGCGACATCTCTTAACAGATCAGCGCGCTATGCCTGCAAGTTCATCTTCAATTTCGAATTCGTCTATTTCGCAATGATTTATCATAAAACTAAGGCTTACCCAAAATAAGGCCAAGGCTTAAAGTAAAAATGGTCATTAACTCCTCCCAAGCTTTGACAAGACATTATTTAGTTAAGTTTAGTAGGAAAACAACCTTGCCCCTATGAGGACTAAGATTTGGTTTTTTCCTGAAACATCTTTCAAGAAGTTAAAATAATAATGGTTTGTATGTCTAAAAGCTTTTACACTGTGATGATGCACTATTCAACACAGATGGCAGTAGTGAGAGCCCATAAATTTGCCAAGGTTTAAGTTTACAAAAAAATGAAGGTTAGAAAAAAATTCTTAACATGGTCATGCATATATAGTAATCAAAGCTAAAATGACCAATCAATACGTATATAAGGCAGCATTGGATTGAACTAAGCTTAGCAATAAGTTATGATATCCTAACTTTAGTTTCATAGCGCAATTGTGGTTAGACTACTTTACTATTGCTCCTATTTAACAACTTCACTATTTACTTTTGCTCATATTTAATTTTGTAATGGTTTATTTATTGATCAAATCTGAATCTAAACTGACCATTCCCTACATTTCTAATATAAAGTTAAATAACAATGAAGTTAAAACCTAAACCACTACAGATTGCACTTTAATAAGTTATGTGTCAATTTGGTAGCTAAGAAGCTGGTGATCTGCCCTATATAAACTTCCGAAAAATATCCTTTTACATTGGCTGAGAATAAACTACCTCAGATATGGTCATTTCGCGTGAGAAAAGCTATTTTTCCAAAACGATATGGCATAAAAAATAGGCCAAAATAGATTAACCTTTAGCTAAGTTCATCATACTTTCCAATTGTATTACTCTGCCAGTAAAAATTCAGAATATAGGCCAACACTGACCCGGGAAACTCCGACAGGCTCTTAGAATATTGAACATAACAACCCATTTCAGGACTCACTAATCAATAATTTATACAGCCTGTCTAAAGTATTTGAGGCAACTTGGTGATTTAGGGAAGGGAAAAGAAAAATCCCACTAGACTTCAATATTAAGAAACCCACCCTCTTTAGTATTGAATGCATTGCCCAAAATAGGTTAAACACATTGTATAAACTGACTGCGTTGGACATATTAAACCCCTTCACCGAGATATCCATCGACAATATTTGTTTGTGAAGCGTTTTAGCTATATATTTTAAGAGGTTTCGAAATGGGAACAAAAAAATAAATGCATTTTAAAGGGATAATAAAGATGAGGATCTTGTTATTTTTTAATCAGTTTTAAAATATGGGGAAAAACAATTATTAAGGATTCGCAGTTAAAGGAAGAGTGAAGAGGAGTTTTTTTTTATCCATTCTAGTATTAAAAATAAGACTTGTTCGCGGAATAAAACATTGGAGAAATCTGTAAAACAAGTGAAAAAGATTGATTTTGGCGTTCCCTTACCAAAAAATGTTAGTCTTAAGAGGTCTTGGGGAAGTCTTCCATTATGTCAAGAAGTCTTAAAGACTTCCCCAAGACTTTTGTAGTGTTCTTGAAGACTTCTTCAGATCAGACTAACTTTTTTCCATAAGGGTTCAATTAAAATGAGAACCTCTGATTAAAATATATGCGATAGGCACAGTAATGCCCACAATTATACGCGAGAAACTAATCAAGAATTAGATTTAGTGCGATTCAAAAAGTGTGTTGCAGCATGGGTCACAGGGATTTTATGAAGCCAAAGGTGGGGTTGTCTTTTGATTAGTCAAAGGTTCTCTTTTTAATAGAATACCAAAAACAGGTTTCCATTTTTTTTTTATATAATTAGAGACACTTCCTGAATGTTTTACTGCACAAACGACGTGTCCTATTTTTGAAGAAAAATCTTCACCCTCCCTTTTAAAGGACCCTACCAAAATCTTGTACAATCCCCTCAACTAAAAAGGGGTGGCTTGCGCGCCTTTCTTAGACCCTTCACCTTTTAGTTACCTACATTTTCTGTCTGGCAAAAAGAAAATTGTATAATCTTAAATGGACTACCTGTGATTTGTTCTTAATGGGAGTACCTGCGATTTGTTAAGTCCCTTTAAAGTTGGCTACTTTTCTTGCTTGGAAGACGACATTGACCGTAACAAATTGTCAAAGCTAGGCGATTTTCAATTGTTGCAGAAAATCTAGAGCAGATTTGACCTTTAAAACTATTGTTTGCTTTTAATTATCTGTATCAATCATACCCTGGACTATAGTGCTTTTAAAACAGGGTTCGTACAAAATTTGGAAGTTAATTTCCCTGACTTTTCCAAATTTTCCTTGACCAATTTTAAAAAATTTTTCATGAATTTATTCTTACGAGCTGTTGGCAATTCCCACATTTTATTTAACATAGTTTATCAATCAGAGTCAGCTGATAGTTTACTCGGAATATGAGAAACAATTTGAATCTTTAGGCAAATTCAGTTTAAAATAATTACGTTACAACTGATTGGTAAACCAATCATAAACAGTTCCTTGACATATCAAAATATTTACTTTCTCTGACCATTTGGGTTGTTTTCAAATTCCTTGACTTTTCCCTGACCTATTTGAGCAATTTTCAAATTCCCTGACCATTTGGGCCAATTTGCAAATTCCTTGACTTTTCCAGGTTTTCCAGATCGTGTACGAACACGGTAAAAATAACTAAAAAGGTCTGAAGTATTTCACGACACTCTGAGATTAGCTGCAGATTTCTATTCCTATTTTATTACACTAGGAATGCTCATCTTTCAACAGTGGGTAGAGTTTCGAGCTTGGCTCATTTCAGGAGTTTGACTCCACCCCTCGAGTGGTTGCTTTATAAAAAGGCTATCAGTTGCCATGGGCACTAAATTTTCTATCATAATATTGGTATGAAAATGGAGCTAGGCTTAGTGTGCTCAAATGACAACTTTGTTAAATAACTGTAAATTAACAAAACTTTTGACTTCTAATTAAAAATAACTTGTCTTCATAATCCCTTTAACCGTAATACTAAAACTATTTGCTTTAAGCATAGGGCAATATTTTTGAGTTATTTATGATTATGTTACACGGAACCCTACAAAGTTGGGTATATGATACGCCCCCCAAAAAAATATAAGGTTACCTATAGTTCCATATGAAGAATCAATTATGTTAGAGGGGCAAATGATTTCATTGGTGGTCAGTTTAAAATTACCAATGAAGTAAGATTGTAAAAACTCCCAGTGAATATATTGGTATAGCTTTCTATTTAAGAAAATATTCAACTACCCAGTAGTTTGTAAGTTTGAATGATAAAGATTTTATCATAACTCCTTCAAAGAGAGAATGCAGTGCAACGAGTGATTTTCTATTGATTCCTTATTTTTAAAAAAGGCCTAAACCACAAGCATACATTAAAGAGATTACAAATCTGTTTTTAAAACTTACCCAAAATTAGGCTTAATGAGTATCCAAGAAGATTTTGATGTCTCGACATAAACTGGTCTCTGGCTAACGTTTTGCTGTTGAATTTAAAGGGGGCCACCAGAGCCGTCCCAGGGGTACTACTTTTTAAGGGTGTAAGCAGACAGATTTTTAAGGACATAAATTGGCCGTTGGTAGCGCCAATGCTGGCGACTGCAACGCCAAAACCGTAAAGTGGAATAATCAGTAAACGACGGCAGACTGGCTATGGGACGGCTCTGCTGGCCCCCTTTAAGCTTATTGAGTGATTCGCTGTAGACTAGTTAATGACGAGATGTGAAACTTCTCCATGGATCTCCATTAAGCCTAGTTTCTAAGTTAAAATTAATGTATTAGGACTAACTCAAAGGGAGTAAAAACCAACACTAAAGCCTCATTTTCATGGTCGCTACACGCGAATATCTAAACGAAACCGATATTTCAAGCGCACGCCATAGCTTCAAGCTCTGCTAAATTACGAGCGAAAAAATACGCTAGCAGTTTCTCCACGCTAGTTTTAGCGTACACGCGACCATGAAAACGGGGCTTAAACATAGTCTGCTAGCACTCCCAATTTTAGTGAGCATTTGTTAGACATTAAGCCAAAGCTTGATACTCCCTTTAATCGATAATTTATAGAAAAAAAATTGACAGATTGCATTCTCCCTTTAAGAATAATATATTATTATAAAAATCACATGTTGTTAGGTTTCAGAATCGATACTTTTAAATTGGATTCTTAGTTATCAAAATAAATAAAAGTTTTTACTCACAAAATTGCTTTCTTTTCACGAACTGAATTGATTACAATTAACGTCTGAATTTGTACGTACCAGTAATATATGCTCTGTAAAATTGTTTAAAAATAAAATAAATTAATATTTAAGTTCATTTTTAAGTTTTTATTGATGACTAGAATATATCTATAAACATCACAGAAAAATCAACACAATTTTTTTGGTATGGGGAAACTTTTTTTTATCAGATTTTTGTAAAACTCCATTTTTAATTATTATAGAGTTTATTTAGTAAGCCTACATCGTATCAACTCTATGGGGGAATGTTTAGAAGTTTTCTCTTTAACTTTAGTTTCAAAGATTTGTTGTTTTTTGGCAAATTTCACCTTATACGCGTCAAATGCCAAATAATATATAAATTTTTTCAAACCCTGTCGAGATTTCAATTAATCATAGATCTTACCAGGGATTTTTTATATATCGTTTAATTTTTTTGTATTAATAACTTTGAACGAATGAAAAAATAATATTTCAATCATGAAACGATTAATTAGTTAATAAGGATCGGATTTTATTAACTAATTAAAAGCTTCATTAAAATTTTAATTTTTACCATCTTCAGAGAGAGTTTAGTTGCGTATTTAAGGCGATATTAATTTTGTTTCTCATAAAATCACGTATTTCAGTATAAGAACAAAGAATACAATGTGATGAGCGTTATAAAGCGTCATAACTAAATATCTTTAGTAAGTTTAATATAATTATGAATTAGCCATTTTTAATTAAAAAAAATGGCTGTAAAACCAAACGCAAAAATTACGTGGTTGGCATTGAAACTCTTTCCCCTACAGAAATACGAGATTTTTTGTTATTCAAATGTAAAACAAATAATATTCTGGATTAATATACAATTTGATATTTAAAAAAATTATAATTATTAATAATAATAAAAGGAAAATAAAAGATGGGACCATTTTGAAACTTTTTGCGCCCAAAATTTGATCTGTAGTTAATTTTTTTTTACACCAAATATATACACACATTGTTTTGTTTGTTTTAGATAGATATTTAGGTTTTTTTTTTGCAGTTTTGTTTTCTCTAAATTTACAAACCATTTCTTTCAAACAATTTTCTTAAAGTGTTTATATGTTTTTAATATTAATTTTTTTGGTATTTTTTTAGGTTTTTCCCAAAAAATTCCATAAATTGTCTTTTTGAAAATATTTCTACTAAATACCACTTGTTTTATATGAATTTTGTTTTCTTAACATTAAGGTTTTTTTTTTTTTTTTTGCTTTACCTTGAAAATCTGACATTTAATTTTTTTTGTATTTTTTTTTATTTTTAGAAGACACTCACTATTAAAGACTCGAACACCGTTTGTTGTTTTCTCGCAAAATTTATGTTTTTCTTCAGGATAATAACATTGTTTATCAAATTTAACTCGCGAGAGGTCGCGTTTGTTTGATAAAAAATATTTTTACCAATTTTGTTTTATGTTTTATTATTTTAATTATAACCAGGAAGAATTTAAAAATTAGGGTGTATAATTATTATTTTTTAATAAATGTAACTAGAACAATTTTGGTTCCATGATACCCCAAGATGACTGCAATAAACGTCCACTTTGAATTATATCCACCTAAACTGACACTTACAAGCGTCGTCTAGGGTCAAACAGTGGCTAAAGTGAAGCCTATTCTCTGTTAATGGTAAACAAAGCACGAGGTTTTGTTAGTTACTACTTTAGCCACTGTTTGCCGCTAGACTATGCTTATGGATGTATCGTCTTCTTGATATTTGACTGTTATTAGTCCAAGCCCTGACTCTAAATGAACTGATAGCTTCCATTTTCACAAATATATGGAATACACTTAGGCTTGGTAAATTTTCTTGGCGCAAGCAGAGCCTACCTACTTCTTGTGTTCTTGAGAAAAACTTATTAAATTCTACAGCGAGATGTTGCGGACAATAATTGACGGTCAACTTGGAAGCAAATTAAAACCAGCTTGTTTGACTAAAAATCTCTATTTGCGGGATTTAACGAAGGCTTGCTTCTAATTCGTTTTAAAATACGTCTTACTAGCAATTTTTCAATGAAAAATTCAGGAACAAGTAAACCATAGCGTAATAAGCCAGTAAGAGGGCTATATCGATAATGATATCGAAAAATTTAGTTTAAAATCAATTTTTTCTTTCAAAAGATGGTTTTTTTGTTTTGAGACTTAGGTAGGGATTGAATAAAATTTAACGCAGTGAGATTCGACATTAAAAGGGTGTGTTATAACATTGGGCGTGTTACTAAAATGATACAAAACTGACTAGCCTAATTAATTGGATGTTTCTTAAGAATTAAATGCTTAAGGTATGTACTTGGATTCTATTTTGTGCTGTAATGAAATTTTTTGCGAATATTTTTGCATGAAGATGGGGATAGTAATGACAATTACGAAATGTGAAGTAGCGTCCAAAATAAATTTTAAGTGCATTGAGTACGTAATAATCTATGTATATATTTATATCACAAAGTTGTTAAGTTTTTTTATCTCGTTAACGAACATATTGCTATGGGATTAAAAATAACATTGCGCTATTTCGGGTTCTCTAAAAAATTAAGGGTTGAAAGAAAAAAATACTTAAAGAGGTAAATAAATGTGCCTACAGTTGAATGTGATATAGTTTTCACAGGCATTTGAATTTTGCCTATATTATAATTATAATGGTTTATATACAGATGAATTACTTAAATGAAGTTATCTTTCAGTTAATTTTTTTGTTATTTTTCGCTTAATCGCTGCACATTCTTATCTAAAAGATAAGATATAAACTTATGTTTATATTGATTTAAATTGTGAAATGTTTAAGGGTAGATATTTGAATTAATCAAGCTTTGAAATGAGATGGCCCTTACCGTAAAAAAAAAAAGATCCTCAAAGACAGCTAGGTATATAGAGATCTTAAGGTCCAAAAGAAGGCCGAAGGGTCCCCAAGAGACCCTAAAGAGTGCGTGAGAGGCCCTAAAGGTAAAGGGTCCCAAAGACACTAGGGGCCATTTTATGGCCCTTTTAAATTCGCCTCATCTTCTTGCTTAGCAGACAACGTTGATCATAAATTGTAAAGTCCAAGCTATGCATAAAGGAAAGATGATTTTGAAAGAGCCGATTTTGGAGTAGGTAAGGCCTTTCAAGGGGCCCAAAGGGAACTTAAATAGTCCTAAAGACTATGAAGAGGTTCTAAATAGTCCTAAAGACTATGAAGAGGTTCTAAATAGTCCTAAAACCTTAAAAGGCCCTGAATAAATTCGTAAGAAAAAAAATGAAGGTCTAAGAAAACGAGAAGTCAATAGACCTTCTCAAAGATATCTTGGCGAGCTATAGAGGTCTTACGAGGTTCCAAATATTTAACTAAAGTACTCCAGAAGACCTCTTCAGGCATATATATATTTGGCAAAATTTACTGGTCTGTATGAATTGTAACTTGATGTTAAAAAATAAACAAAAACTATCCAGATTAAATATGACCATTGAAATTTTTGATGAACATCAAATTTTACAAAATATTTCACTAATTGTCCAATTTTGAGGTATTTCATAGTATTTTTTGGCCTTGTGATCGAAGGTATGGCATAAACTTTTTACAGTTCAAAATACTCCAGATTTACAGGGTCTCATTTCAAAGCTTTTTACCTTTATTCAAATAAATACGACCTGATTTTGACTATTGAAAAATATGGCATGAAAAACGCAAATAATAAAGTGGAAAAATTGCAATTATATACAACGCTATACATATTTTAATATTTATTGCCAAATTATGCAATTCATTTCCTCGCGTAGCCAAACAATCCCTTTTATCAAATGTTTTTGGCGTTTTTGCGAAAAATTAATGACGGGTAATGTTATTTTCATCTAACTTTTTCTACTTACGTAGCTAGTGTGAATTGCAGAGGAAATTTTATTGTTGGATTTTTCAAAAATTGGGTTTTCAATTTTTATGAAAATTTAAACATTTAACGCGTTTACGTGTCTAATTGTGGCCTAAAAACTTTTTTGTATATTTGAGACATAAATATTAAACACCCTAGGTTTACACGGTTATTTTACGGTTATTTTTTTATTGTTAATAAACAAAGAACGCTGACATTATTTTTCTCGCGCATTTGTTTACGTAACTGTTTAACTAACTGACTTTAATATTTTATCTTAAGCTTATTTGTTAAGGCAATTAAAAACACTTCTTTAACTAACAATTTTTTTTTTCAGGCTAATGGAATACAGTACTTTAATATTTTAAACGCGCGTCTAAGCCCCAAACCTCAATTCCTTGGTTTTTTTTTTTTTAATTAAAAACGTGTGCGCAGTATTTCTTTCATTCGCAGTATTTACCGTAGCTTAGCCTCGATGAAAACTATACAATCGATATTGGATTACGTTTCAGACTAGACTAGATTTTAAAAATGATTGGAAAAATCATTTCTGCGTTAAGTTTTTAAGCGTTTTTTCTTTGAACCTTAAAAAAACAAAATGTTTGTGTTTGACCTTTTGGATTTTCACAAATAACTTCTTAAAACTAAGTCTACCTTCATCTCAGTTGAGGTAAGAGTTAATTGGGACCAAAAATCAAGCTAAGATTTAAGTGTATTTCTTTTGAATGCAAAAACAATATACTAGAGTTAAAAAACCAAAAGATTTCCGTGGCATTTCTTTGATTTTGTCAAAATGCAATATTTGCCTAAATTATAAAGTTTGGGTTTTTTTCTTTTGACCGTAAAAAACCAAAATATGTAAAATTTTTAGAATTAACTTAAAAGCAAGTTTACACATATCATAGTTGAGATAAGGGTTAATCGACTAATCGAACCAGAAATTAAACTCAGACTAGGATTGAATTTTAGGATTATTTCCCTGTCTATTTAAAAACAATCTAAATTTGATCGAGGCTTGGTAAATGTTGTTCCCCTTCCCGTAGTTGTTTAAGAGTACTGCGGTTTTTTGTTATCGTTCCAGGCCCCTTGCAAAAAACTCTTTTCATTTTCAAATAAAATCTACGTCTTTTAACATCATTGCAATAAATATATAATAATTTAAATCTTATTTCCCTCCAAGCTTGTTTTTAAATCTCATCAATAAGCGGGAGCTTGGAAATTGGAGATTCCAGAGGGTACTTTTTCCGTCTGCTGATTACCGCTATTGAAAGGGGGTTCTTGGTACGTCTCGTTCATATCAGTACCACCAGGGTAGCTGGAGTAAGGAGAACCGCCTGGAATAGCGTGCGGATCCGCTTCGTAGCTAGGAGCGAAAGCCGCGTCAGCTCCTTGCCGGTAACGTTGGAATGCGAAGAATACGCAACCAGCCTTTTCATTTCATTCATAATACCACCAATTTTTTTTAAGATTAGATATACTTAGTACTATGGTACGATTTGAAGCGACTGATAAGCCTCAATCAGGCAGGGAAAACCCAAATTGTGAGGAGAAACAATACGCGATAAACCCATACTCAAGCGGTGTTAGGTTAAAACAACTACGACAAAGCTAAAAATTACAACAAAGCCTAAAACTTAGAATATCAGTTCTTAGATTCTAAGGAAGAATTCAGCTCAACAACAGATGATTTTCTAACTATTTCAAATCATTCAATAGTAAACCAATTCTAAGCTTGAAGCAAATTTTTTGGCTTCCTTGGAAAAAGGCTTAACAAGGATCCATAGAGAGTTTAATATCGCACCGTTAGTCTCGGAACAACTACCAGAGAAAAGCGTGGTTTATTTAGTAAAAAAACTCTACATGAATTCTTGTTAAATTAACCTACTTTCAAAATAAGTTAAAAATTGATTTTTATCATAATATTTGTTTTTGCTACTGCATTAGGTTTGTTTAAACAATAAGTAATAGTGTGAGGTTATGGGCTAAGTCTGGACACTTTCAAGAAAAATGGTTCTCCAGCTTGTAATAAATGTGACAGATGAAAGAAAACTTCAGGAAACCTCACACATTTTTTTATGAGGTTCCTAAAGTTTTCAAAATTTTAAAACCAGTAAATTTCGGGTTTAAAATACTTTTCTGACGTATCTCAACTAAGTTTGGACATTTTTGGGGGATTTTTGGTCGCACTGATAGAAATTGTTGGGCTGCATTCTACCTTGTATAAGCAGCTCATAAATTTTGCATTTCTGGTTAAATCAAATCCATAACAAACACAGGATAAAGTGGTGGAAAAAAATAGAAGTGCGAAATTCAACCAATATCAACCATCTAAGCTAAATATTGCGACACCAAGAGAAAAAAAAAAAAAAAAGACAGACTCACCCAAGTAAAGATGGAGAAGAAAGAAAAAGCGATTGAAGCTCTTATGTTGCTGACTCCGTAACCATCAAGACTCATTTCAGATTTTCGCCACGCATCCGAAAGGTAACAAAATGTGACAAACCACATGAATGCCCAAAAACCTGAAGTATTATGAAAAGCAAATTGAAGAGGTTAGAGCTAGTCCTTCTAACACCGAATAGAAATACTTCCAGTGAAATAGAACAAATACGTACCGGAGAAAGCCATATCTCCCATCACTGCCCGTCTTCGTAGTTTAATGCTGGACAAATTATCAAACATGGCTTCAAGAATAAGAAGAGCGATACTGGCCAAGAAGGCTATCACGCCAACCCCAACACCCATGTTACAAGCATGGGAATCTTTGTTAAATTGGCATTGGTCATCTAGCCAGCCTTCCGAGGATATACATCCAAAGACCACAACAGCGAATAACTGAAATTTTATTATATAACATTTTAATGCTTGGATACTTTTTCTAAATAGGCGGCTTAGGCCTAACGCGGACTTAGGGGTCAAGCAGACCAGAAGAGGTAGGCCAAATTTGCAATTCTATGTAAAGTTCAAAAACCCTCAGGTTTCAGACTAAAGCCTTTAGGCTGAAACCTGAGGGTTTTCGAACTTTAGGCTAAAGGTCAACTTACCGAGGCCTAAATCACAACCCGGCAAAGTACAGCTTCGGTACACTTCTAAACCAATTTAGGCTTATAAAGTTAATAATTAAGAGTTAAAATGATTCTTACCCAGCATAATAATCTCAAGATAACTTGCGGTCTTTGTACAAAAGTTATAGGGTCAAAGGGTACACCAGCTCTTCCAGCGCCATAGGCACCCGCGCCGTTCATTTTTTAAACTTTTTAGATTACTTTAATTTCACTAATTATTAGAGTTTACACTTTTTCTTCCCGTTTTTCGTACTTCAATACAAAGACCGGGATTTCTTTTTACCGCTTAATAACTAGTAACACCGCAAGAAAGTTCGGGTCACCGACGAGCCTACCCCTTCCGCGAACGACAATGGCTTCCAAGTTCCTTATAAAATTGTCCCCTTTGAAAATTATGGAGGGTTTACAGGTTTACAGGTTTATTGGTTGCCGTATTAAGTACACCCTTTTTTAACAGGGCGGCTCACCACTATGGGTGGGAGCGCAGCAAAAAAATACAAATAAATAAAAGAAAAGAAAATAAAAATAAAGTTTACGGATATACCGAAAGTGATCATATTAATTATTTAACTACACTTAACTATATTGATATTGAACTATATTGATATTGATATCCGCCATTAATTAGCCTGTCTCACTGTCTATCAAGTTCTTAACTTTAGGCATACTTATAGTCAATTAATTATAGATGTTAGCCCAACTATTCACAAAATACACAGTACTCAGTATACCACTCAGGAGGCCTATAGAAAAACACTATATGGTATAATCATGAGCGAAGAGCATTCTTCTTTTTCTTCCAGGTAGACAGCACCCTCTTCACTTCATTTGGGCACCAAGGTTGGTCAGTCAGGCCCAGAATTTCCGGGATTGAGAGATGGGCGACACTATTCCTCCACACGATGATAGAAGGCTCTTCCAGCGACGAACATTCCAGGAGTATATGCGCTATGTTCTCAACCGGTGCACCGCATAAGCGGCATCTAGGATCAATGCCAATGAGTTGTTCCTGGCGCGCGCCGGTTAGGAGCGAGCCAGATCTAGCTTGAAACAAAAGGCCACTATCCCAAGAGCCATCATAGCAGAGTTCGACTGCCGGGGTCAACTTTGCGCTATAATGACTAAGGCTGCGCTTTTGTAATACCATGGCATGCCAATTTACTGTCGCTGCCTTATTCACTTCACGTGTGACCTTATTTGCCCAATCCACGTAGGAAGTTGCGCTACCTCTAGCAGATCCTCGTCCGTACGCTCGATCGAGTTGAGCGACACGCCTAGTCCACTCCGTACTTATTCCACATTCGCGTATATATTGGTAGAGTCTCCTAGTTAGGTTACGAGGCGGCAGGAACTTCAGCCAACCCAGGTAGCATAATTTGCTTCGAGCCTCTCGAGTTCTTAGAGACGACCAGCCCATTTCTCCATCTACTGCTATGTTGGCCGCGAACGGGCCCGCGTTAAGTGCCGTTCTCCCCACTGTCCTCTGACTTCTCTCCAATATATCTATAGTGGGTTGCGAGAAGGCCAAAACTTCATTTGCGTAGGTAATGACCGGAACCCCAATAGATTTCCATAATGTTCGACCCACCGTGTATTTATTGTAAGAATTTTCCGCCATGTTACGCACCGCCCACCGAAGATTCACGCTTTTACGTTTTATGATTTTCTCCATTTCGCTTAGATGATGATCTGTCGACGTGAAAGTTACTCCAAGGTAGCAAAACGATTCAGTAGGACTAAGTTTGCCTCCTTGCAAAGTATACACGGAGGAGTGGTAAGGGCTGTGAAACGACATGGAGTGGGATTTTTCCACACTAAAAACCAGTTTCCTATTGTTACCAAATTCTGAACATATGTCCAGCATCCTTTGGAGGGTTGCCTCATTATTAGCGAATAAAACTATATCATCCGCATAGAGAAGACAAGGTATTGTTAGTTTCAACTCGGCGGTAATGGGCCCCCTCAGTTCAGCCCCTACTCCAGCTTGCTCAATCTCCCACGCTAGGTCGTCAATGAACGTTACAAAAAGCAACGGCGATAAGGGGCACCCCTGGCGCAGGCCCACATAGCTTTGCACCACCGGGCAAGTGACGTCGTTCAACTGGAATCTGTACTCACAGGTGGAGTACAATTCCTTAATATCGGCTATCAGACAGAGTGGAATCTCTTTCTGTCTCATGACGTCCCAAAGTAGTCCCCTATCCACACTGTCATAAGCTTTCTTTATATCCAGAAACGCTACTTCAAGCCGGGTACACTGCTTATTGGCGAGTTCAATTAGGTGACTTATTATAAACAGGTGATCAGCTATTCGTCGGTTTGGTCGGAACCCTCCCTGCGCCTCGTGTAGAGTAGAGTTCAATTCAAGATGCATCGATAACCTGTTCTTTAAGAGCATAGAGTAGAGTTTGTACATGGTAGAAGTGACAGCAATAGGGCGGAACGAGTCTAACTCAGACTCGTCCTTACCCTTGCCTTTATAGATCAGGGAGACCCGTGCCATGAGCCAATCGCGTGGGATATCATTCCTTTCTTTGATATCATTAAAAATGGCGCAAAGACATTGGCGAGCTTTAGGACCCAGACATTTCAGAGATTCACCAAAAATATCATCTAGGCCGCCTGCCTTACCTAATTTAAGCTTACTAAGACCCTGTTGTAACTCTTCCACCAGGAAAGGCTCTGACCCATCTGCATCCTCAGGGTGAACTAAACTGGGCTGGAACGTTTTGGTGGATTTGTCAATTGAACTCGCCGACGCTGGGGGGTTAAGCAGTTCGTATTCCAAGTCTCGTACATACTCAACAATTCTGTCGGCTATGGCCTGCCGGGTCAAAAGAAGCCGACCATCTCTATCACGGACACCCTTAGGCTGACGAACCAATTGCTGCCCTTTCTTCCGCAGGTGCTTGAGGAATCTCCAAAACTTTCGGCCTTTATCTTTAGCTGACTTTGTAATGCTGGCCTCAATTTGACGATTGTGTATACGCGTTTTTTTTGAAATAAGTATCTTTACCGCAGTTTTAGCAGCTAGATAGGCCCGCCACTTCTCTTTAACCTGGTCTGGGCTTTCCCTACGCATTATGGAATGACGATGTTCCTTATTTGCTATTTTCCGTTGCCGGATGCCTTCCTTAATCTCGTCATCCCACCATGGTTTGGGTTTGAAGCCCCCCCTTATCGGGCCCCCTACGACTTTAGTTTTTACGTTTCGCTTTAGAATCTCATACATAGTTGCAACAAAATCAGCGTAAGACTGCACCCCTTCCATACTTTTCTCCATTTCCGCGGAGTACCTCTGCAGAGCTTCGTCATCGTCAAATCGCCAACAGACTCTTTTGTTTCTAATCTGAATAGGGTTGGGACTCTGTGGACTCGTTACGGGCGTTTTTATTGCAACAAAAATACTAGCATGGTCACTAGCCACACTTCGTACTCGATCTTCGTCAATCTGGATATTAATTAGGGAATCCACTAAAGGCTCTGCGAGGAGCACATAATCAATAGCAGATTGCGAAGAAGGTCCCCTCCATGTATACACACCCTCACACTGCGGGAGCAGGTTACCAATAGCCAGATTATGTGTATCGGAAAATTCCTTAAAACGCCTGCCACTGTAGTCCTCAGTGCCAGTCTCGGCAATATGAGCATTGAAATCTCCCATGATACATACATTTGCGCCCTTCTCGCAGAGGGTCACCATATCCTTTGCCATACATTTGTATATGGTTTCAGTGCGAGCCTTGGCCGCAGCAGACTCGCCCGCAGCACAATAAATCAACGCAAATACTACGTTCGCTACACCATCTACCGTAAACCACATATGATCCCGACAGTTCAAGAGCGGCGTTACCTTAGTGGTTTCAGGAAAAAGCACCCCAATACCACCCCCTTTAGTATCCTTATCAATCCTATTGACACCAACCCAGCAAAATCCATCAGGGATAGTTGGAGTCTCCCCTCCCCTTAGGTGGGTCTCGGTCATCCCAAAGAAATGTAGCTTCTGGTCCGTCATTATACTAGCCAATTCTTCCCATTTGGCCTGGGATCGGGCACCTTGGACATTACCAAAACCAAACTGTAGGGTGCTGGGGGACTTCGCCTTCTGGCTGGTACGTTTGCCTCTTCGGCAAGATTTCCTCAAGGTACCCCCCGCGGGTGGAGACAATGGGTCACAGTTATCCCCCACTTTACTACTGACGTGTTCAGGGCACGGGGCGGACTCCAACAGGCGTAGAGCAATATTGTATTCTGGACACATTTCTTTATTAATAGTAGGATTATAATTTGATTGATTAAAAACTTGAAATGGAAGGAAGAAGCTCAAACGATAATGTTTGCGTAGTTTGTTTTCGAAATATTAATATTTACGCCATAGGGACTTGTGATCATTATGATCGAGTTTGTTTCATCTGTTCAGCGAGGTAAACTATAATTTTTAACTAATTAGGTAATCCTTATAAAAGTATTCATCATCAAATTACTTTTATTTAGGTTGAGAGTTTTATGCCAGAAAAATGAATGCCCTATTTGCCGAAAAGTACTGCCCAGGGTAATGTACCACTCATTATCTATATTTTAAATGAAATAAAACCAAAACTAACTTATAATCTTACGTAACCCCATTTTGTACACATTTTTTTCTCAAACTCTTTTAAAATTAAATTCTAAAGTTGTATAAGACATAAGATAATTAATAAAATATGTTAACATACGGCTTCTTTAAGGTCATATTCTCCCGTCAAAAACAACCATTTTCGGTGCTATTGAGACAGACATACTCCTTCCAAGATCATAAACATCATATTAGTTTCGAAGATGAAGATGTTGAAGAGGAATATCGTGTCTTGCAACAACATCAGTGCCCCCTTTGTCCTCAGATCAACGTATACCAGTCATTCGGTCACCTGAAAGATCACGTTAGAAAAATCCACGAAAGATTCTACTGCGAATTATGCGTGGAAAATTTAAAGGTACTTTACCAAAACGTAGAAATAAAGCAATTATCTTAATACCGGTGAATGTTTCTTAGCAATTTACGTTTGAGAGGAAGCATTATTCACGAAAAGAGTTAGCTCAACATAGAAGAACTGGGGATACTGATGATACATCTCATAGAGGTCATCCTAGATGTCAGTTTTGCGATACAAGATACCTAGATAAAGACGAATTATTCCGGCATTTAAGAAGAGATCATTTTTATTGCCATTTTTGCGACGCTGATGGAAGTTATCAATTCTACGGGTAAGAAAAGTTCTCCAAACTACTGTAACTCTCATTTTAAAGTCTCATAAGTTTAGTCAAATCATTGATTTATGTTTTACAGCGATTACGAGCTATTAAGATCTCATTTTCAAGACGAACATTTCTTGTGCCAAGAAGGAAGTTGCAAGGATGAAAAATTCACATCAGCTTTTCGTTCCGATATGGAATTAAAAATGCATATAGCAGCGCAACATAGTAAAAATTATTCTAAACAACAGCAGAAACAAGCGCGTACTTTGGAATTAGAGTTTACAATCACGCCGCGTTCACAATTTGATGATTTTGACGAAGGTAGTAGAAGAGGTGCTAGTAGAAAAGGTCCTAGAGGAGGGGGAGGAGGACCTAGAGGTCGATACCGTTATGAAGAAGATACACAAACAATGGCTCGAGAAATTCCTGAAATAGAACGTCAAATTTCTTACGACATTGATTCTAATAGCGCCGTAGAATTTCCTTCCTTAGGAAATGATTCAAATTCAAACCAATCAAACCTTCCTCTTAGAAGACCTCCTCCTAGAAACTATCGAGAGTTTAACTGTATGGATGAAGAGAGTTTTCCATCGTTGGGAGGTGGCGGAGGTTCAGGCGCTAATGCTTCGCTGAGACTAGAAATCTATAATAAAGATAAAAACCAAGTTAATGGTAAAGGTCCTAACTTATCCATCAAAGTTTCAAGTCGTTCGAATCCTAAACAAGAAAATACTACATCAGCTGCTTCACTCTTAGCCTCGGCCAAACCTAAACCACAGATCCAAACTAATACATCTAGCGGTTGGTTCGGCGAAGGATTCGCCCCAACTTCAATGGATTTTCCAACGCTTGTAACGCAACCCACAAAGAAATCGACACTAAGTTGGATACCAAAAACCGCCCCTCCTACGAATAATAATAACAATGCTTGGATGAAGAACGGTTCTAAAGAAGGAGTTAAAAAACAAGCGGAAGATGAATTCACCTTAGTTGTTTCGAAGGATAAAAAGAAGAAACAGAAATCAAATCTTAATCAAAATCTTACCAATAAAGCTAAAACACCCGAAGATGAACCTTCTATGGCGGAAAAGATTCAAAAGAAAGTTAATTCGAAGAAGGAAACTTCACCCGTTAAAGAAATCCCCCTAAAACCAGAAATTGTGACTAAACCACCATCTACATTCACAAAATTAAAACCCTCAAACCACGTAGGTTTACCTATAGATGATTTCCCACCACTGGCCTCCGAATCTAAATCTAAAACCGTTGTTGTCCCACCCGGATTTATCACCCCCACCCTGCCCAAGAAAAAACCTGTAAACGAACCTCCACCGGGCTTTAAAAAACCTGAAGAGAATGGAGTCGCTACTAACAGCAATGGTGGTCTTAAAACCTCCGCTAACTTCACTCTAAGTTCCTTAGCTCGACAATTATCAGTCTCTAATAATAAACCTGAACCCGTAATATCCCCGTCCAAATTCTTTTCAAATCGTAAAGAATATATTGAACCCGAAAACTTTCAAAATCGAAATAGGGAACTTATAGAAGAAGTTATGAACGTTTTAGAAAGAGACGAGGTTAAATTTGGAGAGTTTAAGAAATATTCGGGAGAGTTTCGAAAAGGGTTAATCCCTGCAAAGGATTACTATCAAAAATGCGTGACGATATTTGGTTACGAGAAGTTTTGTAAAATTATGAGCGAATTATTAGTTTTGCTACCAGATATACCAAAACAACAAGAGTTGCTCAACGTTCATAATGAATTTAATTCCTCAAAGAAAAGAGATAATTCTTTCTTAATCTGCGCTTCGTGTCAACAAGTTTTGAGCAACTTTGATTTCCGAACTCACGTAGTGTCGCATGATAACGTTACTTTTGTCACTTAAATATAATTGTTAGGATTGCGCTAATTAAAATGTGGCGGAATGTTTTTTTTTTTTTTTGCTTGATCTACATTTCTCTTTACACAATTGTAAACTTACGATTAAAAACTTGCTTTAAGTTAATTTACGGGAATTGGGTGATTTTTCTTTTATAATTTTTCCTGGTAATTTCTAACTTTATCTTTTCATTTACTAAAGTTTCTTTTAAAATCAACGAACTTTGCTTTCCATCCTTAATTATAAATCACGCTAAATATTTTTATTTGTAGAAAGATAAATGTAATAAAATATAATTTAGCAGATTTAGGATAATTTTTAATTGTAAAAAGGAGAAAAGTTTATATTTAAAACAATAGTCTTGTAAAAAAATATTGTTACTAATTAAAAAGGTCAAATTTAACGTTCAAAATGCATTTTCTCAACTTTTCCTATACACAATCCTAAATTAAATTAAAAATAAGCTTTAATTAGCTAAGCTTTTTCAGATCTCAACTGCTTCAACATATCTAAATGTAGCTTTACCCATAAAAGTGATGTTGGTGAAATTTAAAGGAATAGTGAAGCCAGACGATTTATATAGAAGAGTCTTCAAATTCTGAAAAATATCTAGAAAGATTCAGATTTGAGTAATTATAGCTTAGACCAATCACATGCTTAATAAAATATTCTTGGCTTGTGCTATATTGAACATTTCATGTGGTATTTACCAAAGCAACTCAAGCTTTAAAACGAAACTGTGAAGTCATTTAACAATGCACAAAGGAACTTCAATTCGGTTTTTATAACATTACAGTGACGTGTTTCAAAAATGTTCACCACCTCTGCTAGTTCCTCTAAGCCAAAAAAACTAGAAGGGGGTCTTTATGATTGGTTAAAGTTTGTTGACAAAAGGGAACAATCAAAATACTTTGCGTTTTTCAGTTGGATAACATTGTACCTTTTCAACATATGGTCAAGGATCATCCATGCGTCTCATCCAATCATAATTTGTTAGATGGTTATAGGGGCACAAGTCGACTTATCCAGTTTGAAAAAGGTCAGACCCGGGCGTTGTCATGTATGATGTGGGGAGAGTAACCTCAATCAAGCTCCACGTGATGTTTTTAATGCTTGTCCTCCTTACAGTGACGTTTTAAAAAATGTCCACCTCCTTTGCTAGTTCCTCTGAGCCAAAGAAACTAGAAAAGTGTCTTTATGATTAACCACATTGTACCATTTCAACATATGGTCAAGGGTCATCCATGTGACTCACCCAATCATAATTTGTTAGATGGTTCTAGGTGCACAAGTCGACTTATCCAGCTTGAAAAAGGTTAGATCCGGGCATTGTCATGTATGATGTGGGGAGAGTAACCTCAATCAAGCTCCACGTGATGTTCTTAATGCTTGTCCTCCTTCAAGATATTGGGTTTAATTTACTAACTTGTCAGAGAAACATTTTGGCAACTATCCACCCTTCAGAGTGAAGCCTACAGACTAGGGAAAGTAAATCCAACTTGAAATTGGAAATTGTAAAGATGTGCTTTTAATTACAACAACATCGAGGAATCTGAAAGAGAAAAAGTATATTAGTAACAAATTAACAAATGATAGGAATTAGTTTTGTAATTTCAACATGGGGCCATTTGGTATCAAAACAAAATAGCGAAATTACATTAAAGTGAGAATGTGTTTTGTTGTCAATTTTATATTTCTTCCTTAAAAATAATATTTTCGTGGGAAAACATTTTTCTAAAAGTGATTTCTAGCACCACTTGGGATCTAGATTCAGTCTTCTTTTAATTTGTATTGGGTGGATTTTTTTTAAAGGGAGACACGCAGCAAAATAAATTCCGTCCAACCCTATTGAAATGGGTGTAGTTTGGTCTAAAAAGAGTCCATTCAAAAAATTCAATCGTTTTCTTGCAAAGAAGATTTGAAATCATGTTTTTCTCCATATAATAGGGGAGTGGGCAAATTACTAGGCCATTTACATTTTTACAAAAGCGGGGGACCTGGAAATCTCGCAATATTTCCAATTTTTTTCCGTGTGGCAGTGCCACTTATAGGGATCTCTTAGAAATAGATTTCCTCAGAATTTAACATTTTATCATTTTACTGGTAGAAAACGTGTTTTAAATGAACTAAAACTATTTTTAAACATTGATTTTTGAACATGAAATGAGTTTTGATTTGATTTAGCTGCGTGTCACCCTTCAAGTTAATTTTTTTTTTTGCAGTATGTGAAATAACAGACAAAATTATTATTTGACACATAATACACGAACCTTTTAATGCCTGAATGTTTTTTTTTTTTTCATAACTTTGATACAATACAAAAATCGGCACATCACATTTAAAGTGTGTTGTTCTCGGGAAAAGTACACTGCCCAGACACAAAAAAACATTGTTTTTGTGTAGTATATTGTTTTTTGTTTCAGTAATTCATTTGAATGTTTATGTCATCAAAATTTACCTTAGTTTTTTAAGAATTAACATAAGCAAATACAACAGCTCATTTTTTTAACCCTTACGCGAGTTAAAAGGCCCCTTAAGATTTTTTGTTTTTTTAAGATCGTGTTACATGAATTATTCCTTCAAATTTGAACTTATCTTCAGTTTTTTTTTTTTTTTTTTAATATAAACCAAAACTAAAACCACTTTATCAGTTTACCATATTCAAAAACTTTCATTTTTCCAACACCCATTTTTTTAGCGGCACCGATAAGCGTGGCTCGTAATTTATTTCCATTTTAATTCATATAATGTTTTTGGCCCAAAATGTTCGTAAAGTTTACGATCACCAAAAATGTTTTTTGTTTTAAATAAACACGGTTTTAAAGCTAAATTTACGTGGATTTAGTTTTTTTGGTTTCCCCGTGACAGGAGTTTTTATTTTCTGCAGTATACTTATCACGGCAAATATCCCAAAAAAAAAAAAAAAAATTTTACAGTTAAATATAGAACCAAAGAAATTTTCTGTGGCACTATTTTTTTTGGGTTTATAAATTTTGGTTTAATTTGTTCACAGGTTGAAGAAAGTTTTAATAATCTAAATTATTTACCTACGATAAATTTAAAACATAACACCACCCGTTAATTTATATATTGCAAGGTTTTTTGTTTTTGTTTTTGAAATAAGATAACTCTTAAACAACGTCCACGTTAATTTACAAATACTATTTCGGACATTAATACACCCCTTCATATATTTTATTTTCCGTAGTTTTCGTATTTTCGCGAAAGCGCTATGCACAAAAATAAAAAAATGGGTTTGTGGGTTTTTATTAAAGGGTTTAGTTTCTTGCGCTACCGTTAAGTTAAAAAAAAAATCTTAATATAATTTAACACCAGGGAAAAAAAATTAAAAATCTCCAACAATTTTAAACATCTATTTTATACGATACACAACCCATAGCGTTCACAATTTTTTATTTTACAACGAACAATTTAACATTAAACCCCCGAAAACAAAAAGGAAAATTTCACCGTTTCTTTTTTTTTTTACTTTAAAATAAACATCATTTGAACCTATTAAGTTTTTTTCTTACTTTCTTGTGCCAGCTTGAAATATCAATTTCAATATTTCACCGCTAATTCCGTAATTTTTTTAACCACACCAGCGATTTTTGAATTTTTTTTTTTTTTTTTTTTGAGCAAACATGATTTTGAGTACATCGATTCATATAATTAAAATTTTTGTGAGTTTTTGGGCTGTACTCCAAGAGGTTTTATTTTTTTTATCATCATTATAATATTAATTTTTTACACCACTACATAAAGGAGGTATGTTTTCAGTATTTTTTTTTTAGCTATTTTTAGCAATAATTAAATTTTAAAATAGCGATTAATTTTATAAGAACCCTGACTTTTTTCTTTTTTTTTTTTTCACTCCGATAATTTGCTTATTTTGTACACATTAGCCGAATAAGTTTTGAATTCAAAAGATTTTGAAATAAAAATTTAGGCCAAAAAGAAAGCACCGTTTGGAAAAAATAAAGAAAATCCAATAACATCAACAAAAATATATTCTTTTAAAAGTTTATAATTTAAAAAAAAAAAAAAAAAAAAAAAAAAAAAGGGTTTAAAATTTTATCAAGTAAAACTAATTTCATATAAGGCAGTTAATTATTTCAAATGAATATCTATTTAAAAAAATTTATACATTTTTGGCCTAAAAATATAAATTCAAATGCTTTTTTTTTTTTTTTAAATTCAAAGCTTCAATTTCAAAATTAAAAATTTTCTACTACGGATATTAGTCGCTAAAGTTAAAATTTTTATATTCGGTAATCACAGACTATAAAACACTACGCAGCAAAATATGATATTTATTTTGGCATGGAATTACTATTTTTTAATATCTTTTTTTTTTAACTAACAATATTGATTTTTTAAAACCCACGCTATTAAATTATCGGTTTATTAATTTATTTTTAAATTAACGCTCCGGTAATTTTTCATCTAGGAATACGACATGAACAGGTACACCTTTTTTTATTGTATTTATTGACCGTAATTATAGGAATTATCAAGATTGAGAGGCTTGTACATTATTTCCATCTTACAGCGGGGAAACCGGGCTGTTTTTAAACTAATTGTTTAAATATCAGGACTTACAACCACGCTTACCAGATAAGTTTTATTATACCTCTCAACTGGTTAGTGGTAAGACGCGAGCTCACTGTATCGTAAATTCGGGATATAGCTATACCTCAAATATGCCATGCAATATTGAAGATTTCCCCCAAGACATTGAAAAAAAACTCCATTATCATTTAAGTTTCAGTGGGTACGCCTCCTATTACCTGGTAATCCACAAATTACGGTTATTTCACGCGATATTTGTTTAGGAGATAAGTTCCGCGTTCAATTAATTTTCATTTGGTCACAGGCACTAATGCTCAACTTAAAAAACATTTTTATTCCAAAATTTTAACCGCTCGCGTTAGATTGAATTTATTTAAACTTTGAAGGCAAAACTATGACCCAAAAATTTAAATAAAAACTTAATTATTGGGGAGTGATAAATTTCATCGAGTCAGCGCAAAAATTGAGCTTTCTCTATTCCATATTCAATTAAATTTCAAACTCATAATTTTTCCTTAATGTTTAAAATTCGAAGCCTTGTTAAAATAATAACGGGGTATTTTTTAATTTTTTTTTTTTTTTTTTTGATAATCGTGACTCGAAATGCTTTTTTTTTTTTTTTTTCGTATTAAAAAGGCACAGTTATATCTTGGGTTTTATTTATATTTTTTTCTTACGTTTATGTATAAAGGAGAAACATTTTTTTAGCAGAAAATTTTATCCAATTTCTATTTTTGAAAAATGTTGAGTGAATTTTTATATTCCAAATTGAATTAAAAAAATTTTGGTTTTTTGAAAAATTTTATGAAAACCTTTTGGTTTATAAGGCTGTTGTATTTTTTATTTATTTATTTACCGTATATTTGAAAATGAAAAATCTTAAAAATTGTTATTTTTTCCTTGTTAAATATTTGCCATTAAACGTAAAAAAATTAAGAATTTTTTAAAAATTATTTTTTTTTATATTTTTGGACAACATTTTTCTTTTAGCGTTTCGTGAAAAAAAAGATTTATTTTATCTTCAAATGGAGGGTCCTACTGATATATTTATTAATTTTTCGTTAAGAATTCTGACACCGCATATCCTCAAATATTTTTTCCCCCGAACATTCGCTTTTTCGCAAATATTTTTGAAATCACTGAATTTTTTTATATATTTTTCTTTTCATTTAAAAAATGGAATGAGCTGTTTTTTTGGTTAATTACCTTAATTATCATAGATATGGATTTTTTTTACGTTTTTGAACACAGCAAACAGGTTATAATATTGGATAAAGGCATATTTTTTTGTTTTAACACTTTGAATTTAATCTGACTAGCCGAACTTTTTTTTTAAATGCATAGAATTCATTTTAAATTTATTTTTAACTACCCCCTCTAAAACACATAGGAACAGTTGGAATTTTTTTTTTTTTTGGTTTTTGTATTTTTTTTTTGCTTTTTTTTATTTTTTATTTATATTTTTTTTATTTTTAAGTTTTTAATGAGTACTTATGATAGCTGATTTTAATAATTGAGATTACTTTAAAAAGATTAAATCCAAACAAATTTTTAATTAACGTAAGACACTTAAATTGCGCACTAAAAATAAATTCTCGTGGTTTATAAATTTAATATTTAAATTTATATGGAAAACGTTTTGTTTAGTGTGAATATTCCTTTCCTATTTATCACTTATTTAAACGGAGTTCTTGGGGAGGTTTTGGTGTTTTTGTAGTAATTTCAAAGTGGATTTCACTATCCAAGTGGTTTAGTGACGCAATATTTAATGTCGAATCAAATAAGCTCGTTAAATACCTCTTTAATTTTGATTTTTAAAAATTAACGGGGTTTTGGAAGTTGAAAAATAATTAATAGAACTTAAATTACTACTTATATTTTGATCCAAAAATGTGTGGAGTAAAAATTTGATCTCGAGAAGGAATTTTATCATTACGAGATATTTTTTTAAGCATTTAATTAAAAAATACTATCAATATTGCGTCACAAAACCCTTTAAATGTGAAGTTTAAGCTATTTTAAAGTTGACTAAATAAAAATAAAATAAAGGCATAATTGACGAATGGTTTTTGGCACTATGGGATTTTTTTTTAATCTGACGTGGCGTGACTTTTAGTTTAATTTTAAATTAGTTTTTTTTACGAGAATTAAACCTGATTGTCGGTAAATTTGAATTATCTACTCAACTAATCTACAAAACTTAAAGGTTTTCTTGGGTTATTGGGTAACCAATTAAAATGTGTGTAAGCTAGAAAACTCAAAAAATTAGAATACGAGGTTTGCAACCCATTTTTTTTTTTTTTTTTTATAATATAACGTAGCGTTATCACAGATTCTATTTATTATTATTATTAGATTATTATTAATTATTATTATTCTTATTAAATTTACACTGGCATATCAAGCGTGACGTTGTGTGTCAAAGCGCAAATGTGTGAGCAATAGAAGTAAGGGGGTTTATATGAATGTATACCGGGCGTGGATTAAAAAAATTCACGCATTTTTTTTTTTTAATTTTAAAATTCAAAATCAAGTGACTAGCCGTCACTATTAACTTGTTAAGTCACTAATACTTGCGTTTGTCACATATTGTGAATATATACTAGGAAAACAAAAAATGAAATTATATCTTAATCTGGGGGATATCGAGATTATTTGGAATTTTAACTATTTTTAACTTCAATGATCGTTAATATTAGATCCTGGGCTTCAAAAAAAAACAAAGTTTCTGCGTTTTATTTACGAAAAAATAGAAATAGCTGATTATATTTTAATAATACCTTAAAAGATTAATATTTAATAAATCAAAAAAAAAAAAAGTGAATAAAATCTAATATAATTACGGTAATGTGGCACATTCAAAGAGAAGACTCGTTAAGATATATTCGTTTACCCGTTCCCCAAAAAAAAACATTAAGAAATTTCCATATTCTTCTTTTACAAATTAAAATTTGACTAAAGCCGACATAAATTCATCAAAATGTGTCCATTTGGACCAAAAATTATGTCGGCTAGTAAAATACGTCGTATACTATAACTTTTTGAAAGAAAATTAACACCAAATGACTAAATATTATCGTAATTTCGAGTCAATATAATAAAAAACGATTTTTTTCTTCTTCTTCTAATAATAATAATAATAGATAATTAAAGATTGACTAAATTACTATAATTCTTAATTTAATTAAAAATTACTATTTTATGTCCTGAGCTTCGTAATAGTTTTAACCGCAAAAAAAAAAAAAAAAAAAAAAAAAAAGCGTACATGAAATGATAATTGTAACCGTGAAAAAGAAATTAATAATAATACACAATTGGAACTAAAATAAAACTTGACAAATTCTTAAACACCATTCACCAAAAAAACCCAGCAAAAATTAATATAAAATGTTTTTTTTTTTTTTTGGAACAATCAATTAATCTGGTCTATTTTGTTTTGACAATTTACTGGGGGAGATTCCAACAAAACTATAATTTGAGGGGAAAAAGGTTTGTATCAAGCTGAAAATTTTTGAATACCAGCAATCATTATCACAACGTATCTTCACTATTAATTTAAATTTACAAGTAATCTCACGATATTTAATTTAAGAAGTGGGGATCGAATTTACATTGAGTTTTCTGTTATCTTTGAGAGAAAAAACTACGGTGTATTTCTTTAACATTTTAAGGCGTTGGAAATCATAGTTTTGAACGTTGTTTGAAGTCTTGTATTCGGTAAAAAGACCAGGGGGTTTGTTTATACATATTTTTTACACTTATGCACGATAAATTTAACCCTAAACCATTTTACAATCACGTTAAATGATATACGAAGCCTGGTGGGTTTATTTGAGGGAAGGAAGCAATTTTTTTTTCTTTTTTTTTTTTTTTTTTTTTTTTCAATTTTATATCACTTACATAATTGTTTCCGTTATTTATATCAAGGTACGCTTTGTTTCAGGGTTATTTTTAGTATAACGTTTATATTGACCCTGGTTTTTTAATGGAAGGCTCAATAGTCAATTACTGTCAATTACCTAACTCCAATTTCTTTCACTATCTTATTCATAAACTTTGGCATATTCCTGAGCAAGATTTCGAGATACCATTCCATATGTACCATAAAAATTCAATCCATTTTTCGATTTTATATTTTTCATTCAAACTTATATCCATTTTCCGTTAAATACTCAATTTGCCCCTTACAATACATTATCGCGCGGCCTTTTTTCCCTATATTAACAAATGGTACAAACCCATCACTGAGCTGGGGTATTTTAGAAAGTTACGTTACAGGAAGCTTAATTCCTATATACTTTATTTTAAATGTATGTAAACAGTTGTAGATGAGATGGTCTATAATAGTTTAATTTTTTGGTCCACAGAGAAAATTAGATCGCGTTTAACTTTTCTTTCCAAATTTAAAAATAACTTGCGGCGGATAAAACGCGGCAGAATTAATTCTTACGGGTAAGAACATGTTTCTTCCACAGCGAGTTATGTAAACTGTAAATTTAAAACTACCGAATTTCAATCTCGGCACTAAACCACGTCGCAATTAGTCCAATGTATAAGCGATACATATTCCTGGCATTTGTTTCGAGAACTTATCTAACAAATCTAACCACATTAGGGGATGTTAATAGTATTTTTTATCAGTTTACTACCTACATATTTATACCTAGCACCATTTGTATTTACAACGTAACGTCTCTCTCGAAATTGAAAAATTATCAAAACCAATTAAGCTTTCATTTTTTAACCATGCGCGTAATTGCTTGATACTAACACGAACCTACATGTTATTTTTTAGTTTTAAATTGTCAAAAGTGAATATTTTTTGGTTTTTTTAAGGTTTACAAGGATATGAAAACATTGGACGGTCAGATATCTACTGAAATATATCATTTTTTACGTGTTTAGCGAAAAATCTGCTGTTTAAATGCCATTAATACACTTACGAGATCTCAAGCTAATATGTTTTTACGGTTCAATTTAAAATATGCATTTTATTACGGTTAAATTTGCATTATGTGTAATTTTCCTTGGTCACTTATTGTATTATAATATTTCACGCTGAAATTTGTGGGAGGTTTTCTCAACTAAAAGTATATTAATATTTTGGTTTTTAGTATAAGGCAAAAGGTTATTTTTTTACAGTTATAAATCAAACCTCTTGTGGTAACTCTTGGTGGTTGTCTGTATATTGATAATGTTTGTGAAATTTTCACCAAGTGTCAATTATCTTAACGTTCTTTTTTAATCGTAGGATCGCGATTAATTTCCATATTTTCGCTTAAACTTGGGATTTTATTTCTGACCGTACTTTGAATTCTCCTCAAACCTTAAAAATTTCTTACACTGTTCATATACACCGTAGTTTAATATTGGCGTTGGAACATTTCAATATTACTTAAATTACGAAATTAAGTACACGATTATGTCAAGTTTCCTTTGTTCAAATTTTATCAAGTTTTGAGCCTTTTTATTCTTGTTAAAATTAACCTTTTTTTCGTACGGAAAGTTAACTAATTGAATTTTGGTACTTAATTTATTAAATTTTTACTATAATGCATAGTTTCCGTTCGAGGTCATAATTATAATTTTATCAGTTTTATTTTAAAATTTATAAGAAAGTTACGGTTGAGAGATCTTATCGGGAATTATTAGGTTGATGTTTTTAGAAACTAATTAAGTAGATTTACTAATTAAGAAAGTTTTTTTAGTTATAGTGATGAATAAAATCATACTTCACTCAAAACTATGTAGCGTTGCCTTTTGACTAGCACCCAAAATGTATTTAAAAATTATTTACTGTTTAGCTTTTTAAATGCGTAAAGTACTGAACTAAGATCGCTCGTATTGATATGTTATTTTTGTCAATTGTAATAAGTGTTGATTCCTGTGGAAAATTAATCATAACCAAATGCAAATATTTCATAATCTTAATAATTAACACCCAAACAAAAAACCACTGTTTATTTTACACAAATTATTTAAAATTTTTTTTTTTTTGTAATAATTGCACTGGTTATAGTTTTTGTTTTCTACTTTTTGTACTACTCGCGCATTTTAATCTACTTTATATTCACAATTTCACATTTAAATCTACGTAAAGCTCGACTAAGTTTATAATTTTATGGTCAACGCGTTAATTTTCCACCAGGATGTAGAAATATTTTACAATTTCATGAAGCTAGCTATCCAATTCGAGGCTGGGGGTTTGGCAAACTGAGATATTTAACCTCTTTGAAACCGTAATTTTCGCTTTACACAGTTATAGACTGAGTACTTTATAGAGTTAACCAATTAGGGCTTCCACTTGACACAATGGGTGACTAAGCCCGTTGTTAGACCAACCCCAGGTCAATTTTGCTTGGCCCTACCTATCATTTTGGGCTTACAATTGTGAGGGGGAAAGGGGTTAGGCCTGCCGCACCAAAAATATCTTCAGTTTTCACCAATTAAACTTTGCAGTTTGTAAAAAGTTTAATATTTATGGGAAATGATCTTTGTAAAACCCATTTCTGATCTAACGAGAATTACGGCAAATTCAAACTAGAATCAAAATATAAATTTTTCTGGCATTGAAAAAATTACGGTTATTCATTCGATGTCACTCAAAAAAGCTATATTAGTAAAATAAAATTGAAAAACACCAAGACTAAATTTATATACAATTTTAAAATATAACCATGTACCCATTAGGTTAAAAAAAATTAAATAATCTAAATCACATCGTTAAATTCACTAGAGCCAATTAATTTTTTTTCTCTCTTTATGTATTATAATAATCTCTAGTACGAACGTACTAAGCGAGCTTCATCGCTTAGTGGAATGAGTTTACAGATAAATTATATCAACAAAACTTTTCAGCCAACCTTTGCGTGTCAACCAAATATTTGATCTAAGGTAAAATTTCAGCTACGCAATGGAAAATACCCCAAATATAAATTTTTTATAACGAATGTTAGAAGACTCGAAAACGCCTATAGCGTGTGGACTCCAAATTTAAATAAAATTTAAATACTAAGTTTAAAGAGGAAATATTGAAATAAGCACCGTTACAGAGGATTTAGAGACTTCTTTGTAATTTTAAAAGAATTTCAAGCATTTAAACTTAAATTGTACGATGTTTTACCTCAAAAATTAGATCACAATTGAATAATGTTGAACACCATTGTTTGTTAAAAAACAAACAAAAAACCTTTAACTTTATAGCACTTTGTCGATTTTGTTAAATTTGGTTAGAAATATTAATTTGACGATAAGTTTGTGTTTGTCTTTATTAAATTTCATCACCAACTTAACCGTAAATTTTCGATTGTTTTTTTAGTGTCCATTTCCAGGCACATTCTTGTATTGTTTTGAAAGCATTAGCGGTGGGTATTTTTTTTAACCTTTTAAGAATAATTTTTTTTTTTTTTTTTGTATTTTTTGTATTTTTTTCATTCAAAACTCTTTTTGAAAATGGGGCTAGAATTTCTCACGACTTTGTTTTTAAAAATAGTTGATTATATTTTCATTTTAGTCAAAAACGATATTTCGTTAAATGATGCAAAAACTAATTTTTTTTTTGACTTTTTCTTTTCGATAAGTTTTCCGTTAGTTTTTCACATTTATATTAGGGAGTTTTGTTTTGTTTTTGTTAATAAGGACTTTGTGTATTCACCTATTTTTTTTTTTTTTTTTTTTTTTTTGGCAGATTTTAAGATAACTCTGGAAAGAACATTGGCGTTAAGTTTTGTTTCGATTTTTCCTTTTATAATTAATAATACGCGATAGAGGAAAGTAGGGGGAGGGGTGGAAGATACAAATAAAACCGCTAATATTCAATTTTCACCCATAATAATTTCCGTGGGACTTTTTTTTCTCTTTTTTTTTTTTGGCAAATTGTTTTTTTCTTCTTTTTTTCCAAGAGCCGCGTTAAAACTCAATTAAAAAAAAAAAAAAAAAGGCATAATTTTTGGGCAATATATTCATAACTCAGAAAACTTTCCAGTCACTTTTTATAAAACGTCACAGCAAGGAACTAATATTTGTTAAATTTTTGTTACGAGAAACAATAACTTAAAAAAACCCGCGTTATTGTATTTTTTTAAATATAGCAGTTTTATCACAAGTAAATATTTTTATATATATATCCTTGAACCACTGTAATTTCAAATATACCACCTCAAAACAAAAAATTAAAATAACTTTGCACTAATTCTTAAACAATTTAATATTCTTACTGTGCAAAATTATTTAAACAAATTCCCCAAAAATTAGTTATTTGAATATTTACAAATAAAAAAAAAAGAAAATAAAAAAAATGAATCAGACTATGTCACGGAATATCACGCACTTCGCTTACAATTTTTTTTTTTTTTTAAATTAAAAAGGGGAACACAATTTTAAGCGGTTACAACCTATCTATCGGAATTGGAACAAAAAAAAAGTTTTTTTGGAAGAAATACTTTGTAAAAAATATTCATTTTCACAATATAGTAATCTATAGGAAGTGTACTTTGTGAGAAATGAGAAATACAAAAAAAAATATATATATATAATAAGACCAGACCAGCGTTGTTCAAATTTGACATTTTTTAACAGCACACTTAATTGAGTTCATCATAGTTGTTGGTTTGTTTCATAATCGTTGACTTCGTTTTATAATCATTCTCTTTAGGGTATTTTTTGGCTACAGAGACTTCGTACTCCATTTTTTTTTAAGATTTTTATTTTTTTTTTTAAGTTTTTTTTGTTTTTTTTTTATTTTTTTTACGTTGACTAAATGACAAGATCTGTACGACGCTACCACGAAAAACATTGATATGGCGATTATAATATTTTGTTTTCAATTTATAAGGCTCATTTTTTAATTATTTTTTATCTGGCACTTACTTTTTAAAATACTGCACGCTTGCGTTTGAAATACTATATTATTTGATTTCCAATTTGTTTGTTTAATCATATTTTTTTTTAATTCCCTTTGCTTATAATATAATTTAATCCTTTAGATTTTAAGATTTGTCTTCGAGAAACAACCACTTTTATTTATATGAGCATATTTTTTTTTTTTTTTTTGTATTATTTGAAATTTTCCCCAAAAATTTAGTCTGGTGTTTATTTTCTTTTTTTTTAACTAACCGAGTTTATACCGATTTTCTTTTAAGATTATTAAAACCCTCCTTCCCATTTTTCGGTAATTTTAAGCGATTATTATTAATTCGTAGATTATTTTCTACAAAGTGACAATTTTTTGCGTAAAAAATATCACACCGACGTTAATCAACTCAAAAAAGTTGGGTATCATGGGGTTGGCCATTGTTACGTTGCTTAAATAACATTTTTTATTTTTTTTTAAACTATAATAAAGTATTTTTAGGGGGTTTATAAAAATACCTTAACATAGTTTTTTTTTTCTTTTTTTCAATTTTTATTTTCTTTAAATTTTTTTCTTTTTTTTCATTTTAAATTTAAATTTAATGGAAGTTTTTAACATTGCCTTTCGTAAAATCAGTAACAACTGTTCGGGTTTTTTTTTAATTGTCTTATATACTTATAATATCACAATGTCGTTATTTTCCCGAGAATTTTTAATTTCTGCGAAATTTATTTTCTCGAGAAATAAATTGGCTGTGCTAAATATAATTTTTTTCTTTGGATTTGTTTTTTGTTTTTGTTTTGTTTGTTTATATAGGCATACGTGATACATTTTTCATAGTTTCTTTTTGCACAAATACGGATTTTTTCGTTCGTAGTTCGCAAATATTTTTTTTTAAAATAACGAAAACATAAAAAACAGTAATATGACCTATCACTGGTTTAATTTCTGGCAGATATTTTAAGACTCTTTAAATTTCACTATTTTTTTAAATCGGAGTAATTAAAATCGTCCTACTTTCGATG
Organism: Odiellus spinosus; assembly: GCA_963920705.1. Classification (NCBI taxonomy): domain Eukaryota; kingdom Metazoa; phylum Arthropoda; class Arachnida; order Opiliones; family Phalangiidae; genus Odiellus; species Odiellus spinosus. The sequence continues at coordinate 11,245,439 of OY987229.1, read as the reverse complement.
GATATATGTTTTTTTTTTTTCTTTTAGTCCGATCGTAGTCAACCGTCGACGTGGATTAGAAACAATCGCGCTGGCATCGGAGAAAAAATAAATAAATTTAAAAAAACAATAGCCGTTGCATTTTTTTTTTTTTCTTGTTTAAAATAGGGTTTTTGGCTACGTTTTTAAGATTTATAAATTTTTAGTATTCCTTTATAGTATCATATTTTTCATTAAATGTGTTAAAATAGTCTTTATATATATCCCAGGGTTTGTACGGAAAGGTAGGCGAATATAACAAATACATTTTTCCCCATCAAAATTATTGCGATTCTGCGTTTGAATCGTCCATTTTTTTAGTGACCCTAAGATAGGGGATTTTTGTTTTATATTTACGTGGGAAAAATACTTCTTATTATAATCTTTATAAAGCGTTTCTGGGTTTATAATCTTAAAAATTGGAGGAAGCTCAAAACCCTGATAGCGTTATACGTATTATTATAATTGTCATTAAATATGTCCCACTTCTAGATAGGCAATTACCACCTAGCGAAATACTCGCCATCAATCGCGAAATTTATGATTTCATTTTTACGTTTTTTTGGACGTTTGTATTGTTGTATCGTAAACGGTACAATAAATAACGCAACAAAACAGGGGGAATCATTATATAGAGAGGTTTTACACGTTCTATTTTGTTTTTGAGTAAAATCTTTCGCATTGGAGATAAACTTCTCACCAAAAAAAAAAAAAGTTTGTAGATTGTTTATTTCCTCTTCATTAATTCGCTTTAAAAAATTAACTACTCAAAAAATCGCGAAAATCGTGCGATGGCTTTATTATATCCTGCAATTGAATTTTGTATCATCAATTGCGTTTTTGTATGCACCATTTTTAATTCACACCCAGGGTCATATTGTTAAAAAATTCACGGAGGTTTTTATCGTTTCAAAGGTAGTGGGAGAGCAAAAATTAAGTTTTGTGTAGATTGGAGTAGTTTTGGGGGGTTTTAAGAGAAGTAGAAGATTATCTGTAAGATAATTAACAAAAAAAAAAAAAAAAAAAAAGTGAAAAAACATGACCGGTATTTAAAAAAAAACAAAAAAAAAAAAAACACGATGGGCAATCTGTTAAATAGCTTGATTAATAAAAAATTAAAATCTCTCCGATCACTTCTTAAAAAAAATTCTTTTTGGTTAATAAATTCATTTAATGAGGGAATGATTTTTTTTTTTTTTAAATTCATCGTTGGTGTAAATTTAAATTTACATCGAATATCATTTGCGTTTATTTTTTTAAATTAAATGATTTTTTAGTTAGACTCTCCGCCTAACAAATCTTCAGGCAAAAATGAATTGAGCGAACTCGGGGAGCCCTGGTCATGGTGCTCCAAGAGGCTAGCGGCGGGGGTTCCCCATAAACTATTGGCTGAACCGGGATAAGACCACAAATGATTGCTTTGCAAAGGAGCTTGGCGGGAATTCCAGATTGGTTTCTCCATTTTACCAGTACCGACTGGACCGTTACCTTGATTACCTCCGAATTGATAAGAAGCATTGCCACCAGTCGGGTTTCCTCTAAAACCAGGAGTAACAGCCTGATTTCCTACGACGGTCGAGGCAGAGGATGTCGACTGACTTTGGGAATTGGGCCAGCCACCTGTTACCGCGGAAGTGACTCCCTGATTGGTGGACAGGCCTTGACCATTCGGCCCTCCACCATTGGCTACTTGCAAATATTGAGCCACTTCCGATTCGGTGGGTACGTCAACCATAATGGTTGTATTGCCCAGAACGCAATTATTCAGAGCCTGCTGAGCTTTGCTGGCTTCTTCTCGGGACGAATAACGGACTAAAGCTATGCCGTGACCTTGGTTAAGGAACAAATGGAAAAGCTGCAATGGCCCGTGTTGCACACATAGAGTTTTCAATGTCGAACCATCGATCTGAATCAATATTAGTTTTAAACATCGTCAAATTTACCATTTCTAAATCAAAAATAAACCTTAAAATGGTTGGGAATTGAGATATTTGACTTACCTGGGGAGTAAGATTGCGCAATACTAAAAAATTGGAATTATTTTGTCTGTCCCAACCTGAAAGCAAAGGAAATATCTTAGTCCGCATTAGAGCGCCAGAATTTAAGTGGGGTTGATCGTACCTGGCGAAACGCCAGTTGATCTATTATCGGGAGATCCCCAGCTGTGACGGGCTCCAGTGCTGGGAGTGTGGTTTCCGCTATTCCAAGGATCGCCCATATTCTTTCCCTGGCCGGAAAGACCGGGTGGGGGACCTCTGGTTTTAGAAACGTTTCCACCCCACAAATCATTAGTTTCGTTCGGGGAACTCCAGTTTGACTTGGAGTTGGTTTGTTTGCTTCCTGTACTGGTTTGGCTATCGGGGTGAAGGAGGTCATCGTTTAGAGCGACTCTTTCGCTTAATCGAGTCTCTGGAACGTACCTTTGAAGAGAGGTAGTAGGGGGCGTAAAAGCCCAAGTACTCGAGGTGAGCGAGGCGGTTAAGGAGGAAACTATGCTATCCCCTCCGCTATTAGTGGTCGAAACAGGGCTGCTCTTAGAAGTGACGCCGCTCCAGTTAAACAATTCGGGTTCTTTAATAGTGTTAAGTGAGAAAGGGCTTTGAGTGATGGAGCCCGGAGTAATGTGAGGGTCATCTTCCACGTTCTTCATTTGAGAGTTTCCTTTCCAGGGTTTACCGGGTTCGAACTCTGGCACGAGATCGCTGATATTATAAGCCGACTGCCCTTGATTTCCGGATCCATTTCCGTTATTTCCCACAGAGACATTATCTTTGGCGTCGCTAGAATTGTAGTTTCCTCCAGCGGAATTAGCGCTATTGCCGTTGTTTCCGGAATTCGAGTTTCCGGTATTTCCAGGATTGCGATCGTTTCCGGCATTATTGGAGGATTGTCGTTCCGCCGGGTTCCCACCCTGATTTCCCGACTGTTGATTGGACGAATCGGGCCAACCACCCGCGTCGCCTTGGCTTTGAGGCAGACTAGACCACGCGCTGTCACCCTGAGTCAGGAGGGGGTGAAGGCTATTTTGGTTGGAATGTGAACTACTGGATGATATCCCAGACGACGCGTTGCCCGATTTTGAGATCGACCCAGGGGCGCGACTGAAGTCGTTAGAGTTAACGGCTCCATTATTTGCCCCGGGAGTAGAGTTGCCGTTGTGGCCAGGGGGAACGTTATTGCCCATATTGTTGGGATTATTAGCTCCTGACGGAGCGATATTGTCTTTTTCCATAGAGGACATTTTCCACTGACTGAGACGAGAAGTAGGAACGGAAGGCGAGGTGTCTTTAATAGTCATGTCCCGGAAGTCATTGTGAAGCCCTTGCATAGGCTCCAAAGTGGGCTTAAACAGATCCGCCGAAGTTGGCTGCCCCGAATGCAAGCCTGATAAATGCTGCTGTCCCCCTTGATGCGGTGGCAGGTGATTCTACATGATTGATAAATAATATTCCATTGGGACCCGTTTAACTTTAGAGTCGCTTCAACCATATCAAAGCTACACTCTAGCCCTCATTTTCGCTAATTAAAAACATATCAAGAATATTGAACAAAATAATCTAACCAAATCATTTTTACGTTACTACATGGATAAATGTTAAAAAGTACAAAAAAATCCAAGAAAATCAAATATTTTTCGTGACCGTATTTCAATATACATGTAATAATTAAACTAAGATAGCCACTTGTGGGTGAAACGTTTTAGCTTTTCAAACAATTATCAAATAAAGTTAAATATTGTCAATAAAATTAAACTAAAAATAATACCCAACTTGATGAGCCAATATTAACCAAAATGTAACAAAATTAAAAAAGTTTTAAAACCAGTTGGATAAAAATTTAGTTTCCCTGGACTAATTGCAATACTGAAGTCAGGGCTCCCACCAAAATCTTAAAAAAATAATAGGGAAATAGGGGATTTTTCAGGCTAGAAATAGGGTGAATGAAATAGGAACCAATTTAAGAAGAATTGAGATCTTTAATTTTCACAAAATGAATTTTAAAGTAGTTTTTTTTTTTTTTTGTAAAAACATTTTATCACAAATTTGACTTTAATTTTATCACATTTTTTCGTGATATTATATCATACTGATTTAGTCAGTTTTTCTCGCTGTCAATTTTTCAACTTAGCATAAAATTGGGTTCATTATTATAGGACGCCACTACTTTTAACCAAATAGACTAGAAGTATGGTGGTTTAGGGACCAAAATCACGATTTTATGGTGGTTTAGGGACCAAAATCACGATTTTATGGTGGTTTAGGGACCAAAATCACGATTTTATGGTGGTTTAGGGACCAAAATCACGATTTTATGGTGGTTTAGGGACCAAAATCACGATTTTATGGTGGTTTAGGGACCAAAATCACGATTTTATGGTGGTTTAGGGACCAAAATCACGATTTTATGGTGGTTTAGGGACCAAAATCACGATTTTATGGTGGTTTAGGGACCAAAATCACGATTTTATGGTGGTTTAGGGACCAAAATCACGATTTTATGGTGGTTTAGGGACCAAAATCACGATTTTATGGTGGTTTAGGGACCAAAATCACGATTTTATGGTGGTTTAGGGACCAAAATCACGATTTTATGGTGGTTTAGGGACCAAAATCACGATTTTATGGTGGTTTAGGGACCAAAATCACGATTTTATGGTGGTTTAGGGACCAAAAATCACGATTTTATGGTGGTTTAGGGACCAAAATCACGATTTTATGGTGGTTTAGGGACCAAAATCACGATTTTATGGTGGTTTAGGGACCAAAATCACGATTTTATGGTGGTTTAGGGACCAAAATCACGATTTTATGGTGGTTTAGGGACCAAAATCACGATTTTATGGTGGTTTAGGGACCAAAATCACGATTTTATGGTGGTTTAGGGACCAAAATCACGATTTTATGGTGGTTTAGGGACCAAAATCACGATTTTATGGTGGTTTAGGGACCAAAATCACGATTTTATGGTGGTTTAGGGACCAAAATCACGATTTTATGGTGGTTTAGGGACCAAAATCACGATTTTATGGTGGTTTAGGGACCAAAATCACGATTTTATGCTGGTTTAGGGACCAAAATCACGATTTTATGGTGGTTTAGGGACCAAAATCACGATTTTATGGTGGTTTAGGGACCTCAAAAAAAAGTAGGGGGTTTTAGGTATTTTAGGGACCTGGTGGGAGCCCTGTGAAGTATGAACTTTTGTGCTAACAAATTAAAACCCAGCATTATACTCAAGCACTAAGGAAAAAATATTTAATCAATATAAAATATCAAGAATTAAATTAAGTTACATTTTGTAATTTTTACCTTTTACTAATTTTAACTCCAGGTTGTATTCTAAAACTTAAGGTATCATAACCTTACCGTTCCCTATAATTTAATACCAAAGGAGAATAAGGAATGGTCATTGAAACACTCACATTCATAGGCTCGACGACTTGTTGCTTGAGAAAGAGAGCTTGTTGAGCAGCTATTTGATTCTGATAGTTGACTATGCGCTGCTTGGTCTGAGTGATCTGAACATTGACCAGTTGTAAGGGAGACGGGTTACCGGGTCCTCCCACTCCCGGACCTGAACCTCCCCCGCCACCTTTACTGAGATGCTGAGTCTGATAGACTTGTTGCTGCTGCAATTGGTGAAGGGATTTGATCTGTTGCAACAACTGGTACAACAACATTAACGTTTGCGGAGCCAATGGCTGGTTGAGAATCTAAATGGTGAAAGGATAGATAAGAATCAATCTCAGTATTAAAAAAAATCATGGTCAAAGATTAAGGGTTTATAGAAACTACGACTAACCTGAGGGTTAAGATGACCGGCTTGCACTGCCATTTGGATTTGTTGAACTAGGTGGCGCAGCTGGGCTGCAGTAGGAAAATTTTGTTGATTTATCCGACCAGGTTGATTACCCAGAGAATTTGGATTAAGGCTTTGAGTCTGAAAAAGAAAGTCACAAATCCAGTTAATAAACTTTCTGCTTAAAATAATGAAGAAAACTTTAATTAAAAAAAAAACTTAGTAAAAAATCTTTTAAAAAGCTTAAAATAATAAAATCTTACTGCATTGAAGGATTGCGCTATATTTTGGGCAGACTGTTGTTGCTGTTGTTGTTGCTGGTGAGCGACAATTTTTGTAATCATGGCGGGGGTCAGATTATTAATACTGTTGCTGAGATTGAGACTAGATCCCTGACCACTCATGGCAGGGTTGCTAAGTAGACTAGGAGTATTGCTGTTTAAGCCAGAGCTCTGTTTTAACATCGTGTATGAAAAATAAAAACCACAAAGAAACAAAATATTTGAATAAGCCAACAATCTTTCAAATTAATCGTGAGCGTACGAAACCATTGCTCTCTATGAGCACTTTACTCAGCCAAGCTGACTGAATACCTTACGATATTATGAGAGAGTTTCAAAATGCTCTTCGATAAAGTCAGGTTTGATACGTAAATTTCCAGAATAAAATAAAACGAAAGAAATTAAAATACAGCGGATACTGACACAGCCCTGTACAGTCCAAAAACAAAACTTTAAAACAATACCGTTACCAAAATATCATTGAAAATTATAATTTTAAAACAACGTAAGCTACGAGGTTTATGGGGTGTAATAATTACATGCTCTTACGAAAATCCACGGGGTGATATGATAAATAGTCTGCTTTATTGGACTAGTGGCATTCTTTTCTTGGACTGCTAATGGAGCACACCAAAATACATTGCATCCGGAAGCAGTCGAAGTAGAACAGCCATTAGAATTAAATACTGTGGTAAATTTGTTTTAACAAAAATTAAGCCGAAATTTACAAAAAATTCAGATCTGTTAATTTCATATAAAGAAACATACTTTTCATTTCATCCCCAACTTTGAAACGAGCATAAAAACAATAAAAAAGCTGTTCCAATTTAAAAGTATCTTATTAGTGTTATTGTAGAGGAACAACTTTAGGAAAATAAACATTAAACTTCGATATATATTCAACATTTAAGGCAAAACAATAATCCATATATATCTAGACGACAAAAATATATATTTGTTTCGAAACTGGTATCGGTTGTTTCTTCGGATAATCTACCTTAAGCTGTGTTTTGTATCCCTGCATGCTATTGAAACCCGTCGCCATTACTTGTGGTCCTTGAAATCCTGCGGGGCCGCTAGGAACGTCGCAGCCGCTATTGTGGTAACCGCCGACGAAATTTGGGTGCATTCTATCCACCATTTCATCTCCGCAATTCACTCCGCGAACTTTATTAGACCTGCCTTCCATATCCAAGATTCCGCACGAGACCTCGCGCTCACAGCTAGCCTCGAGTTCGCCTGTAGAGTTGCGCAAAAAACCTTCAAACCATTTACAAATTAGACACTAATAGAATAGCGGTAAAATAAAGACGAAGATGCCCGGAAAGATTCCGCTAGGATTTTTCTCGGTTTAAATTAATAAAAGAAATGAAAATCAGACTGTGTGATTTGATACAATAGGGATATACTAGACTGTAAACAAATAACTAGGATCTCTTTTATAGGACAAACCCTCATCGCTAATGCAAGGAAAAAAAGTAATTTCTTCTTACCTAAAGCTTCTTCAAAATTCATATTGGTCATTCTTAAGGCATTCTCCACGTCATCTTTTTTATACCCGATTTCGGTGAGAAGGCGAAACTGTTTACTGGCCCAGATGAGTTCCTTACTTAAAGGCTTCCCACCCTGTTGATGGTAGTCGAAGAAACGGAAATAAAGAAAAAATAGGTGGGAGAAATTTAATGCAGAAAGACGAAGGCAATCGCGCTGACAACGAGAAAACGATCAAAGGTTAAAAGTTTAAACTCACACCAACCTGTTTGGTGGGTCCGCTCCAAGTGCTAGTATCGATTTGTCCATCACTCCAACTGGTGGCAGGGTTCTTGGGTTTGGCGCCCCAATATGGAGGTAGAGGGCTTCCCGGTTCGCCCCAGCTTCCGGGAGTGGTGGGTGTTCCAGGGACGCCTTTCATTTGATTAGGAGTATGAGGATCGTCCCATTTGCCAGGTCCAGGAGAATCTCGATGAGGAGGTAAATCGGTCCAAGTTCCCGGTCCGCACAAGTTGCGAGGAGTTTTATTCCAAGGGCCCATTTCCATTTTGTTTGGACCCCCGGTATTGGACGGCAGTCTTATCATACCGGGACCGGTCGGAGGCATCGATTGATTTCCGTCTCCCATCGAATTTCCACCACCAGGAGGCATTCCAACTTGATTCATATTAGGGTTTCCAGGCTGTCCGTTACCAGGCATTCCATTACCACCCATTTGATTGGGCTTGTTAGTCGGCATTTCTTTCCAGTGGGACACCTTAACTTGGCGATTAGGGTTGCCCCAGAGAGACGTACCGTCATCGAAATTGGTAATTGGGCGACGAGGCATTGGTGGTGAGGGTTCTTCCCATCCACTTGGAGGTCCTTCTTTCGGGTTCCCTTTATTAACGTTGCCAGGGTTCCCTCCTCCATTCATCCCTCCTCCTCCCATTCCTCCTGGGATCATGCCATTATTTCCTCCTGGGCCCATACCGTTATTTCCACCCATATTCATTCCTCCACCTCCCATTCCAATGTTGGGATTATTGTTCATGTTGGATTGTCCCCAGCCGCCGTGATTTGGATTCATATTCATATTATTGTTGACATTTCCCTTATTAGGAGGAGCTCCCCAAACCGAAGTTCCGGGATCAGGACCAGGATTGCAATCTGGAACAAGACGAGACTCTGGAGCTATTCCTACCGGTAAAGTCTTAGGAATCGAATTGGAGAATCTCAAATCCTCCTTCGGGTTATTACCAGGTTCGCACCAAGACGAAGTATTAGTTGAGTTACTTCCCCAATGTTTGTTATCGTTTCCGGAATTGTAGCGGTCTCCTCCTTGTCCTTGTCCTCCTCCGCCACCTTGTCCTCCCCCTCCAACTCCTCCTCCTCCTTGACCACCTCCACCTCTATTATCTTCTCGTCCACCATTGCCCCACATGTTTGGATTGGGCGCTGGGTCGGTGGAGTTGCCCCATCCACTGTTATTACCATTGTTGGGACCATTGTTATTGTTGCTAGCAGAATTGTTGACCCCTTGAGGGACGCCAGTCCACATATTACTGGTGTCCTCTTCTTCTCCCCAAGTTCCACCAATGTGAGTGGTGGGAGTGTGATGTCCCCAAGGTTGGGCAGCTCCGGAAGTAGAGTTGCCAGAACCAGTATTTCCCGAAGCTCCCCCTTTAGTGCGCTGACGAATGTTATTTTCCCATATTTCGGTACCAGTATTGGCGGGTGCTCTCCACATGGAACTATTGTTTTCTTTTGGACTAGCTTGAGGGGAAGGCGGAACGTCCCATCCAGAATCCTGATTGACATTCTAAATAATAAGACCCAACCCCATTAGTAGAAACCCTCGGAAAGAAGCTGCCTGGACTCCAACCTTCAAGTCAGACAGAAAAGCGCAAATTAACTTTTTCAGAATGTGTACTAAGTGCTTACCAACTGTCCCCACCCGTCACTAAATGCAGCTGCCATTTTTATCTCACTGACATGGTCATCTTGTTTATTTTTTGAGCTGGGTGGCGTAACTGGTTCATTTTGTGACCCTCCTATATTTCCGTTACTAACCGACCCCATGTGACTTTGGGGTCCAGTACCAGTCAGTCCTTTGCCGGCAGCCTGTGCCCAAGTATTGTGCTTGGGTGATGACAACCCTGGGGAAATGGGTTAAATATCTTTATAAGCTAACATTTTCGAGTTTTGGTGGTTAAATTTATGTCAACAAATCTTACCTTGGTTGGTATTAGACGGATCGACGGAATTTCCGCTATTTTGTCTCCCACTTCCCCACTGATTGTTGTTGGCACTATTGTTACCATTCCAACCACTGGTAGCGGAGCTAGGTGGTGGTGGAGCTCCCCAACTTCCGTTGTTGTTGTTCAGGGAAGTTTCTCCGCCTCCTAAAAGTCCCATTCTCGGTGGGGGAGGCATGGCGCCCCAGCCGGAGGACGAGGCTAGACTTCTCATTTTGGCATCGTGATTATCAGTGTTGGGTGGAGTGTCAGAGCCACCTGTGGCTCCGATTAATCCTTCGTAAGAAGAATCGGCTGATTCGCCATATTTAGAGGCAGAAGACTGTTGTTGATTCGTGGCACCGTTTCCTATCCCCCCATTTGGAATGTTCCAACTTTTGGAGCCGGAGGAGCTGCCAGAGCCAGTTCCAGCCCAACCCGCGTAGTTATTTTGAAGATCTTTGTTGTTCCCCAAAACTGGCTTGCCATTACGAGGGTTGCTGTCGGAAAAGTTATTCCCACCGGAGCCGCCGTTATTGGAAGGTCCTTGAGCATTGAATGATAGGCTGGAAGAAAACTGGGAGATATCGGCGTTTCCAGCAAAGTCTTTGAAGCCGTTGTTGTTGCTAGAGTTTGGCGAGTGGGGGTTACCCCAGCCATTCTTATCGCCGCTTTTCTGGGCCATGGCGTTGGACTTGTTGTTTAGGTGGCCATTTCCCAGACCGCTAAGTTGCATATCGATTGGACAGTTTATTAGGTTTTGTAGCCGTTGAGAGGACGCTACGTAGAGTGAATTAGAAGAGTTATTTTCAAAACCGTTGCCGTTAATCGCGTGAACAGTAATATCTGGTTGAGTTTTCGAAGCGTCGCTTCCCAAAACTGCTTTGGCCCCTGGGATTATAAAGTCGTTGCGAGTAAACAGACGGTTATCGTTATTATTACTAATATTATTATTTCTGGTCAGTAGGCTAATGGGAGAACCGTTGGCGACGGTCTCAAGATCCTTCCAGGCGGAATTCGACTGGGAATCGTCCGACTCGTTAAACGTCGAGCTCCGACTATCGCTACCGCGAGAGATTATTTTACCCCGACCTATTCCAGTAAGGTTGCCACTGCCGCGGTGATTTCTCTCGCTTAGCATGGAAGAGCGGAAAAGTTAAACCTTATGTTTACGCGAATCACTCGCCAATTATAAGTTATTTGAGATACTTCAAGTAGCAACGGTTGAAACGTATCACTTTAGAAAAGTCCGGTGAGCGTTATGATTATTGTTGACGCGGTAAGCGGAGGTGAGCGTTGTCCTCGATGTGAACGTAAACTCCACGCAAAGGAGAGATTGTTCGAGGGCAATGACGAGTTGATAAAAATTTGTAATTTTCGGTAGAGGAGTTTTTTGTCGTACCCTGCGCACCAACGAAGCTTGAGCTAGATATCACAGATCCTAAAAACGGGGACGGGATGAGCACCAGGAAACGCTGTCCCGCTCCCCAAAGGTACTAGTAGACTCCGAGCCGCGATCCCCACCGAGGATCCGGGACGCGGAGGAAGAAAAAAGAGTAATTGGTGGTGGTGGTTGAGGAAGATAACGTTGATCGTGCTGCGGCTTTCTCGTTGCGGTCCTTCAAAACTAACTGATCCCCGCTTCCTCCGCATTCATTTCCTGCCACACGGATTAAAACAAAGGAAGAAACTCATTCTCACATTCTTTCCTCACTCAAAAACGAGCGCTTTTTCTTCCCACAATGATGGGCTAACGATCAGCCACCCAAAAATATACAACCCATAAAATTTCCCCCCCTTATAATTATAAAAATTCCAGACAGCTCTGGAATCCGTATCAATTATCTAACAGATTGGAAAGGACTATGATTACGTGGTTATATATATATATTTTTATATCCAAAAAACCAACGCTCTTACATGCAGAGTACTAGCCCACACTATCATTGGCTACCTTATGTACATCTGAATTAAAAACAAGGAGATTTTTCCAAGCAACTGCAAAATGGTAAGTACAATTTTAAATACGCAACTATACCATATAAAGTTACCATAGCAACAGTAAGTTAATTTTTACACACATTCAATATTAAACATGGATAAAAATACCAAAATTGATATAAATAGCCAAGTACTAATCGAAATGTGCAGAGCATTGCAGGCAAAAAGAAAAGTATATTTCAGGACTTTGCATGTCCTTTAGAATTTATTTTATCTCACAACAGGTTTTAATTTTAACTTATCCTTATATAATTTGTCATTAAAATCATGAATTTATAGAATACGAAAATGAGAAACACATAAGGTAAATAATAAAATTACATCATCTGCATTTATCTATAACACACACCAAAATTCTTGGAAAAAATGAATCCTAACTCTTACGGTAGCGTTAGATTTATCTACTGTAAACGAAGCCTAATATTTTTTAATGATAAGATTAAGGGCTTCTCATATAATTCTTCAATGAATTACATTAATTCTAAACAGGGTGATAACATGTAATCATAAGTCAATGAAGTCTTATAAGTCTACATTGAGGATAACTTGTCACCAATTTATTGTTGTGATTCATCCCACAATTATTGTTCATGAGTGAATGACTGAACAATTTTTAGTATGGAGTTCAGGGCTCCCAGCGCATAGCCCAGAAAAATTTATGGGTATTATAGGTTTTAAAAGCCAAAAATATAGGTAATTTATAGGTCCAAAAATATCAATTTATAGGACTTTTTATAGGTTTTTAGTTTCAAAAATAGGGGTTTTATAGGTAGGTTTCTCTGACATGTAATGCAATATAGGTTCTATAGCCTCTAGACCTGTCCCTCTGCCTTTGGCACTACTAGCTACTCACGCCCCTCTCGACAGTTTATCTAACCTATAAAAAAATAGAGTAATAATTACCAGTGACCTAGGAGAGGAAACCTTTCCGCCACAGCTTGGTTTTTTATAGTTATATAGTTCATTCCTTTCGAATTTTATCACCGAAATTGAACGAATTCCCCAAAGAAATAGGTATTAAAATAGGTTATAAAGTGTAATTATAAGTTTTTATAGGATAACTTCAGAATTACAGGTTTTTATAGGATAACTTCAGAATTACAGGTTTTTATAGGATAACTTCAGAATTACAGGTTTTTATAGGATAACTTCAGAATTATAGGTTTTTATAGGATAACTTCAGAATTATAGGTTTTTATAGGATAACTTTAGAATTATAGGTTTTTATAGGATAACTTTAGAATTATAGGTTTTTATAGGATAACTTTAGAATTATAGGTTTTTATAGGTATTAAAGGTGGTCTGGGAGCCCTGGGAGTTTTAACAGGGTTGCCACAATTTTCTACATTTGTTTCCTGACCTTCTAAATTAGAAACCCTTGCCAAAAACGTTGCACCTGAAGAGGAATTATATTATCTTTAAGTGGTCTTAAAGGGACTATCTGCGTTTTTAAATCTCCTATAAAGTCGCCTTCTTTTCTCGCTTAACAGACGACACCGACCATAACAAATTGCATAAGAGCATTATAACAGGGTTCGTACACGACCTGGAAAACCTGGAAAAGTCAGGGAATTTGGAAAGTGGCTCCAAAAGTCTGGGAAATTGACAATTGCTCCAATAGGTCAGGGAAAAGTCAAGGAATTTGAAAATAACCCAAATGGACAGAGAAAATAAATATTTTGGTAGGTGGAATTGTTTATGATTGGTTTACCAATCAGTTGTAACTTAATTATTATAAACTGAAAATATTTGCCTAAAGATTCAAATTGTTTCTCATATTCTGAGTAAACTATCAGCTGACCCCGATTGAAAAACTATATGTCAAATAAAATTTGGGAATTGCCAACAGCTCAAGCTCGGAAGAATAAATTCGTGAAAAAAACATTAAAATTAGTCAGGGAAAACATGGAAAAGTCAGGGAAATTAACTTCCAAAATTTTGTATGAACCCTGTATAAAGTGGAAATTTTCCTTTAAAGAGGCGGAAAAACTTCTTTTAATAAAATTCACTGCTTCAAATTTCTTGTTGGTAAGCGAGACTTCACTTTACCAATTAGATGTACGATACATGTATTTTTGAGAGGCTTTATCCATTTTTAAAATTTTCTGACTTTCTTTTTTCTCTTTTGGTCTATTTTCAAAAAACTTTTTGCAGACCATTTGGGTTATTTTACAATTTGCCTGCTTTTCCGTGACCTTTTGGGTCTATTTTAAAATTTCCTGGCATTTCTTTTGTGTTAATTTTAAAATTCCTCGAATTCTACGTGATCTATATAGTGGTAATTTTAAAATTTGCCGAATTCTCCATAACCTTTAATGTTCATCTTCAGTTTTCCCAACCTTTTCCAGATCTTTCGTGTTATTTTAAATTTCCTGACCTTTTTGTTTATATTCAAATTCGCTGACGTTTTTCCCATCACTTTTTTTTTTTTTTTCCAGACCTTTCAGGTCAATTTGAAATTCCCTGACTTTGCCCCAGCTTTAGGTTATATTTCATGGCGTTTCGAAGCTTCTAGCTCTCCTACAGGATTAAACTACAGACTAAATATATGGAAATGGACTGGTGGCAAGCTGTAAATGCATTTCAATAAACAATTAAAACTATTTTATAGTATAGCGTGCATCTTTCACAGGGAACGAGTGTAATATAACAAAACCTGTCAAATGGGCAAACTACATTATTTAAATATATTGTGTATTTCTTTTTTTTTTGGTTTGTTTTTAAGAAACTAAACTCGTTTAAAGGCAATTTGAAAGCACCTGGAGTTCACCTCTTTCTCAAAGACACTCCCACGGTTTAAGAAACAAAAAAGTATGTGCAGTAAGAAAAACAATGCAAAACCTGTCTGAAAAGCCGTCAATACACATGTTGAACTGTTACTAAGGGGTTTTCTAATAGCAAATTATATCAGATTACCACATTTTAGAGAAATTTGGGGAACTATTTAGCTTAAACCGAATTTAAAGCATAAGCCATTCAAAGGGAATATCTGCGATTTTTAAAGCCCCTTTAAAGTCGTATTTTCTTGCATAGCAGACGACGCTGCTCATTAACTGTACTGTCAAAGTAAAAATTAATTTCGGTGAGAATTTTTCAGCTAACGGGCTTCCTTTAACTCTAAAATGACTGGCACTTTTGTTTATGTAATGTATTTAAGCAATTTTAACACATATATTAAATGAATAATACTTTTTAATTTTATATATCAAAGCATCACTTACTTTATTATAGTTCTGTTCCTTTTTTGAGACACTTGGTTGCCTAGAAGGCAAAAAAAATATCCAATAAATTTCAGAACCAATTTGTTACGATAGGGATACGCAATGAGGAACAACACTGTTCCCAATTAGTTGGGGAAAATATCACACTCTTCGTGTGGAACAGGAGTGGCGTTTTGCTGCTTATCCTTGTCAAAAAGGTTTCACCCCAACAAGTTTCGGGACCTTTTTGGCTCTTTAAAAGGCCTTTGATAAGCCTTGATTAAGTTCAGGCCAGAGGCGAGTGTGCTTCGCAGGATTAGAACAGTGGAAGGCTAATATAGTTCTTCACCATGAAATGCATCAAGAGCTTCTACATGTGCTATTGCTTCGCAAATACCATGATGAAAACCTGCCACTGGTTCAGGCTCGTTTCTGGTTGCAACTCCTTTTAATAGCAGTTTTTTGAGCGGTCTTTAGGCCTCTTATACTCTTTAAGACCTTGCTTAGACATAAGTGCAAGGAAGTGACTAAAGTGGGTAAAAGATCACGCAACCACTGCCAATTATATTTTTGTCCATTCTCAACTAGTGGATTGAATGCTTAACATGGGTTAAAATATAACTAAGCGATAAGCCCTCACTGATTCCATGATGTGACATGATTAATTCCACAATAAGTGACTCTTCCTCAACTCTTGTCTATATAGCCCTCAGATTGTGACGTACTAGTCCAAAGATTTAGTGAACTGTAGCACAAACAAAGCTTTTCAGTGGTATCTCTTCAAGAACACCTTAGGGTTATAACCACGTCTTCAGACCACAGAAGACAGTTGCAGTCTTATAGACTCTCACCCATACTGGGACATTATAACAGATCAACCATAAATTTTGAAATTAAGCTATTTATAGATCTCATAGAACCCCTGGGGTCCTGTACTAGTCCGGGGCAGGTTTGATTTTCTTTAAGGGAAATTCAGTCTACAGGAGAGGACAATAATTTGAGCATTCGTGAACAATCGTAAATAACGTATGGAAATAAAATTAACCACACTATCAAAAATATTACACTTTATATATTTTAACACTTAATTTCAGTTCAATGAAAGAAATGATATTTTGCTCTAGATAGGTGATATCATGACAGACTGCACCAGGGTTCATACAAAAATTGGAAATCCAATTTGCCTGATATGATCAGCTTTTTGGTAGGATTATAGTTTATCTAACTAACCCAACAAACACCTTTTTCTGACTAATTAGACCATGGGGAGTTCAAAAAAAATAGTTAAAAAAATATTGGCCCGCCGCAAATATTTTAAATTTTTTTTTAAAATATGAAATTCCCATGCTAAAATCCCATAGAATGCGCCATAGGTTGGGTTAGGTTAGGTTAGGTTAGGTAAGGTTAGGTAAGGTTAGGTTGGGTTAGAATCTATGGGATTTAGCACGCAAAATTTGAAGTTTGCGTGTTAAATCCCATAGATTCTAACCCAACCTAACCTAACCTAACCTAACCTATGGCGCATTCTATGGGATTTTAGCATGGGAATTTCAAATTTTCAAAAAAAAATTAAAAATATTTGCGGCGGGCCAATATTTTTTTAACTATTTTTTTTGAACTCCCCATGGTCTAATTAGTCAGAAAAAAGTGTTTGTTGGGTTAGTTAGATAAACTATAATCCTACCAGGTTGTTCTATGAATGTTTGGTGATATTTTCACCTGATATATTCAGGCTTTTCCATGAATGTTTGGTGATTCAAATGATTCCATGATTGGTGATATTTTCAAGAAATTCAGGTTTGTATGAACCCCCTTGCATAGAGACGGTACATATTTTTTACAATGAGCCCAACCGTCATTGGACAGTATGATATATCTTAATAAATTCATGGTGCCTTCCAGTTAAAAATTATTTACTTCACCGAAAGGATATCCTATAATATACCAGTTACAATAAAAACACACCAAGGCGTATAAAATAGCACATACACCATTGCAATTTCTATCATATTTTTGAGGATGAACTCTTATTCTAAATTCTGGAACATTATATGGAGGAAGACAAGTACCAGTTATATTATTTATTATTATGAAAACCTTCATACGAAAAGGATAAATGGGATTTAGTGCAGTGAAACGAGGTTGATACATAAAATAGAGCAAATGGTTTAGCCTGGTGTTTATTTTTACCCTTAATAAAACAGGGCCTGATAGCTTCTATGCTGAAAATTTGAAATGTTTAAATAAATTTAAAGTGAATTATTGCGCCCTGAAACAACTGATTTGCCCATCAACTCAATTGGATTGAGTTGACGAGTCAATCCCACAACTCATCAATATGGAGGAACTATGACAATCGAGCACTTTAAATTTAATAAACACGGTGATTTAAACAGTGAAATTATTTTAATGAAACTGATGCTATTGAAACGGTTGTATTTTAGGTTTAAAACAATTTAGAACTGTACTTTTGGTTACTCCTTTACTTCTGAAAATACTGAATTTCGCCCTAAACCAAACCAACACGCAAAAATAGGTGCGAGAAACAAAATGTAAACTAACCTTTTTCAAAAAAGTTTCTTCCGAGTAACAGTCGTATGTTCGTTTATTTTCCTGCCGAGTAATCCGCGTAAGTTTTTTAAGAGTTAACGAGGGTAGATTTTTAGTTAAATCTAAGCACTTTTGTTTAAAATAGACTAGATAGCCTACGCGTTGCTAGGAAAAGGGAGTACGGTGAGATTTATCAGCATCTTCGTAATTCAACCACGAGAAACAAATAATTTTAAAAACGGAAATTAAACTTTTCAAACAGAAAAACGGAAGACGATTGTTTTCTTTACAAGTTAGGAATTATCACAGATTGGTTTATATAATATTTAAATCCGCCCGTTTTCGTACTTTTTATGGGGGACTTTTTGAATCCGTAGGGATTAACGTTACCTTATTTTTAAGGTGGATTAGTCGGATTAGCGAGAAAAAAATCAGATCCGAATCTTAACTTTCGCCACATTATTTAGTTTCGTTAATACAATTTTCTTTAGAAAAAAGGACTTATTTTTCTCCCGCTTCGATTTCGTTTTTTTCAAGCGGACGCCATGGTATATTTAAAAGTCACAGATCCGATAGACCTTTTACGCGATGGCAAAGTGCGCCATTTCCCTCTTAATGGACGACTAGAGTTTTGCTAGAACTGCCAACGGTGCAGAGAGACTCGTTCCCTCTCTTTCCCATTTCTCCGCGCTCTTAGCCATCCCCCCTTGATTTCGCCTAGTAGGCCCTGCCCATCTATATATACGCGGCTTCTACCGACCCCTCCAAGCCTTATTCTCTCCGAATAGAGTCGACCCCCCCTTAGAGATATACCAATTTTATCTCTCTCTCTCCTCCCCAGTTCTAACTGGGGAGGCACTGCCTCGGCGTTAAGTCTTGTCAAAAGCAAAAATAACGGGGGGGCATTCCTAAATAACGGTACACAAAAATATTGGTCGCGATGTTTAGGCCTAATCTGCCCTCCCCTTCATTAGGCATTAATTAGTGCCGGTAATTTTTGAGAAAAGGCACTTCCCCATCATACCTATCAATTCATTTTCAAAGAATTAAGCTTAACTTCACAGGTGACCAAAATTATTCAAACAATGACGGGACACGCCAAATCAAAGTTGGCCTATTTTTACGATATAAATTACGTCGACGGATCAAATGAACATTTCACTAGGCAGGAAGGAAAATCGTTACAGAATCGATTAAAAAAAGGCTGATTAGGCCTAGCAATCAAAATCGGAGACGCGAATATCGGCGAATTACGAGAATGTCAGATTATATCCCCCTTTTCTAGTCAAAACAATTTTTTACCAAGAGCGGCTACGAAAAAAAAAGGGAGCAACAACAAGCTTCGAGTTTTGATACTGTGACGTAAAACGATGTAAAACCCCACGTGATCAAGTGAACGGGGCTTTTTTATAGCAAGCTCTAAACCAAACCTTTTACACCTACATCGAACTCTAGGGAATCCACCAACCAAGCATAAAAGATGCGTTTTTATACCCAACCCCTTTTTTGAAAAAGGATTTATTTTGTTTATTGTTGATAGCGTCCACACTATTTAAATTTGTATAGAAGATATTTGTGTTTTTGAATTTTGACAGACAAATTCAAGCGATCCTTGTACTTGTTATATGTTGCTATTTGTTTTGATCGCGCGTGCGCGCGGAGTTATTGGGTAAGGGGGAGGGGTGGGGGTGGGTATTCTCGGTTCCGATTGGCTAATCCCTCGCGAGATACTATACAACTACATCTACTTTATTTTTGCGGTTCGTTTGTTTTGTAGCGTAGGTTGGGGAAAGGGGATGTGGTACGCGAAATTTAAAATAATACCTAAAAATCTTTACCCTTGTTTAGTTAGTAACGGTCTAAAAACATTCTCAAAATTAGGCTTAGGTTTTTGATTTTTTTGGATTTAATGACAAGCGCTCCTATGGGACAAAAAAAATAAAACTGAATGTTTTGTCGTCTGATTTGGAGTCTATTCAAAATTGGCAACGAAAAATTGTGTCCCCCTCACTATTCTAGAAGCCCCTCTTTGCCTTCAAGAAGTTTGGATTCTCGTACCTCAGTCTCTAGACTTTGACGATCGATTTAAATTCTGTACCAAAATAACCTTTCCCTCCGCTGATCACTTGGTCGTGTCACGCAAAAGCCGACTCGTACTTTGTGATAAAAAGGGATCGTGTATAAAGCGAGTCCAAAACTCAAATACTAGCCTAGTACTAAAACAATAGTCTCGCTCGCGTAGAGTTAAGTAACAAAATCACGCTCGAAATAGTCATTAGAAAATCCAGTTTTTAGCTTTCCACCCTATTAATCGTATCTACGCGATTACATAATTCGGATAAGTTAAAGGGAGAATCTAACGAAATATACACGGCAGAGTTTTGGCCCTTGAGAGAATTACCCACGCTATTAAATTTAAGGGGCTCGCTGGAGTTCATCCAACGTTATCTGTTATATTTAAAATTGTCAATCCCTACCAATTTTGAACTGTAACGAAAAATATATAATGTACGACTCTTTCTTCTTCCCTTTAAATAATTACTCGAATAAACATTTATAGACGACCCCTATCAAAACCCAGTGGAGAATGGGCAAACGTAGGACAGTGCAAGAGAGAGAGAGAGAAGGGAGGGTTGGAAATAAAGATACGCGTAGAATAAGCGAGGAGGAAGGTAAAGAGACGTAAGGCGGAGGGCAAGTTTTATAGAAGCAGAAAATTCCTTTTCGCGTCACTATAACCCAACAGCGCTACGTGTCGGCAAAATCATATTGATACCTTGACCAAGGAATTGCCAGGTTAAATTGTCCTTTCGGAGAAACACTGATGTCGGATAGGGGGGAGACGCGAAGACGGGGAGATCAAACGAGGTTTCATAAGAGGGAATATATAGGGGAAAACAGCCAAAGGGGGAAGGAAACGAACTAGCGAAAGCTTAGGGTATATAAAAGTTAAACGGGGGAGGTGTTCGCTTGGTCCGTCTCAATAGGAGTTCACTGTTTACGTAAACAGCAAAATACATCCAAAAAGGCACGGCCTATTGGAAGGGAGTTCTACGCGACAGTGAGATAAACTAGTTCGTCCCATGTGAAAAATACTGTGGATACATTCGCTCGGGAATTGGAATTTTCTACTTCAATATCCTTACTTCCATAGGTTTGAAGCAGGCTGAAAACAGAGACCAATAGTGGAGGAAAATAAAACCAAATACATTACACTTGTCCCACTGAAAGAGTTCAACGCGTTGCCTGGACTAAGAGCTTCTCTCTTAAAGGGCAGGTCTCGTAAAAAATACGTCATTTGATTAACACGAGCTTCAAAAAAATCAGAGTAATAGACGATTCCATAAAGTCTGACTATATCCCAACCTTGAAAAATGCTAACATCTTCCGTAGAAACGGGTTCTATTTAACGGCTATTTTTGTTAGTTTCAAGGTTGGCAAACGTATAGAAAATGCTATACTTTGAACCAGCCTTGAAAAAACGCTAAATTTTCAATATAAACGGGTGTTTTTTAACGGCTATTTTATCTGTTTCTACATTATTGTATATGTTACCAAGTTACTTTATAAAACCATCTATTACGTCAAAAAGAAAACTAATATGGCATTTAAATTGGGAAAAATAGTTTTGCAAGCATAAAGCAATAACAGCGAGTTCAAGGTTATTTAACCATAATTTTAAACGATGTGTTAACCTTATTCTCCGGTTTTCATTGCTCCATAGTTGCGATAAAATTTTTCCTAATATGGAAAACGGAATTAATTATTAATTGACATCTTCAGTTTTTCGCAAATCCTATGGATTTTAACATGGTGCGAACTATATCGGGATTGTAACGCCCGAAATGTTTTCACACTAAAAGATGGCCAAAATCTTCTACAGACTACAATAATGATTGACCATGAAATTATAGGAGAAATAGTTAATGTGGTTACTCTGAAAACCATGAATTTGAATGAGACACGTCCTTTAAGTTAAGATCTCATTGTAATATAAGCTGGGTGACGTTCCCGATGAAAGTAAGGACTGAAACGCAATATTTGCCAGTCGGCAGCGCACTACCTTTGGTTGTATTAATTAGAATAGCAAAATAAAATCGTGTGCCGGCTCGCCCTAAAGTCAAGTTCTACTTAAATCAACATCACGTTCAAAGCTAGACTCCATTTTACGTTACCAGTACCCAACAATATAGAAAATATATTCTAAATTTCAACACATGGACAATTCGAGATAGGATGGACTATAACACTGTATCTTCGTGTATTCCCCACCCCCAGTCCAGGCACTTGTAGAAAATAGCGTTTCACGATACGAAAGCTGAACCAAGGCTTAGTTACAAAATTCATACACGGAATATATATAGGGCATTTTGGTTTAATTATTCGTTGAACATTGAGGTAGGGATGGTCTTTCAGTGTACGTGTAATGGCGTTGTGTTTAACCCTATTTCTCTCACAGGCCTGTTCCTAGGGACAGACGATAAAACGCCGGAGGCTTCTAGAAAGGTTATTACGGAATCATAGAATAGCGTAGTGCACTAATAGATAATTCAAATCTGCCGACCAACTAAGCTCTATAAATAAATTTCACCTCGAGTTGGCAGCGAGAGCTAAGTTAGGCTTCTCTATCAATTGTTGACGCTTCAGATAAAGGGGGTATATACCCTCGCGCGTAATGACGATTTCGAGGTGAAATTAAAAATATGAAGGTTATACTGATCAACGAATTAAAAGGTCACGATTAAACGGAACTTCCGTTTTAGGGTTAAGCGTACATCATCGATTGGCTTAAAATTACAACATGCATCGAAGGTTAAATATCAACACCCAAGATTTGTTTGAAAAATATAAATGATAAAAAAATGATAAAATCTTAGCCCTTTCTCCTGTACTGCCTGTAGACATTTTACACGTGTCTAGCTCTAATTTTCAGCACCAATAGGAGCGATTAAATAAGGCTTTTCCTTCCGCCTTGAAATCTTACACTTTCTGGACATCACAAATATACCCTAAAATTATCAATATTTTATTTCGAAATGAAAAACATTGTATCAAACGTGTCACTATCCCTTTAAAAATGAGCGTAATGATAATTATATCAATCGGACTTATGTTCTAAATTAATTGGGAGGTTTTAGCGCTAACTAATTATATATAAGCATTGACGGAAGAAATGTTAGAACTGTGGTTTGAATCTTGATTTAAATTTACAATAGTTACGTGTAAGGTATAACATTATTATTTTAAATATTTGAACCCATCTTTCATTCGAGACATAAAATTCAACCAATCGTAACGAGAATTTTTTTCTCTCCATTATTATTTAGGCTTAAGGCGAGCGTAACCCCGCGAAAAGATAACGTCGTCTTCCAGAGGTTGGGCAATCTTATATCTCTAAGAGAACAAATTATAGAAACAGATTCTAAGCTTTCTTTAGAGATGAAAACTCGAACTCATTTGGAGTATGAAAAAATAAAATCGGAAATAAAAAAGTAAAGAGTCGAGAATCCCCTTCCGTATGTAAGAAAATGAATTAAACTTCTCCACCCATGTAACCTGTCCAAGCGAGATAAGTTTTTTTTTTTTTGTTGTTTTTTTCTCTCAAACCAGTTTCTGGCTCGAAAAAAGTCAGCGAATAACAAAATACCAACTTAATTCAGTTTCTAAAGGGTGGATGACGTAAAAAAACTATACTAATTGCGAAACGAATAAACACTAAAGATGCGGTCACACTAGGCCTCAGAGCGGATTCAAACGTTGCTGTCGTTTGTTTAACAAGGAAAACGTTTTTTCTCGAATCGATTTTAAAGGGAGCCCAAAGGGGGTGCAAAAGACCAATATGGGGGGGGAAGACATTTTTAAAAAACGTCACTATCACGTGATAGGGAACTATTTTTCGTGAAGAGCCCTGGCGTAAATAGGCATCATCCGGATCCGGGGTGGAGCCACGAGGCCCACGTTGGAGTAGGGAGTGGGAGGACTCGGGGAAACGCGGAATACTACATATCGGGGAACGCGCCCAAACACCTAGCGCTAGGATAGTTCTAGCGGCTATTTTGAACCCCACAATTGGTTCCCATGATGACGTATTTTAAAAATGTCGACCCCTCTATTTGCACCCCCTTTGGGCTCCCTTTAATTGATTTCTCAAAACTTCTTCGGAAACCAGCTTCAAACCGATTCGGCTTCAGTAAAAATACGGATTTAAAGCGAGATCGGATTACGTTTGTTAGCCTGTTCCATTTCCAACATTCAGCAGACGAAATCGTAAAAAAGATGGAATATTTAGTTTTGAATGTTCATTGTGTTAAATTTGTCTCTCGAGATTTGGGTCCACTTGATCGACTCCCAAATGATCGACAAGAGGTCCACTTGATCGACACCCAAATGATCGACTCACAATTGATCGACTCCCAAATGATCGACAAAACAGTCCACTTGATCGACTCACAATTGATCGACAAAACAGTCCACTTGATCGACTCCCAAATGATCGACAAAGGGTCCACTTGATCGACTCCCAAACGATCGACAAAGGGATCAAATGATTGATGCCTAATCCCAAATTACCGACAACAAAGGGTGCATTTGATCGTTTCCCAATTGGTCAACTTCGTAATTACGATTATAAATAGATTAACCAACCTAACCTAACCCAAACCTAACCTAACCAATCTAACCTAACCTAAAAGTTCTTATTTATATACCATAATTTAACCTTTAATAGTTTCTTGCAAAAAAACTTTGACCTATACTCGATACTCGCTAAAAAAACTGGGCTGTCGATCAATTGGAATGGCTTGTCGATCAAATGGGAGTCGATCAAACGGACTCCTTGTCGATCAATTGGAAGTCGAGCAAATGAACCTAAGCCGTCTCTCGATTAGTACAAGAACAATTGACGTCAAAGCTGGATTTTGAGCAAATCTCATTATCTCTAGTCAAAGGAAAATGATTTATAAAAACTTCACCAGGGTTGCCACAGTTTTTTCAGATTCAAATTCCCTGACTTTTCCAGGTTTTTCCCTGACCGTTTCAGCTAATACTACCCAATTGTTAACCTTTTATTTTTTATAATACTTAAAAATAAATATTTTCAATTACATGGTAATCCTGGCTTCTTGAAAGATCTTTAAATTCCCTGACTTTTTAAAATATCTTAAAATTCCCTGACTTATCCCTGACCTTTTTGGTTCATTTTCAAATTCCGTGACTTAAATTTCCCTGTTTTCCCTGACCTGTGGGCTACCCTGTTCACACGTGTGTGCTGGGAATTCGAAAGCAGTGAGATTTTAAAGAGCTTTAGGGGTAATATTTAGCTCTTGATGAAAATATGAAATTTTAGTTTTTATAAAATGATATTCATACTTTAACTTTTTACTTAACTCCTAACAAAGGCAGGAACCAATTGGACTCGCATATTCTAAAGCCGTTAGACTTTTAAACCATTTTGGAAAAATATGACAAATTTTAAGTTCAACTGTAAAAATCTTTGGTCAAAATATTAATAGCTTGAAAAGTTTATTTGAAGATTCAAAACTGTTTGGAAACGGTAATTCAAAGTGTCTAGTGTGAACGTAGCTTTATAAATCACTATTTTGGTATGAGAATTAACAGAATCTGCAATCCAAATCATTTCGCACAGATGTATTTCACGTTAAAATGGGAAGTGATTTGATTATCAATTTGGAAACGGTTCTACTTCCGCTTTGGGCAATAAAATTGTATATTTTTAATGGGAAGACTTAAGAAATTCTTCATTCACCTGTCTGAGTATTATTAAATTTTTTGGATCAATTACAAACACCTAAAGAAACTCATTTTTCATTAACAAATACCAGGTCAGTCTCGAGTTTTTTTTCTATTACTAGCAGAAGGTTTTCATAGTATTTTAATAGGTCTAATAGACATAATAGGTCTATTTTTCACTCCCCTCTCAAAATTCAACCCCGCTAGTTATACCAAAGAAATCTTATATAAAAACTCCCTATCTCCCTAGTTACTTTAAAGGAAAAGTGTAACGAGAAAATGTATTTTTTTTATTGTTGCTTAACTTGGCTAGAATTTATTAAGCCTACCTTTTGAATTCATTGACCAAGAAATACGAAGCCTACTTTCCAAATTTATTGATCAAATTCTAAGCCTACTTTCCAAATTTATTGATCAAATTCTAAGCCTACTTTCCAAATTTATTGATCAAATTCTAAGCCTACTTTCCAAATTTATTGATCAAATTCTAAGCCTACTTTCCAAATTTATTGATCAAATTCTAAGCCTACTTTCCAAATTTATTGATCAAATTCTAAGCCTACTTTCCAAATTTATTGATCAAATTCTAAGCCTACTTTCCAAATTTATTAATCTAATATTACTAAGACTTATTTTCAAATTTATTAATCAAATAATTCTAAGCCTACTTTCCAAATATATTGATCAAATAATACCAAGCCTACTTTCCAAATATATTGATCAAATAATACCAAGCCTAATTTTCAAAATCAGTGATCAAATAATAGTAAAAAAAACATTTTTGTCAACTTTACTCGAACTTCAGATGAAAAATAAAAAATCTTAAAGTTCGGTTACGTTTCACCCTCCCTTATTAAAAGCGTTAAAAGCAAAAATAATCCAGAATATTTCCTCTGTATGACGTAGGGAAGTAGAAGGGAGAAGCAGTAAGGATATTTTAGCTAGGGAGCAGCATCCTACAAGGGGAGGGAGAAATGGGGCTGGAAATAAACGAAAAAGGGGGAAATGAATCGGTTACTGTAGCAACAGGACCTTTTTTCGGTGGCCAAGGCAACTTTCTAAAAATAGCCAAATAAAAGGGGAAAATACATAGTCGTAGATATTTTTATAGAAAGATTCAATGTTTGTCTAAAAACAAACATCTTGATTAAAAAATCTTAAATCACGTTGACAAAAACGAAATAAAAACACTAAACTATCCTGCATATTAAACAAGGGGCGTGGCTTAATTATCATAATAGATTCGAGCCCCCATACGTAACTGTTGCATAATCATTTCTAGCATGCTTAGAAAGGGATTAGTTTTTAATCATCATCGTAACCTATAATTATTCGATTCAGGATTATATCAAAATATACTAACTAGGATTTAGAAGGCATAGATTTAACCAGTAATAAATTTAAATGTAATTAATACTTAATTCGGGCTTAATTTGTGTAATCAGGAAATTAAGTAATTATTTTTAATTTATTTTAAATTATATATCAGATCTGTTTATTTTATACTAATTTATGAAATTTGAGCAAAGAAAATGTCTATTTTAAAGGGTGCATGAAGCTATTGTCAGTGATTTAATTTAAAGGGACACAAGTTATTTTTAAAGGGAAAATTGCAGCTAAAAAGGGAACAGCTTTTGAATTTATTCGAGAATTTTCAAAACAATTTTTACACACGTTTTTGATGTTTAAATTAATTTCTAAAGTTTGGATAAGTCGATGGGCAAGACACTCTTGAATTCACTGTACACCTGAGTTCAGCTTTGACAGTGCATGGAGATCGAACTCTTATGAACTCTGAGCCGACATTATTATGCCTAAGACCTTGACCATCAAACGCCGGCCTATTCTTCTTATGTTAGGGCATCACAAGCGCTATTGAATGATGAAATAATGTGATTGGCCCGAATTTATATTTACCAAACTTTAGAAATTAATTTAAACACCAAAAACGTATCTAAAAAAAATGTGAAAAATTCTCAACTACGTTTTTTGGCATGATGATACCGCTAATAATTAATTCAAAAGTTGTTCCATTTCTAGCTCAAAGTATCCCTTAAACGATTTAGACTGCTTAAAAACGCGTAAAAACCGTATCAAATCTCTCCAAAAGATTCATGGTAATTTACAATTATCAAAGTTTCGAACTGGACTAGCTAAGCCAAAATGGCTTGAGAATAAATTTTAAATTAGAAAAATTCCTGAGAAAAGCAAGTTTCCAAAGTCAATGAAAATGGCCCTTGAACCAATTTAACAACAAAACGCACTATTTCTCACATATATTTGGTTCTCGAGCAATTTCAAAGAAAAACTCTGATTGGCATCAGACATTTGAGTCCTTTTTCAATTTGAAATAAATCTGAAATTTTTTCGAGCCTAATTTCGCAACTTTGAGAATCAAACGCGAATTATTACTATGAAACCTTTGGCGAGTTTTGATGTTTTCAGTCATATTTTAGCTCAACATCGAATAAAAAAAAACTTGTTTCCAGTGTCTCGTATCCCTTGAAAGGGAATGTATCCCTTTATATCCCTTTAAACGGAATAATATCCCTTAATATCCCTTTAAAGGGATTATATCCCTTTAAAGGGAATATATCCCCACAAACACAGGTATTTTCAAATCCTTTTACATAGAGGGCTAATGATGATTGGAGGGGCTATGAGATGTGCACACGTAATTTTAAATAAAAAATTAATGGATTAAAGGGAGAATTAAGTTTTTTTAAATAATTTTATTATTTTTTTTTTAATCAATTATACTGCTTTGTATAGTAAAGAATGAAAGAAGTGTCTCCGAATCATGCAAAATATAAGAATGATAGATTTCTGACGTCAGGGATTTGAAAATTTCCCCGAAAGGCACGGGAAAAGTCATGGAATTTGAAAATGAGCCCAAATGGTGATAGAAATCAAATATTTTGGTAAAACATGTCAAGGAACTGTTTATGAATGGTTAACCAATTAATTGTAACAAATATTATGAACTGAAAATATTTGCCTAAAAGATATGAAAATGTTTTCTCATATTCTGGCAAAGGTTGGATAGTCTCGTGATTGGTTGAAGTTTTGTTACCAAAATCTGAAATTTATGATTTTTATATAATTCAAGGGCACTTAATGAATGTTTTAACAACCCAAGGTTTTATAAATTATTAGTTTCCCCAGGAAATAATAAACAATCACTTGTTCGTCTTCATTTTCCCTTTAAAACTATGGCTGCTAAAAATCACAAACATTGTAACCAGATCTTAGTTTAAATGATTCACAATGACACACATGAGTTCAAATATTTAAAAATAACGATATTTAAGGTTTTGAATGAATAAATTCATGGTAGTAAGTTGAAAATAAAAAAAGCCAAAAATTCTATCTCTCTTAATGAATAAAATAAAATCTTAATCTAATCAACTTTTGATCAGAATTCTGTTATTATATAAATAAACATTTCAAGTGTGTGAGCTTCTAAAACAAATTATTTTACTAAAATTACGTGGAATTATAAACCGGAAGTACGCTTTAACGAATATTAAAAGCTACGAGAGAAGAACATTATAAACTCATGCACCTATCAAGCAGGTGTTTTTAATAAACCTTGCGCAATACATCTCTGGTTAATGATTAATACTAAAGAACAGTTAGAGGACTATTTTTTCCCCCTATAAAGATTAACATTGCGTGTCAATCCGCCTTAGCATTTTAGAAAACTACTCGCAACAGAATTAAGTCTAGTTTGTTTTTAAGGGAACATAATGAAACAAGTATTTTCTATTCGATAGGGTATGCTAAGAGATGTCTATAGTTATCGATAAATTTTACTAAAAATGTAACTCAAATTAAACCTATTTTTTGAAAAGCTTATCTTGGTTTTGGAATATCAAGTCTCTTAAAAGGGAGAATGAAACCTAACAACAAATGATTTTTATCGATTCCGTGTTGTTTAAATAGGTCTAATCCATTAGTGAAAAAATTTATGAAGAAATATTAACTAGCAATTAATTTAAATCTTACCCGGAAAATAGGCTTAGTGGGTTTCATGGAGATCCTGATTTCCTCGCGTATAATGTCTAGCAACCAATTGAAAACAATTTTAAGTCTCGTGAAGATCTCGCTTGAACATCGGGCGTTTGCTCATTGGTTGCTAGAGTAAGTTTTAAATTTATTTCTAATTTAATATTTGTTTTGCAAACTTTTCATTGGTGGATTAGGCCTATTTAAACAATAAGGAAAAGATAAAAAAAAAATTACTTGTTATTAGGTTGCATTCATCCTTTAACATGCGAGAAATGAACTTAACTAAACCCGTAATTATTGCATATGAAGCTTTTTCGAAAATAACGTGGATGAAATTCATCATGGGCTTTTCCTGGTAAAGCCGAAAAACCCTTGCATCCAGAAATCTAGCCCCCATTTCATTTTTCGGGGAAGGGGTCCCTGAACACTACTGACCAATTTTTGCAATTATCCTTGTAGCTATTATTTTTTAAGGTGAATCAAAAGACTTTATTACTTGATTTATGTTTTGTTCGACCAACCCCTAACGTATATCCCTGACCTTTTACCCCCATTATGGATATCCGTACTAACCCTGTCATAGACACTTTAATGGCGAGATATAAAAACTTCCCATGGATCCCTGTTAACCCAACTTTCAGAGCAAATTTTAACTTCATTATTGTTCGTAAATTTAATTTACTTGCGAATTAGAACAGTTTTAGTGAAAAATAATCCTTGTCGTGTTGCATTATCCCTCTAATGGATTTATGAAATATTAATTTAAAGTATAAAATGAGGACTATCTCGCAGACCCCCAATATCTAATCAATGATCCATCATCATCATGCGCCATGATTGGTTTTATCATTTTTATTTGCCGGAACATTTGGTAAATATCTTTTGAAATTAAGAATCTCTTAGATGATCTTCCATAAACATTAAGAATGTTAAAACATTTTAAATTAACTAGATAAGACTGATTTTATTAATGACTTTAGACTTAAAATATAGCCTAACAAATAATAGCAACTACGTACTTCATGTTCCCATTAATGTTTAGACATTATTCAGGGTTTTCAATATAGCTCGTAAATGATTTCATAGGTTTGCCTACATGTCAACAGAAACACCTTAGCTTTAATTTTCAAACTAAGAATATTTAAGCAAAACATCAAATTTCCTAATTTTCTTTCCTTAAAGGGAGAATGCAACCTAACAACAGCATTTTTTATCGATTCATTATCATTTAACAGTAAAAAAATTTACAAATATTAAACTAGAAATAAAATTTAAAAATAGGTTTGGCTGGATTTATGGAGATCCTGAATTTCTTCGCATTGATGGGTCAGCGACCAATGACAAAAGGCAAGATGCCCATGAGAATTTCAATAACATTTCATTGGTCGCTGACACATTAATGCGAAAAAATTCAGGATCTCCATGAATCCTGAACAATTCTTTGATTTCTTAGCCAAATTTCTTAATTAAAGTCCTTGACCATTTTAAGCCACATTCCCCAAACACCAACTATCATTTTTTAGAATAATTTCTAAACAATTCCTTGACCATTTTCAGCCAACTTGTAACAAGAAAATTATTCTGACTGCAACATCTATGTTGTTAGTGCTTGGATGCTATGTTATTTAACCATAAATTTTTACCCTTCGCTATTTAAGAAATAATCTGATCTTCTACATATTTCGTAACCTTTTTTTTTGTGCCAACGAGTGGGGAAAAAAATATCTACCCCAGACACGTAATTTTTTTATCATCATGAAATATGGAACTTAAACCACCTGGCTGGTAAAGGTTGGAAGCAAAAATAGTGACGGGAATATTATATTTAAAAAAACAAGTGTTTCGTGCTAAAGAGAGTTCGTTGTTGGTTCTTAAGCTTATTAAATATGCGTATCCCTTCCCTGTACTGTAGTTTTCATCATTTTGACTAATCAACTGACTTCAACTATGTACAATTAAACAAAGTAAGACTGAAAATATGATAAAACTTACAAAATTCCGATAGCGGAGTGAGTAACATTCCTCCATCGGTTCTCTAAAACCTAAGTATCTCTTCGACGACTTGTTGTAGGAAAATTTTGAATTGCTTGCGTCTCAGAGGAAATTGTCTCATCTT
The DNA here is from genome assembly GCA_963920705.1 of Odiellus spinosus. Classification (NCBI taxonomy): domain Eukaryota; kingdom Metazoa; phylum Arthropoda; class Arachnida; order Opiliones; family Phalangiidae; genus Odiellus; species Odiellus spinosus. Next base: position 11,214,007 of record OY987229.1, on the reverse strand, counting down.
GCGCAGTTTGTAAATAATCTCTGCAAACTGAAAATACAAAAAAAGTAAAAGATGTTATTTCGCAATAATGGATCTTCGGAAAATGAAAGCTAAAGAACTCTTAGTTTTAAACTCAATAAAATATTCAACCAATCAGCTACGTTTAATGTAGTTTGGTTAAATTTAAATTTCGTAGTAGTCTAAATAAAAAGTCTGAATATTTTTAATTTGGGACACGAGGAAAGTATTGTGCTTGGTACTACAATGACATTGTCTCAACAATTAAGGAGCCAATGTAATCCTTTCCCAACCAAAGTAAATGGACCCTGCCATTAGATACCCCCTGATAAGCCAGCGGTAAACAGACGTAATTTGTAGGTAAAGACTCAGCAGAGGACCAAGTCTTCTGCCCATCCTTCGGGGCGGAGGGTAGATTCCTCGGATACGAACCCGCTGTCCCTATATCAACTGGCATGATACGGCATCAACTCTGCAAGGCCATGACCGACCTCCAACTAAAGCTTTGGCTTGAGATGGATGGTCAAAGACAGGGCGAAGGACCTCCTCACCCTCTCCAGGCCTGGTATTAGACTGGTTTGTGGTCTATTAAGGGGTCATTGTCATCTTAACAGGCACCTCCACTTGATTGGTATTGGGGACGATCCGCTCTGTAGAGCTTGTCTCACTGAGGAGGAAACCTCATCTCATGTTCTCTGTAGCTGCATTAACTACTCAGCTCTGAGAATGGAGCATCTTGGTATGCATACAATGGAAACCCGCGAGTTTTCTGATATCCCGGTGAAGCAAATTGTTCGCTTCATCACAGAGACTGGTCTTTTCAAGACATAAACTGCCTGGGATTGCACAATGGACTACTAGTCGAGGTGCACGGTCGGAGTAATACAACCACCCACTCTCAATAATAATAATAAATCTGCTCATCTAGAGGTCTGGCATAAAACTTGCACTAGACACAAGGACTTAAAAAATTACTCTCATTCACCTTCCCTTTATCTCTGCTACACCAATTCACTTACATTTTCATTATATCTACATAGGCAAATTATAATTACAGAAACAGGGAGATTTCCATTAACAGACCCCCTACTAAATAACAATGGCAGGGTGACCAGGGAAAAAACTTTAGGAAAATAGGAAATTCAAAGGCGAATTATAGGAGGAAACAGGATTGAAAACTTAAAATTATAGGAAATATAGGATAAATAAAAACGAAAATATAGGAAATTAACGTATGAATAACAGCGAATTTAAAGGAAAATATAGGATATCTTTTAATATGCCGTTGATTTAACATTTTTACCACATATTGAAAATATAGAAAAAAATAGGAAATAGGAAATATAGGAAGTCTTGTCACCCTGCGATGGTTATAGACTATTGAGGACTTGGGGAGTTCAGACAAAATAATAAAAAATCTCCGACCACAGTAGTTTGAGAAAAACGCATTTGAAAATTTGAAATTCCCATGCTAAAATTCCATAGAATGCGCCATAGGTTTGGTTGGGTTAGGTTAGGTTAGGTAAGAATCTATGGGATTTAACATGGAAACCTCAAATTTTGAAACTTCCAATGGTTGAAGATTTTTTAAGTATTTCTTCTCCCCAGGGACCCGATTCTCTAAGGCTCGAGATCTAAATGTCGATCGACATATCAGTCGAAGTCGAACTGAGATGTCGAAAACGAACAAAACTGAATTCTGTAAGATATTTGTCGCAAAAATTTCTCGAACTTCGACTGCGTAATCGAAGTCGATCTCACCAGGGTTTGGGCTGTCGATTTCCTTTTCGACAGGGTTTTCGCCCAATCAGTGCATCAAAAGAAATCCATACGGGGCGTCACTCAACAGCAGGTCACTGTAGCTTATGAGTGAAAACTAAAATGGCCGTAAATAATTTTGCTGGTCTAGCCGTATTAAATGCCGCCTTGGAGATGGAGATTGATAATCTTTTTTTTTTTTTTTTTTTTTTTTTTTTTTTTTGGCCATTTCCTTCACAGTATAATTTATCAGCTAGAGAATTTCATAGTCTATCATATTCATTTAATGTAAACCCTGCCGAAAGCTTTCTTGTTTTAAACCTTTCGTTATTTTCTAATACATCTATCATCGTTTCTTGTTGTGATTGCGTTACTCGATTGCGTCTAACTTCAGCCATGTCTAAATTTAAAATAATCTATGGAACCCATGGCAACCGAAAAAATACCAAATGCTCTTGTTGTGTAGTCTGCTTAGATCTACTAATATCCTATTGGTGAAATTATTTTTGCGCATGCTTGTTAAAACCGGAAGTGTGTCAATCGTTCTCGAAGTCGCATTTCGATAACTCTCTTATCGATCTCGAACAGAGAGAGTTACAGAATTCATCTTTACAATCGACATCGATAAGAAAGGTTTCGATATCGAGATCGAGTTCGAGAAAAGTTAGAGAATTAGTTAAAAACCATCATTATTAGGTGGAGGGGGGGGGGGTTGGTGGTTCGGTTATCGGAATCCTTGCCCCAGAAACATATTTGGACAAATCTGATCACTAGTTGAAGTTTATTGAACTAACAATGATTTCTCTGAGAATATGTTAAAGCTTTTAGATTTAGTTCTTGCGATTTTAACTAGTGTCTGAAACTTTAGATTTGACATTAATATTTAGAGCTTTAGGTTAAAGTTCATGGGGCTTTGCCAAATGTCTGTCACTGAATTTAATATTTGTCTTTAGAGCTTCATATTTAACAAGGTGATTTTGACACGTACTTGACCTTGGATTTGACACTGCAAGCTAAAATTAATGCCCAAAACTATGGGGTCATCTTTCTGATGGTTAATTATAATACACCTTGTCCTAAGTTTTAAACCAATATTGAGAGTGAGACCTAGATTTCTAATTTATACAACACTTACAAACTAAATTTCATTTTTGATAAAAGTTGTTTAATTAATTTTAACCCTAGGGATAACGCGTTTGTTGCTTCAATATGCCAAAATTTAAGGTTACTCGAGATCTAGGCCTAACTATGTTTATATAAACTTTGCGCGCCCAATAATCATACGAAAACAACGAATACACCCCGTACTGGTTTCGGCCATAGATACACAAGCTAAAAATGGCAAGAAAAAAATGAAGCCAAGGGTTAGCTAAAGAAATTAAAATTAATCGTGTCTCCGCAGTTCTCCATTCCAAAATAACAAGCTTCTTCGTTAATTTTCTAATCTAGGCCTAATTAAAAGCTCAACCATTAATTATCCTGGTAAATTAAAATAATACGTACCTATGGGACCTCTTTAGGCTTTGCAATTGCAAAAAGCGGCTGCGAACGTTCACCAATTCAAAAACTTAAGAACAACGTAGACGTACGAAAGCCTACTCTCCGCGGAATCACGCCAAAAAACACAAAAAATATAAAACAAAAGGAGGTCAAACTTTAGCGACGCTGAGATCCTAACGACATCTATCAGATTTTAAAAATTAAAAATCTCAGAAACTGCGGAGGTCGCGCCATCTATTTGACCCAGGGTACGTTTACTTGGGTTAGAGTCTCTATGAATCCAAACTACCTACCCCAAAAGAAACAGGATTGAACTTTTCTGAACTGTCCCAACCCGAGTAAACGGACCCTAGTTATGCTGAATTTTTAAAATAAAAGGAATTGAAAGGAGTACAAAACAAAGAAACAACAAGGCATTTCATAGGAATTCTAGTAATTAAGTCTTAATTAAAGCACCTTAACTTATCAAAATGTCAATTCGTTTTTTAAAGTTGTTTAAAAATTGCAATTTGTTATCAAATCTTCGTAAAGTTAAGCCTAACGTAACCTCACGTACGAATGCACCCAATGACCTTGGATGTATAACTTCCCCGGCTTATCGACTTATTACGACTTCCAACACGAATAGAGATTTATTTAACGTCCAAGATGTAGATGATTTTAAAGCTAAAGTGTTGGATAGTAAGGAACCAGTACTGGTGGATTTCCACGCTAGGTAAAATGGGTTATAATTGACTCCTTGATGAAATAACGCTAAAATTAATCTATTTTCAGTTGGTGCGGTCCATGCAAAATTCTGGCTCCTAGGCTAGAAACTATTGTACAATCAAAGCAGAATAAAGTACACATGGCTAAGGTGGACATAGACGAGCATGGTGAATTAGCAATGGAATACGACGTGACTGCAGTTCCGTCAGTTTTAGCCATTAAGAATGGAAAAGTTGTAGACCGTTTTATAGGCGTTATAGATGATGATAAAATTAATAGTTTCGTTGATAAATTAATTGGATCCTAGATAAATTAATTTAACAATTAAAAACCCAAGCAAAATATTAAAAATTAAAAATGTTCCAATCTTTTGATTCCAAAATATTTTATTTTGGTAGAGTAAACAATTTTTAAATCAATACTAAAACAGTAAAAAAGAAAACCGGTTACAACAAACTGTCTTAAAGCAAACGAATTTGCTCAAATATTTGTAAAAGATTGTCCAATATGGCGTCGCATAATTTTTATATTTAAAATTCAAATAAATTATTCCTATCACAAATTTGAGTTTAATAAATCCAATATATTTGGCTACTATATAATTTAATGTATTTTTGGCTAACGTTTATCGGAGGGCCTATTTTCTTAAAAATTAAATTAAACTGCAATAAAATGAAACAGCTGCGTGAATTATGGTAAAATGAAAATTTCATTTTAAGGAATAAATATTTTACGATAAAGTTGACAAACTTTAAAAAGCAGTTTTAAATATTTTATAAACTTCTCTTCTTTAACGCATTTCAATAAGTCTTAGATTATTTTTAGTTTTGAGTATCCCAATAAAATGTGCCATTATAAAACTAACTTCCAGGCCCTCCTGTTTTTCCATGAACTTCGTCAACTAGTTTAGATACGCGATCTGATAACCTTTTAAACTTAGTCAAGTCAGGGCCCAACATTTTAACCAATACAGGAATCTCTGTCGTATTAATATCGATGAATCGGGATAAAGCTGTAAGGCATTGAAAAGCTATGATAAAAAAAAAAAAAAAAAAAAATAGGTTTGACTTTTTCCCCATTTTTTAAACAGCTAGGTTTCATCCATGAAATGATAAAAATTTACCTGTCTCTTCCTTCAATTCACTTTGCAAGTATTGCAAAATGGCCATAGATAATTCTGAGGCAGTGTCATCAAATAACTGAAGTTAAAAATTGATTTAAAATCATTTTTTAGGTTTAGGAAGATACACTGAATTTGTTTGGGCTTGGGAAGTTGGGGCTTGGAAAGAACACATTTTTTACGTGCTTGGAAAGATTCTACCACTTTTTTTAGTGCTTGGGAAGATTCTACCCAATTTTTTTAGGCTTGGGAAAATTCTACCCAATTTTTTTAGGCTAGGGAAGATTGTACCCAATTTTTTTGGGCTAGGGAAGCTTCTACCCAATTTTTTTGGGCTTGGGAAGATTCTACCCAATTTTTTTGGGCTTGGGAAGATTCTACCCAATTTTTTTTGGGCTTGGGAAGATTCTACCCAATTTTTTTGGGCTTGGGAAGATTCTACCCAATTTTTTTGGGCTTGGGAAGATTCTACCCAATTTTTTTGGGCTTGGGAAGATTCTACCCAATTTTTTTGGGCTTGGGAAGATTCTACCCAATTTTTTTGGGCTTGGGAAGATTCTACCCAATTTTTTTGGGCTTGGGAAGATTCTACCCAATTTTTTTGGGCTTGGGAAGATTCTACCCAATTTTTTTGGGCTTGGGAAGATTCTACCCAATTTTTTTGGGCTTGGGAAGATTCTACCCAATTTTTTTGGGCTTGGGAAGATTCTACCCAATTTTTTTGGGCTTGGGAAGATTCTACCCAATTTTTTTGGGCTTGGGAAGATTCTACCCAATTTTTTTGGGCTTGGGAAGATTCTACCCAATTTTTTTGGGCTTGGGAAGATTCTACCCAATTTTTTTGGGCTTGGGAAGATTCTACCCAATTTTTTTGGGCTTGGGAAGATTCTACCCAATTTTTTTGGGCTTGGGAAGATTCTACCCAATTTTTTTGGGCTTGGGAAGATTCTACCCAATTTTTTTTGGGCTTGGGAAGATTCTACCCAATTTTTTTTGGGCTTGGGAAGATTCTACCCAATTTTTTTTGGGCTTGGGAAGATTCTACCCAATTTTTTTTGGGCTTGGGAAGATTCTACCCAATTTTTTTTGGGCTTGGGAAGATTCTACCCAATTTTTTTTGGGCTTGGGAAGATTCTACCCAATTTTTTTTGGGCTTGGGAAGATTCTACCCAATTTTTTTGGGCTTGGGAAGATTCTACCCAATTTTTTTGGGCTTGGGAAGATTCTACCCAATTTTTTTGGGCTTGGGAAGATTCTACCCAATTTTTTTGGGCTTGGGAAGATTCTACCCAATTTTTTTGGGCTTGGGAAGATTCTACCCAATTTTTTTGGGCTTGGGAAGATTCTACCCAATTTTTTTGGGCTTGGGAAGATTCTACCCAATTTTTTTGGGCTTGGGAAGATTCTACCCAATTTTTTTGGGCTTGGGAAGATTCTACCCAATTTTTTTGGGCTTGGGAAGATTCTACCCAATTTTTTTGGGCTTGGGAAGATTCTACCCAATTTTTTTGGGCTTGGGAAGATTCTACCCAATTTTTTTGGGCTTGGGAAGATTCTACCCAATTTTTTTGGGCTTGGGAAGATTCTACCCAATTTTTTTGGGCTTGGGAAGATTCTACCCAATTTTTTTGGGCTTGGGAAGATTCTACCCAATTTTTTTGGGCTTGGGAAGATTCTACCCATTTTTTTTGGGCTTGGGAAGATTCTACCCAATTTTTTTGGGCTTGGGAAGATTGTACCCAATTTTTTTGGGCTTGGGAAGATTGTACCCAATTTTTTTGGGCTTGGGAAGATTGTACCCAATTTTTTTGGGCTTGGGAAGATTGTACCCAATTTTTTTGGGCTTGGGAAGATTCTATCCAATTTTTTTGGGCTTGGGAAGATTCTACCCAATTTTTTTGGGCTTGGGAAGATTCTACCCAATTTTTTTGGGCTTGGGAAGATTCTACCCAATTTTTTTGGGCTTGGGAAGATTCTACCCAAAGTTCGCGAATTTACCCACCACTGCGGCTCGATCAAGTGAAATAATAAGAAATATATCTTGGCAGATGAGATAAGATGATTTTGTGGTCAAATAAAAAAAAAAATAATAATAAAAACGTAATAGTTTACCTCCTTTAAAGATAAATTAAACATAAATTTAGCTCCAATTTCTTGAATACTCGGTTTCTCATTCAAAATGCAATGTGTAGCGCCTCGAACCGTTACTTTGGAATTATTACAAGGTTTTGATTCTTCTTGCCATTCTGATATGTACATCAACCAATCGAAACACGACGGTTGTTGGCAGAGATTACACAGCTATAAATATTAACAAATTAAATAACCGTAGATTTAAATAATCAAACTTATAATTATACCAATTTCGCAATCTCTTCTTGTTCCTCGAAAGTAACATTCTCAATTTTGTAAATATAGCTCATCAAGTGATGATCTTTGCGATCTTGATGTAAAAGTAAAATCAAATCTTCCTTCAAAGAACATGATTGCAAAACTTGTAGCATCAAGACGTGAATATCAGGCGAGATATTGCGATCATTTAATAATCGACCGATCAAATCCAAATGAGGGTTTCCCAGAGCCCAAGCGCCGCAATCGGTGGTCATGTATTCTAACAACTCCTTAATAGACGTTTTCTCTTCTTCATTCAACTGTTTTTCCGTTTTTTCGGCTAATTTGGTTAAAGCTGAAATTCCCTGAGTTTACGAATAAAATTAAATTAATCAAAGTTTTGATTTAAGAGATTTTTTTTCTTACGTCAACGTCAGGATAGATTATGGGTGCATCGGGATATTTCCGGCTTTTTCTTGTAGAAACGAAACTGGATTTAAAATCAGTTTCGTTATCGCTACCAAGATCGGAGCCTCGCCTTTCAGTCTCATTTTTCGCTTCGACTTCACTCATTTTGTTAATCGGAGCTCTAAATTCTTGTGGTGGGGTTAATAACTGTTCAAAGACGTTATTGACAGGCGCAACGGTGGTTTGTACTTGATTTCGAGGCTGTTCGATACTCTGATAAGGGCTAAAATTTATTCCACGAGAACCTTCGACGTGTAGAGGAATATTTTCCAAATAAGACCTTAAAGAAGCGCCTAAGGGACTGGAAACGTTTCAATTTTATATAAAAACAAATATTTCTTTCAAGATTTTTAGCTATCTTTAAACCAATGACTCGTTAAGCGAGAATAATGTTTTAGACTAGGCCTAAACTCGGCTTTAAGCTTCTAGTCATTCGATAAACTTGGAAATGCTTTAGAGACAACGTGTCTTAGACCCCGGAAAGAAGAGAAAAACTTGGCTCGGGTCCCAAATTTAAATCTAACGTCTATTTTTTTCTAAACAAATATAATATCAGATTTGGTAATACTAATTATATATACAATTACTTTCAATTAGTTAAAACTTAAAATAAAATGGCAAATATTGATTGAAATTAATCTTTAGTTCAATATTAAATTAATCTATATTAGGGTAATTCGCGATATTAAATCCCAAAAATATTAATAAACTAAACCACTAATCACCTCAAATTGGAAATAATTAAAAATAATGTTTACCAATAAAATAAATAGATACTAGGTTTTGAATTTAAGACGAAGCACTCGATAATGCGCGAACACGAACAAGATTTGCAAAAATTCTAACTGGTAAAAAGACGTTAGGTTAAAACCCCCTGCAAGCTTTTCAAAAAGATCTATAATAGTCACGTAAGAGGCAAAGTTTTGCGCTAAAAATAGATTTAAAGATCTTTTTTTTAACTCTCCTCTCAATTTCAGCCTCTAGCTAAGAGAGAATGACAGCCTCACAGAGGGGGAAGAGCGCAAAAGCATGCTAAACCCTGAAGAAAGATAGTTTTTACCCCCTTAGAAAGGGACATAGATCTAAAATGAGGGGCTATCCGCTTTACAGAAAAATTTACACCTGATATGGAATTCTTAATTTTATTATTAAAAAATTCCAATATTTCAAAATATCCCCCCCCCCCCCCCCCCCTGGGATATTCCCCTAGATATTTTTCAAATATTCTCCCAGATATATCTCAAATATTCTCCCAGATATATCTCCAATATTCTCCCAGATATATCTCCAATATTCTCCCAGATATATCTCCAATATTCTCCCAGATATATCTCCAATATTCTCCCAGATATATCTCAAATATTCCCCCAGATATATCTCAAATATTCCCCCAGATATATCTCAAATATTCCCCCAGATATATCTCAAATATTCTCCCAGATATATCTCCAATATTCTCCCAGATATATCTCAAATATTCCCCCAGATATATCTCAAATATTCCCTCAGATATATCTCAAATATTCCCCCAGATATATCTCAAATATTCCCCCAGATATATCTCAAATATTCCCCCAGATATATCTCAAATATTCCCCCAGATATATCTCAAATATTCCCCCAGATATATCTCAAATATTCCCCCAGATATATCTCAAATATTCCCCCAGATATATCTCAAATATCCAACTATTTCCATTATTTCCTACTGATTTCATGATTTCAAATAAATATGGAGATATATTTCTTGCAGTTTGTACACAAGATTTCTTAAGTGGTTAGCCCCTCAATTTAAACATAGACAGATGTGATATAATCAGCGATATACGTGTCTATAAAGGCTGTTAAACTTTCGTCTCTACACATAGAACCCTGTGCTAAAACTTCATAAACAGTTGCCAAGTTATTTAACAAATGAACAGTCTTATTCTACAGTCACCATACTTTCCATCATCACAGAGTGCGAGAAAAAAATTGTAAGGTATGGTTTTAAAAAACAATTTTTACGTTGTTTTTGGCAAAATTTACTAAATTCCAATTTTGTATTTTTCACGCGTTTAATTTTAAATCTGAAAAACCATTCCCACCCACACGTGGAAAGAGCTTTATAATTAGGTGGTAATAAACTAATAACTTACGTCTTTAAAACTTCACTAGGTAAATCAAGAATCTCTTGTGGTATGCATTTTCCAGTCAAGAAATTAGAGACTTCTTGGCTAAAATTGTTGCAATTGTGTTCGAATAAACTATACGTTCCTAACCTAAATATAATAGAAATTCAACGTTAAATTTAGTTATTTAATATTTACTTAATTGTTAATTGACCTGTAAGTAGATTCTCCTAGTGCAAATATGTATTCTAAGAAAACGCTGTATGGTATTTCTGTTCGACCTAGATTTACAATTTGGTCTGGTTCCCCTAGTAGCGTACCACACTACGATAAAATATCAATATTCATAGTTAATAGTATATAAAATTATTCATAATAAATATTAATATCCAAAATTAGTTTGAGGTGGAAAACTTACGGGATTACAGCTTTCAATTCCATTGGAACCAAAATAGTATTCTCTTCCATACGCAACGACTCCGGTGTGCCAGATTCCTTGTAACGGTTTCCCTGATAGCGTATTTATTTATTAATTAAATTAATTAACCTGAACTAATTAAACCGAAAGTCATTTCCCTTCAGTCAAAAACTACATTGTCACGCTGCCCTCCTTCCCTCAGTAGAAGCCGGAGGGCTAAACCACCTGCTGTTAAGCCTTGGCTTCTGATTTTAGATAACGCTTACTATTATGAATTATGAAAATGTTCGTGAAAAAAATATTAATTTAATTTAGTTACCTATTAATAAAGGTGCTAGAGTCTTTGCCATTCCTTTAGTCATGTCGTAAACGTATAAAAATACTTCAAAACTAGTTTCGGCTTGGACATTAGGATACTCGTCTGCATCGGCCATCGTGACATTTGAAAAATGATAATTTTGAATGGTCAGGCAAAAGATTCCTCTAGACGGCGCTCAAGTCGAAATAACTCCTTAAAAAGGCGCAAAAATTTAAATCTTTAAAAGCACGTTGCATTTCGTTTCTATTGAGATAAAATTTTAATAAATCATTTTTTAAAACAAAATACTGTCTAATTTCACTCTACTATCGATAATTGTAAGATTTTTTTCGTTGACAAAGTCCCTAATGTCATAATCAAACAATTTAAAATCGAAATAATAAGTTTCGTAAAGTTTTAAAATCTCTCGCTCTTCTAGATTGTCTTTAAAGTATTTGACGGTTTTTTCCAAAGTAGTTTCCTTGCGTTTGGAATTGTTTCTTAAAAATACCGACAACTGTTCCGCCAAAGATTGATCCAATTCCATGGCTTGCAAAACGTACGCGAAGTCTTGTTTAGCGGTTTCGAGCTTTCCCACGAAGTCGTAATGGAAGTTCTTATCGCAGACATTACACCTAGTCCAATAAGGTTGCCAATACGCGTCGTAATACACCGGGTGAGTATTCAACAAGTAATGTACAAATTGTCTAAATGTTAATCGAGTATAAAACTCGTTTCCCGTATCGAGATTATTGTCATTCAGATTTACCACTGGTTTAGAAGTTTTAGGAAGTAGAGATGGCCAGTACTTGGCAAAAAGGAGTCGCCGTTCTTCTAATGGTAATTCGTTGATGGTTAAAAACGCGGACATAAGTCTTTCAAAGGGGTGGCGCACGAATAAAAACTTGTAATACCTCCTCATGATGTATTCGGGGAAATACATGCCGCTAACTCGACGGAGGACATCGTTAGCTTCCTTCTGGAATAGTATACGTTGTGCCGTGTCTAAGTCCGACGGAACAGGAATCTCCGATTCCTCCAAGTAGTCCCTGGAGGTACTCAAGTTCTGACTTTTCAAAAATACTTCTTTAATACTGGCCGAAGCTACTCTCGGGATGAAACAGAACAGGAACAAGTTGGACTCGTTCACAACCATCGGACACATCTTGTCGTTACATGAAACTGCTTTTCCCATGTGGTCTTTGTTGGAAGCCATTGTCCAAACACGTCTCAGTTTCGTTATTTCTTGTTTCTGGCATTCCATTAATATTTTCTCCAGTCTTTCGTTGGATTCTGGGTTCCATCTCGAAGTAATTGTTTCGCCCTTCGGCGGTTTAGGCGTCATTGTCGTGGTCAAATGGACCGAATCTTCGTTATTCTAAATGGAAAATGCTTGAGGTTAGATATAATGCGCTAAATCATAACTCACGGGTGCAGGGTTCGAAAGTTCGTGTTTATTTTTTTTTTCTAGGGTAGAAATATTATTTTCACTAGCTAAATCATCGACAATATTAGACAAGAAAACCTTTGGAACGAAATTCTTGAGACATTTAAACTCTGATGACCTTTTCATTATAATTTTATATTTTTACAAAAGTAGCCGTACCCAGATGTGGTCACGCAATCCTGGAGCGTCAATTTAAATGGTTAAATAAGCATGACGAGATTGAATAAAAGAAGTCTAACTTTTCCTCATTGTTTATTGTTATATAATAATATAAAAATGTTAAGCCTTTTTCAACAATTGATATTTCTAATAGACCATAATCCACCCAATGTATATATAGCAAACAGTTTCTAGATCTAAACATTTTCAGAAGTTCATAATGATAAACTTCTGATATCACTGATCCAAATTTAATTATAAAATCTTACCTTGTTCAGTACGATATTGAAGGGCTTTAAAGTTGTATAGTTTCTTGTAGCCGAAACTACATCTATATAGTCTTTATGTCGGAAATAACATACTGCCGATGCTACAAACAATAATGCTACGAAGCTTAGTTTGGTCCAGCGCGTTGGACAACCATTCGACGTTAATCCTGTTAATTTCATCGTTAATTTTAAATCGAGTTGAATAGACTAAAAGCATTTATGTCATTATTAAATGTCAGCGACTACCAGCTAACCTAAGGGCATATTTAATTTCTTTTAAAACATTACGCGAAACTTATTCGGTAGCAGAGGGAGATCTTAGGGGGTATTTCTCTTCATGACGGTACCTGTATTAAAAAGAAAATTCTATCTGAAGAAGTTGGTTCACCCCGTAAAAATACTAATGGAATTCGGAAAAAACCAGTTTTTATATTGACACCATCCTCTTATAACCCTGACAAGTGGTTTTCGGTGTACGAACACTACGAATGATGATCTTTCCTCTTTCCCTGCCCCTGGTTTTTTACCTAAAATTAGGACAAACTTCTTTCATATAGAAAAACAACTAAACGTACCGGTTTAGAAAACAAAAACCCGGATTTTTATATATACTTATGTTCAAATTTTAAAGTTTTCCTCCTTTTAAAGCGTTTATTTAAATTTTATATATTTATATTTATTATTAAGCCTTTTTGGAACAAGATAAAGCGCCAAACTCTGGTTCAAGAGCAGTTTGGATAGACTTCTTTTCTTCCTAAGAGATTTAATATTGGGTGTTGATCAGCGTCACATTTTCTTAATACATCATTTCGTATTGAACAGGATGCTTAGATACTATTCCCGCCAAAAAAACTTTGAGCGCTCTGATTGGTTGAAGTGGCGCTTATAGACTATGGCGCTTAATTTGAATCGCGATTTCACGTGACTAAGTCTTTTTTAAAGGGGAAGCGGGTTTTCGCGATCAAAAGACTCAAAAAGAGGCGAAAAACCTATCAAAAACACATTGTCTTATTCTTATTGGCTCGTTTTAGCCTTCTATGGTTTAGATAAGATAATGGTATTAGTCAAACGTAGGCCAATTACTAATATAGAAGAAAAAAATGAACTTTTGAACCAAAAGATAAAAAGATTTTAAGTTGGAAATCTGATTAGAACGGTGGCTAAGATGCTCGGTGCGAGACGTGTTCTCGTAATGCCCCAGAAAACATCCCTTGTGGGTCTTCGATAATAAGAAACAAGCTACTTTTGGGGGGAAAATCAGGGGGATTTTGAACCCGTAAAAAACGCCCTTCAATACGCTAAAAAAGCACCCGGAAGTTTATAATAGGGCCATATTATAGTTCAATGTTACGCCTAGATTCAGTTTAAAACCCCCAAAAATTTCCCCCTCTACAAAACAGTTTGAATCGACTGTTATGGATAAATTATTTTAAATCATCTGTTTGAAAACTTCGTAGAACATACGCGGCAGAGTCAGGTAGGTTTATGCAAATTTATATCCTTTTTTTTACGTTTTTTATAAACAATTTGATTTAAAAAATAAGTAAAAAAAAAAAAACACTTAAATTATAAGATAACATGAAGATAAAGCACATTAACTTTATCATTTTTTTAACTTCATTCCATTCTGTCAAATAAAGCTTCAGTTCACAGAATGTTGCGCTTAAGCCTAGTGTCCACTAGCACTAGTGGAAACTGCGCTTTACAACTACATTTGGTCTTCCGTTAATTATGAATTTATTTCTGTATTTGTCCCAAAATGGAACTGAATGTCTATAAATCCTAGCTCATCAATAATCTGGAGCAAAAAATAAATAGATTGTGAACCTAGCTTTGCTCAGACTAGCTTTTGCCTTAATTGTTAACTTGTAATTGTCTTTTTTCCATAGAAAACTTTTTCATTCAATTAATTTTTCCTTATCAAGGCTGAATGCTAAAAGTCGAATTAATACTAGGAACTTTTGGAATTTGAATCCATTTTGGAATGTTTTAACTGTAAAAATTTGGTGAGAACAACCAAAAAAAAAAAAAAAAAAAAAAAAAAAAAAAAATGGAATAGTTTAAAATGTTAATTTGAATATTCAAAATGATTCTAAAATTGTTTCAAAGTGCTTACTGCGAATTGAAAATGTGTTTTTGAACAGAAATGGATAAAATAAGACCATCTCCTAAATTAAAACTATGTCAATCGATAAATTAGTGATAGGGTTACGCTGCTTAACACTTCATGGGTTATCAAATTGTTAGGATTTCAATGTATAAAAAGGACTTCAATACTTTCTTTTAAAGAACGTCAGTTTATCTTGAAACTCACTCTTATTAATCTTTGATTGAGGTGACGTAAGAGAGCATTCCGGATAAAGTAATGCCAATGACACGGGATTTCTCTCAAACTCTGCTTATATTATATTTTTCGAGTGGGAAAAAAACCTTCAAATCACTGCTTAATTCTTATCTAATTATGGTAAGATAAGAATAATACTATACGTGCAAAAAAATTATTAAGTCGAAGTTTGACAGAAAAATAGAAACTAAGCTTTAGGTCAGCAAATATGAGTGGAAAAACATGTTTTACATATTATATACTGATTAAATTTGCAAGTCCTTGAGTAAAACTGCCGCAGTGACTGATTAAAATCTTTTAAAAGTGCGTATAAACCCATTTCCAACCCCAAAATTAAACCAACAAAACTCCCCCTTGATAATTCGTGAATTATATGGTACTTAAAAGGACCATCTGCTCAAAATTTCTTAAGCCAAGTGTACTAGATTTTTAGACTTTACTTGGTCAACATTATGACATAACTGGATAATACTGACCAACTAGAGTCGCTAATACCCATTTCAGACGTGGCGTAACTAGCCGGTTTATTCAGATTTAACCTAGGTTTAATCACAATTAACCGAGGTTTATAGAACTGTGAAGGCTATATAAACATAGGTTGAATCTGATTAAATCATGGCTAATTACGCCTCGTCTGACGAGGGTGTAAGGGTCAGAAGACTTAGCAGGAGCTGGTTTTTGAGTCCCTTTAAAAATGGAAAATATCGAAAATTTACCCAATTTTGTTTTTACAGGTAGTTCTTCCAAAATGAGGGTTATCTACCGGAGCGCCTCGAAACTACGTTTACATTCAAACTTCTACAGTTGGATTATTGAAGCGACCAAAAGCGCCGCAGCATTATTTGTTGATAAAGTAGGAGAAGGAACCATCACAAGGTTTTTCTTCTCTGGCGTGGCGTGGGTCATATTTTCCAGTTGTCTTCCTTTGGAGATTTTTGTGGTGTTTCTGGCGTGGATTCATACCATAATTCTAGTCCCCGTAGTTAGATGGCTGGAGCCCGAAGCTGAAGATGTTAAAGTTATACATTCAGGGTCATTCGGAGCGCAGTCACGGGAAGAAGAGGTTAATTCCCAGTTGATGACGTTGGTTGTTACGGCAGAAGGATCTACTCCAGATATTGATCTAGTTGGTACCAATTTAAAAGTCCTATACGAAACCTCTAAATTTATTGGTTTGATATGAAGAGATAATTGAGCAAAAAAAATTTGTATTAATACATGCAATACTTTTAAATAGTGGCTCAGAAGTATCTTCATTTCCACAAAAAAAAAAAAAAAAAAAAATCAACTTGGAAACAAAGGTGTAACTATACATTTAAAGCCAATACATTTAAATGAAATCTTTAATGTAAAACTAAACATATAAACAGTCATCCATTGGGGTTTTTTTTTTTTTTTTCAAATACTTAGATTCGTGAAAACGTCCAAGACCTGATAACCAACGCCAAAAAGGATAAAGATACTTCGAAGTTGGAACAAAATCTCCACTATCGTATGGGATGCAATGTTTGGAAAAGAGACAACTCCTTCCACATAGCAAACCACGTTCAACTATCTTCGAACCAATGGAGAGGAGCACCATTAACCGAAGACGCGATACGTTATTGGGTGGATGATTTCTGCAATGGTTTACTACCTTGTAACCATCCTCCTTGGCAAATGACTATAGTTCCCTACCAGGATAACCTCAAAACAGAATGCCACGCCTTTGTTTTCAGAATTCATCGCGAATTAGTTCAGCTCTTCAAGTTATCGGACATTCTGACGGAATGCGAACCGGTTAACTTAGAATTAAAGAAAGCTGTAGCAACGGCTCTAAGCGTGGCCCCAACTAATCTTCAAAATGAAGAAATTATACCATTCCCTCCAACTGACGTTGAAACCGCGTTATTATTATTAAACAGTTATTTCGAAATAGCTAAGAAGGCGATTAGATTAGCGTGGATCGCTCCGTGGGTTTTATACACTGAATTATTATGTTCGTGCCGATATTGGATGCCCAGGCATTTTGGACGTTTCCAAAGTAGGAACGGAACTAGAAGAACCAAAGTTTTATTTTGGTCAGAAGAATTTCCCCAAGCGTTGATACGTAAAATAAGAGAAGAATCTGGCGCTAGCACCAGTAGCGTATTAATCTCGTGCCTAGCGGGAGCTTTGAAACAATATTATAGAGTTACGGGCGAAAGAACCCCGGAAGATTTGTTAGCCTACATTCCCATTTATAACGAAGCTTCATTAAGAGTTAACGAAAGCTTACCCGATAGATTGGGTACCCTAGCAATGCCCATGGGTATCTCTGATCCCGTAAATAGATTAAAAGCCATTCGAAAAAGACTAGTAGAGCCTTCAATTAGACGCGAATTAAGTAGAGTGGCTTTAAAATACACAAATTTAATTTTACCACCGTTCCTAATAAGAACAGCTACCGAATTAATCTCGAGAA
This sequence comes from Odiellus spinosus, assembly GCA_963920705.1. Lineage (NCBI taxonomy): Eukaryota > Metazoa > Arthropoda > Arachnida > Opiliones > Phalangiidae > Odiellus > Odiellus spinosus. The sequence continues at coordinate 11,196,636 of OY987229.1, read as the reverse complement.
AATATCTGGCAGTCATTAATAACGTTTATATTTCCGACACGGCCGGAAAAATATTTGGTAGTAACGCTACCAACTTATTCTATTGGAGGCCACTCCTTAATTATACAGGTAATTAATTCCATAATAAACAAATTTTAAAACGAGGAGCTCAAATTACCACTTTGAATTCCTTCAAAGGTTAAGGGAGATTAAATTCGAATAGCCTTAAAAGAGTAAAGGATTAGTGATTCTACTTTTGATAAAGTTTTTGATCTAACACTTTATCAATAGAAAACAATATTTATAGGGATGGTTTCATGCTATATAATACCCTAGAAAATGATTGCGTAATTAGTAAAACTACAATTTGGGGCTACTATCCCTTTAAATCCATAAAACCTGATCATTTAAAGGGCTAGTAACTAATTTGTTTAATTTTCAATCTAAATATATAAAGTGTCACTAGCACTCTACTGACAGTATAACATTATAATCAATAAATTATATTTTGAAGGATAGTTTCATTGTTGGTTAACAAAACATAGGTTGATTATTTCATTAGTAAATTAAAAAAAAAGAGTATCCCTTTAAATCTACAAAATCAAAGGACTAGTGATTCCTCTTAGATTAAGAAAAACCGAGGGGTGGGACATATTCAAATATATATGTACAGGAGATTTTGAAATCACGATTGATTTTTTTTTCATTCAAGAAATTGATTTTGAGAGTGATTTTCAAAACCATGAAGTGATTATGCTCTTGGTATACAGAATTTTGGCAAAAACTAAGTATGGGAGTTAGGTGAGACCTTAATTTTTTGGATAATTAAAATACTCAGAAATATGCGCAAATATTCCTTTAAATCTATGAAATCGATTAATTTAAAGGTTAATAAATTGTTATTAACACGTTATAGATAATATAATAAAGAATATTTTGGAGAAATGTTCTGACTAAAAACATATAGGATTGTCCTGTAAAATTTTGATTTGCGTTACTATCCCTTTAAATATATTAAATTCGATGTTTACTATGTTTACTATCATTTGGCTAAAACCATTACACTCCCTCCTCTAAGATCTTTAGACTTTTATGCGGATGATTAAATAAAATTTCTCTCTTAACAGGACTATCTTTATCTCTAATGAACTATAGTGACAAAGTGACATTAGCGGTGATGGGGAAACGAGAATCGCTTCAAAGACCGGATATTTTGGTAGCCAGCTTTCAACGGGAGTTATATGACTTAGCCCTGGCTTTAAATATCAGAATGGAGCGAAGAGCAACTCCTCCACCGTCTCCCAAGTCCCAACTCGGCCAAAAATCATTTATATAACTATAGTAATTAAACTAATTATATAAAAGCGAGCAGAGTGCGTCAGAAACTTAATTCACAGTTGCCATGTTATAAAAAAGTGATTAAAAACTAACGTGATAAGATTAAATTAATATAACCAAAGAAAAAAATTAGTTTTGATAAATATTTATAATGTTGGAAAATAAGTGGAACTTGAAATTTGATTAATTAACATTATTCGTAATAAATTTCTTATTTTTAGGCATTTTTCTTTATTTTTTTCAGAGAATTCTTGAATTTTTTGGGTGTAAACCCAAAAATTCTACGATATTCCCATTTTTTACATAAATTCATTGATATTGTATAAAAAATGATCACGTCCGTTTGATATATTTTAAGTATATCGAAATATAGCGAGAAGTGATTTTCATTTGTTTGCGTAACAATAATTTGAGTAATTAAAAATAACGGCAGTTGGAATGTTTAAAAAATATTGACAAAACTCTTAATTTCCCGCCCAAATATTAATTTTTCGTGTAAATTTAGATCTTTTAAAGGGATAGTGAAGACGAAGAAAGTTTTAATTTATGGTGAGCGTTAAAATCTAATTTATTAAGCTCAACCAAAATCTCTTTATTTTATAGTTAATTAACAAAGTTGCACTTCAAACACGTTAAGGCTAACTCTTATTTTCATATGGATTAAAATGTTAAATCACTGTTGATCAGAGTACTTTAAGTTTTTAAAGTTAGCAATTAATTTATTATTTAATTAATCTAATTAATTATTGCTCTCTAACCATATTTATAAATAAGCATAAAAATTGAGTATAACTATTATAGTTTTTGCTTCATTAACTTAAGATTGATCATATTCATTATCCCTTTAAAATTGAGAGAAGTTTTTTCTATGTAAATTTTGAATAGAGTACCAGAATAATAGTGATTTTAAGTGGTGATTCGGGAAAGACTCTTGGCAGATATTAATTCGAGTTCAAGGGGAATATGCGTATTTGTATAGAAAATAATTAAAAATAAATGGTTCAATAAAATAAAAAAAGGAACTATGTGGCAAAAATAGGCTGATTCCATAATAAATCCAGGTTTTTTCATTAACGAGAGATTTATTTTTCTGACTAATGACTTGTTTTTGTTTTCAGTCGGTTTTGACTTTTTAAAGTGGCAGTCTAAGAAATCTTAACTTAAAATTCTTACGAAGAGTTAAAATTACGATAATTGAAGACTTTAAAAGGATAATGAAGAATATAACGTGTTATTTCTATAGATTAGAAGTGTTATAATATTAAAACTCGCAAAAGACGTCTACGGTTTATTAACAAAGTTGCAATATTTAAACCAGCTTAACCCCATTTTCAACTTTTCATACCGATTAAAAAATGAATAAGAATGTCAGAAAAAATGCGGGTAATCGAAGAATACGTTTCTGGATTTGGTTAAAATATTTTGAGACTCTTGTAACGGTTTCAGTGTAATTCCTGAAACAGGGTTGTCACTAATCGAAATAATTCAACTCCTCAACCGAACACAAAGAAAATGATTGTTGGGAAGATAAAAAACAATATAGAGGAGCATGATCACGTTTTGTCGGGAATTTGAGAAGATGACGTGACTGAATAGAAGAGTGACTAGGGAAACTCACGTGGTCTGAGGTAAGCCTCGTCAGTTACACTCTTTCATTTAACGCAATTTTTCTGAGATTTGCATTCATTTTATAAAGAGTATGTAAATGTTACGGTTATCGCGCTTAACTATTAGTTATCCATTTCCATCTCTCATCAAACCTTTAGTATCTACTTGAATTATTATTATTTTGGAAGTTGTTAAATAAAAATTCTGTGTACTATAACTAAACCTTTTGCCTTTCTTTACGATCTCCAGAGGACTTTAATCCTTCATAATTGAACAATCTAATCCTTGGTTATTTAAATTCATTTTTACATTAATTGCTTCACCATTGGCTCATTGATCAGCATTTTCGCATGAGCCATATACGTAATTAGGCTTAGCTTTAACAATTAACCTATAAATTAACGATTAATTTTTGTTGCGAGTTTTTGTAATGTTTTTATGAATATTTCAATCCTCCTAATCGATTTAAAAATAAGGCGTTACTCATCTTCATTTGCCATTTTTTAAATTTAAAATCCAATTTAAAAAAAATTAATTCATAAACAGCTAAGCTAAACATTTATTATATATTTAAAAAATAATTAGAACAGCAACAAATATATTTCTACAAATTTGTCGTAATCGAAAATGGGATGAAAAATTAATTTCGGGCATTTTTTACGAACATTTCAAACCACTTTCTTACGCTTAGCGCCTTTTTTTTACAAAACTAAATGGAAGCTAATCGGCATTATCAGGAAGCGCGATTCCCATTGATTGTAAAAGGGTAGAAGTGGGGCCTGGCAAACCTTGTTGACTATTGTATGATTCCAACAAGTTTTTGAGAAGAGTTAAATCAATACTTACGGGTTGGAATTCATCCGTTTCATTGTCAACGTCGTCATCAGCCGATTTGCTAGATCGATGACCGTTAGCAGCGGCGGGACACTCTCTTTCGAAACTAAGTCCAACATCAGTGCTAGACAGTTCCTTATCCATTTGATTCATGTAAGTCTTCATATTATCCGTTGCTGCTTTGGTTTTCAAGTCCTTTTTGCGAGGAGGTCCTGGACAATTTAAAGTATGATTAACTGGATGAAAAATCGACTTTATTAAGGCATACTGCTAGTTTCAAACTCACTAGTAGGGGGAGGTCTCAATTCTTCTTCTTCTTCATCGCTATACCCACTCATGGAAGAACTAGATTCTCCGTCAGATTCAGGGGTTTTGAAATCTAATATGGAACTAACAACATCAGCTAGTTTATCGGCTTCAAAATGAATAAGCGTGCTGTCTCTCTGCTGAGATTTTTTGTTATTATTGTTATGTTTGATTCTTTTGGTTACTTCCACCCCTTCGGCGTCAGATTTCTGTTCGATGAAGTTTTTAATACCGCTGGTCAGAGTGAATGCCATTTCTTCGCAAGAATCCTTATTATTTTGAGCATTTGATGATATTCCAGAAGCATATTGTTCCAAAATGGATTCGAGATTGTCAGGAGTTAAGTTAATCCAACTATCGTCTGATATTTGAGAAATTAACAGTTAGGAATAAAATCAATATATTAGATCAAATCATCAATTACCATCTTCCGGTTGAAGTTGCTCCCCTTCTTTCAACGGTTCATAATCAATTTCAAGATTTCTGAGCAAAGCTAAGACTCGAGCCCCTTCGGAAGATTCTCCTCTGCTAGCATTGGCTACATCTTCGGCAGAATGACAAAAAAACTGCCTAGCTTCTGATAAAAGTTTGGTATAAAGACGGGATCCTTCGAGTTCTCCTTTGAAATACCCATTATTTTTTAAACTATGGATGAACTTTTTCCATCTGAGATCTTTGGATAAATCATCAGGATCCACATTAGCTGTCATCTCGCTATCTGATTTTTTGGCACTGGAAGCTAGGATTTCCATTCCGCAAGCCAGTTTCATACCCAAACTGTGAGATTTAAATAAGGGGGACTTGGACGGCGGTAAATTCCATCCTACTCTTTTATCTGGTTCAAATTTTTGACCGAGTATTTGAGCATAAAGACATCTAGTGAATTTCACCAGAGATAAGACTCTAGTTTCCGGCGGAAAGAACCTCATAGCTCGGCAAGCTTGAATATCTATCGGATCTCTCAGACAAAAAGCTCGAACAGCTCCAGAAACTAGTTGAGGTTCGTATTTTAAAATGGAAGCTACAGCGGCTGGAACGTAACATCGAGCTACATGATGTAAAGAAATTATCTTTCCTGGGTATTCGGATATTCTTCGATGTAAAACTTCTTGAATATCTCTTGAAGCCACAGTGATGGACGAATTATTACGTATCGCTTCCACTGCATCTTTAACTTCGGGAGTTCCTGAAGGAATAGGAGTAATTTCGGCGGGACTTTGAGCTAAAGGGATGATGTGCAGTTTACCGCGATACAGATAAACTCGGTTTTCACCAGTTTCAGGGTTTAGCCACTTTGGTAAATAATCAGCGGCTTCAATTAGTAAAAATTCACCATCTGTATCTTCGACTCTGTCAATAAAAAAAATGCAAATGCCAATTAAGAGTTGTTATTGGCTCTTGGAATAAAACTTACTTTACGACTAAATCAGGGTCAGTCTTCGTTAGTTCCAAAAGTAAAAACACTATAAACCATTCATCCTCTATATTTTCTCCATAATTGGTTGAGCCGTCCAAATAAGGCGTAGTGCCTGTAAACACAAATGATTTGACACTTAAGGGAAAAGTAATACAAGGTAAGTCAATTAGGTACAAGGTAATTATTAAATTAACGCGTTGAAAATTACGAAATTAGGTTAAGACCCAAGGAGACTAGAGGCGGTAAACATCAAAAGGTTAATGGGTATTTTTCCATTGTTTTCAATGTTTGGCGGCATTTTTTATAAGTAAAGGCTTAACTTACCAGAGACTACACCCAAACGAAAACTTTCATTTTGCCATATATATTGACTCAGAAACGGACTTAGTCGTGCTAAATAATCGTCTATAACGTCTTTCTGATGTTTAGTTAACTCGTTTTCATCTAAATTAACTCCAATTTTCGGAAAAAGGGCATATTTTACAACGCAATCGTCTGCACCAACCTGATGCATGGCGAACTAAAATATAAATGAACTCATTGGGCAAGCAAAAAGAGCCGCTAATTGTGGACGATTACGATTGGATAGCAAAATCGGGGGGAAAAAGTTTTTCACATTAGGTCAGGAACGGAAATAAACCTATCTGAATAAACGATAAGGATGTATGTCCGTCCCGTATTTACAAAAACTGTGTCCGAACCAACAATAAGGGGTATGTATCTATGTATCTCTAGATGAAAATACATTCCCAACCATAGATATGAAAAATAAGCTAGATCCACTACCCTCACGGCCAACCGGGGGGGAAAACGTCGGGAACCGAAGGCTGCCATTTGAGGGACATTATGTATTTAGCGCCATCTAGTCAAGAAGGATCAGACACTTTAAAAGGGAAAAACCGCGGGAAATTTGAAGGGATGAATTCTCGTTTATGAAAGCGCGGGAAACCTAAAGATGCTAATAGGCCATTTGAGTAAAAGCAAAAGCGCGGGAAATTACAAAATGATTAAGCAACTTTTTGAGGTTTGAGAGCTTGGGTAAAGGCGAAATAATAGAAGACTAAAAATGGTTAAAAGTTGTGCTTTTTGCAATGTAAACGCAATAAGAGAGTCGGGAAGGAACAAAAGTGTTCATTTCATAGGTATAAAAAAACATTTTAATATAATCATAATGTACAATAACCGAGGTGCATTTTTATTATTAAGATTTCTTCTGGGCAATAGTGAGTTGCATAGAAAATGGATAGCTGTGGTAGATCGAGACATTTGGAATCCATCTTCATATGATTCAGTGCGTAGTGAACATTTCCAGGAGGAAGAAATTTATGTTCAAAACGGAAAACACTATCTTAGAGATAATATTGTTCCAACAAAGGTTAATAACTAAAATTAAGTGGTTGATTGTGCAAAAATAACGTAAAGGGATGGTGCGGGGAATACTTCTCCGGCTTCGTTGACTATGGCATATCGGATGCTCTTGGGACCTTTTGTGTTTGCTGGGATATGGTTTCCAATAACAGCCGAGATAGCCAAACTATTGCGTCACAGGACTTTGGTATTTATGTTAGTAGCTATCAACTGTAGTTGGAAAATACCTCTTGGGTATTTCTTGCTTGATGGTACACCGGGCGGCTCTTGACGCAGCTTGTGAAAGAATGTTTAGCCAGGATCAACGCCACTGGAGTTAAGTGCGTGCCTTTGGTTAGCGACGGCTTAAGCATCAATTTAACTATGGCCAAAACATTGGGAGCAAATTTGGATACAGAATATTTGGACCCCAGTTTCTCAAATCCTGCGAATCCAATGGGACATAGAATTTATTTAATCCTTAATGGAGGATTAAAACAGCCATCAAAAAGTGTTTTACAAATCTGCGCTTTGACAGAGTCATACATTCGGCAAAACGTTTCTGTTGATATGAAATCAAAAAACATTTCACTATCCATTGAAATTGCTGTTATGCGAAAGTTGGTAAATGCAAATGTATTTAGCGAGCTTCAAGAGCACATGTTCGATTTTGAAGTTGGTATCGAACACCATCGTAATAGATTAATGAAAAACATTATTAATTTGTACGCAAAGGTTCGCCTTCACAAAATAGCCAAAGATAAGAACCTACAATTAAAAATGCAAGCCATTAGACAAAACTATCAAAATTATTTTTGTTTGAAGGGAAATAAAGCCTGTTAAATACCTTTATAATTCCGCTTCCCTGTAATTTATTTTGTGGATTCTTTTCAACGCCGGTACATAAATCTTCTTTTACTAAAACTAACAAGTAGCATCCTAATAATATTAATTATAACAATAATAAAAGGAATCAGGAATCTAAAATAACGTTGCTTCCGTTACAACGGAGGCAAGAAATATAAAATTTTCAACAATATCTTTGCTTTCGGCTTTTATAGCAGACGAAATACGTGTTCGCCATATTTTAGTTTTTATTCGTAGCATCAGATGGCGCGAGCATACACATGAAGGGGGTTGCTCAGATGGGGGCGAAAGTGAATTAAATAATTCAGTTCTCGCCCATCAGATGGCGCGGAAAACGGATTGTCCCTCAAATGGCAGCCACCTGGGTCTGACGTACCCCCCCCATAGGGCAGTGGGTCTAGCTTATTTTTCATATGTCTATGTTCCCAACTTAGTCCGAAAAAAAAAAAAAAATCATATGATTTTTATTTGTTTTTGACAGATAAGGAATGATTCAGTAAACTTTAATCATATTAACTTAAATTAATATACTGATAAATTGGAATAAAAGCTTTTAAAAATGTTGAAACCAAAGGCATTAACCGAAGTTTTAAGCCAAGCTAACACGGCAGGCGTTCAATGCACTCTGTAAGTTAATTAACTTAATTGAAACAATTATGCCAAACAAGGCTTAAACATTTTTTTCCAAGACTCCAGTCCCAACTTAAGTTTCCATTTCAAAAATGCCTTATTCTAATTTATTTTTCATACAGTTTACTGAACAGAGAAGGAACTTTGCTGGCATATTCGGGTTATGGAGATAAAGATGCTCGAGTTACAGCAGCAATCGCTAGTAATATTTGGTTGGCTTATGAAAAAAATGGGTCAATCGCTTTCAGTAACGATGATTTGGAATGTGTTCTCTTAGAATGTGACGTAAGACCTTATCCTATTATTAAATTAGTAAATACATGTATTATAAATTATACTGACTCACAGGATGGAAGGGTTATAGTCACACCGGTGGCCAATCTTCTCCTGTGCTTACATGCCAAAGATAATGTAGGATTAGGAATGTTAAAATCAAAAGCTGCAGCGTTGGCCGCTTATCTAGAAGGACCTTTGCGACAAGTAGCCGCTTCTTCATGAACTGTTCATATAATAATACGCAACTGTAAATAAGAATGTTTGTTTAATAAATATTTGTCAGTAATCGTACGTAAAAATGTCTTTAATCATTGATAAAAAGCTTGTATAAATAATCACAGTAGTTACCTCTTTATGTTCAATAAACAGCTGTTTTAAGCCTAAAATATTAAATAGATAGTGTCACGAGTCTGTCTCTATTTAACGAGGCACTGTCTGTTATTATTGGCAGTTCCTCGAAGGAACTGTCACTTTCCGAATCAGTATTGCTAGATGCCGAATCATAGCTAGTACTGCAATCGTAATTAAAATAATCATGATTCAATTGTTTTACACGGTCCAATTGTAAAAACCTCTTAATCATCTCGCACAAATTCTCACAATATCTAAAAATAAATTTATGAAAAATTGTTGATAATTTTTAAATTTGTACAGTTCAAGTAATTTCCTTACATTCTATCCGATGTTTTCCAAAATTCCGAGATGGGTAAACGAATTCCAGAAGACATAAGAAACTCAATTCTGTAGTATTTACCATTGTAAGAGGCATGGAAATTGTTATTAGAAACTACTCCCATTATACCACTCAATGGAAATGAAACAGCATTGGAAGTGGGTTGTAAAATTGGCATGCGTATTAAGGAGTAGATATTCAATTTATGCCAAAATGATATCTTTTTTAAGCAAAAGTGACCCTCGGAGTGATCAAATATACATTCCTAGAAATCATAGAATTGGGAGATTTAAGATAACATACATATAAATTTATAGTATATAGAAAAGTACATCACCTCCCAGTCATCCAAAACTGACACACCGATCACGATAGCCCCTGTGAAATACACCAATTTAAATAGGAAAGAATCTGATCCGTATAATGTAGCTCCAAATGCCAAAGATATCAATGCTGAAAAATAAAACACGCGTGTCAAGAATGATCTAAGATTCCATTTAAAAACTGGCTTGTATATGATATATTTTGCCCATTCTTAGCCAGGCTGCGGCTAAGCATGAGCTCAGCTAAGTTAACTTATATGTTAGGCTTAGCTAAAAATGTATTTGAATACTCACCTATTAAAACGCTAATGGATTTCAGGGATGGATTTTTGGCCAGATGTAATTTTTCATTACTTTTAAACTTTACAAAGAAACCTGCCATATTTGTAAACTAATCATTAATAAACCAATTTATTATTGAAAAAATTAACATCGTACTAGAAGCCATTTTTAAATAAATCGTGACTAAAACGCCGCTAGATGTCAAGATAAAATTAAAGGAGCAGTCCCGACTCCTACGGCCGAATCAGAAAACAAAATTTGAGAGGGAAAATTAAAATTTAATCTTAAACAAAGGCCTAACGACAAAAGGAAAATATTAAAATAAATTTAAATTAGAACTAGGCTACTCCAATTCTTGTTTGGAGTTAAAATGGGATTGCAATAAACCAAAAGTATACAAATATGTAAAAAATTAAAAATTTTAAATTCATAATAAAGTTTAAACCTAAAAAAGATTTTATTTATGATACTTTTGTGCAATTGTATGAGCAAATATTGCAAGCAATCATGGTAATTACAACTAAAACACTAAACAATAGTAGATATATTACTAAGCTATAAATATATTATTCTATAAGAATAAATATTATGAGTTTTTAATCCTTAATAAAAGTTTTAAAGTTTCATCATAAAACGCAAAATGGAAACTTGTCGCGAAAAAAGCTTTCAAGAGACTGGGAGCGAGTCCCTTATAAACACCAAACAACTTCTCTTCCACAATAATTTTCCAAAAACAGTTAAGCATCCCATCATAAGTTCGAACTGCTCCGAAAGGTCTCCTGGCATCTTCAAAACCTTGTATTTGTAGACGTTTTTTTACAACATCCAAAGGATAAGTTATGGTTTTGGCGGCAATTCCAGCACAAGCGCCACTTAATAAATTGGTTAATAGACCTGAAAATTTAGAAGAAAAATAGCTAAAACCTATATAATCAATTGGATTATTAAATGTCAAGTCTACCTAACTTACTGTCGGGTAGGAAAAAAGCAAAGAGATCCTTAAAAAGTTTGTAAGATCCAAATGAAACCCCAGCGTAAGGTGCAATTTGGATTAATGTTGGGGTTATACCTTTGTAGAAACCAGTTACACCCTCTTTATGTAGGATTCTTCCTGTAGCATCGAGCAAACCTTTGTAATGCTGAGAAATTAAGCCACCAAGTAAGTCATTATTCAATGAGAATAACAAATAAAATAATTGTAACTGTCTAAGATATTACCTTAGGTTCTCCTTGAGCCACCAATCTTGTTCGTAACATATCAAACGGTTGTACACAAATTGTAGCTGCGCATCCAGCAAGACCTCCACAAAAGAAGTAAGCAGTAGATTCATTATCGTAAAAATATAGATATATTTCCTTGGTTTTCTCAAAAGAAGCGAAATGAACCGCGCCGTAGAGAATAGAGAGCCCTTGGGCAGGAACGTGACCCTTCCAGAAAGCTTTCAATCCTTCTTCAACGTAAATACATCGAATTGCTTGATAGATGCCTCGATACTTTGACGATTTGGTTTTACTACGAATTGGCTCAACTTGTAGCTGTGAAAGAGAAACATTACAAAAATATACTTATAATATCTTGCATAAACAACTTACTTGAAACCTTATTTTCAAAACATCTAGGGGTTGAAGTGAAAAACGAGTAAGAAATCCACTGAAAGCCCCAGCAATGCTATGATCCGATAGCGTTAACTGGCTAGCCATAGTTGATTACCATTTTCAGCACTTCTTGGCCTGGGATACATAATTAACCGAAATCATTTTTTTAATAAGCGATAGTATAACATTTAATTTAACGTAAATTATCCCAGAAATTGAAAACCGTGCCAAAAGCAACTTTGAAACACATGATGTACACCCTCTCCCTTCTCGTCACCAGCAGACGACGTGCCAAGGCCATCGCTATTTCATTGGCTTAATTATTACCAAGTGACGATAATAAACCCTACCGCGGGCCGGGAGTGGTGGCGCACTCCTGTAAACTGGCGTCTCAGTGGCAAGGTCTGGGTGTTGTCCTGCTCGAATCGCAGGTCCCTTGCCCATAGGGAGTGTTGCGAATGGTCCGCGACGGAATGGTCCTTCCTCTACCCCATTCCCATCTCCTTCCGTCGCGTGGGCAATTCCCAGTCCTAATCCCTGCGTAGTTACTTACCATAACTGAGTTGCTCAAGGCCTTACGCCTTGGCGCCACACCTGGTTCGCGATCGCGACCGCTGTCCGGGCGTAAAGACGTTACGTTACACGCCGAAAAAAAAAAAAAAAAAAAAAAAAAAAAAAAAAAAAAAAAAAAACCCTACCGCGGTAAATTTGATTTTGCATTTAGGCATGCTCCTTTTGTAGTACGATTACAGACCTATTTCAAATGAGAAAACTGTCTGAAAAATTAAAATTTGTTTTGATACAAGTTTTCTTTATTTATTACATTCTATAAAAAGCTAGAAGAAATAGCACACATCAACACTGATTCAGGAAAATATTATCTACCAGTTGGGTGATGAAAAGGGTGGTGAAGGAGATTTGATGGCGTTGTAGGCAGAATTTTAGGGTTTTCTGAGCAGAAGATATTCACAAATTACAATTAAAATATCTTACTTTTTAAAGCTCTTGCGCGCTTCTATGGACTCTTGAAGAAAGTCAGTTAATTTCTGTGAAAACACAAGCCAGTTTAATCACATTTGTTTATTAAAACTGACATTATCTTGACTTATAAGTGTTTATACAAAAAGTAAAAAAACTTATAATTGAAATGATTTTTATTTTTGATAAAGGGTCTACAACGGTTATGAAGATAAGTGGGCATGTTATAAGTCATTTTACTGGCAAAAATTTATTTTTAAAACGGTATGAATTACCTGTGCATATTTTTTTGGTTCTTAAAAGGGGAAACAAGTATAATTAGGCACTTTTTGCTCTTTTTTTCTTTCGGTTTTTAGTTCTAATCATGTGAATCCTTTTAACTCCAATTATAAAAATTGAATTTTTTTTTTTTTTTTTTCAAATACTGATTTAGAAAGTAAAAGACTAGAAATTTTGAACCAAAAATTAATCGACGAGGCGAAAAATGAAAGATTCAAACACTCCGCTCTATTATAAAACAATTACGGATTAAATATTATCTATTACTCGCTTAATATATGTATATTATTATTTTTTATACAAGTTTTTTACACGGTAACTAATAACATTTTCTACAAGAATACGAAAAAGATAAATCATATCTAAATGGTTTTATAATTTAAAAACAGACAAATTATAAATGACATTTAATTTTTACTAATTAATAATTTAATGGCTAACGACTAAAAAGGTTTTGATGTAAATATGGTAATGGAAATGTATAATTTAAAGTAGATGAACATTTAAATTTTTTTTTTATAGTTATTGTTAGATTTACATACTGTGAAACCATGAATTTATCATAACATGAATATGTAACTGTCTCATTAGCTTTCTATCATGTTGGTCAGGAATAGACAGCATATTTTTAGATCGCCTGAACCAACCAAATCAGCCAATTGGAAGAGTTTTTTGTTAAAAAAAACATTTTCCCATGTCAAAAGGCTTGCGATTTTGTCAACTGTTTAATGTTTAAATTAATAAATTATAAAATTCGTTTCACAATCACTACCTATAAGTAATTTTATTAGTTCGAGATTATTTTCCTACGCTTTTATCCATTCAGGTAGTGATTGAGGACCATTTTTTATCATTTTCATAGAAATATTAGTATTTATAATTTCAATTTCACACCATGTGCGAAGCCCGTTCAATCCGAGAATAGGTATTTAATACTAGTTAAAGGGTAACCAAAGTTATTTATAATACAGACTACAAAAATGGGGTCTATGTGTAGATAAATCAATGGGCATGGTCACTTTCATCCAATATTAATAAACTTTGGGATTGCTTAAGTTCGGTTATATATTCATGTGGAATAAATTAATTCATGGTGATATTGAATTTAATATTTCGATGCTTATAGGAAATTTTTTTTAATCACCTATCGGGGGACAAATGCCAAAAGTTGTTAGGTAAAACTTTTCAATTATTGAATGTGTGTAGTTTCTAGATGCCTTTTTATATACATTTTTTAAATGCCTGTCACAACCCTGATTTTAAATGATTTTTTGGTTTAATTTTTTTTTTTTTTTTTAAATACTGTTAACGAACTTTTCAGATCTTAATTTCCAATATCTTCTCGCAACTATTATTATACACTTACAAAAATCCTTCATTTTGATATCTTTCTTATCCCATTTTGTTACTTTTATATAAACATTTATCATTTTGCGTAGAAAATTTTACACATACTCGCATTATTTATTTTTCCTTATTTTTTCTCTCGCATTCTTTTAAGACTCTTTCATTCAAATATAATCGATTTCTCTCTTTGCCTTTGGCACGAAATTTTTGTTTCTCGTTTTTCTCACTAATCTAAAATCTTCGTTCGAGATTCTTTCATCGTATTCCAACATTTCAATTTTAAACCTTTCAGGTTTTTTTAAAGGAAATGTCTCATTTAAAAATACATTTTTTTGATTAACGTGAGATTCTAGTTGAGTTCAACCTCATTATCGGATAACAAATAAAATAGTTAATTATCACTAACTAAACCATCGATTCTGGATCCAATACAACTTTTATAAAATATCAAAATTGCAACTTTGTCGATTAAGATCAATAAAAATGCGTAAAATAAAACGAGCAACAAAATTTTTGGTTAGTGATTTGAAACCCCTGCTAAGCCTAACTTCATTTTAATATCCATAAAAACAAGGATAAAAATGTAGGAAGATTTAATCAAAGAATATAGTACTCTAAAAGCACGCGCCAATTAAGTTTCGAAATGCTGTAGATTTTCTGTAATTTTTACCAAAAACTGAAAAAATAGAGTTAGGTTTAACGGGATCACATCATAACTTAGTTAATTAACTGGTTAAGTTTTTAAATGCTCCAAATAACACATTATTCATCTTCATTATGACTTTAACCAAATATAAAAATCAGATCAGACTTAATTTTGGAGATCTTTATCTTATTCTCTCTGAGAGTTCTTTTTCAATATCTTGGTAATTTAAAAAAAAAAGAAATTTAAATGAGACCTGACTTTTAAAATTCAAATAGCTCTTAATAAATCTATAACGAACATTTGAAATTCTTAATCTTATTGTTTAAATGACACGCATTATTAAGCACCCAATATGAGTGAAAATGTAGAGGAATTCACGCTGCAAATTAACAGCTACTAATATTTATTCTTATTAGTTTAAAATTAAATTAGAATGTTATTGGTGGGACCATAAGTTTATATTTGTGGAAGCATGACACTTCGTAAACTGTCAGTGCTAATATCATTTCTAATCATAGACCAAGTATACTGTAGATTGTAGAGGGACCCACAGTGACGGTGGCAAAAGTCCCGGCTCTTCGCTCTGAGGCCTTTTAGCTTGCCCTCACTTGTCCTATAGCTGGGAAATTCATTCCTCAAGCAAAATCCTATGGCGGCTACGTTTTTGTCATGGGTCCCTCTACAATATAATTTGTCCATGTTCTAATTAATGCGTCCCTTATTCTTATGGAACAGAAATTATTAACTCAGATCGCAGAACAAAGATATTCAAATTTTAAAATGAAAATTAGCTGCTTTTTGTCAAGCTCTAGTTAAGTTTTAAAAATCACACTATATAGTTTTTTCATAGATATGGAAATACTTCAACTAAAATTCTTACAATTTTTTTTTAAGTTATTATGATATTTACAAAACAACCAAAAAAAAAAAAAATAATAAAATCTTCTTGAACAGAGAATGAACCGAAAAGTGAATTTTAATTGATTAATTATCATTAAAATAGGCTTAATAGGTAAAAAAAATTACAAACAAATGAGCCGTAAATCAAATTTTAACTTGCAAGGATATATGTAGTTTGAAATATCGCTGATATAAAGTTTTTGATCAATAACGCAAGAAGCGCATGCTTTTTGAATATCAATCTGTACTGTCCACTTTGGGCCAGAGCTTTAAACTCTCTTTAATCCTTGTTAAGCCTACTTTCTGTTTAAGTTAAAAGTATTTGTAGCTTAATACTTGTTTGTAATTTGTTTACTTTGTGAATTAGGCGTATTTTAACGAAAACTAATCTTAAGAAAATTACTCGTCACGCTTCATTCTCTCTTTAAAGTAATAAATTAATCTAATTTTTGATATAGACACGCGGGTCAGTTTGCAAAATGTAAATCTTTGGAAAAATGAGACATGAAATGATATTTTTAATAATATTCTGAGCAATTAATGTTAGTTTATATTATTATATAAATTTCCAAAATGAACTTTCTTCTCTCGCTTTGTAGAATGATAGAATCGTACCGTAATTTTCTTTCCATTAATCCTTTGCTTTTTCCCACTGGCTAATTTAGGCACTCTAAGTCTCTCGTTTTGAATCTTTGTTACGCGTATTTACAGAAATTTAAAAGGGAATTTATTGAATTTTAATTTGCTTATTTAGCGATTTGACTAAATTGTTTTAAAGCGGATATTTTTTTGAAGAAAATCTAATAAATCTAGCCGATAATTGGAATTTTTTCTAAATGGTGGGAAGTTTATTTCATCGAAATATTGGTGGAAATTTTTGTCTTTCAAATACTTTTCTTTTCATCATTGAATTAAAGTTTGACTAAAGCGCGCGAGTTATGACTAAAATGACTAAACAGACTCAAGTTTATATATCGACTAACTATTTCTTCGGAAGTAGGGGTAACCGGGTTTATTAGATTATTCAGCACCTTTAAACTGTCAATGATCACGCATAATCATTAACGACTGCCGGAAATGAAAATTTTGGAAAGAGATTAAACAACATGGGGGGATTTTTTGTATAATTATTTTATCTCCGAAATATTAAAAACTTTGAAAGCTATCAGCGTTCTTCAAAACTAAGGTGTTTAAATTATTATTATTATTAAGTTATTATTGATAAGTTTATTTATTTACACGAAACATCGTCCAAATATGTCTAGGTTTTTTTATATAGTAGTCACCAACTCAGCACCGTATCGATTAAAATTTTAAAAACAATCCTTTCATTAAAATTAATTCAATTAAAATAATCGCATCAAATTGAATCGAAATAAACAATTGAATTAAATTAATTGCAACCATATTTAATTGAATTAAAGAAAAGTAGTAAAATTAAATTCAATGGTATTAAAGAAATTCAAATTCAATGGTAATTAAATTCAATGGTAATTAAATTCAATGGTAATTAAATTCAATGGTAATTAAATTCAATGGTAATTAAATTCAATGGTAATTAAATTCAATGGTAATTAAATTCAATGGTAATTAAATTCAATGGTAATTAAATTCAATGGTAATTAAATTCAATGGTAATTAAATTCAATGGTAATTAAATTCAATGGTAATTAAATTCAATGGTAATTAAATTCAATGGTAATTAAATTCAATGGTAATTAAATTCAATGGTAATTAAATTCAATGGTAATTAAATTCAATGGTAATTAAATTCAATGGTAATTAAATTCAATGGTAATTAAATTCAATGGTAATTAAATTCAATGGTAATTAAATTCAATGGTAATTAAATTCAATGGTAATTAAATTCAATGGTAATTAAATTCAATGGTAATTAAATTCAATGGTAATTAAATTCAATGGTAATTAAATTCAATGGTAATTAAATTCAATGGTAATTAAATTCAATGGTAATTAAATTCAATGGTAATTAAATTCAATGGTAATTAAATTCAATGGTAATTAAATTCAATGGTAATTAAATTCAATGGTATTTAAATTAAATATAATTATATTAAAATAATTAAATTTAATCACATTAAAATCAATAAATTTAATTTAATCACATTAAAATCATTAAATTAAATTTAATTACATTAAAATAATTATATTTAATTTAACCAGAGTGGAGACAAAATAAATTTAAATAAGTAAATTTAATTAAATTGAATTAAAGAAAAATAATTTTTTTCAAAACAAATCAAAATGAGATTTTTTCTTGTTAAAATTTGTTCCTCTCTCAGAAGAAATATTTAAAAAAAAAAAATCAGATCAACAAATAGAAAATGACGAAATAAATACCGGTAACTTCTCGTAATTTGTTTTAAATAAAATAAAAATTAAGTTTAAAAAACTTAATAAAGATGACTAAAAAATAAGATTACCAGCATATAAAATAATAAAGAAACAAACCGTAAAATAAATGTTAACCATTGGAACATTTTCCTTAAATTAATTTAAAACTGAAAGCAATTAAAAACTAAACGCAATTTGAAGTTGTTCGGTTATTGCCTTCGGGAATACGTTTAATTTCGTCTTGAAATCTTACGTTTTGGGGACTAAAACCTACTAATTCTTGATTTTTAGCGATAAACAACTCGGCAGGTACTGCATCTATTAAATTTTTGTTATTTCGTATCTTAGCGGCGATATCTTCTTCTTCATCAATAACTTTCGCTGTAGAACTAGTTTTATTTTTTTTGTTAAATTTAAAACAAAACGGAAAAGATTCGGCAACAGGAACCACCAAGAACCCGCTCAAAATGATGGAAAATCCGGTAACCAAGAACGTTGGTTGGTATGTGCCATATAAATCGTATAACACGCCTAAATTTGAACGAATATAATAAGAAAGTCACAACTCTCTTAACCACAAAAACAATTATTCAGAGGCAAAAAAAATAACCCTTAAAATTAATGGTTAGTTCATAACGCCGTCTGATATTGAGGATTTATGCAGGAGGTTTGCACAGTAATATATACAATAATATAACTACAGTTATAACCAAATTTGGATAGGGGATGAAACCATTTGGTTATAGTTGCTAGGCTATTAACTTTAAAATTTTCCTATAACAAGTTTGTCCTATAAAGCTAAGCCTAAAAAAATCACTGGTTAAAACGAAAAAGTCAAGAATTAGGGTAAACATCTTTATAACCAAACTACGTCTGCTATCTATCTAACTGGACAACAAAAAAGTCTAATTGTTACGTTATAACTAAATTAATTTCGTTATAAACTTTATTTTCAGGTAGGATTAATGTGTTTTTTAAGGGGGATTAAAGATTTATTGTGTCGTAACAGTTTCAATATCAATACAATTTTAATTAAGATATTGGCCAACAATAAAAAATAATAACACTGTATTTACTAGGAAAACCATTTTCCCAAACAGTAAAACAATTTCTTCGTGTGTGGGGAAAATAATTTTGGAACTATTCCAATTCTTTCGCCCAGTACCCACTTACATTTGTTTTTAAAACAGATGCGAGAATAATAAATCAAAGGGTTTGTTGCTCCATTTTTGAAAAACTCACTATCGTCCTGATTATTTAATATTTAGGGTTCTTGCAACATTTGGAAAACCAATTTCCCTGATTTTTAAAGATTTTTTCCCAGTGAACTTTCCATGTGTTCAGGTGCACAGAATGTTTCAATAAAATCTAGGGTCATTAAAGTTTATGACCAAGTACTCTTATTTCCATAAATTTTTCTTATTTATGCAAGACTTTTTAAACAGCTTCTCTATTTTTTGTCAAAATTAATTTTCTGACATTTCCTAGTATTCCAGGTTTGTACCCACCCTGTTAAGTCGTTTTCACATATTATTAAAGGGGGAATAAAGCCTGACATTGAGTTTCTTCTCAAACAATTCCTTTCATTAAAATGGGCCCAATTCATTAGGAAAAAAATAGCAAACATTTAACAAATATTTAATTATAAATCAATGTTTAACCCAGAGCCTCGGAAAGTTTCAAATCTCGCTGTTAAAATAATTACAAACTAATTGATTCTAGGCAGAAAAATTAGGCTTAAAATCCTCGCTAAATCTACTTTCCGAGCAAGTTAAAATTTGTTCTTCTAAGAAAGCAATGGAGTAAATTTGTAAGGCTTCATTCTCCCTTTAAATGGTTAGGTGCTCCAATTTTCTAAACTCTTCTAATCCTTCGTTAATTAAATAGGTTAAGGATAAGGAAGATATTTACCGGCAATGGGAGGTCCAACTAAACTGGCGATACCTTGAATGAGTAGAAGCATTCCGTAAGCGCTGGTGAAATTGTCCAAAGAAATGAGATTAACAACGATGACAGGCATTAGAGTGTAATTAGCGCTGATGGTGAAGCCATAGATGGCCGAAATGAAGGCTAAGATAGAATAGTCAACCACGAAAGGAATTAGGGCCATGGAGAAGCCGCATACCACCACAAAAACCATGTAGAGAAGGGCAGAGTCTATGTAAGTTTTGTCTCCGAAATAACCCACAATGACCTAAAGAAAGAAAAGTCAAATAAAAAAAAACACACTTAGTAGGCTTTAATCGGGGAATTGCGCTTTCAAAGGGAGGGCATCACAATTTTATAGATGTTTGAAAAGAAAAATAATAAGTCAAGATCACTGGCCAATAAAAGTTCCTTGCAGTGGTGGGCAATTCGCGGGTGACTTTGTACAGCCAAACCAGATCATTCACGAGAAAATTCGCGAATTTGCCCGCCACTCCATGGTTGTTTAACAAGCTTTCGTCTGCTTAAACAAGGCCATACTTATCAAGCTTCCGTCTGCTAAACCTAGACCTTGGTTAAGCAATGTCCATCTGCTAAAACTAGACCTTAGTTAACCAATGTTCTGCTAAATTTAAATAAACTATATTTTTGTTATTATTAGGTTTTTTATATATACCATTCCGAATGTGTTTAAAATGCCCAAAATGGAAATAAGAAAGGCCGCCGGTTCTTTCTCGAATCCTAAAGTGATGGCATAATCTTGTAGATAAACGTAAATAATATCGACGCAGGAATACAGCATGAAATTGGAGATACAAAAGAAAGTAAAGCGGACGTTTTTGAAAACTCTAACGTCGATCATATCGATAAGAACTTCTTTTAAATCATGGAGAAACTGATATTTCTGTCAAATATAATATTTAGAGTTTAGTACAAATTCTTTTAGGAATGAGAATGAAATTAGAATTACTTTAGTAGAATCGCTGATTGTCGTAATGCTGTTACGATAAATATCGGGGCAGCTTGTCGTTCTTATTTTGTATCTTAGAAAAAAAAAGGCAAATGACTGGGAGGGTGAGACCTTTTCGTTTGATTACACGTATAATTACCTGGGAATGTTAAGCATAGCGCCGCGATACGTCAAACTTCCTCTTTGGAGTCTTAATTTTTTCAGGTACTCTGAATTACGGGCGAAACCCTTTGTGATGCTCCAACCGCCAGATTGTCGCGATTCTCGTTGACTAGGTTTCCTCTCGCAACTACCAGCCACTAAGCCTTCTCCCTCTCGTAATACGGTGGTCCCAGGCCCGTTGGTATCGGAGTTGTTAATTCGGACAACGGCACTGATGGGAGAAGAAGGGCTGACCATGTTAGGAGGGCTAGACAGTGCAGGACGTTCCAGAAATTGGGCCATCCAGAGGGTTTTATTATTTCTTCCCGAAGAAACGTTATCTCGTTCGTTATGGAGTTTGACATCTCCGCGCTCCCTCTTGGCCATTTCCTCGTGGATAAAGTTTTTCAAGGAATCCTTACGCAGGTAAGTTGGAAGTTGAAGTAAAGAATTGCATAAGCGAGGATTCATTCGCTCAATACCGGCAAATTCATCGTCATCTTCAGTTCCACACTACTCAAAAAGAAAAACTAGTATTAAGCTTGTTCAGGAAAAATGTTACAAAGTCACTAACTCCCGCTCTGGATCCGGTTGCTCCTGACCCGCTGCTGTCACATTCTTTCGAATCGAAAGGATCGATATCTCTCATTAAACAACCGAAGACGGCTATATTGAGAAAGAACCCGGCCAGAATTAAAAAGGCCCCTCTCCAACCGTAGTTCTCCAATAAATAGGAAACAAAATTGGGAAATATGAAAGTCCCGATTCCTGAAATTTCAATACGAGTAAATAAATTCTTTTTAAGTGACAGTTGTAAAGGATAAATCAAAAATTTAGAAACATTTTTGATTTAGCGTTTTTCTGAATCTTTTATTTTTTAAGCATTCCCAAAATATGATAAAAATTGTATGGGTTGCATGCATTTAAATTTAGTAAAATATTTCCGGCTAATAAGTGTTCCTACATGACCCCAGACTGTCCAACTGCTAAGGTCGCCGTATGAACCACAAATTGGCCTCTAAAAAATTAAATATGGTCGAAATAATAAAAATTATACTTAAACTCAACTATCATCTTTTTAATGAAAGTATAATTCAGAAAAATTCAAAAATGTGTTTCTTCAGTTTTCATTTATTCTTTAAATGGTTTTACCGGTGCCGCAGACTGATAGACCAGTCGCTAAACCTTGCTTCTTTTCGAAATAGTAGGGTACGATCACTACGGACGTCACCAGACACAGAGCCAAACCAAATCCGGAGACAGTGAATGTAAAATACAGAAACGACAAAGAGGTGGCTGCGAAACTTATAACGAATCCCAAGGAAGCTAAAATAGCGCCAATCACGCAAATTATTCGACAACCGTAGCGGTCTGTCAAATAGCTAGCAATGGGCCCAGCTAAAGAGGGCATACTGAGAATGATTGACAACACCCACGAAGTTTTACTCTTGCTCTCTTCGAAATAGTCCAAAAGTTCCACGAAAATTGTTCCTGATGATAGGGAAATTCCATCCGAGATGAGGCTGATCATAAAAGAGGCGAAAACTATGACCCAGCCCCAACCACCATCGGGGGCATCTCGAATAGGTGTGCTATCCGAACATGGCAGAGGTAAAGATTGACTCGAAAGACTTAGGGAGCTAGTGGAATGGAGACCATTCGGGGAAAAACCGCCTCCATTTAAAGCCTCGATGACCGCATAGCTCGAAGAGTCTTCGGGGGCCAGAGGCTCTTTTTCAGAAATGTACACGTTATTATTTAAGCTATTGCTAACGCTTTCGATGAACCTAGAACTATTTTGTCTCTCGATACAACTCGGCAGTGGTGGGGAAATAACTGTGATGGGGGCAAGTTCAGTTTCGTTAACCTCGGATGACATGTTAAATTACGCAAATTCTTGCTATTGTAAATTTCTTCTACAGAGATGCCGAATTCTTGAAGTAAAATGGGTTTGGCCATTGGCCGTAAAGAATACGACTTGTTTTGAAGCCTAAACTTGTTCATCAATATCCCAGTATCATTCCCGCTTTCTGGATTCCAAGAAGATCTGAAAAAAAAAAAAAATAAAAAAAAAACACTAATTAAGATATGACTGGGAAAACCCAACAATTTTTTGTCTAAAAAATTATAATCTAAATAGTTTAAACTCATTATCTCGATACTGACACTAATTTTCCTCAAAGACATAGAGGGACTTTGATGATAGAAATTACGCGAGAAACTCAATACGTTGTGTTCTATTTAAAAGTTTCTATTCTGATAGAGAATTTAAAAAAAAAAAAAACTCATTACGTAAACTAATCTTTCATCTTTGGAATCCTTTTTTATAGCCTTACGGAAACATTAAAATTATCAACAAAATATGAAACCCGATATCCAATTATAAGACATTTTTTAACAGCGTTTCTTTCACCCGACAATGAGTTTTTTAAAATTCTATACCTACACAAAGTTTAATCGCATCCCACCAAAGATGAATGATTATCTAAACACTATTCTATACATCTGTATGATCGTGTATTCTCTATTTATATTTTACAGCCCCTATTCAACTTTCAACCAGCTTAGCCCATTCTTTGGATAAAATAATAAGAGCATTGGCCAATTGAATCATAAATAATCCTAGATTTAAGAGCAAAATTTATTTTTATTGCTATCAATTTTTGCATTCTTGCCAAACAAGCCAGGGGGGAAACATTCTTTTATATTTAAACTTTTTAAATACAGCTAGTGAGTTTTTATTTAAACCTATTGTATTGTTAGAAGTTAATGTTAAGTTAAACAGGCCATTGCAGTAGCGATGTATTTGTAATTCAAACTATAATATTCAACTAATTAGATATGCATAAAACTATACATGCATAGATTACAACATTACATTATACAGGGTATTACTTTATTTTTTTGGTAGGATATATAACGTTTAAACTATATTATCATCGTTAAATGTTTAACTTTAATTGAAAATAAACAGCACGAAATAATATAATATCATGTATGGATTATGTATGGCCTTCAGCTGGGATTTTATAAACAAAGGTGATTTATGAAAGGCCAAGGCTTAAATACAAATTTATAAGAGGAGTTTCAGAGAATTACTCACATCATAGCTTAGATCAAATCCCTTCAACAATATCAACATATCACGATTAAGCAGTTTAATTATTCATCTATATTTAATACTTTAAATTGATTAAGTAACAAAAAATACTGTACAATTATCGGCCGTTCCACTGAAACTGAAAATTTTTAAGAGCCCCACACTGTTACCACACAACGAATGCCAGATAGCCAATCCTGGAGTAGGATTGAGGTCATGTGAACAGTCTCAACCAATCACATGAACGAAAATCGAAATTCCTGATTCTTCAAAATTAGCGGCGTCTGGCGGCTAATTTATCGAATGGTGCCTACATTAATTCTGTTTCCGGAACGTGCTCTCATTGGACACTGTTTGGCGCGAGATTTTGTATTTGTTTGCGATTCTAAAAAATAAAATCGTGCAACCAAGGCTTAATAGATTTTTAATACACCGATTGATACCTAATTTATTACTTAAACATGCTTAAATCAATAAATTTACTTCTCTTTAATTCCACAAAGTGTTACATGCTTTTATCGCTTTGCTTTTAAATGATTTAGAAAATTAAAATATAAATTTCGCAAAAATAACGCAATTAAATCAATTATCCAAATTTAACTGTGATATCATCCCATGATTGATGCGTATATATTTTCTAAGCTACATCTATTTTATTTCAACTCTTTTATCTCTCGTAATTATTAAACTTCATAATTTTTAAACACAAATCAAGAATAAATCAAAAAGTAGCGAAAAATAATATAATCTACCGAGAAAAACAATATTACCTCGATAAATTTAAGTGGAAAATTGAGGTTTGCTTTTTTTTTCTCTCCTTTTAATTTCTATTTTATTATTTTATTTTATTTTTTTATTTTCTTTTTTTTTCTTTTTGAAACTTAATCTTCCAAAGTGACATTTCGAAACAAATAAGACATGGATTCTTTGTTGTGAATTCTACGAATCGCCTCCGAAAGCAAAATACTAATGTCGATGGTTTTTATTTTATGGCACTGCATTTTTTGAACTTCGTGGGGAATGGTGTTAGTCACGACGACCTAAAAAAATTGGTTAATTAATAAATTTACAATCAAAGAAATGTAAAAAAATAATGTTTACAAAACCTCATCAATAGGCGAATCCTCAATTAACCTAGGAGCATCCGATGACAAAATCCCATGGGTAGCTAAAACGTAAATTTTGTAAGCCCCACGTTCTTTTAGAACTTCAGCAGCAGCAACGAAAGACTCAACATCATCAATCATATCATCCTAAAGTTAAATTGAGTTTTCTTTAATTTAATTTTTTTAACTAAAATAATGAAAATATCGCAGTTATCATTCAATTTCTAAGGATTTACTAACCACCATGATTGCGATTCTACCTCCAACATCTCCTACAACATTTATCGGAGGTTTTTCTTTCGCAGTAAGCACTGAAAAATTTAGAAAATTTAGCTAACGTTTGTTTTCCCAATTGAGTAAGGGATTTTTATTTTTACCAGGCATGATATCCAATCCAACATCAGTTGTTCGAGATGAACTGGTGTTTGTAGCGGGAGGTGAATAACGACCATCCACTTCATCTACTTCGGCTTCTTTCTGTTCTCCGTGAATTACGGCAATACCTAGATAGAAAATATGTAAAATTTTAACTTAATTATTTGTAATGTGCATCCACATTTTGAAATTCTCGAAATAAAACACTTTCATAATCTATCTTGGAGTACTCCCTGGCATTCTCATAGGGAACCAAAAAGAATATTTCCAGGGGGAACCAGCCACCACCCACATGAATGGTGACCAGGCTTTCATGCCACCTTCACCATTCCCACCAATTTCTAAAAAAAACATTTTTGAACAGCAGTTGCGTCTCGTGAAAATGACCAAAAATACAATTCTATTCCTACAAATTTTTACACAAATCTCTGTAGTTCTTAGTTTATTAATCATCAAACTACATTATCTTCTGAAAGAACAAAAGGACTTTGGTGCCCTAGGAGAATGCCAGGGTCACTCCAAGATTGATTATAAAATTGTTGTAGGGTGAATTTCAAAATTGGAGAGTCCCGTTAAATTTTAAAATCTTAATTATTGCGTTATTTAAATCTACAAGCATAAGTATATTTCATACGTTCCATGAGTAATTATGAAGTTTCGTACTTTTTGAAACTAAGTTAAAGGGCTAAGGACTAGTTTTATAAAAATTCAAAATATTCCAAGGAGGTTAAGGTTAATGAAATAAAATATGAAATAACTATTTACTTATGGAGTTCTTAAGTTCTTAACCCATTAATAAATAAATGTATGATATACATATTAATCATATTTGAACACGAACAATAAGTATAACACCTAAAGAACAAAGTACGTCTAATTTTTAAAACAGCCAAAGAAACCAGGTTACTTGAAAGAACCAAAGTAAAGACAGTAGTAAAAAAAGTCTAATAAATTGAAGTAAATAAAAAAGAAGTTGCAAGTAATAAGTCATAAAACTAAAGTGAAAAACTATAAAAAAAACTCCCAAGACATACATGTCTTACCCAGGCGCAGCCGTTCTGCGTATGACGTCGCTTTCTTGGCCGAGCCAGGATTTCTAGCGACAATTATCGCATTTCGATAATCTGGAATCTGATTTTTAAATTATTCACATTATTATAATTTTTTGGCTGGTGTTAAAGCTTAAGCAAAAAGCGCAATTTAGATGTAAATTTTAACTCTGAAAAAATAAATAAATCTCAGTAATTAATAGTTAAGTATCATACACATTCTTGAATATATTGTAGTAAGAATGGGGAGGCTCTTAAGTTATCCACCGGAATGTCAAAGAATCCCTGTACTTCTTTTTGATGCAAATCCATTGTTATTAAATGAGTTAGACCTAAATTGGTTATTGATTAAAATTTATTATAAAATTTCTTCGAAAAACCTTTATAAAAATTAGAAACGAACCAGATTTGCACATCATAGTGGCGAGAAGTTTCGAAACGATACATCCTCGTTTTCTCATTTTACTCTGTTTGCTATAAGGCATGTACGGAATCACCCCGACAATATTTCTAGCGCAGGAAGTTTTGCAAGCGTAGGCGACGATTAAAAGTTCCATGATATTGTTATTCACGTCTCTGAGAATGAAAAATTGTTAGGAATTTGATTTATAAGTCATCAGGGTTCGATTACTTCGACCCAGTTTGAAGAATGTAAACGTCTTTCCCTCGCACAGATTCGCCAACATCCACAAGTGACTCTTTATTTGTTAAATTTGAATTAAAATAAATTACTACAGTTTCTTACCGGCATTATCGTACCTCGATTTGCCGCATAGTAAATAGAACAGTTTCCGACTCTTATGTCAAGACGACTGTAAATAAAATTGACGGATTAGAAATGATGTTTACGTAGCAGTAACAGTTTAACTGCTAACTATCACAGCGCATCATGTTAATTCCCTATTCGAATTAACAGAAACAAAGGCAAGATTCCCAAATCCATAAAAATTGATAACAGAACAGATTAGTTAATGTTAGTATTAAGCCTCGGTTACCTGGCTATTTTTTGGGCCAAATCAGGATGAGAATTACCGGCTAACAATATTAAATCTGAAGATCCCCTTTCCATGATTAATTACTCAAACTATCTTACTGTAAAAAACGTTAATTAACTGATAATAATTACTAAAAACTATCAAATTTTCATCAGCTGCTTACTGCACGCTCTTCATCTACAAAGGCTTTAGCCAATGACTCCGACTCTGCAATGAGCGGAAATGACGTCTTATCTAACAGGATCTCAACTTCAAGACGGCCTGCTGAGCTAAAAAGTTTACATTGATGAACCCGCGAAAATACGAAAGATTATGTTACGCCTATTTTTGTTTCACTTTACCAGAAAATTGTCTCAATTTATTCACAAATGAAATTATTTTTCATGTATTTCACAGAAATTTTAAACTGAAAAGAAAACTAAGGAATATTTAAATTTGATTTTTTTCTCTATCTTTTTTACATCAACATTTTTTTGTTTAATTTAAATTTACTGATTTGTATTATTAAATCTAAAGTTCTTCTAAGTGTGGCATATTCTGAAGCTGACCATATGCGGCCATTGCTGCTTTTCCCTTAATAATCTTACCAGCGGCCTAAAATTTAAAATTCAATGATATAAATCATTATTATTATAATTAAAATATATTAAAAAAATAATTACAGCAGCAACATCTTGCGCTGTAATAGCGTCAATAGCACTGGCCAATTCTGCGGTAGTATGCCAGCCTCCGGTAGCCAATAATTGATTTCCTAAGTTCTCAAGAAGATTTGATTGAGGCTCCAAACCAATCAGAACTGTGGCTTTCAATCGTTGCCTAAGTTTAAATAAATTG
This sequence comes from Odiellus spinosus, assembly GCA_963920705.1. Lineage (NCBI taxonomy): Eukaryota > Metazoa > Arthropoda > Arachnida > Opiliones > Phalangiidae > Odiellus > Odiellus spinosus. Next base: position 11,168,159 of record OY987229.1, on the reverse strand, counting down.
TTAAGTAATTGAATTAAGTTAACAAATTATTAAAGAATTACTTTGCTGCAGATAAATCCTGGGCAGATGGAGATGATTTAGAAACATCACGCATAGACTTAACAACTGATTTAACCAGGACTGTCATATCTTTGGGATTTCCAGCAACAAAAAGTCCAAATAATCCGCTATCAGAATAATTTAGGTTGATACTAGACACCTGTATTTAAAAATTAACTAGAATTAAAATAGATTTTAATTATTTTCATAAAAATTTAATGAAAAAAACTAACAGCAAAAGGTTCGCTAGTCGCTTTAGCAGCGGCAGCTCCTAATTTGGTAACGGAACCATCGCTATACTTAATTCTGGGACCAGCGCCTAAAATTTGTTGCAAGACACCCAAAGCTAAAGCATCTTTGGTATTTTTAAGCCTTTGAATTTGATTAAAAATTATTTATTAATTTGAATTAATTATTTTTCCCTTTAAATTAAAAAATATTTTTTTTTGATCTTACCCAGCGCCTTCAGCCACAATGGCTGCGTAAGATGATTCAGTAGCGGCATTGATGAAAACTTCACCCCCTTGGAATTTACTAACTCCTTCTGAACCCACTGAGTTGTCCAATGTTATTTGTTTATTGACGTGATCGAGTAACAGTCCATGTTCAATTCCGAGACCAACAATGGCTGTTCGATTTGATCCAAGATTTTGGGAAACATAATTTTGTAACTTGGTATAATAAAGAGAAAATATATTTATAATTACTAATTACTAGAAAATATTTTTAATTAACTTAAGATGTCGAAGAAAGAAAGAGACTTACAAGTTTTTGATTGTGCTTTCCGACCATATATTTGGGAGAATAAAGAGAATTACTAAGACCACCTCGATATGATGCTTTGTGTAAAGCTTCCAGGACAAGCGCAGTTGGATTCAGTTTCAAATCAGCCAGTTCGTAAAGCATTCTTTGTTTTAGAGAAGAAATTTCCCAAGGATTGAATACAGGTTTAGTAGCAACTTCTGATAAAAACTTGATACCCTCGGCGCTAAAATTTGCAGGATTTAAATTTGCAGCATTTACAAAAAATTTAAACAAGTAAAAGTTAAAAATCTTACGTCTGATCTCTGTTGCACTCCAATTCATAGATGATATTCTCACGGGTAGCCGAAGCGCTGAGATTGAGGTTTTAATTACAAGTAGTTACTACCGGAATTGAAAATATTAAAAACTATGGTATATAATACCTCAAATTAGATCCAACATATTCCAAATGTCGAGTGATACCGAAGATAGTGGCGTTTTTGGTGCTCTACAATAAATAATCAAATGAATACGGCCATTTGATACAGTTATAAATTTTTTGGAATTAAACCTTACAATGCCAGCAGCGTTCCTGAGAGCGTGAGCAACTCCGAGTTGGTCGCCTTGTTCGTATCTAGGCCCCGCTTTTACGAAAACTCCAATGCGAGTGATTGGGGAATAATTTTCGACCGAAGCCACGATCAATCCATTTGGAAGAGTAGTAATCTTAGCATCTTGTTTCGGAAAGGAGATGCCTTCCGAAACTGCTGGTTTCTTAACGGCTGCAGCAGCTGCGTAGCTACGGCTCTATAGTATATTTAAAATGGCATTTTATTTTAACAATGGCTATACTTAATTGTAGTTTTTACTTATATAACCCATTTATCCTTATAATTAGCCACTTGGTCAAACTCATCAGTATAATCCCGGCAATTCCACATTTAGAATAACAGGGGAACCAAGGCTTACATATTAGTGGTTAAAATTAGCTCTAATGTAATTAAGAATTAAGTTGAATGGTAAATGCCTAATTAGGAGGTTAAATATAGGTAATTAATAAAATTTAACATTAAATTGAATGACTTACACCAATAAATCCACCAAAAGCTGATCCAATAACCTTACCAGCCATTTTTAGAAGGTCACTAAAATGGAGTTACGTTACTACGAGGTGTAGAGAGCGCCACTGCAGTTTTCGGCGGGAAATTTGAAGCAGAAGAAAGCACGTTTTTATTTTAAGCTGGAAATAAGCCTTTGAGAAAAAACTCTTTTATTGGAAGGGGGAGAGAGAACCATAGTAGTTAAGTAGAATAAAGCAGTTCCAGTTCTTAGGTGCATTATTTCTTGTTTTAACTATTTTACATTTTTTGAGCTAAATAATATTCAATCATATTAAATATAACGTTTTTATTACAATTTCAGTGCAATTGTTACATTATTAAAGACAAACCAGCTTGATTTTGTTATTATTTACATAATATAGAGTTTTCTTTATAATTTTACAACGGTGCATTTTTTTTTTTTTTTAATAAAAAGAATTTTTGCTTCGTGAGATTTGTTTCGGGTGGTTTCTTGATATGTACAGAGGGACGAAGGTATTTAAACCGTTTTAATTATTTGATATGTTTGGTTCTTGGTCTCGACTTATACGTCTCTTTTGTTTAACCTTTAATATATTTACGAGACCTCCGTTAAAATAATTCCCGTAAATACCTTTTAAAGTGGGGGGTAAAAACTTATATTTTACGTTAAGCCTAACAGCCAGATTTAGAAACAAAAGGATATGATCATAGAACTAAGTCACGGTCCTCGGGTGTTGAAATCTGATGCATGTTCGACGACAACGCCAGTCAAGCACCCTAGCGGGAGTTAGTTCCATTGATGAATTCAAGCTTATTATATTTCAATTTATTTAAATGTATTTTTTTAAATCTCACATTTATACAAACTTTTGCCCCGTACTGTAATATTATTGGTTATATTTTAAATTTAAAGCTTTTTGTTTTAATATAGTGTAGAGATATGTAAATTTGCCACGAGTAAATATGTGTTTTTGTTGATGTAATAAATAGTTCATTTTTTTGTCGAGAATATAAAAATGTGCATATTAAATGGTTTGAAAAAGCTGGACATTTTTTGTTAAATTGTTTGAAACACACGAAAACGCGGACTATTCACTAACAAGCCGAGGCTTAGCGTCAAAAACAAACTCTATATATTATTATTAGTATTATGTTTACTTTTTTGATTTAATTTTTATTTTATTTTAAGCAAAAAAGAATTATTTCTAAGCTAGGATGTTTCATTTTTCCTTAACGAAATATATTTTTATAATAGGGAGTTGGCACACCGTGTTATTTCAACTTTAGAATTAATACAGCCAAAGGCATTGTGCTGCCGATTCCCTATGTAGGGTTAAATAAAATGTAGGTTACTTTTGTTCGATTTCGTTAAAGGTCATCTAAATTAGGCTTAGGAACTTGGTACTTTTGAATAAGGCTTAGCGTTTAGGTACGGATTGCATTTGGTATTTAAAAATTGTAAAAATATTTAATACAATGTAAAATTCGAATTAGGCTTAGCGAATTGATATTTTGAATTAGGCTTATTTGCGGAGGTACGATTTAGGCGTCCTAATTTTAGAATTAACGAATCGAACGGAAATAACTATATGCATACTTTTGACTTTTGATCCCCCTTTGGAAAGTTTCACTAATCTATGGTAAAAAAATTAAAATATGATTTCATTTTACTTTAAGGAAGATATGTTAAGTTATATTATGGAATCCAAGAAAGGCTTAGAATCAAAATTCACGCTCCTTTCTGTTAATTATTATATCACAATGACGTATAGTTAGAGGTATAGCTTTGAGGGATGGAATTATTTCAAAAAGTGCCTTGTATTTCGTGGTTAATATAAATTACGAATAACGAGAAAAAATTGTAAAAATTCTCTTTCTGTAAAGCTCGAAACCCCAACCCGAAAAACTTGACGTAGGTAAATAAAGCGATATAATTAAATACTTACTCAATTTTTGTCCAATTAGGATATTAATGTATTAAGCTTACAATCTATTATATATTTAAGAAATTCGGAGTTGTTCATTGGCCCTAAATTACCACTAACCCCCATTAATTTTAAATTAGGCCAATAATATTATACCGTGCATAATATTTCGCGCCAAAACTTAATATTTAATTACTTACGATTTAGGCTTAACGATTTATAATAAATATCGCGAATTTGTTTTTTTAATAATCAGATATGTAAATAAATCGTAATTTAAGTATAAAATGGTCAAAATAATGTAATTCGAATACCGAAACATTAATAATACGTCTTAAGTTTCATATAAAATAAAGTTTATAGACAATTTCGTTAAGCCTAAAAAATATATAATGGTTACCTCATCCACTCATCAGTTCATTTCGACGGGCTATAATTTATCCCGAGTTTTTATCATCGGGATTAACGGTAATTAGTCCAATTAAGTGTAATAAGTGAAATTAGAATTAACAGTGCCTATTCCGGTGTTGTTTGAGGAATTCTTGCGCCTCTTTATCCCAAATTCTTACTTCAAGCGCTGCCAGAATTTCGTCTAATTTTTGATACGAGATATTACCATGAACTAGGATTATTTATTTACATATATACAATCCTTAAAATCATGTATTTTTTATGCTAACATGAAAATGTAACTGTATCATTAAGCAATAACCTCTATATCATATGTTGGACACAAACGGACGGTACCCTTTCAAGATCATAACCAAATCTGCCAATCAGACAAGTGTCGCGAATGTTTCTGAGCAGTACGTAAGTTGCTGGTTTAATACTAATATTTCTATTTAAATGATAAAAAATGGCCCTAATTATACGGATAAATGCTTCTGAAGATAATCTCCAACTCTACAACTGAATTCTAATTAAGCCTTGGCTTAAGGTAGAAAGTGAAGAAATAACTTCGCAACAAGCGCGAATCCCATCCCATTTATGATTAGGTTACTAATGCAGTTATATATTCATGTTCGCATAAAAAAATTCATATAACACTGGTTTTTGCTTGTTTTAAAGGGAATAGAACCGACTTTAAACATTTTAAGGTTGAACCCCGTAACAACTAACCAGCAGCGACAAAATTTGCAGATACGAAGGTAGGGGGTGAAAAACATTTGAACTTTACGTGGACTCTAACAAAGTGCGGGGTAATATTCCCTTTAAATGATAAAATATTGAGCAAAAGCAAACTTACTTCTTTCTTTGGGCCTTTGTAAAATAAGTTCTCGAATTTTAACGTCTCTCGCCGTTTCTCCGTTCATTCCGGGAATGTTGTTTAAAGATATAAAAGCTTCCCCTTCGAAATCATTACGCGTCATGACGTCATGATCCATTACGGTAAAACATAAAATTGCGCTGTCTTTCTTACACAGATCGGCTGATACTAAACTAAAGACCAGAAAGTATTTGGTTTAAAATCATTTTAGATTAAAAAATTTAATAAATTATCCTTCATGTGGACTTTAAGCTAGATTTTTAAAGGTTTCCAAAAATGAATGTATTTCCTATAGGACGCCTGTAGAAGTGTTTCAACACCCGTACAACCGTGTCCAAGACGAAGCTCGCATTCAGGGGCAAATAATAATATTTTTGTTATTTTATAACCTACAAGTTTAATTTTAAGACTTTTTGTGTTCAAGGGATACTTAAATGATTCAAGAAATATATTTTATTTTGAGCGTTGATAAAATAAAGTGAGTCTGTGAAAATTTCAAAGGATTTCGTAGTTTCGAGATTCAACGATCAAAATAAAATAAATTTCTCTGAGCTCCTTTACGAAAAATAATTTAAAATATAATGTACTTACAATTCGAAAGACTCGTCAAACATAGGAAACAATGTTTTCTTCTGAATTTTGGTCTTTTGTTGAGGCGTATCGGGAAAAAGATGGCGCGGTAAAAGCTCGATGATAACAAATGGATCGCTAAAACCTGAATTAAATTGAGATTTAATTAAATTATATTCTAAACGAAATTTAAAAAAACATTTCGTACCATTTGGATCTAATGGAATCAAATCTCTAGCATTGATAACTGAAATATTAAATCAATTAAACAAATTTTGATATTTAAACTAATTATTTAATTTAATTTCAAATTAGTGGGCTCTTACCATCTACGCATAAACTATCTGCGGCGGAATTATAAAAAACTTTAACGTTTAAAAATCCAAATTCGCACTTTTCGATTTTTTCTTGTTCTTCAATTCTTTGTAAACAATATAATTCGACCAAATGAATCGTGTCCGACTTGTGAAGTTTCAATAAATGTTCCACGTCCTACGCGTAAAAATATAAATGGGGGCCTAATTTATTTGACGAAAATAAGACTCGTGAATATCTCAAAGATATCGTTTGCTTATGTTACAAAATTTGATTTATTAAGGGCTGTAAAATGACATAATTTGGAAATTAAATAAATTGCCAATATTTTCGCTAAATCAATAAATATAGTCGCTAAATCCATAAGTAAATAACCAATCAATCAATAAACAAATATGTAAATAACTATGTAAATAAATAAATATGTAAATAACTATGTAAATAACTATGTAAATAAATAAATATGTAAATAACTATGTAAATAAATAAATATGTAAATAACTATGTAAATAAATAAATATGTAAATAACTATGTAAATAAATAAATATGTAAATAACTATGTAAATAACTATGTAAATAAATAAATATGTAAATAACTATGTAAATAAATAAATATGTAAATTAGTAAATAATTAAATATGTAAATTAGTAAATAAATAAATATGTAAATAAGTAAATAAATAAATATGTAAATAAGTAAATAAATAAATATGTGAATTAGTAAATAAATAAATAGGTAAATAAGTCAAAATAAATAGGTAAATAAGTAAATAAATAAATAGGTAAATAAATAAATAAATAAATAGGTAAATAAGTAAATAAATAGGTAAATAAGTAAAAAAATTAATAGGTAAATAAGTCAAAAATAAATAAGTAAATAAGTAAAAAATTAATAGGTAAAAAAGTAAATAAATAAATAGGTAAATAAGTAAATAAACAAATAACTGGCATAAACAAATAAAAAAGTGACTGAGAAAATAAGTAAATAAATAGTGATCCAAACTCGCAAATATGGCGATGTTATCTCAAAAATGTAATTTAAAAATAATACACGTTTTTATCACTTTTATGGAACGAAAAATAATAAAAAAAACTCTTCGGGATATACCCCTACGCATATTGGTAAAAAAAAAGTCTGCTTAAAAGAAGAAAGTTTTTACTGACGTGATAAAGAGGATTCTGTAAAGTCGGGAGGGATAGGCCTTTGCCGCTGGCGTGGAAAAATTCGATCAAAATGCTGAGAGCGGTGGCCAAACGCAAAAAGAAAGGTTGACGTTCTTTCTAGAATAATAATAAAATATAAACAAAGCTCTTATTTTTCTTTTCGAGATCGGCGCCCCGGACGGACATCGAAAAAACCTTATTTTTCTCCTACCTATACCAGATGACTGAATTTGCCTAACATAATCTAAGAAGGTAGAAAAATCACAGAGAAACTCACCCCGATGTTACTGCGAGCAGTGATGGTAATTTCTTGTAAAACTATCACCCAAATGGATTCTAACACACGGTCAAAGTTCGTCCTCAACATATTGTTGTACAAAAGTTTCAAATTCGTATCTAGATAGTCCATTAATGGACCGATCGCCTGAAAAAAGCCAAATTTTCAAATGAATTAGTCTATTCTTTTATTGGGAAAGTCTATATTCCTTAAGAATTATTGGGAAAATCCCTTAAGAATTATTGGGAAAGTCCCTTAAGAATTATTGGGAAAGTCCCGTAAGAATTATTGGGAAAGTCCCGTAAGAATTATTGGGAAAATCGATTCCTTAAGAATTATTGTGAAAGTCCCTTAAGAATTATTGGGAAAATCGATTCCTTAAGAATTAATAGGAAAGTTCCTTTAGAATTATCGGGAAAATCTATTCCTTAAGAATTATCGGGAAAATCTATTCCTTAAGAATTATCGGGAAAATCTATTCCTTAAGAATTATCGGGAAAATCTATTCCTTAAGAATTATCGGGAAAATCTATTCCATAAGAATTATTGTGAAAGATCCTTAAGATTTATTAGTAAAGTCTATTCCTTAAGAATTATTGTGAAAATCTATTCCTCAAGAATTATTGGGAAATTTTTTTCCTCTAGAATTATTAGGAAGGTATATTTCGAAAGAATTAGGCTTATATTGTCAATAATACTCACGTTATCTGCGTCAAGTTTTTCAGGAGCCCATGCTAAATGAAAAATAAACTTCTTTATGTCTGGTCTCATCTATAGAAAAAGAAAGACAAAATCACGGCGTTAATAAATAAAATAAAATTAGGCTTAATTAAGGATGACGTACTTTTTCAACGGCCCCTCCGACTATGGATAAAATCTTGTTGATGACGTCTTCCTCGGCGCTGTGTATCAGGCCGTAAAGCGCCGAACGACACTGATCCCCACCTCTTTGACCTTCGGCTTGTTCTACAGCGTTGACCACGGCGTCCAAGTTCAACTGTTCGGCCAACGGGGTCAAGGAACGTCTGACGTGCTCGATATTGTTCACAGTTATGCACAGTTGTTCCGTGACGTCAAACTGACCCACGTTATCGTAGTAACCTTCTTGGATCAAGTGTTGGTGGGATATGTTACCGTAATACATAGCACCGTCGCAAATTGCCTGCGCGAGGAAAAGTTTTCGAAATAGATTAAAGAGATAATGCAGCAGTGATTTTTCATCTTGATTCCTTATTGTTTAATTAGGTTTAATCCACAATTACAAACCAATATTAAGCTAGAAACCAATTGTTTAACTTACTCGGAAAGTAGGCTTAATAAGGATTAATTCAAGGGGAGTTTGATGTTTCGTAGTTAACGAGTCCTTCGGCCAAATGAGCGACAATGCGCGACTCCAACTGTTTTAATGTCGGAATAAACTGCGAGAATCCCACGTGATTCGCCAGAGACTCGTTAACTCTCCACGGATCCCTGTTAAGCCTAGTTTCCTAGCAAGTTCAATTTTTTTAGTTGAATATTCGTTTGTAAATGTTTTACTTTTGGAATAGACCTATTTAAACGATAGAAATCAATACAAGTCGAAGTCCGGAAATTTCATTCTCCCTTTGATAATAATATTAAAGTGGACACAATTATTTAAAATTCGAACGCGTGTCTAATTTATAACTAAGGAGAAGTCTATATAAACGATGGATTGCATGACTCACCTCAACAATTTTCATGACGAATCCGAAAGAACCGACTGGATCGGGCCAAGCTAACTGTCTCCAAAATTCTTTGATCTAACACCAAATGATTAATTATGTAAAAATTTTAACAATTTTAACGGATATTTGTATAAAAATATGAACCTGAACGAAACAAGTTGTAGTATCGACAGCCGAAGTGCTATGCTTGACGTAAGAGTCCAAAAACTGGAACTGTAAATACGCGATTGTGAATTGAAATTAGTTCTACAAATATATTGATATTTTATAATTTTTGGTTCTAAGCTTATATATTTTCAAAACTTTTTGTTTCATTTGCGGAATTAGTTCTAGAATTAATAGTTCCAAAATGAGTCTTCGAAATTTTGATTCAACTACTATTTTATAGTAATAGAAATTTTGGTTCCACAATTAGTTTCAAAATTTTGGTTTCTATTAACAGTTTTAGAAATTCTGCTTCTTTAGAATTTTGGTTTCTATTATTAGTTTTATACATTTTGGTTCAACAGTTAGTTTCCGAAATTTTGGTTCTACGAATTTCGAATTTTTGGATCCACAATTACTTCTAGAAATTTTAGTTCTAGAAATTTTGGTTCTATGAATATTTTTTGAAATATTGGTTCTACTATAAGTTTTAGAGTTTTAACTTGCACAATTAATTTTTGCAATTTTTGGTTCCACAATTAGTTCTAGAGTTTTTAGTTAGTTTTAGTTTGAGAATTTATGGTTCCACAAAATGTTTTAGAAATTTTGGTTCCACGAGCAATTAGTTTAGCTCGACGAAGTTTCAAAACTTTTGGCTCTACACTTTATTGGGAAGTTTTAGTTTATAGTATTACCAGAATCTCGTTAATATTTAATTACTATTAAATTTAATAAAAAATCAATATATTAGTTAGTTGAAGAAACATATCTTACTTTCTATTTTAAGTACATTCCAGAGTGCATGTTTCAAAGCAAAAGTTTGGTATTAGTTAAGCGTTATACATGCAAAATTAAATTAGAATATAATTAGCGTGTTTGAATTGTTAGCGCATAAGCCAATTGAAACTAAATAACTAATTAGAAACGTACCTTATCCAATTCCAACGCTTTCTGAATACGTTGTCTGCACTTAACCTTGGCCATAATGAACCACTGGTTCACTACGTCCGAAAACCACAAGTGGTAATTTTTCAGAGCCATTTGCTTCCGTTCCCTATGGAATAAAATTGCCATCGAAAATTGGTAATTTGTACGATAATTAAATGTATTCGGTATAGGCTGTTCTTTACTGGCGCCTCAATGACCCTTAGAGTAATATCACCGCGGAGGACATATCTCAAATTACGCGGTGGACATATCTCAAATTCGGCGGTGGACATATCTCAAATTCCGCGGAGGACGTATCTCAAATTGCGCGGAGGTTATTTCAAATTCCGATGAGGACATACCTTAAAATCGGCGGAGGACATAAATTAAATTCCGCGGAGGACATAAATTAAATTCCGCGGAGGACATACTTTAAATTCTTAACGGTGCAGGATTTTTCTTAAAATCTTAACTGTGGAGGATAATATCTTAGTAGACTCTTGGTTGAGTTAGGACTTCATAGGCATTGCTTCAAAAGTAAAGAACTTCCCCGAGAAAACTACACTGAAAGTACCGAGTTTTAACCTTGGGATGGGTCGTTTAGAGCTTATAAGTTGACCACTGAAAGTGGTTACAAGTTGCCATTTCCTCAGAACGATTCTAAGGATATACAATTGAATAAGACTTACTCGATGGGTAGGTTTTCCTTGAAGCGAACAAATTCCTGCAAGGCGATGTATAACTCGAACATGGCGGTGCCCATGGTTTGCAATCGGCCATCCACTTCGTCTTCGTTGGCGCCGGCGTTGCCGTTGCTAGCGGCCGCCACTTTGGCGCAAGCTTCGGTCACACGTGGTCGCAGTGTATCATCCACCTTCACAAAGAGAAGCTTTATTGCGTAAAACAATAAAAAAGGTCATTGGGAAACACGCTTCTAGTGGGATTAGAGATTTATTATTAGCGAGACGAAAGTCGAACCTTTTTTCTATTAAAGTATTTGTGCTATTAAAAGCAAAGCTGTCACCATATGTTTTTCAAAGTAACATGGATTATATTTTTATCTTTTTCAAACTATGAAACATGCATATTAAAATTTTAATTTTACACCTGGATAAAGCAAAGCTGGGGCCCCTGGCAATTAGCTGATTCGAGGACCCCTGCCTTGAAGAAATTTATAAAATGAGCGTCACAGTTAACCCCAAAATAAGGTCATTCTATGCTCTGGGGTCACCATATAAACTTCAAAATTATATATATATATATTTTTCAACTTGATGACTACGTAATGAACGATCTTTTTCATACGAATGAAAGCGAAATTCTGGAATAAAGTAGACCTGCAACTTCGGACCTCGTCAAATTGATCTCGCGCCAAGATCGCGAATTTAATCACAAGAAATTGTTTTTACATACGTGTGACGTCGGTTTTACTTTTCAATTATCAAAGAAATCTTCTTACCAGATAAGGAAAAATCTTCTAATTCGGTCAAAAATTTTCCAAAGTGGACTAAAGACATTAGGTTGGGATTTCCCAATTTATTCCATTTTTTGGACCAAATTAGAATATTTTTCCTGATTGGGTAAGCCGTTTTCTTTCGTTGTTCTAAGAGAAAACATTGGAAATAAAAGTAGAACCGACGTCAGACGTATGTTCAATTTCTCGTGATTAAATTCGAGAGTATGGGGCGAGATCAATTTGACAAGGTCCGAATCGAATCAGCAGTTATGTGTCTATTTTAAATACTTTCACGTAAAAGACCAGGCGAAAGCGATACCTGTATCACTAGTGTCAGAACGCGCGAGAATGAACTGTAGGCCCGCGACCAAAGTGATTAAGTAATATTGGGGGATTCCTAGTTTTCAAAACATAATTTCGAAGACAGCGATATGTTTTTAACGTTCTAGTATTTTTTTCTATAGAATATGAATGGGGTATTTATTTTGAATCGTTTTTTCCTCAAATTCCATTAGGAAGTCGTGAAAATTCGTGACAGCCTCACTTAAAGATAATTAAAATGGTTAGACTTTCGTTTCGTGGAAAAACAACTAAATACGTTACTACGTTGAGAAGCGGATTACAAAATATACGAAGATTTCACCAACTCATCCCTAAGTAATTATCACGTCTTTTAATAATTAATTAGTTTAATTACAATCGAGTGATAATAACGAGGGAATCAACACAATATCACAATTAATATTTATATGAATACAAGTATTTGAATAAATATAGACAGCCAAAATTAAAAAAAAATCTAATAATATATATATAATATAAAAATGTGTAAAAAAATACCCATCGTGCAGTGCTAATTTGATTTCGTAATTAATTAGTGCGCCACTAATTACTTAACATCGTAATTAACGCTAATTACAAACCTTGGACTGAAGTTTCCTTAAAAGCTCGTCCGCTAGCTATCCACGTTAGCGTTTTAGAGTAAAAATAAAATTTTGTCGACAATTTTGCGAATTTAGATAATAATCCATTTCATTAACATCAACTTATGTACATATTCTGAATTTTAATATTATAAAAGGGTGAATGCAATACGACTTGGAGTGATTTTTCTTTCGAAGATTCCTTAATTGTTTGAAAAGGCTTAATCTATTAATATATAACAAAATAACAACCAATATTAAGCAAGAAATCATTTTCGAATTATGAAAGTTGGTTTAAAGGGAGGGCGAAGAAGTAAAACTTGGGCGTTTTTTTTAAAAGGACGCTTCTGAAAATAAGACACGTTTTGCGTAATATACAACATTCAGGAAATGTCTCTGAATTGTACCAAAAAATTGGAAATCTTCCGATTTTGGCATTCAATTAAAAAGAGAACCCACCCATTAATCAAACGTTAACCAACAAGCAAAACGCGCTCGTGATTAGTTAACGACGAGATATCAAGCTATATATGGTACATTGTTAAGCATACATTCAGAGAAAGTTAAAAATTGATTTCTTGCTTATAATACTTTTATAGATTTTTTTACTTGTGACTTAGGCCTATTTAAACGAAAAGTAATCTATGCTAGAAAATCACTTATTGTCAGGTTGCATTCTCCCTTTAAATAAGACTATTTTTCATTAAAATACTTATCGTTATGGCATTTTTTGTTAATTTAAATATTAAATTAAATTGCAAGCTTAATTTTAAAATTTAAACGTTTATAGAAAATGAATAATTAGTTTTGAAACTTTAAATCGCATTTTTCGTTTAATAAATATACCGTAAATTAATTTTAATTTTAAATTAAACGTTTTAACTTACCAGTTTTTCCAGGTGTTTATAAATTACCGCCGAATAGTTAACTTTAACAGTACTGAAATGTTTTTTAAATTGTGTAATTAAATTAATTGGAATTAATTTAAATTTAAGGTTTATATTAAAAAATTGAAACGTACTTTTCAAACATTCGATTGTAATGTAAAACTCCTTTTTGTAGATCATTATCTAACGTATTGGTCAAATCTATTAAACTTCGAAGTCCACTTTGTTCGCTCTGTTACAAAATTAAAGGGAAAAACGAAAATTTGATAAAAATTTGAATATTTTGGTGTATTTAATTCTAAATTATTATTTAAAGATAATACCTTTTGACCTATTTTGGCCTGAATGCGGCGATTAAAATGGTTTAATTGTTTAATTAATTGATAAGTAAACGAAGTAATTAAAGTAATTAAACATTAAACTTAAATATATAAGCTAAACCTAACTTAACCCTTATTTAATAAATTAACTAGCATACAAAACAACATCAAAGTGAGGAAGAGGTTGGCTTAATGTTTACGATCTCTCCTTAAATATCGTAAAACTAGTAAATATTTTAGACTTTTATGGCTTAAATTCTGGAAATAAAGCTCGCCTATAAATTTAAAATAATAACACAAGTAAATCATCCTTCAAGTTTATAAGATGACACACTGCGAGTAACAATGAAGCCAGTCCGATTTTCTCAGTCCATGGTTTCACCCTAAGTATTCCGAAATTTCTACAGAAAGGCGGAAAAGGCCCAGTATATTCTTTCTAGAGTAAATCAGACTCGAAAACGCGACGGCCGGGCGAGACACGCTCTTTCGTTTCGCGAGTGTTGTTTTCCGTCGATACATTTTCACCCACGTAAACGTCTAGACAGTTCAGCGCGATATTAGCACCGCCTACTTAGTTCTAATCTCAACCGCTAGAGAGGGTAATTTCGAATTCCGTATCTCGACAGTTTAGAGTTTTTGGATTCTTTCCTCTCACCTCGGGCGAAAGCTCTGACGACAAAACTTTCAGAACCACATACCATTCATAATATGCCTTGTTGCACACTTGAAGTTTCATTTACTTGTGATAATAATAATAATAATAATAATGATAATGTTTTCAGTTTAAACGTACCTTAACTTGAGGTTGGCAGAATGCGACTGTAGTAGTGAACCATTCCGTTGTTCCTTTCTGTTAATTATATATAAAAGAAACAAAGAAAGAGCGTTAATTTATTAACGGGAACCGTTTCGGTTGAAAAAAAGCACTACTATACGTTAATCCGATTAAGATTTAGCTACTTTATAAAAAACGTTTTAACAAAATTAAGGATATAAAAGTAGGATATAAAAGATCGATTAAAACGACATCGAGTTAGGCCTTTGTAGAATTAGATGATTCAAGGAATACTATCACGATATTTTCAAAAGTATGTTTTTTTGTTCAAATGGGTGTATCTGTACAAAAATCTTAACGGTTTTCTCGCGAACAGAAATTGAAACTCTCGTTTTCTCCCTAAAGTTTTGAATTTTCGGAAAAGGAGCGGCATGGCCAAATTATCGCGCGATTTTTTTTAAAGCCCAGTACGAAGCCCCTCCCATTTCTGAATAGGGGTATAGTTAAAATTACTTATTGCAGTGACGTATTCGCGAAAGAATAAATAAATTAACGATACCATTTCTCTAAAGTTGAAGAAATGGTATGATTAAGTCAAATGGTCTTACTTTGAGCGCGTTGACAACATCGAGATGAAGTTCGTGTCGAAAGGGGCAACATTTTTGGAAACCTTTCATGTTATGAATGCAGGATAAGCACCTTAGTAGGAAATCGAGTTTATGGTCGGCCAGTTTATTATTAGGCGGGAACATGTCCCGGTGTTTGCGGATCAGTTCCAGGCAGTAATCGACGAACAGGTTAAAGGACTCCGCCAGCGCAGATTCCTGACCAAATATCAATCAAACGTATGAAGACTACAAATTCTTAAAGACAAAGCGTCAAAATTAATTGGAAATTACCTCATCTCGAGAAAGATGACTCTCGGCGTCACCCCATGCCGTGTCCAAATCGTTTAAGAGTTGGTACAACAAGGCGTAATCTAGAACTTGTTCCATGTGTTTTCTACTATATGTAATCCATCGACTGCGTGACGTATACGGTTTCAGGGTTAAAATAAAATAAAATCGAATAAACCGAGTTTTAAACCATTGTTTAAATAAATTAGAAAGTTACGTAGTAACAAATTACGAAGAACACATGCTAAAAGGGTTCATGTGAACAATTGAAAAAAGAAAATTCCCTCATAGACCTCAAGAGGTATAAATAAATATATATAATTTAAATACTAACCACATGGCCTGTTGTAGCTCAGTGATATTCCCTTGTAAGGCATGTTGGTGTAAGATTGTCAACGCTTCATGAGGGAGATCTCCGGCCCATTCGTAACTAGGAGTCTATATATACAATCGACCAATAAAATCATCAGACTAAAACCGAAGCTATAACATCGAAAAAACTATAGGCTTAGCGATATGCCTCGTTAAAACACTAGGATATATACTTTAATTAAAATATTTTGTGAACAAATAAACAAGGATTAGACCCAATAAAATGTATTAGTGTCTGATAAACAAAGTAATAATCTAAACAATAAAGCTTAATGAATACCTAATCCAGACAAAATTAAAGCTTATTGAATACCTTTTCTAGACAAAATATGCTTATTGAATACCTTTTCTAGATAAAATATGCTTATTGAATACGTTTTCTAGACAAAATATGCTTATTGAATACCTTTTCTAGACAAAATATGCTTATTGAATACCTAATCCATTATCCAGACAAAATAGGCTTAATGAATACCTAGGAAAAATAGGCTTAATCAATAACTAGGAAAAATAGGCTTAACCAATACCTAAGAAAAAAAAAGCTTAATCAATGCCTAGGAAAAAGTCTTAGTCAATAGCTAGGAAAAATAGGCCTGTAGCAGGTATAGCTAAGCCTAATTAAAGTAATCAGAGGCGTAAATCGTCGACTATAATTAAATAGAGAAATACTTCTTAATTACTTTAAGTTGTGTCAATTCGTGTCCGATAAAAATCCACAACAATTCCTGGTGTTCGACCACCTCTTTCCAATTGTCATTCATGCTATCGGCAACGCCTTGCACTTCGCGAGTACCAAGGCGGAGCTTGAGCCGTAGTTGACCTTGAATGGTTGACCTTTGAGACCGACCCTCCAACGGAAACCATTGGTCAGTACCGGCCGAGGGAATGTCCTTTATATTAAGATTGAAATTTCGGGGGTTAAACTGCTCGAGGCTCCAGTCAAAATAAATATTAAGGAAGTCAAAAGGTCAATTACCTCGAGGGCGATATTAACGCAGCCGAGAAAATCGTCGACATTATCGCCGGTACTAGCTCGGGCTGATTGAGCTATTTGTTTGAAATACCTGTGTGGAAGTAGTAAATTTTTTTTTTGTTTTGGACTTGACATTTAATCGCGGTCAAAAGAAAATCTTTTGAAAAGGTTTAGCATTGCGTATTAATCCGCCCAAACTTTCGCTATAACCACTGTTCTATTCAGTAGGAGTTGACATATAGTATGGCTTATCTTAGGCTGAAGCTGATGAATACACTCAACATATAAGCATAGTAAGGAAAAAATAAGAAATATCCGGCTACTCTTCAACAGAAGAGGGGGATAATGAAAATAATCCATGTCTTCCAATCATACAGCGATCCCGTTCGGACTATCTAAGTTAAGGTGGAGGCGCATGTAGCGCGGCAACAGAACCTGGACTAAAAACTACGAGAGGTTAAGGTTCTAGAACAATTAACAATCTAGAACAATTAACAATCTAGAACAATTAACAATCTAGAACAATTAATAATCTAGAACAATTAACAATCTAGAACAATTAACAATCTAGAACAATTAACAATCTAGAACAATTAACAATCTAGAACAATTAACAATCTAGAACAATTAACAATCTAGAACAATTAACAATCTAGAACAATTAACAATCTAGAACAATTAATAATCTAGAACAATTAACAATCTAGAACAATTAACAATCTAGAACAATTAACAATCTAGAACAATTAACAATCTAGAACAATTAACAATGGTGAAGAGGATCTACATTTTCAGATAGAATAACGTGCAAAATGATTGGGAGTGATTTGGTCGGTCACGTGACAAGTTTTCATCGAACACTCGCGCCTTTGGTTGGCCAGAAATGAAAGCTAATCAGGGTACGGATTTCCAGCCACGCCACACTATTCCCGCTTTATTTGCCCATTAGTAGAAAAATAAGCTTCATTTTCCCTTTAATATATATATAAAGAAGGAGTCCGAACAAAACCTTAATATCATAGACTAAGCCGTTTTCGATACCGGACATTAATACCCCCAATGGGAGTCGCGGGAAGACAAAGAACTCTTCAATCTCAACGAACAATTATTGGTAGCGGAAACAAAACTTTTCCCTACTTAATCAATGATACAAAAATACTATGATATATAGCGCGTTTTTAGGAATCCCGCTATGACACTATAATACGGATGAAGAGATACGTATCAAGTTAACCGTAGAGCAGATCCGTTTTATAGGTGACGCGAAGTAAAGTAGACAGATTCGCTTACCTGCCCAATCCTTTGAGTCCGGTGACTTCATTCAGTTTTCGAGCCGCGTCCAGCAAAGACGATTCGTCATCGTGGTCCCTATCGTACGACGAAAATAAAGACACCAGACTTATTATAACTTTGCCATGGAATAATATAGGTTTGTTTATCATGGTCGAGACTAACTTATTAAAGGGATAATATCACATAATTTTCTTTACGATATTTTTAATTTAAAGTGAGAGTGAAGAGGAAAATGAATCGAGTGTTTATTGATCCCTCTTTTAAAAATAAGACACTTTTGCGTAGTGAAACATTTTATGCAAAAACATAATAATGCTTCTGATTTTGGCGTTCAATTAAACGGAAATTTGGAGCTAAAAATTATGGAACAAGTTTTGAATTTGTTTCGGAATCACCGTGCCAAAAAACGTATTCAAGAATTTTCGAAAAAAAAAAAAATTTAGCAACGGTCTTGGTGTTTAAATTTCTGAAGTTTGGTAAAATTTTTTAAAAAAAAAAAAAAAAGGAAATATAAATTCGAGCCAATCATATTATTTCAGCCTTCAACAGCACTTGCAATGTCCTAAGATTAAAATAATAGGCCGGCGTTGATGCCTATAAGACCTTGGCCGTCAAATGCCGGCGTATTCTTTTAATGTTAGGGCATTGCAAGCGCTGTTGAAGGCTGGAAAAATTCCATTATATTTGACCTCGTTTAACCCCTGGCTAGAATGTCCCTCGTTTATTTGCTCAAGCTTATTTTTAAAAGTTCAAACCCTTATACGTGTGGAATTCGGAAAGACCGAAAGATTCTAATTACCGTAACGCGTCGTTAACAAAACAAATATTTTTGTTCGCGAATTAGTTTGAAACTTTACAATAACGAAAGGTGAGGCGGATTAACACGTAATGTTATGTTACGTAGAATTAAAAATAGTTTATTTAAAGATTAGAGCGATTAACCTCGCACATTCCGCAAAGGATGTGACCAAGGATGTCAATTAAAGCGAGCTATAGAGTGTGTGTACGCGGGGGTGCCGAAACATCCTAGAAACTTAGAGGAGTCGAGTCCGAGGTTTACCAACCGAAACCAATTAAAAACTCATTAAGTAGCCGGAGAGGAGAAACGTTACAATTTTAATCGACGCTCGGACATTTCACTCCCCAGTTTATTTATATATATATATAAATATATAAATATATATATGTATATTATTAAATACTTGTTCAACTGTAGTAAAGTTGATTTATTCGATAAAAATTAAATTAAAACGGAAAATAAATCATTGACTTCGTTCGATCGAATCCCAAATGATTAACACCCACGATAATAAATAGGCGACTAATCTAGAAAGTTTAGACAGAATATCTTTGCCCAAAAAAAAAAAAAAAAAAAAAAAAAAAAACATTTAAATATGGCAACCCTTGATTATGGCTTTGTCCTTGAGTAGTTAAATTAGTTCTTACCATATGTCCAAATGAAGTCTATCCGTGTGTATATCGTCTATATCTCTGTAATGCAAAAATAAATCGAAATTTGTTCAAAAATTCGACTCACTATAGTGCGAAAGAGGGTATTTAGTACCAAAGAAAATTGAACAGAAGCGATACTGGACCAAGTAACGGGAGAAAAACGATATTTTAGTGGATGCAAAAATAACCAATTTCCAACTATTCATAAAATTAATACTTTCCGTGGGCTTCGGAAGCTGTGGTATGTCAGTGAGATGTTTTTCAACAGACGCACCCAGACAGAATTTTTCTTTGTCGTTCTTGTAACTCCATATGATACCTTAGCTACGGTCACACTAGTATTTCTTAATCGATTTGAAAAGGTAAAATCAAACCGATATTCAATTCGCCAGGAATCGTTTCAAGCGTCACGTGTTCACGCATTTTCTTTATAAATCGATTTATTGTTGCTTCATCCATCGGTTGTGGAAACCGAAAAGGTATGAAACTGGTTCCCGAAGCAGTTTCGAGAAACCGAATCAAATCGATTCGAGAAAAGACGATTTCCCTTTCATGCGACTCTTGCAAAACGTGTTGAAACGGTTTAATTCGATTCCAAAGCTTAGTACGAACGCGGCTTAAGTCATCTTCTTGACTAGAAATGTCGCCGCTTCAAATATTCCCCCCTCTGTTCAATTCTCCTTAGTACTATCGGGTTCATATTACGTATTACTTACAATCTGAACTTCTCGTTCCATTTAGGGTTGAGCGTATGCGGTTTGACGGTGGTCGTGCGAATGAGTTTGGCTGGTAGAGATTCCGAAAGACTGTTACTTCGGGTTCGATCCCGTCTCTTGAAAGACGCACTGAATTTCTTGAGTCCTTGGCGTCGAGGGCTACTGCGACCGCGTTCCGTTTCTTCGTCCGAACTGTTCTTACCGCGAACTTCGGTCGAACCGTTGCCCGGTTGAATGCCCAACATACAATAAGGGTCGCTGTAACCTGTAGAGGAGCCAGTTAAATAAATATAACTAAAACAATAATCTAACCGAGGAGCGAAAGGTTTTTGGGAAATTGTTTAATCTGAACTAAAGGTATAAAATTATTTGCGCTCTAATTTTGCTATATATCCCCTTTAAAATGGTTTAAATTGATATCGTCTAAAATCTTTGTGTTATATTCCCTTTAAAATAATTAAAATTTATATTTCCCAGATTTTTGTGTTATATCCCCTTTAGAAAAGATAAAATTTTTTTCCGACTCTACATGTACACAGTCCTGGCTATCTAACCTATTTGATCACAAACAAAACACTCAACGAACTTTTTACTTCTTCATTTTATTTTTTCCCCTCAAAATAATGGGTTTTCTTTTGAAACAAAATGTAAGGATTCTTTCAAGATCAGAGTTAAAATATCCGATCAAAATCTCTCGAAAACACCTGCTTGAAACTTTAAGAATTTCTATCTGGCAGCATCTCGAAGGAAATAAGATTTTACGAAAGAAAAAAAAAAAAAAAAAAAAAAAAAATCCAGTTAGGGATGGCTATCGAAACAATGACGTTACGTCTATAGATAAAATAGACAATCTCAAATACCTTAAAGGTTATTGCTAAATAGCTTCAACTGGCTTAATAGGAAATGCGATTGACTTGAAAGCTACGATCCAGGAGGAGGTTAGGGTGGTCACTGAAACCGATGGTCTGAAAAACTAAACGGACTTGAATTCCATAACCTCCTTAATGTGTTGGCAATGGGAATTTTCCCAGAACCAAGAACAATAGAAGCTCTATTCATGAACCTAATCTTGGGTGTCCTTGGAGCCTATTCTTGGACGCCCTTGGAGCCTATTCTTGGACGCCCTTGGAGCCTATTCTCGGACGTCCTTGGAGCCTATTCTTGTACGCCCTTGGAACCTATTCTTGGACGCCCTTGCAGCCTATCCTTGGGCGCCTTTGGAACCTATTCTTGGACGCCCTTGGAGCCTATTCTTGGACGCCCATTGGAGCATATGCCATTGGAGCCTATTCTTGGACGCCCATTGGAGCCAATGCCCTTGGAGTCTATTCTTGGACGCCCATTGGAGCCTATTCTTGGACGCCCTTGAAGCCTATTCTTGGACGCCCTTGAAGCCTATTCTTGGACGTCCTTGGAGCCTATTCTTGAACGCCCTTGGAACCTATTCTTGGACGCCCTTGCAGCCTATCCT
Organism: Odiellus spinosus; assembly: GCA_963920705.1. Classification (NCBI taxonomy): domain Eukaryota; kingdom Metazoa; phylum Arthropoda; class Arachnida; order Opiliones; family Phalangiidae; genus Odiellus; species Odiellus spinosus. The sequence goes on along the minus strand of OY987229.1, from coordinate 11,146,464 downwards.
TGGGCGCCTTTGGAGCCTATTCTTAGACGCCCTTGGAGACTATTCTTAGACGCCCTTGGAGACTATTCTTAGACGCCCTTGGAGACTATTCTTAGACGCCCTTGGAGCCTATTCTTGGACGCCCATTGGAGCCTATTCTTGGACGCCCATTGGAGCCTATTATTGGACGCCCTTGGAGCCTATTCTAGGACGTAATTCGAGCTTATTCTTGGACGCAATTCACCCCTATATTCCGCGATACAAATGGATCTTTTGGTACATTTTTATCTTTGTTACGTTTCATAACATTAACATATATATTTGGTGCTAAATTTAATTAGATGAGCGTAATCATTGTGGCGTATATTTTCCAGATATTAAGGACAACGAAAAGCGAATATCCTAACTTTATAGCCAATGAAAACTGATTGTTTGAAAATATTGTAGATGTAAATTGTGTATAAAATTTCTATTATAACTCTAATGGTTTCTTCCGTTGATTGGTTAAAATAAATTTTAAAATGAGACGTCACTTACCATTGGGATCTTTGGCTTCTAATCCCTGAGCTTCGACAACTACCACATTTAGCACCGGTATAGGAGGCTGAAATTACAAAAGAATAGACTAATTTATTATTTAATTAAAGATCAAGCGTCTTATTGGAAATGTCTACTTTCTAAAGGCGGATTCACAATCACAGACCTATTTTCACACGTTTCACGCTCATGCGCTCATAGACGTACCATTAGCGCGCGAGCGTGAAAATAGGTCTGTGTGAATCCGGCTTTATGGGGCAATCGGTTTATGCCTAAGAGATTGCAGAGAAATGCTATGGCCATTTTAAGATAGTGGAAATTTTTGGACTTTTGCTCGATTTCTATCGAGTGGCGAAACATATTTTTCGAGTGGCGAAACAGAATTTTATTATTTTAAATAAATCTAAGGAATGTCTATTTTCTAATGGTGCAATCGATTTATGCCTAGGAGATTGAAGAGAAAAGTTACGGCCGTTTTAAGATAGGGTCATTTTTGGACTTTTGCTCGATTTCTATCGAGTGGCGAAACATGTTTCGAGTGGCGAAGCAGAATTTTATTATTTTAAATAAATCTAAGGAATGTCTAATGGTGCAATCGATTTATGCCTAGGAGATTGAAGAGAAAAGTTACGGCCGTTTTAAGATAGGGGTCATTTTTGGACTTTTGCTCGATTTCTATCGAGTGGCGAAACATATTTTTCGAGTGGCGAAGCAGGATTTTATTATTTTAAATTAAAATAAGGAATGTCTACTTTCTAATGGTGCAATCGATTTATGCCTAGGAAATTGAGGAGAAACGTTATGGTCATTTTAAGATAGGGGCAATTTTTGGACTTTTGCTCGATTTCTGTTAGTGGCGAGGCATCTCTTTCGAGTGGCGAGGAAGGATTTTATTATTTTAAAATTTTCTAGGGAATGTCTACTATCTAATGGTGAAATCGCTTTGTGCCTAGTAGATTGTAGCTAAACGTTACGGCAATTATTGTCTTAAATGTTTTAAAAAAATTCGAAGATGGACATTTTTGTCTGAACTGATAATTTTTTCAATGATATATGAAATGCATATACATTTTGAATCGTTGTGTGACTATCTTTCCGAAAACGCTATTCAAATTCCATGGTGCATGACAGCCTCACTAAAATCCTTGGTTCAAATGTTCTCTCTGCCAAGGCCATTACTCCGTCACTATATATAGCCTAAATTATAGAGACATATGCCTATGTTATATTGTAATCGTGTACCTTTTCTTCCTGGGCGATGGCCAATAGGCGTCTGTGATTTTCGGGCGACATGTGGAAGGCATCCTGAGCGTAAGCGTACAAGTCACTGGTGTACGAGGTGTAGCTACCGCTATTGGCACCCAATTTGTGTTTAATGGTGTAGACAACTTCCGTGTACAGAGTTTCCCACTAGAAACGGTAACAAAATAAATCGAAAAAAATTAGGGCAGTTTCGGACAGGTGCGTCGTTAATCGGTTGATGGAGAAACCGCTTTGCATAGTGGCCCTATAGCTTTAGATAAAAACAAACTTGTTCGTTCGTTAGTGTGGATTACAAAAGCCATAATCCGAGATTTTTTCTCAAGTGCTCGGATTAAACCTGCACCAAATATATAGCTCCATTATTAAAGTATTACCAAGAACCAATTTTATTCTAATTAAGAGAGAATTGACACATTACTCCTTCGTCTGGGCGGGTGAAAAGGAAAATGAAGGGATTTTATATCGATTCTACTATTAGTTCGCGTATTAAAACATTCGGTAAATGTCTATAAATTGTGGAAAAAGATTCAGATGTTGGCATTCAATGAAAAGGAGACCTCGGACTAATCAAGAAATTCTGAGCCTTTAACTTCGCAAAATATCCGCTACACGCGCTGTTGTACGCGCGAATGTGCCAATCAAGAACAAGATTTAGCGCGATTCAAAGAGTGTGCCCCATCACGTGTAGTCGGAATTTTATCTAGCTAAAGTTCCATGGGCGTCTTTTGATTAGTCGGAGGTTCTCCTTTTAATTGAATGCCAAAATCAGAAGGCTACGATTTTTTCTTCAATTCATGGAGACATCTTCCTGAATGTTTTAAGACGCAAACCTGTCTTAGTTTTAGAAGAATTTTCCTCTTTACCTCCTTTTAATCTAGCTCAATATTTGTTGGTAATTTATTTTCACTATTTGCTCTGTTGATAGAAAGTAAGTTAACTCTCCCTTTAAAACTTTAAACAATTTATTTCAACGCATGTAAAAGAGTGTGAGAAGTAAATAAGTGGAAAATACTAACTATTCGAATCTAATTTGCAGATATAATTATAAAGTATTAAGGTTATAAGTTCGAAAATGTGGTTACTGCGATAGTAATTTTATTTCCTATGAGGCTTGATAAGTTGTATTAATCCGCTAATACTTTCTCTCTTACGTAAACTAATATTATTCAATAAAAAAACACAGTAGGCTGCCGTTAAAATCGCTTCATTAGCATTCAGTCACGAACCAATACTTGAAATTTGAGATTTCTACACCATTATAAAACTATACAGTTCTCAGTTTTCGTGCTTGTATTTTGGAGTAGCGTAAAAGCTACGGAACACATATCTTTGAATCGTGTGGAACACTCAAACTGATTCTGAGGGAAACACGAGCGTGACGAAAAGGGCTATGGAATTTCTTCTCGCGACTGGTTAATCTTTAAATCGATAATAAACTCTTATAAAAAGTTATTTTTAATCGATTTCGACTATTATAATAATAATATATGGTAAATAAGTATCAAAACACACCAACGAGAACTAGACTCGCTAAGCCCATAGAGGGTAGAAAGAAGGCTTGGCTTTGGCAAGGCAATTTTAAAATTCTCGCTTTTTTGTGTTATTTACTTGAAAAATTTGTCTCTTTACATCCGGTTCATCGCCATTAACTGGTTTTCAACCAATCTATGATGTCATAGAAAACGTCGCGCGCATACCGGAAGTTGAGATGTAAATTTTCAAGCGAGAAACCTCCAAGCCAAGCCTTCTACTCCTCTTCTTTTTACCCTCTATGCTAAGCCTAAATCTGTCAAGAAGAAATTTTAGAATGTAAAAGGTCATTGAAATATATCGTTTATAAATGGCGCGTGAACAAATTTAATGGTAAAGCGCGCGCTATTTCTAACCATTTCAAAGAGGAACACTCATTGGCCACAACAATTGACTCCTTGGAAAAAAATCAGAATTTTTTCTTACTGCTTGGACTTTGTTGCGAGTTTTGATAATATTTTAAGGCATGTTTTAACAGTCTAAAACGATTAAAAATAACATGTTTACAGAGACTAGAATCCCTTTAAAGGGAGAATGCAACCTAATAACAAGTGTTTTTTATCTATCCCTTATCGTTTAAATAGGCCTAATCCACCAGTAAAAAATATAAATAAATATTAAACTTGAAATCAGTTTAAAACTTACCCGGAAAATAGGCTTAGCTGGATTCATGAAGATCTTGAATTTCTTCGCATTGATGGGTCAGTGACCAATCGAACGTTATTAGAAGACGCATGGAGATCTCTCCTTAACTCCGGGCTTTGTTCATTGAACCATCAATGCGAAACAATTCAGGATATCCATGAATTCAGCTAAGCCTATTTCCCGGGAAAGTTTTAAATTATTTCTAGTTTAGTATTTGTTTGTAAATTTATTTCACAAATCAATAAAAAATTCACTTATTGTTAGGTTGCACAATCCCTTTAAAGAGTTAAGGACTTCAAAAGTTAAGTTTTAACTATTTCATTAGAAAAGGGTAGAACAAGAGCTTCCCTTCATTAAAAAAGCTAAAACAAGCTAATCCCAAGCTCTAATCGTAATCTCCCATTTTACCCTACTTTTATTGGTAATGAAACCAAGTAGGAGAATTTTCAGTAATTATAATTAAAACTAAAATATAGTTAAGGGACGAGTTTCACAAACGTTTACGGTTTTTGGATAATACCGAGATATTGAAATAGAACTCACTGAAAGTGACAAAATAAGACCATGCAATCCAAAATCGGCCTATAAATAATAAAGTTACAAATTAAATTCAAAGATCGAATTAAAGTTCAGCCGTCACCATTTGTTTTTCCCGATAGAGAAATACATTTATGTTTATATTATAATTTATTCTAAAGGAAAATTCTAAATTCAAATGACAAATAATATATTTATATGTATTTATTTTCGCTTGATGACGTAGTTGAAACGTATACTGATTAATGATAACATTCATAAATTAATTACTTCTTGGTCGAGAAAAAAAAAACTTTTGCTAATTTAATTTTTTTTTTTTTTTTTTTTTTTTTTCAATTGGTATACTTGTTCAAAATCTATTGGAATTTCCCACGCAATTAGGACCATTTTTGACCAAATTATTTCCTCATGGCTAAACCGATTTCTTTGGCTATTTTATAAG